>CM060917.1:20900000-22150000 GCA_030737875.1 Allium sativum
GGGACCATGCCGTATAACACAGAACGAGTTTCCTCCCAAGAATACGAGTGCATATAACAAAATAGTGCAATGCTTTTTGGAAAAATGAAGCTATTATAAGATCTAGGTCCTATCACACAATGCAACGCAAGCCGGAGGATAGGGTTTTCCTTATAATAGCCAAACATGCTCGGTACGTTTAAAACAAATCATTTGATACTATTATAAGTGCATAGTGTTTAAAACAACTTCAAATATAAATGTATCAATCCTAGATGGCATGGGTACCATATATCATGTCGCCAATACTAGGCTCTACAATCAAAACTGCAAATGTCATTTATTGGAAGTTGGATTTCCATCTGTGAACCAAGGCAAGGGATCGTCCTCGCCGCTTCGAGACAATCTAGCCTATCATGTCTCAGGAACAGCCGCAACTGCACCTAGGAGCCACATAGCCAGTGCACACTTACATTAGTGGATTATAATTCCTGAACAATGCGTTTCCTCGCCCTTTGGGGCGTAAATGAGCCAGATGACTCAATATCCATCGGCACCGCAGTGACCGATATGTCTAAGGCGCTTCGCATTTCAATAACCACATAGGTAAAAATATAAAAATGTCAGGGCGTGCAAAACCCTGACACCACCTCTAGCTAGAAAGAAATGCATGTTCTCCCTGGATTCTCTCCCGTTTCTGGTTCATACCGGGGTGTGAGGCTCGCGAATTAACGCTATACACAAAGCGGTGCTATATCAAAGCTATGCTTTGATCATCAACCACAAGACTCTGTTTTCAACATAAGCCTTGATCATTTGCCACTCATGCAGGCCACACAGCCAATTCGCGCCATGCGACTGATGTCCATCTTTATACAACCTCTAAGCACGTACGTCTCAGAGAAGGGTGAAGTAAGAGAATAAATTCTTCTTCACCAGGCAGATGTATATTTAATAGAGATCAATCAGCATAGAGTAAAATCCAATTTCAGACATATAGTCCATTTACAAGTTCGTTCTGGGTCTGAACGAAACCGAAGGCACCTTATTCCTCGTCCCATATGTCCAATACAGGAGAGAGGCCCTCACATATCCGTCGATCTCCAAGCACGTCTGGACGATTTCCACTTATTACCTCATCTTGGGTGTACAACCCAATCAAGACATCAGTAATCATCCAAATGATGTGAAGACCTCTGGTCTTCAACCACTGTCTTCATCGTCGACATATCGTCGTATCGGTTATTCAGAATGGGTAGAAACCCGGTCTTTCCGAATAACCTGCGTATTTTATAAACAAGTGCTATAAAAAACAACATACGCCTCATTCCAATCTAGAATATACTTTTCTCAATTTTAATCCATATTAAGGTTTATCCAAACTAGTTGGGATTAGCGAACCTTACACAAGTAATCATTTATTATATTTCCCAATCCCAATCTATTCATCCCATGGATCAAAACTGGCAATACTCCATATCTAACACCCACGGTGTTATCAGTAAATATTAATTACCATTTCACGTTCAAATCTAATTAAAGATTTAACTATCGATTGGAGCAAAACTAGTGATGCTCCATTCTCGATTATTTCCTGAATTCGATAAATTTATTTATCTCATCCACATTTGAATCCAACAAAAGATTCATTAAAACTCTAATTCAGTTTTAATCTCAAAAATCATTACTTAATGATTATTCAAAGTTAAGAAATTAATCTTATCTTTAACTGGGTTAAAGAACTAATGTCATTTAAAACATGGTTCATGATAAACCCAAAATCTCATTCCATTAATTATGGAATGTTCACGGAAAACAAATCAATATATAATCGATATCAATTTCCATATCCGACCTATAATATAAATGGAATAGTGGCAAAGCCTTTTAAATTCCATATATATTGACAGTCTTCCTCCATAGAAGTTCACTTCGATTATTACCAAATCGAATTCCATTCCATTCCAATATATTAAATTGGAAAAACTTTACTTTGGAAATTTTCCATTAAATATTAATAAAAAGATTTATAAATTCCAAATCACATTCCACTGCAAATCAGGTTAAAGAACGAATGTCATTAAAAACATAGTTCACAAAAAACCCAATTCACATTCCATTTCAATTCCAATTGAATGTTAATTAATTGGTAATTCTTCTTCAAATCTTAGTCAAAAGATTTATTCCTTTCACACGGGGTTTAAGAACAGTGTTATTGAAGACATCACTCCTTCAGTCTCTAACCGTAAATTAGTAAGTAAACAATTCCCTAAGTATTAATCCCGAAGGTTGAAACCAACATCAGATCAATACCCTAGAAACCATTCAGCTTAGCTAATCTCCAATTAGTTTCTAATTTTCTTAACTCCATCGGGTTTAAGAACATCATTTTTAAAGATACCATTGACGACAAACCCAAAATTCAATTCAATTCAATTCCAATTAAATATTAATTAATTGGTAAACTTTATTAAATCATAATAGAAAGATTTAATCTTTTCCCAACTGGGTTTAAGAACAGTGTTAGTGAAGACACCGTTCACGACAAACCCAAAATCCCATTTGATATTAAATACAAGGCTATGAATAGAAAATATTTCGGCTTATATTCAATATCAAATTTTGAAATCAACGAACATCATATTGGAATAACGATATATATATGTTCTTCAAATTCCTCCACAAAGTCCGTATAATCACAGAATCCAATATCGAAATATTCCGAAGATAATTTCGATTCAAATCCATTCCAATTCATATATTGGAAATTCCAGTTATTTTTAACAGAATATCTACCAAGGTGACTAAAGGTCTCCCCTCTACCAATCCAATTTAAGATGTCTGCAATTTATGGCTACTTTTTCAGCGAAGATCCTATCTGATCCACAAGAGTACGCTGCACCTCTAAAGAAGCTAAAAACAAGAAGTATATTAAATGCTGAAAGTAAGGCCTCCTGGTTGTCTCCTCTATCAGCTACGCACCTCGTGCGGATGAGATATAGTAGCCCTTAAGCTATTGAGTAGTAAAATCCTTGTTTTGTTGGTGCAGGTCTGCCCGCATGAGTTTATCCTCTTCGGCAAGTCAAGGCAGCTGGAGCTCCAGTACTGCTTTTTTGCACTATGATCATAAAATATGTGCCGAAGAACAGGCTCCCTGCAGGTATTTGCAACAGGGTCAATGAGGTTTGCAACCTTGGTTATGTGCGACGCACCCCTGGTCTAGGATTGGGACGAAAACTGGGATACCTACAGGTCGTCCCATACCCTAATGGATCGGCCATTATTCACTTGGAAACATAATCACTTCTCGAGTAGATTTTTGACCTTTAACATACCTTTCATTTTAAATCCAATTTATTTATTTAAAAATATTGGATTATAATTCTAATTCATAACCAGTTCATTTCGACAAAAATATATTTTTATATTTTCAAATATGCAAATTTTCATCCTAGTTCTTTCCAAATCATTTATTATGATTTTACACAAATTATTAATATTTTTAATAATTTTATCAAGTCCCGTACAGTCGATTTCTATAAGAGGTCATCGAACTGCACTTACAGCGACCTTTTCCAAATTTGATTTGGACATAATTCCAAATCCAACCATTAAATTTCAAATCTCCAGTATTCGTTGGAAAGCTCTTTTCGATACAAACCCAACGGTTCTGGTTTTAGGAGAATCTGACGGTCGGATCTCCCGTAACGTCCATTTGAAATTAATGATTGAAATTCGCGAACTACCGCTGCGGGGCGCGTTCTATTCAAGCCATTATAATACATATAATAGATGTATATATTATATATTTCGTCGATTTCCATTTAAAACGAATTTTATAAATCGTTTTAAATTCGTTCAAAAAAAAACGATTTCCACTTTCATTTAGATTTCAAATCAAAATTGAATATTCCATTATGAATTCATTTTAAATTCATTTCAAATCGATTTCAATTCAATTTTCAAATCGATTTCAATTCGTTTTAAATTCATTTCAAATCGATTTCAATTCAATTTTCAAATTGATTTCAATTCAATTTCAATTCGATTTCAATTCGTTTTAAATTCATTTCAAATCGATTTCAATTCGTTTTCAATTCATTTCAAATCGATTTCAATTCAATTTCTATTCGTTTTAAATTCATTTCAAATTGATTTCAATTCAATTTTCAAATTTAAATCAAAATTTAATTTTCCATTTCATTTTTATATTAAAATGATAATATTTTCAAAATATCATATTTTGAAATCACTTTTCGATATTTATTGTAAAATCGACAAAATTCCATTCGCGTTAAAATGACGTTCAACTACTTAACACGGCTTCACATTTCAATATTCACTGAATATTATTTTAAAATATTCATTAATTCTGAACTGGAATCAGACTCATTCAATTACCATACAATTTTATTTATATGGATTTCAACATCATATATATACGAAAATAATGATAAGCAATCATTAAAAATACAAACAACATCCAGAGTGCATTCTACAACTGTATAAGCATTAAAATAAATAAATAACGGTTATACAGTTTGTCAACCCATCGATTGACATACCACTAATTATTGGGATCAGTGTATGTCAAATATTTTCCCAATACCTGTGTGGGGGTTTCAAACAACAAATACTGATTATTATTTGTGTAGTTGGGTGATGTGTAAATTTTTTTGTCCTAATCTATATTAGATAAATAAGTGTACATAAACAAACCGTCCGGTTTGTAAATGAATATTTATTTTATTCATATACACGTTAAAAAAAATATTTTTAACTCTAAATTATTTATTTCAACACATGAATATTTTATCCAGTTCATTTATACAATAAAAATGATATTTTTATTATTCAAATATTTTTATTCAAAACATGAATATTTTATACTGTCCATTTCGCATCACAATCAATTTTCACAACACAATCAAACAAACAAGTCGTCCATGGTCTGTGGACGACAGGGAGCAGTTCATATATGCAGTTATAAAATAAATTAATAACTGTTTAACAAATTATAGTGAGAAGTTCTCACATTGGGATCCTCTCTGTCAGTTTTTATCTGAATTTCTGAACAATTTGGATTTGGATTTGAATTTGTCCAAAATTCTGACGTTCTCCAAATTGGACCCGGTTAGTCTTGTTATGAAGCTCCCGTTCTCAAGATCCAACAGATCCAGTTTTGCGCGATTTGGACCTCGTATGCAAATGTTACAGTGTTAAACACATTGAAAAATTAATTAGCTTAACACCTTCTTCCCCTTTTTGATTCCCGTCGTCCAAAACTGCTTCCCCCTAGGCCACGATCGCACCGCCGCCACGTCACCCCTGGCATCGATCGGACCCCTCCACGTGGAGCACCTGTACGAGGTGCACCTTCCCCCATAACCACGGTCAACTCGGTGGACCCATCGGCCCCCAAATCGAGGACGACTGCCGCCACTTTGAGGTGCGATTCCTTCCTCTCCGTGCCACGAAGATTGATCAAACAACCATGGATCAAAAGCTCAGAATTTTCTCTTTAATTTTCGCTTCAGGACACTGGTGTAATTCTGCGTGTTGGAGGAGCGATTTAGGGAGAATCGATCTTGCTTTGGTGGCCTTTGGTTTCTTCTGGTGGCTGAAATGCTTGGGGAGAGGGTAGGGTTAGGGTTTTTGGCTATTGGGCTACTTATATAAAATATTTTATATTACTTAATTTTCTGAAATACTAGTTTGTCATTCGAACTCCAAATTAAACCCAACGACTATCGCCCCTAGCATAATACCCCCATCCCGGACACAATGGGATATGTTTCGTAACTCAATTCGACTGTTTCGATCAGTTTCCGTTAAATTTAAAATATAAATCAATATATTTTAAATTCAAATGCACATTTTAATTTACCGGGGCCGTATACTGACCCCAAAAATTTCAGAAAAATAAATCTGGCTATATTTTGACGATACGGTCCTAACAAAACCAATTTCATTGAATTTGGAGATGCTTTTAAAAACGGTCATTTTTCAGTCGATTAAATTCAAACTGAAATGACCAAACGCGTTTAAATTCACCACGCTCACATATTGATTCCAAAAATTATGAAAATTGGAATCTAGCAATAACTTGACATTCCGGATCCAACAAATGTGGTCTCGTCGAAAACGGAGGTCGTTTGCAAAATCGCTATTTTTAAGGGCTATATTTCCATAATGACTATTCTGAATTTTCAACTGGGTATAACTTTTTATTCCCGCCATGAAATTTGGATTTTTCAGATTCGCTGGAAAGATATTCTCAAACAGATTCAAATATTTCTGGTTTCACTAAAATCCGGTTTATTTTGATTCCTGTACATTCATTTGAAATTTGAAATCGAATTTTCAAACTACAACGCCATTTTCAATTCCTTTTATAATTAAAATAAATATTTATATTCTAACTTCGATTCAAATAAATATATACATTCTAATCCTATTCAAAATAAATTTCTAGTCGTTATTATTTAAAATAAATCATTTTAAATATTCAAAATTCATTAAAATTGCCAAAATAAAAACTTTAAATTGGTTCTGATTTTCCGGGTTGTTATAATCTCCCCTACTTAAAACCTTTTCGTCCTTGAAAAGGAACGGAGTTGAAAGTCGTTTAATAAATCAACTCAAATTTCATTCTGGCTTTCATCCTTCAACTTTTCAGTTTCTAAGAATTTCTAATTTTTCAAAAATTTGGCTAACACCCTAAATTTTCGAAAAATTTCGCCATAACCTCCTTTATACGGGGAACATCAGGAAAATCCCCAAACCGCCACACAGGCCCTCTCATCTCAAAAAGAAAAAGAAAAATCCAAGCGGCTAGCCAATCGGCTCATAAAATCATCCAAACCAAGAAATTAGTAAACATGTACCTATTTGTCGGGCATACAATTTTATTTCTCTGCTCTAGCCTCCTTGCTATGACCTGTTCAATGTATATACATGTATATGCATGCAATTTCACACAATTTTCCATTCAGTTCAATATTTGTTCAATTTGTCTAAATGGTTCAAAATTTTAATTAATGAAACCAATAATCATACAACACAACCAGTAATCAATAGTGGATTATCGTTTCAAACACATAAATTGTTATATATACTAAAAGTCCATTTTTGATGCCAAATCACAACAATAAGCCTTATCTAGTTTTGGTTCTCACACCAGTCAGTTGGAAATATATAGAGATCCTACTTTCGAAACTCGAACACAAACATTGATAATGATATTTCAAACATTAGTATCATCTCCGGGCGACTAGAGTATGATTCTATATCCATTCAGTATATTTAAGGCTTCAAATACACGCTAGCTAGGCGTATACGCAAAATCTCTATATACCCGATCGTCCAAAATCAATATAAAAATAATATTCACATATGTATAACAAGATTTAAATTTTCAAAACAAAATTTGTTTTCATTTTATTTTTAAAATAACACTCTTCCAACTCATTCTAGGGTACTATCGATCCCATCTCTAACGAGTCATTCTCATTGGATATTACTAATCCAATCTCTGATGAATTCTTTCGTTTGGTTCTAATGCGTATTGTCCTCGAGCTCTGTAAACCAAAGCTCTGATACCAAACTATAACGACCCGAACTTCCCCGCAAAGGAAAACCCGGATTGAATTGAGAACACGACAAATCAGAACACAAACAGAAGAACATTACATTGCTATTACAACAACTTATATCCGAGTACAAGAATATATAGAGTATGAACAAATAATATACATTTGGTAAATATCAGAGATTTAAATACATTACTGCAGCGGGAAAACAATACGTAACACAACTGTAAGAAATACACGGATACAGAGCTTTCCGTATATAGTTCCAGCTGTAAACCAGGATCCTGTAAGAATAAATCTGCAAAACCTGACTACTAATTGCCCGTGTGGAAAATAAGGGCATCCAGAGTTTAGGTTAAAACAATAAACTCCAGGTCTGTCATGTGACTAGTGTGAGAACTAAAACAGTTATTTAAAACTTTACTTTAAAATAAAGTAAATCAAGGGACCACGCCGTATAACACGGAATGGGTTTCCTCCCAAGAATACCAGTGCATATAACAAAACAACGCAATGCTTTTTGGAAAAACGAAGCTGTTATAAGACCCAGGTCCCATAACACAATGCGGCGCAAGCCGGAGGATAGAGTTTTCCCTTATAATAGCCAAACATGCTTGGTACGTTTAAAACAAATCATTTGATACTATTATAAGTGCATAGTGTTTAAAACAACTTCAAATATAAATGTATCAATCCTAAACGGCATGGGTAACATATATCATGTCGCCAATACTAGGCTCTACAATCAAAACCGCAAATGTCACGTATTGGAAGTTGGATTTTCGTCTGTGAACCAAGGCAAGGGATCGTCCCCGCCGCTTCGAGACAATCTAGCCTACCATGTCTCAGGAATAGCCGCAACTGCACCTAAGAGCCACAGGGCCGGTCCACACTTACGTTTGTGGATTATAATTCCTGAACAATGCGTTTTCCCGCCCTATGGGGCGTAAATGAGCCAGATGACTCAATATCCATCGGCACCGCAGTGACCGATATGTCCGAGGCGCCTAGCATTCCAACAAACACATAGTAAAAATATAAAAATGTCAGGGCGTGCAAAACCCTGAAACCACCTCTATCTAGAAAAAAACACATGTTCTTCTTGGATCCTCTCCCGTTTCTAGTTCATACCGGAGTGTGAGGCTCGCGAATTAACGCTGTACACAAAGCGGTGCTATATTAAATCTATGCTTTGATCATCAACCACAAGACTCTGCTTTTCAACAGAAGCCTTGATCATTTGCCACTCAGGCTTGCCACACAGGCAATTCACGCCATGCGACTTATGTCTATCGATATACAACCTCTAAGCACGTACGTCTCAGAGAAGGGTGAAGTAAGAAAATAAATTCTCCGTTACCAGAGGGATGTATATTTAATAGAGATCAATCAACATAGAGTAAAATCCAATGTCAGACACACAGCCCATTTACAAGTTCGTTCTGGGTCTGAACGAAACCGGAGGCACCTTATCACTCGTCCCATATGTCCAATACAGGTGAGAGGCCCTCGCATATCCATCGATCTCCAAGTACGTCTGGACGATCACCACTTATTACCTCGTGTTGGGTGTATAGCCCAATCAAGATATTAGTAATCATCCAAATGATGTGAAGACCTCCGGTCTTCAACCACCATCTTCATCGTCGACATATCATCGTATCAGTTATTCAAAATGGGTAAACACGGTCTTTCCGAATAACCCGCATATTTTATAAACAAATGCTATAAAAACACAACATACGCCTTATTCCAATCCAGAATATTCTTTTATTCAAATATTCTTTTCTCAATTGTAAACCATACTAAATTTTATCCAAACTAGTCGGGATTAGCGAACCTTACACAAGTAATCATTTATTATATTTCTCAATCCCAACCTATTCATCCCATGGAGCAAAACTGGTAATACTCCATATCTAACACCCACGGTGTTATCGGTAGATATTAATTACCATTTCATGTTCAAATTTAATTAAAGATTTAACTATCGCTTGGAGCAAAACTGGTGATGCTCCATTCTCGATTATTTCCTGAATTCGATAACTTTATTTATCTTATCCACATTCCAATCTAATTAAAGATTCATTAAAACTCTAATTCAATTTTAATCTCAAAAATCATTAGTTAATGATTATTCAAAGTTAAGAAATTAATCTTATCTTTAACTGGGTTAAAGAAATAATGTCATTTAAAACATGGTTCACGATAAACCCAAAATCTCATTCCATTAATTATGGAATCTTCACGGAAAACAAATCAATATATAATCAATATCAATTTCCGTATCCGACCAATAATATAAATGGAATAACGGCAAAGCATTATAAATTCCATATATATTGACAGTCTTCCTCCACAGAAGTTCACTTCGATACCAAATCGAATTCCATTCCATTCCAATATATTAAATTGGAAAAACGTTACTTTGGAAAATTTCCATTAAATCTTAATAAAAAGATTTATAAATTCCAAATCACATTCCACTGCAAATCGGGTTAAAGAACGAATGTCATTAAAAACACAGTTAACAATAAACCCAATTCAAATTCCATTTCAATTCCAATTAAATGTTAATTAATTGGTAATTCTTCTTTAAATCTTAGTTAAAAGATTTATTCCTTCACACGGGGTTTAAGAACAGTGTTACTGAAAACACCATTCCTTCAGTCTCTAATCGTAAATTAGTAAGAGAACAATTCCCTAAGTATTAATCCCTAAGGCCGAAACCGACACCAGATCAATACCCAACAAACCATTTAACTTAGCTAATCTCCAGTTAGTTTCAAAATTTTCTTAACTCCATTGGATTTAAGAACAACATTTTTAAAGATACTGTTCACGATAAACCTAAAATTCAATTCAATTTAATTCCAATTAAATATTAATTAATTGGTAAACTTTATTAAATCTTAATAAAAAGATTTAATCTTTTCCCAACTGGGTTTAAGAACAGTGTTAGTGAAGACACCGTTTACGACAAACCCAAAATCCCATTTGATGTTAAATACAAGGCTCTGAATAGAAAATATGTCGGCTTATATTCAATATCAAATTCTGAAATCAATGAATATCGTATTGGAATAACGATATATATATATATATATATATATCTTTCAAATTCCTAAACAATGTTCATATACTCACGGAATCCAATATCGAAATATGCCGAAGATAATTTCGATTCAAATCAATTCCAATTCATATATTGGAAATTCCGGTTATTTTCAAAACCATTTCAAATCCAATTTTATTTATTTAAAAATATTGGATTATAATTCTAGTTCATAACTAGTTCATTTCAATAAAAATATATTTTTATCATTTCACATATGGAATTTTTCATCCCAATTCTTTCCAAATCATTTATTATGATTTTACGCAAATTATTAATATTTTTAATAATTTTATCAAGGCACGTACAGTCAATTTCCATAAACGGTCATCGAACTGCACTTACAGCGACCTTTTCCAAATTTGATTTGGACATAATTCCAAATCCAAACGTTAGATTTCAAATCTCTTGTATTCGTTAGAAAGCTCTTTTCGATACGAACCCAACGGTTCTGGATTTAGGAGAATCCGATGGTTGGATCTCCCGCAACATCCATATGAAGTTAATGGCCGAAATTCGCAAACTACCGCTGCGCGACGCGTTCTATTCAGGCCATTATAATATATATAATATATATATATATTATATATTTCGACGATTTCCGTTTAAAACAAATTTTATAAATTGTTTTAAATTCGTTTTAAAAAAAAAAGATTTCCACTTCCATTTCAATTTCAAATCAAAATTAAATATTCCATTATATATTCGTTTTCAATTCATTTCAAATCGATTTCAATTCAGTTTTAAAATCGATTTCAATTCGTTTTATATTCATTTCAAATCGATTTCAATTCAATTTCAATTCAAATTTCAAATTCATTTCAAATTGATTTCAATTCGATTTCAATTTGATTTCAATTCGTTTTAAATTCATTTCTAATCGATTTCAATTCAATTTCAGTTTGATTTCAAATCGATTTCAATTCGTTTTAAATTCATTTCAAATCGATTTCAATTCATTTTTCAAATTTAAATCAAAATTTAATTTTCCATATCATTTCAATATTAAAATGATAACATTTTTAAAATATCAGATTTTGAAATCACTTTTCGATATTCATTATAAAATGAATAAAATCGATAAAATTTCCGTTCGTGTTAAAATGGCGTTCAACTATTTAACACGGCTTCACATTTCAATATTCACTGAATATTATTTTAAAATATTCGTTAATTCTGAACTGAAATGGGACTCAATCAATTACCATATAATTTTATTTATATGGATTTCAACATCATATATATACGACAATAATGATAAGCAATCATTAAAAATTCAAACAACATCCAGAGCGCATTCTACAACTGTATAATCATTAAAATAAATAAATAACGCTTATACAATCTGTCAACCATCGATTGACATACCACTAATTATTGGGACCAGTGTATGTCAAATATTTTCCAAATACCCGTGTGGGGGTTTCAAACAACAAATACGGATTATTATTTGTGCAGTTGGGCGATATGTAAATTTTTTTTGTCCCAATCTATATCAGATAAATAAGTGTACATAAAAAAACTGTCCGGTTTGTAAATGAATATTTTTTTATTCATATACATGATAAAAATTATATTTTTCTACTCTAAAATATTTATTTCAACACATGAATATTTTATCCAGTTCATTTATACAATAAAAATGATATTTTTATTATTCACATATTTTTATTCAACACATGAATATTTTATACTGTCTATTTCACATCACAATCAATTTTCATAACACAATCGAACAAATAAGTCGTCAATGGTCTGTGGACGACGGGGAGCAGTTCATATATGCAGTTATAAAATAAATAATTGTTTAACAAATTATAGTGAGAAGTTCTCACATTGGGATCCACTCCGTCAGTTTTAATCTGAATTTCTGAACAATTTGGATTTGAATTTGTCCAAAATTTCGACGTGCTCCAAATTGGACCCGATTTGTCTTGTTATGAAGCTCTCGTCCTCACGATCGCAACAGATCCAGTTTTGCGCAATTTAGACCTCGTATGTAAATGTTACGGCGTTAAACACATTGAACAATTAATGATTTAATTAATTAAATAATTAATTAGCTTAACACCTTCTTCCCCTTTTTGATTCCCGTCGTCCAAAACTGCTCCCACCTAGGTCACGATCGCGCCGCCGCTACGTCATCCCTGGCGTCGATCGTACCCCTCCACGTGGAGCACCTATACGAGGCGCACCTTCCCCCTTAACCGCAGTCAACTCGGCTGACTCAATGGCCCCCAAATCGAGGACGACTACCACCACTTTGAGGCGCAATTCCTTCCTCCTCATGCCACGAAGACTGATTAAACAACCATGGATATGAAGCTCAGAATTTTCTCTTTAATTTTCGCTTCAGGACACTGGTGTAATTCTGCGTGTTGGAGGAGCGATTTGGGGAGAATCGATCGTGCTTTGGTGGCCTTTGGTTTCTTCTGGCGGCTGAAATGTTTGGGGAGAGGGTAGGGTTAGGGTTCTGGGCTATTGGGTTATTTATATAAAATATTTTATATTATTTAATTTTCCAAAATACTAGTTTGTCATTCGAACTCCAAATTAAACCCAACGACTTCGCCCCTAGCATAATACCCCATTCCGTACACAGTGGGATATGTTTCGTAACCTAATTCGACTGTTTTGATCAGTTTCCATTAAATTTAAAATATAATTCAATATATTTTAAATTCAAACGCACATTTTAATTTACCGAGGCCACATACTAACTCCAAAAATTTCAGAAAAAAAAATTTGGCTATGTTTTGACAATACGGTCCTAACAAAACTAATTTCATTGAATTTTGAGACCGTTTGAAAAACGGTCATTTTCCAGTCGATTAAATTCAATCTAAAATTATAAAAACTGGTATCTAGCAACAACTTGACATTCCGGATCCAGCAAAAGTGGTCTCGTCGAAAACGGAGGTCGTTTGCAAAATCGCTATTTTAAGGGCTATATTTCCACAGCGACTATTCTAAATTTCAACTGAGAATAACTTTTTATTTTCACTATGAAATTTGGATTTTTCAGATTCGTTGGAAAGATATTCTCAAACAGATTCAAATATTTCTGGTTTCACTAAAATCTGATTTATTTTGAATCATGTACATTCATTTGAAATTTGAAATCGAATTTTCAAACTACCGTGCCATTTTCGATTCCTTTTATAATTAAAATAAATATTTATATTCTAACTTCGATTCAAATAAATATATACATTCTAATCCTATTCAAAATAAATTTCTAGTCGTTATTATTTGAAATGAATCATTTTAAATATACAAAATTCATTAAAATTGCCAAAATAAAAGTTTTAAATTGTTTCGGATTTTCCGGATTGTTACACTAGTAATATGAAATTATCCAACTTCATCACTGCCAATGAGATGTATTTTCTAATTTAATAAAATTATAGGTGAATTATAATGCAACAGGCGTTTGCTGTAAGTGATGAAACAAGTATATAGTTTTTCTGAAAATATTTCAAATATTATTTCATGAGGTTATCTAATATTTATATGAAAAAAAATCATAATAACCTTCTTGGAATAAAGTATTTTTTCAGCAGAAACTGATTAACTTAGAAAATTTTGAATATTCCAAACTATAAGTATTGGAATCCAAATTTATTAGCAAAGTCAAACCAACATAGAAAAAATGGTTTAAGATACTTGAGGAAGTTACTTCGGCAAGAGAGACCTCTTTGACAGTCAAAAGCAAGCTAACATTAGAAAGAAAATCAATTAACTCAACAAATAACTTTGAAAGCCACTGGTTTTTCCTTCACTCCAATTTGACTTTTTAGCTATTGCTTTCAAAAAAACAAGTACCCTTCTTGATGAAATCCAATTTTGGAGAGGTTCGGTGGCTAAGATGTAGTTTTGATTAATTAATAGTAAACTAATCAAAAAAATATGATAATGAATCTATGGGATTTGGTTAAGTTGCATCTAGGTGCTCTAGTTGTAGTAGTAGTGCATGTTATACTTTCATAAGAGATGGATACAAGGGGAAACCAACAGATCATGGCATTGACGGAGAAGCCCATCTTCAAATCTTGTTAAGCTAAAGTGGAAATCAATCAAAAAAGCCTATTAGAGTATGTGAAACCTATCACAAAACACTATGGAGTCGCTGATAAATATACAGAAAGAAAACAGGACGACTGTGTGTGTCCATTAATATTATTTCTGTGATGTAAGTAGATAATCCTAAGTAAAATAATTTATTTGATCTGGATAATGCAATTTAGTCGGGAAAATATTTTTTTCTTTTTTGGCCCAAAAAAGGGGATTTCAGATACAGGGTGCTTGCGAACATATACATTTTATAAAATGACCGAAACGATTATAAACTAGATAACTTACATTACTAATAGTAGTAAGCTTGGATCAACTTTTGCCCAACACTTTGCTCAGAGCATGTGAGGGAATAACCAATTCTGAGAATGAAGGAACCCTGAAAATAGTTCAATCATTCTCAGTACCAGGTGTCTTTATTAAACCGAACAAACCAAGAAACAGAATTTTACTTCAATGGAAACTACACAACAATTTAGATTATCGAACTTGTATTTCCTAGGCAACAGTAACATACCTTCCTCCATATGATTTCACTCCATATAATGGTAAGGGTTCATATTCCCTTCAACAGCCTTGCATGGAAACATATGAGAAAAAAGTAAGCAAGCTGACAAAAACATTACATATGTAATAATACTAACATTGATATCAGCTACATGTTATAACATCCACAGCATAATAAAAGCATTTAATATTGCTACGTGTTATCAGCAAGGTTGCATCAACAGTGACATTATACATGACAAACTGTTAATGCTAATTTACCTTCACATAATTACATGCGGAAATTTGTCGCAAGGTTTGTTTTTTTAATCTTTCTTTTCAACCATGACCATAAGGCCACATTTTACTTCTGCTATTTCAAGTCTGATTTTTTGTACACTAGTACAATATTTCAAAAAAATTAAGGTCTCCATTCCCAAATTTGGTAATATCGGTTATGATGGGTTTTAATAGTACCAATTTTGATTGTAAACGAAAGTGCCTATACTGGCAGCTTTTAATGAGATGCTTACATAACCGAGCAACATATGCTCTTTACATTTAACAGACCACACTACTTGGTTATGCTGAACTGCATACATCAATAGAGCTTACCACAGACAAAATGAACAATAAATGAAAATGTATATGATAGATTAAACTTACAGTAGAAGGACATTGCGGAACATTAAATATTTTATTCGGTCAATTTGTATGGCCTTTACTTGCATTTATCCATTCCACTATGTCACAAACACCACAATATTGCTTCACTTGTAGTTTTCCACTCTGTTACGTCATAAACCTGATAAGCCTAAAAAAAAGTAAGCAATTCATATTTCAAATAGTACGCAAAAAAAAGTTAACAAAAACTAAAGTCTGTTTCAATTTGTAAACTGAAGTCCACCTCCGTTCAGTTTTACAGCTGAAGTAGTACTTCGGATTTAAAACTGAAGTAGTATTTCAGCTTAAAAACTGAAGCTCTTCAGTTTAAAAACTACAGCTAACTTCAGTTTGTAACTGAAGCACCGCTTTAGTGGCTTCTATTTTGGAACTGTCGAGTCTCTTTAGTGATTTTAGTTTTAAAACTGAAGCACTAGTTTACTGGCTTTAGTTTTAAAACTGAACCATCTGCTTCAATTTAAAACCCAAACACACACATAGTACTTCTGTTTAAAAACTAAGGTGAAACACTGCACTTTAGAAACTGAAGTGAAAGTCTGGATGTTGCTACTACTTTTTCCTTTGTATTAGCAAGAAAGAGCTTATTGTACTCTAATTATATTTGTTGAATGATAACAGAAGTCTAATTCCACAACCTAGAGATAATAAGCAGGAACACATATAAAATTCATTGTAGTTTAAAGAGTACATTTGGTAGCTAAAACCCAGATAGGTTTTGCATTTAATATAAAAGTCTTCTGACCTATTAGCTAATGAACTGAAAAATGAATATGTTAAATATTTGTGGGGTTATCTGAAATATTTTCTTTCAAATAAGGGCAAAAGATTAGATCAAAAGGCATTGGTTTTGTTGCTTAGAAACTGTCAGAATGTCATGTAAAATAGTTGCTTCTGACGTGCGTACGTACATACAAAATTGCAGCTTTAAATTTTATCACTGGATGAGTATCAAATAGGGAATGAGGCCAGGAGAAGAACAAAATTGTAGGTTTAGAGTTTATTAGGTAAAAAATCAAGTAGCCAAATTTCAAACTCTTTCAAGTGGCAAGTGGTATCTAGCATTACTTGATCTAACCCAATGAGTGACCTTCCTGAATCCTTTGCCTAAACATGCCCAAATTTACTAGTATAACATACATTTTTTTAGCATTGTAGGTTCTTAGCAGAAAAAGCAGTTCCGAAAATCATGCACAAACTTCAAATGTAAAACTTAAACTTGTTATTATTCGTTGAATATATTTACTATGTTCAACTTTCTTTAATTGAAAAATTGTAGATACTCACAGAATTTGCATTTGTCACAAGCTTTTGAATTTAAAACACTAATTCTATGGATTAGCATATCTAATAGCTGTATAATTAGAAATTAATGTAAAGACTAAGAGAAGACCGACTATAATTAGCTATCAATAAAATAAGTTATGGTTGAGAGCGGATTTTGTAAAGAATGATGAAACAATATGGTAAGCAATCTTTGATTTCATAGTGTAAAATATTTATGATTAATAAACAATAGATGTAAAAAGGGATTATATTGATTATTGTATTGAAATTACAAAAGATTTTGGAACAAAATTTATTTAGAATCCCATTATCGAAAGCCCATTGACTAGTAGAGATCCTAAGCTAGTATTTCCTACTAGAGAAATATGAAGTTACTTTGTAAAGAAAGAAAAGCAAATTAACAAACCTAGAACCCCAATGGTAGAAATCTGATCATAACTGTTACTCGCTTCAAATGATACGCAAAAGAACATTCCTAATTGACCCATTTAAATGGGAAACTGGTTTATGGTTAGAAAGTGGTTTTTTCCTCCTGTGTATTTGCCAAACAAACATTGCCTACAGCTGCGATATAAATGATGTAGATGCTTTAGCTGAAAACCGAATGATATTATAGGAATGCTAGAGCAAAGTGAGACTTCTTGATACATTGAAGTAAAAGATTGTTTTGAGCTACATGGTTATATTGAATCACGTGACTAGCAATTTTGCTCCAATATGATGTCCATGTACCTTCCTCATTAATGCTTCTGCCTCATCCACTTTTCCCGCTTCACCAAGAGCTTGAACTTACTCTAGATTTTTTTTTAATTTTATCCTCCTGTAACGACACGGGGATTTTCGATCCTGAAAATCGACACAAATACCAATATCGATTATCCAAGCATCAGAAATACCGGATAGTTAATAGAAAGAAGTTAGAGGGTGAGAACAGATAAGGTAGAACTATTAGAATAAAAGAAGAAGAAGAACACAACAACATCAGAGCAACATGAATCACACAGCGGAACGAATAAATATAGTATACAAAATAACATTGAAACACAAGTCTGTATTTGTATATTAGAGTACAACACTTACATCACAGCGGAAATAAACAATAGCTATAAAATGCTGCTGAAGACTCCTGCTCCAAACTCCATCTAGTGTATCTGTAAATCCTGACTACTTGACTGCCCGTATAAAATTGGACAACCAAGCGTTTAGGGAAAACAAAACAAAATAAACTCTGGATCATTCATGTGACTGATGTGAGTAAACTCTAACCATTTGGTTTAACTTTTCAAAAAGTCTTTTCAAAGAAATGATAATCGTAAGACCGATCCACACATAAACACAACCTTACGATAAACCAAAACATTTTCAAAATCAATAATTTTCTGATATTATAATAATGTCTAATCACAAGTAAATACAATCTAGCAGAACGCTTGTATCTCACGCTCCACATATATATAGTATACAATTAAAACCGCAGGCGCTTATTGGAGATTGGATTCCAACTATGACAAGGTATGGGACCACCTGCCAATGGTGTATCTCTAGAGAGGAATACACTGGGTTCAACAAGAACGTCTTGCAACCCGGTCCACACATGACCGACCACTCATTTTTCTTGAGTGCATCGAATATATTGTCACCTACGGTTGCTAGCAACATAACCGTTCCTGGGAGAAATAGAAGTGAAAAGAAGTAACAAATATGAATATTCTCTAGATGGTGACAATACACCCTAATGGAGGCGACCCACTTAGCCATGCTGCCTGCTCGATTTTTGTCATTTCCCGGTTGATGAGGCTTAAGGTCACAACGTATCTTTTGACAGATCATACTTTCATTTACTTTGAATGTCACATTGTCATACACGCCAAATCACAAATTGATTTCGACAAAAATACCACGGGTATAAAGCTAAGAGAAACGAATTTCTCCGCCACCAAACGTGGATACGTTTGAAGCGATCAACTTACGTGATCCATTAGATATACTCTGTCACACATTCGTTCATACACGTTGTTCTGGGTCTGGACAAACCGAAGGCACTATTCTGTAAACAGAACAACCCTTGCAAAAACTCCGTCTTCAATTATCCTCATCATATTTGATTCGCAACGCTAATGCCGATACGGAGTGGTTTTCAGAAAATGAATCTGATCCCGGTCTCTCCATATTAACAACGGAAAAATGGTCAAAACTTTGATAGTCGGTGATTTAACTATCAAAGGAAAACAAGTGTGCAAACAACGGTTGTATTTCCAAATGGAAATCTTACCAAGAAAATCATCAATCAACACTGATCCCCTTTTTAATTAATTTATCATTTATTTATTCATTTCCCGATTTTCCATTTCCATATATTTGTAAATCTTTATTTTCTATATTAGAAAATATACGTTATTAATCATTTGAAAACATTTCCATTTTTGCTCCCATTTTTTTCCTATATTAGAAAACATTTTGATTCTTATTTGGATAACATTTCTGAAACTCCCTCATTGGATTTAAACAGATGTTTAAATAAAACATCGCTATGCCCACTCGAGTCATTAACACCTACTAACTATATTCAGTTAACTGACCTTTCCTATCGAACCTTAACCATTCCTTAGTTAAGAATGAAGTCAATCAAGTTGTGGTATAATTACCTCTCAGACCTTAACTAAGCAACATTTCTAACCTCAAAATAGACAAAGTTCACATTTTAAATCTTCAACAACCTTCCTACGTAACTCTCGAATTCTATTTACGAATCCACTTCCTTTATAGAATTCATTTGATTATAATAATAGGGTTATAATCTCGTACTTCCCATATATGTTTAATAACTTAAATACAACTTTTATTTTTTTAATTTGGATAAATAATTAAACAACTAATTTATTACATAAATAAATCTTGATTTAAAAATCGGAAAGTAAAAAGTACTTTCCTACATTCGATAGTCGAATCCCAATGTATAATTCTCTCTTGACTAATCTCTATTCGATAATTCTCTTTCTCGAATAAACTATATTCGATTGTTTCTCTTTTCTCGAATACGCTATGTGACGGCCCGCTCCGCACCAGCCGACATTTGCTCCGAAATGCGTTGTACCGATGTCCAACCAGCACGGGACGGTCGCCAGAAGAAAAGAAAGAAGGTGAAGAACTGACCAAGAACCTGTAGAATGTCTCACAGTGCATGAAATAAAATATAATAACAACATACTTGACATAAAACAGGCGAGACGGTGCATAAGCTGAAACTAAAACTAAACATCATAGCAGCGGAAATCCAAATACAACTTATGTTCCATAACCATCATTTTTACAACTTTAAAACTGTCTCTAAAGCAAAAGAAAGCAAAAGAAGGAGGTACACTATTAATGCCCAAGCAGTGACCTCCAACAACACAGGTAGAATATATATATATATATATATATATATATATCATACGTGGAAGCCTCCTGCTCGTCTCCGATACAGCTATTCGTGCATACCACCTAACATGTCTCTAGTCTGCTCGTTTAGGAGCACCCAGAGTAATAAGAAGAGATATAAAACTCTGGGTCAGAAAAAAGTCTGGTATGAGCGATAAGCAACAAAACAAAACAATAACAGGTATAATCCAATCATACCTGAACCTGGACCTGCAACCAAAGAGTTAGCACTACATACCGTACAATACTCAGATGTGCCACTAACATAGGTGTAAAGAAATACGGGGGTGGGAGTGTGCATGTCATGGTGATGGCAAACAATCAAGCATAACAACCATCCTCACATCTCTCACTCAGTGCATAAAGCATACGATACCCGTTACTTTGGTCACCTAATTCTTTGGGTCATGATAAAGTCCAACCCCATACAACTATCACTACAAGCCCCTAATCCATCTCTTAGTAGTGAACCAAAACTATGGATATCGATAACCTCTTTGCACACGTCCCGCAGCAAAGCCCAATCATGAAGTTAACTCGTTGGTTTCCATCTGGATCCTGAGTTCTACTTCCCATTTGGACTACCTTTGCATCTCGGGTTTTGGTCTTCTCCGGATCGGTTCGGTTCTTCACTTTACCTTGCCTCTGATCGTGCTCCCGGTTCGTTTCATGGTCCACACCTCAAGTCCAAGCTCTACGGTTTGGTTCGTGGCTTTCATCACCTCGGATTGGGTCGAGTTCCTCAAAATCCTCCATGGTGCATCGGTTCGGGTCGGGTAACATGGTTCGGATCGGCCGTGGTCATTACACAGCCTCCCCTACCAGTTTGGTTCGGAGGTGACTACATGGGTCGGGTCAGAGTATATTTCATGAGTGGAGGGTTAGTTCGTGAGCTGGCTTCCGGTTCGGGTCAAAGAGCTTCTGGCGGATTGGTTCGGAGAAGGCACTCCACGAGCGGTTCGGTTCGCGAGTTGCACCACGTGCCGGTCCATGCTCCCATCCGATCCGATCCGGTTCGGGTACTTTCATGCACTTTTCCTACAACTTCCAATGACTCATTATACGCCACTCGACGGCGTTTTCGACCACTCTAACTATTTTAGACAATCAAAAAGCATACCATACAGTCATTGCAACAAATAGAAGTGACCACGAACACCAAAACAACAACTTGATATGTTAAAATGGATCAAACATAGCCAAAACCCCATATTTCCCCTTAGTCATATTCAAGTATAATTAATGATAGGATTAGCAAAACTTAACCTAATTAACACAAGTTTCTAATAGAGTTCTAAAACATCATTTTAGAATTTTACAAAATTTTCTAGATTTTTCTGAGGTCTAATTTCGCTAATCTTCGCTAATTACCCTAATTAGCCGTAGTTAGTGAAAAACAATACAAATCACTCAACTTTGCCACAAATTAAACTATAGATCTGAAATATCCTCTATTTTGGGTTGAATCCCAATGCTTAGCAGCAACTCCAACTCTGATTTGACACTAATCCCTCTTGATTTGTGTAGATCTTCTTAATTAGTGATTAGAAGGTGATTTGGGGTGTTTTTAGAGAGTGGAGGTCATGGCTAGGGTTAAAGATATGTTTGAGGCGGCTGGAAAATGACTAAAAACCGAAATTCCTAACCCTAGCAGCCTTTAAATACTTCTAATCCCAAAATCCCCCGTTGGGCCTAGCTGCTAATCACCCGGTTAAGCCCAATTAAGCTGTTTTCACCCTTTAAACCTTAATTCAGCCATATCTCCCAAACGGTAAGTCCGTTTGGCTAATATGACCACTCTATGGAAAGGTAAACCATCATCCGGATTTAATGGAAGTGGTTCCAAGTCAAATCTCCTTACCAATCAAAATTTATGGTCAAAACAAGATCAGCTAGGGGCAAAACGGTCATTTAAAAATCACGAACATGGGAAATGACCCCAATAGTCGATCCCCAAAGTTACATGACCATAAGACTTCATAAGAAAAAGAAATAAATATTCTACGATCCTCCGATTCATAAAATGCGGGTCGTTACACACTATACTCAATTATCTCTCCTTCGAATGAACAATATTCGATAACATCTCCTTCATCGAATAAACTATATTAGATAAATCTTTTCTTCGAATAAACTATATTCGATTACCTCTCTTCGAATAACTTATATTCGATAACTCTTCTCTTCGAATAACTATATTCGATTAACTTTATTCGAATCACTAATTTTCGATTAACTCTATCCTACTAACCAATATTCGATTAACTCTAATTCAAAATGCTAATATTCATTTAACTCTAATTCGAATAACTAATATTCGATTAATTCTTTTCGATTAACTCTAATTTGATTAACTCTATTCCATTAATTCTATTCCATTAACTCTAATATTCGATTACACTCTTCGAATAACTTATATTCGATTTACTCTCTTTGAACAATTTATATACGATTAAATCCAATTCAAATTTCTATTTCAAAACCAGTTTCTTTATAAATGTTTTAATTTATAAAATATTTATTTTAATCCATTATTCACATCGAATGTGAATAATATTTCTTTTATAAATCAATTCAGTTTGATTTCGTATTTAAAAATATTCCATTTCCAAATTCTATTTATACTTCTATTTATAAAATTATTCATACAAAATCTCCTTTTGACTTCTAATACATAAATCTTATTCAAATTCCCTTTTTGAATCCTAAGTTCAAATCCCATTAAAAATATCGGTGTTGAAACCGATTTCTACTTCTCTATATAAATTCATATTTATATATTCAAATTATCCAATGATAAATACTTTTCTTAATTTATAAACATCGTTTTTAAATTAATCTTCTCAATTTATCTGTTAAAATCAGATTTCCATTTAATATTTATTTCCCACTTATTTTCTTTTATAAAGTTCTATTCCTTTTATACAATACTCCCTTTTATAACTCCTATTTATTTTCTGAATAAATATCCCCTTTATTATTCTATTTATTTTACAAATATTTCTATTTATAAAAACCATTGATTTTATAAAATCCTTAAATTCAAGATCCACTTTGAAATTCCTTTTTCATAAAATCATTTGATTTAATATAAATGTATTTCATTCCAATATACACTTTGGAAATTACATTTTTTACATTTCAGTATTCCTTATGGTATTTTACATACCATATAACAATGATCAATATCATCCAAACACCCATAATCAGCAACAAATCATATATCACAATATATGAAAACAATAAAATAAATGTTGAGGAATCCAGTTGGATTCCTCCGACCTGTTTCCCTGCATCCAAAAATGTTACACAATATAATTCACATCAATTTCATTTCAGCATGAATATGCTGATCAACAGAATCAATATTTAATTAACGATATATATAACTATATCGATATTTTTAACTAATCAATTAGCAGTTCAACCAACCAATCAACTAATATTTATCAGTTCTAAAAATACATTATAAAAATATAAACTGAGTAGAGTTAGTGAGATTTACTCACATTGGACGATCATCGTTAAATAACGATAATTGTCGCTTGATTCAGACGGACAATTTAATTCGCCTTAAATTGTAATGAGCTCTGATTCACTCCCAGTCAGTTCCATTGCGTAATGTCCATCCATACGATCCCAACGGATCTAGCCGCGTTCATTTCTTATCACGTATGCGAGAGATATTAATTTTACAAGTTAAGCCATAAATTAATTAAACTTAAACCATACTTTAAAATTTGAATATGGGCCTAACCTCTATTTCAGCCCACTACACTTCAGGCCCGCACCCACTACTTCTTCTTCCCCGTCTTGAAGCTCAGAAATCCGCTCCTCACAAAACCATCGCGGATGCAAACTCCTCCAATACTCTATCGTTTGCCAAACTGATGTCACCGAACTCCTTCTTGTCCAAAACTACATCTTTCTGCATTCGTCAAACTCAACTCGATCTCCTGGATGAAATCGCGACTACCGCCATTCACTCGAACACACACAGTACATCCGACAGTAATATACATCAATTTCCACCAATCTGTGCACTCGAGTCCCTTTTCCTCTCATAAAACCAAATTCGAACTCAAAATAATTCGGAACTCCTCCAATTTCCCCGAAACTTAAACCCTAACGTCGCTGTCCTATGATCCAGCGAACCCAATGAACTTCGAACCCCACAAAAGTGATACTATCCTAAAACTTTTCCATCTAGGATTACACAGATATAACTTTAGGAATTCATAAACTTTTTATTTAATTGATGTTAATTTTTGAAAATGGGTTCTTTGCGTTTGCTGTTTCAGAAGTGCGGCACATTTCTTATTGACCAGCAAACGAATAGAATTAGGTTTTAAGGAGTTAGTATGGTGTGTGTGTGTGTGTGTATATATATAGGGGTAGAAAGCTTATAGAATAAGCCACATATTTTGTTTTATTAATTTATATAATTACCATAATTTTATTTGTCTTCTAAAAATTCCTATGATCATACATGATACCCAAAAATCACAAAAATAGACATACACGTAGAGTTCGACATTACGGACCCAACGAAACTGGTTTCGTCGAATTCCGACTTCGTTTGCTCACACAGCGTATTTTTAACTGTCAAAATACTAACTGTTTTTCACATTAAAAATCCGTACGGCCACACACTGACTCCAAAAATCACGGAAATTGAAATCTAACAATAATTTAATATACCGGATCCAACAAAATTAGTTTCGTCGAAAACGGAGCTCGTTTGCAAAAGTGGCTATTTTTAAAGCTCTAAATAAACCCATTTAAATATTAATATATTTAAAAATAATTAAATTATATATAAATAAATTTATATTATCGTATATATTCACAATAGAATATCTCACAGCTTCAATTGGATTTATAACTCGATATTCAAATCCCGGTTGAATCGATATTCGGTATATATTGAAAAATTCATTTATAATATATATAATTCCTTTATAAATTATAAAGGAATTCCATAGCAACCTTTTTGAAAATTTGATTTGGACATAAATCAAAATCTACATGACGAAATCCCGATTTTTCTCTTCCATTAGAAAAATATATTTCATCAGCTCTGAACGTTTCTTGTTTCACAGAAATCCGACTTAAAGCGGATTCTATATATTCGTTTGAAGTTCGTATCGCCAAATTACGAATTGCAGCGCCATTTCGAGCTCGATTTTAATTATTATATAATTACACGTTCAACTGTCGTTTATATAACATATTCATTAATATAATTCAATTCTAAACTGAATTGTATATTATATATGATCCAATTCACACAATATTGTGAATTCCACTATTTCCGACTATTTCGAAAATTAAATATATTATACTATTATTTATATTAATTAAATATTCAATATTATTTAATTAAATGACATTTAAACCCCTAATCACTATTTAAATAATTAAATAAAATAATTATTATATCGTTAAAATTACGGGACATTACATTCTTCCCCCTTAAAATAATTTTGTCCTCGAAATTGCTAAGGTAGAAAACAAACCCTATTAACTAGGTTAAAATTTATTTGTTTACTTCTTTACCTCAGTTTCAACTAAACCAATTTCTTTCAATTAAAATATTAATTAGATCTTATTAACGAAAATTTCCAAAAATTCTGAAAGTTTTCTAACACCCTAAATTTCTGGAAAATTTCGCCAGCACCTCCTTTGTATGGCTCAATCGATACAATGACAACTCGCCTCTCTAGGCCTTCTCCAACCCCAAAGAAAATCAAATAGCCAAGCGGCTTGCCAAACAGGCTTATAAATCACCAAACTCATATAAAAGTTGATATGTACCTTTTTGTCGGACATATCATTATATCGTTTCCATTTGTCGCCAATTCTGCATATACCAATGTCATCCTAACCAAACTCCAAATTAGCTTTTATCCTCAAACTCAATCATTTGGTTATATCCAAGCAAAATTCCATTTCAAACCAAAGTTCCATTCTGGATTCCAACTCCTAACTCATCAATTCATCTTACTTAACCTCGTTAAGTTCTATCCACATATTCCATTTACTAATTCATTCCTCTAATCAGTTATCTTCATCCATAATCACACTTCTAGTTTTTATTTCAAAAAATCAAACCATTTACTCAACCGAGTCTAATTATATACCAAATTCCAATTTGACGTGATATTACTCCATTTCAGTACAGCTTCCACTTAACTGGCTTTAACCCAATTTCAATTTGTTTTCACAAATTTCAAATCAATTTTTTTCACAAATTTCAATTCAATTTGTTTTAATTCATACAGTCTATTCCTTTGAATTTTAAATAGCTTTGCTTTTCTAAAACCAAATACCCCTTTTGTGATTCAAAACAACTTGTTTTCCAGAAAACAATTCAAAAATTATCTCTTTGGTAGTAATCCGTCACTTAGCAACTCGAAAATGAACACCGATGATGTGGCCATTATCATCAGAGTTATTTCCTAGCTATCAAAGTGAGTTCAATAATATATCATTTTTCAAAACCATTTCTAACACTTCCATTTTGAAATATATTTCAAATATCCTTCCAATGTTTGTAAAACAATTTAAAATCTCCTAGGATTTTAAAATTCTCATATATTTAGTCCAAATCCATTTACAACCACTTTTCACATTTCCAGAGTTTTTAATTCCAATTTTGATTTAAATTCATATTTAATTCATCTGATTCCATATATTACATTTATATGAACTCTGATTGGTTCTTTACATCACCACTTAATTTATAATCTCATTCGATTATAATAACAACCAACACATCCAATATTCTATAATATTTCCAATATTAATCATTCTTTTATATCAAAATATAATTTGGGTAAAATTATTTCATTTACCCTCTTTTCAAAACATATTGTGTCGGTCCATCTTATTCGAGTGTTTATAAGCTTCTATCGATACAGTGGATTAAACTGATCGATCAGAATTCACAAACTACTCAACCAATAAATCTCCATGGTATAAAATAATTTTATATCAAATAACAAATACGTTCACTCGTATATATACACTCAAACTCAATCTAGGATATTACTAACCCCATCTCTACTGAGTCATGCCACAGAGCCAAGGAAATTACTTAACCTTAAGCTCTGATACCATTGTAACGACCCAAGGATTTTCGATCCTGAAAATCGACACATATACCAATGTCGACTATCCAAGCATCGGAAATACCATATAGTTAATAGAAAGAAGTCAGCGGGTGAGAAGAGATAAGGTAGAACTATTAGAATAGAAGAAGAAGAACACAACAACATCAGAGTAACACGATTCTCACAGCGGAACGAATAAAATATAGTATACAAACTGACATTGAAACACAAGTCTGTATTTGTATATTAGAGTACAACACTTACATCACAACGGAAATAAACAATAGCTATAAAATACCGCTGAAGCCTCCTGTTCCAAGCTCCATCTAGTGTATCTGTAAATCCTGACTACTTGACTGCTCGTACAAAATTGGGCACCTAAGAGTTTAGGGAAAACAAAACAAAGTAAACTCTGGGTCAGTTATGGGACTGGTGTGAGTAAACTCCAACCATTTGGTTTAATTTTTCAAAAATTCTTTTCGAATAAATGATAATCGTAAGACCGATCCACACATAAATACAGATGGTTTTTACCTTACGATAACCCAATACATTTTCAAAATCAATACTTTTCTGATATTATAATAATGTCTAATCACAAGTAAATACAATCTAGCAGAATGCTTGCATCTCATGCTCCACATATATATAGTATACAACTAAAAACGCAGACGCTTATTGGAGATTGGATTCCGACTATGACAAGGTATGGGACTACCTGCCAATAGTGTATCTCTAGAGAGGAATACACTGGGTTCAACAAGAACGTCTTGCAACCCGGCCCACCCATGACCGACCACTCATTTCTCTTGAGTGTATCGAATATATTGTCACATACGGTTGCTAGCAACATAACTGTTCCCAGGAGATACAGAAGCGAAAAGAAGTAACAAATATGACTATTCTCTAGGTGGTGACAATACACCCTAATGTGGGCGACCCACTTAGCCATGCTGCCTGCCCGATTTATGTCATTTCCCGGTTGATGAGGCTTGAGGTCATAACGCATCTTTTGACAGATCATACATTCATTTATTTTGAATGTCACATCGTCATACCCGCCAAACCACAAATTGATTTCCACAAAAATACCATGGGTATAAAGCTAAGAGAAACGAATTCCTCCGCCACCAAACGTGGATACGTTTGAAGCGATCAACTTACATGATCCATTAGATATACTCTGTTAGACATTCATCCATACACGTTGTCCTGGGTCTGGACAAACTGAAGGCACTATTCTATAAACAGAAAAGTCCTTGCACAAACTTCATCTTCAATTATCTTCATCATATTTGATTCGCAACGCTAATGCCGATACGGGGTGATTTTCGGAAAATGAATCTGATCCCGACCTCTCCATATTGACAACGGAAAAATGGTCAAAACTTTGATAGTTGGTGATTTAACTATCAAAGGAAAACAAGTGTGCAAACAATGGTTGTATTTCCAAATGGAAATCTTACCAAGCAAATCATCAATCAACACTGATCCCCTTGTTAATTAATTTACATTTGTTGATTCATTTCCCGATTTCCCATTTCCATATATTCGTAAATCCTTATTTTCTATATTAGAAAATATACGTTATTAATCATTTGAAAACATTTCCATATTTGCTCCCATTTTTTTCCTATATTAGAAAACATTTTGATTCTTATTTGGATAAAATTTCCAAAACTCCTTCATTGGATTTAAACAGATGTTTAAATAAAACATCGCTATGCCCACTCGAGTCATTAACACCTGTTAACAAAATTCAATTAACTGACCTTCCCTATCGAACCTTAACCATTCCTTAGTTAAAAATGAAGTCAATCAAGCTGAGGTATAATTACCTCTCAGACCTTAACTAAACAACATTTCTAACCTCGAAATAGACAAAGTTCACATCTTAATTCTTCAACAACCTTCCTTACGTAACTCTGGGATTCTATTTACGAATCCACTTCCTTTATAGAATTCATTTGATTATAATAATAGGGTTATAATATCATACTTCCCATGTATATAATAAATTAAATATAACTTTTATTTATTTAATTTGGATAAATAATTAAACAACTAATTTATTACATAAATTAATTTTGAATTAAGAATCAAAAAATAAAAATTACTTTTCTACATTCGATATAGTCGAATCCTAATGTATAATTCTCTCTTGACTAATCTCTATTCAATAATTCTCTTTCTCGAATAAACTATATTCGATCATTTCTCTTTTCTCGAATACGCTATATTCAATTATCTCTCCTTCGTATGATCAATATTCGATAACATCTCCTTCATCGATTAAACTTTATTCGATAACTCTTTTCTTCGAATAAACTATATTCGATTACCTCTCTTCGAATAACTTATGTTCGACTTCGAATAACTATATTCGATTAACTTTATTCGAATCACTAATATTCGATTAACTCTATCCTAATAACCAATATTCGGTTAACTCTAATTCAAATAACTAATATTCGTTTAACTCTAATTCGAATAACTAATATTCGATTAATTCTATTCGATTAACTCTAATTTGATTAACTCTATTCCATTAATTCTATTCCATTAACTCTAATATTAGATTACGCTCTTCGAATAACTTATATTCGTTTTACTCTCTTCGAATAATTTATATTCGATTAACTCCAATTTAAATTTCTATTTCAAAACCAGTTTCCTTTATGAATGTTTTAATTTACAAAATATTTATTTTAATCCATTATTCACATCGAATGCGAATAATATTTCTTTTATAAATCAATTCAGTTTGATTTCGTATTTAAAACTAATATTCCATTTCCAAATTCTATTTATACTTCTATATATAAAATTATTCGTACGAAATCTCCTTTTGACTTCTAGTACGTAAATCTCATTCAAATTCCCTTTTTGAATCCTAAGTTCAAATCCCATTAAAAATATCGGTGCTGAAACTAATTTCTACTTCTCCACATAAATTCAGATTTATATATTCAAATTACCCAATGATAAATACTTTTCTTAATTTATAAACAAATTTTATAAATTAATCTTCTCAATTTATCCGTTAAAAACAGATTTCCGTTTAATATTTATTTCCCACTTATTTTCGTTTATAAAGTTCTATTCCTTTTATACAATACTCCCTTTTATAACTCCTATTTATTTTCTGAATAAATATCCCCTTTATTATTCTATTTATAATTGATTCCAAATATTTCCTTTTCAATTCTATTTTTTTTACAAATATTTCTATTTATAAAATCCATTGATTTTATAAAATCCTTAAATTCAATATCCACTTTGAAATTCCTTTTTCATAAAATCATTTGATTTTATATAAATATATTTCATTTCCAGTATACACTTTGGAAATTCCGTTTTTACATTTCAGTATTCCTTATGGTATTTAACATACCATATAACAATGGTCAATATCATCCAAACACCAATAATCAACAACAGATCATATATCACAATATATGAAAACAATAAAATAAATGTTGAGGAATCCAGTTGGATCCTTCTGACCTGTTTCCCTGCATCCACAGATGTTACACAATATAATTCACATCAATTTCATTTCAACATGAAATATGCTGATCAATAGAATCAATATTTAATTAACGATATATATAACTATATCAATATTTTTAAGTAATCAATTAGCAGTTCAACCAACCAATCAACACACAGCAATCAACCAATATTTACCAGTTCTAAAAATACGTTATGAAAATATAAACTGAGTAGAGTTTGTGAGATTTACTCACATTGGACGATCCTCGTTAAATAACGATAATTATCCCTTGATTCAGACGGACAATTTAATTCACCTTAAATTGTAATGAGCTCTGATTCACTCCAAGTAAGTTCCATTGCGTAGTGTCCGTCCATACGATCCCAACAGATACAGCCCTGTTCAATTCTGATCACGTATGCGAGAGATATTAATTCTACAAGCTAAGCCATAAATTAATTAAACTTAAACCATACTTTAAAATTTGAATATGGACCTAACCCCTATTTCAGCCCGCTACACTTCAAGCCCGCACCCACTACTCCTTCCCTGTCCTGAAGCTCAGAAATCCACTCCTCACAAAACCATCACGGATGTAAACTCCTCCAATACTCTATCGTTTGCCAAACTGATGTCACCGAACTCCTTGTCCAAACCTACATCTTTTTGCATTCGTTAAACTCAACTCGATCTCCTGGATGAAATCTAGACTACTGCCGTTCATTCGAACATGCACAGTACTTCCAATAGTAATATACATCGATTTCCACCAATCTGTGCGCTCGAGTCCCTTTTCCTCTCATAAACCCAAATTCGAACTCAAAATGATTCGAAACTCCTCCAATTTCCTCGAACCTTAAACCTTAGCGTCGCTGTCCTAGGATCCAGCGAACCCAATGAACTTCGAACCCCACAAAAGTGATACTATCCTGAAGCTTTTCCATCTAGGATTACACAGATATAACTTTAGGAATTTATAAACTTTTTATTTGATTGATGTTAATTTTTGAAGATGGGTTCTTTACGTTTGCTGTTTCAGAAGTGCAGCGCATTTCTTATTGACTAGCAAATGAAGAGAATTAGGTTTTAGGAAGTTAGTATGGTGTGTGTGTGTGTATATATATATATATATATATATATAGGGGTAGATTGCTTATAGAATAAGCCACATATTTTATTTTATTAATTTATATAATTACTGTAATTTTATTTGTCTTCTAAAAATTCCTATGATCATACACAGTATCCAAAAATCCCGAAAATGGACATACAGGTAGAGTTCGACATTACGGACCCAACGAAACTGGTTTTGTCGAATTCCGACTCCGTCTGCTCACACAGTGTGTTTTTAACCATCAAAATACTGACTGTTTTTCACATTAAAAATCCGTACGGCCACACACTGACTCCAAAAATCGCAGAAATTGAAATCTAACAATAATTTAATATACCATATCCAACAAAATTAGTTTCGTCGAAAACGGAGCTCGTTTTCAAAAGTGGCTATTTTTAAAGCTCCAAATAAACCCATTTAAATATTAATATATTTAAAAATAATTAAATTAAATATAAATAAATTTATATTATCGTATATATTCACAATAGAATATCATACACTCCAATTGGATTTCTAACTCGATATTCAAATCTCGGTTGAATCGATATTCAAAATATATTGAAAAATTCATTTATAATATAAATAAATCCTTTATAAATTATAAAGGAATTCCATAGCGACCTTTTCGAAAATTTGATTTGGACATATATCAAAATCTACACGACGAAATCCCAATTTTTCTCTTCCATTAGAAAAATATACTTCATCAGCACTGAACGTTTCTTGTTTCACAGAAATCCGACTTAAAACGAATTCTGTATATTCATTTGAAGTTCGAATCACCAAATTATGAACTGCAGCACCATTTCGAGCTCGATTTTAATTATTATATAATTACACGTTCAACTGTCATTTATATAATATATTCATTAATATAATCCAACTCTAAACTGAATTGTATATTATATATGATCCAATTCACCCAATATTGTGAATTCCACTATTTCCGACTATTTCGAAAATTAACTATATTATCCTATTATTTATATTAATTAAATATTCAATATTATTTAATTAAACGACATTTAAACCCCTAATCACTATTTAAATAATAAAATAATTATTATATCGCTAAAATTACGGGACATTACACCTCCAAACTAATAACTGCTCAGATTTCTCAGTTGGAATTGAAAGTGGTGTTACTTCAACCTCCTGTGCTAGTCTTTTCGCGACCACGTTCAACTTTTCGATCCAAATCCATTACCATTAATAAAAATTGATTTATGGAATGATTCAAAGAAGTATTATCCAGACATCTGTTCAAGACTTACCAATCTATCACAAAAATGATAAAGTTCAGACACGAACCTTGGAAGATATGACTTGTATTGGCTGGAAGCTGCAATTAAAGAAACATAAACATAAATTTGATGATAAGTGACATACAAAAACAACTAGTGACTATTATGCTATATCTTATAAGACATTGAATTTTCTTTAAATTGATGTATGGACAAATAAAACCTAAAGTAAAATATATGAATTAGCGTTATCAACATGCCATTGGTTAAACGTTCTACCAAGCATGTGTACTCAGGCAAAAGGCTAATTCCTAGGCACAATTCACAACCTTATAGTTAGAATGAAAGCAATCATGGAGAAATCATTAACCAACCTAAATAAAAAGAGATACTATGGTACCATCTAATTCAGAAGCCCCTACTGATAATAAAAATTTATGTCTTAGTTTATTTTGACTAGAGATTCTCATTTGAATACAAAAACATACAATGAGTAATACATTGTTGCATGGATGTTATTAAAATGTCAACATTTTATATTTTTATTCCACTATTGTTTCTTAATAGCTAGGTTGCTACAAAAAAAACCAAATGAGGTAGTTGAAGATGTTTTTAGGGTTTCAAAAGAGAGACTATTAAAAATCATTGTTTGGTTACATCAAATGACAAAGAAACTATTATAACATAATAGCATAAAAATATATAACATAATAACGCCACACAAAGCTGGCTACCCAGGTCATCAACCCCGATGTCGTCGATCGATATCCCTTTACCTTCGAGATTTCACCTAAATCCTTGCACTTATATCAGTCTTAACATTACATACGTAGGAAGCAATGCAAGCGAATAACTTCGATGGAATCCACATCGCTAGCCATGCTTAGGTTTGGGGAAAAATTGGAAAGGCACGACTAATGGAAGATGCTTGTAAGTCTTCAGAATTAATGCAAACCATACATACTAATGGAAGATGCTCTGGAATATCACTAATAGCAAATTTCTAACAAAAAACATGAAGTTCTTAGTAGCACAATCCTTGATAATTTCATTGCTAACACTTCCAAATACCAAAAACCACCAACATTGAATCCACAAAAGCAACTTCTATAAATTTTATAAAAAAATTCAGAAAAATAATAATGATTCCAATTTACAAAAGTTTCCAACTATTTTTTATCATTTCGCATTATATAGCCGAGCAAAGAAGGTCAATTAAAAGTGCAAAATTTATATAGTTTTAAAAACAGTTTTACAAGTAAAGAATAAGGTTTAACATTTAGAAATTAAATTACACTCTCGCACACAAATTGACTTTGTAAATATAGTTACTAAGAAATCACTCTCGCACACAAATATGTACATGTAAATACATACATAGATATGTACATATACATATATTTATGATGCACATGTTATCGTGATGTGTATGCATTAATTGAACCTTCTTCACTACTTTTTTATCAACTATGAAATAAAAAAACATTAAACTAGAAAAATCATTAAAGAAAACAGTCCTGGAAAAACATTGTTACTTAAATACGCAGGCAAAAGCAGGTGTTTCTTAATTATGTCGAAAGCCATCCTAACCGCAGGACTCAGCCCCAGTCGGGCCATGAAATCAACCTCCAACTTAGCTGAAGATCAAAATGAGCCACGCTATTGTCGAGTTTCGTTAACTTACTATAAATTAGATTTGATTTCATGCACCCCCTAAGTTACGTTGGATTTCTTTCGACCCATCTAACTAATTAAAATGTAGTTGGTTCGTTGTTTCGATATTAGTTTTTCCTTCAAATGTACATATTTCCTTCTTCCTTGTCTTCCATTCGCTAAAACAAGTTTAACTTGTAACACTATAATACAGTGGACATTAAAAGACTAGATAGATATAATATGAGTTGAATAGTTAACTGAAATTTTCAATCACATGATTCTCTAAGTCATTGGTTTGAAACTGATTGAAAATCCCAAAACCAATTTTTTTTCTAAAAGATTGTTAGGATAGCTGAATATGTTACATATATACTTGTTTAGTAGCAGATAAACATTGATTGGGTATATGCATATGTTACATAGAATATGGGATAGTTAGAAAGTTTACCTCTTTAACAAGGTCAGCTACACCTACACCAAACATCTGAAATATATAGTTATTTTTTCCCCAGTTTCTAAACATAATTTTAGCATTGAATTCAACAATATTTTCTCATCTTCCAGAGACAAACTTTTTGCAATGGGGACTTTCTATGAAGTCCCATAGCTGGATTTGATTTTGACTAAATCTGCAGTAGGAGGCGACATTTTAGTCTTGGATTTTCTATTAATCCTGTTAACTGGTTTTGGATCACGAAACGTTTGTTCTTGCTCGCTCGCTTCCTCTTTTGGACTACTTTCTTTGGAACTAATGTTATCCTACTCTTGTATTTTTTTTAGTTGGATTTTCGATGATGGATTTAGGCTACTCTTTGAATATTCTGCTTCTTCCTCGAACATTCTTCGTTGGTTTCTTCATATTCGAATCCCGATTCAAACCAAGGGATCGTCGTCGTTGGAGAAGCCGAAGAAGGAGTAGGAGATTTATTGTTTGCCGTCAAATTCGAGGGTGGAAAACAATTTAGTGCTTGTGGAAGGTTTGAAATCAGGGACAGGTTAGGGTTAGCTTTCATGTTCTAGAGAATAAAAAAATATGACGTGAAATCTTTGGCTTCAAACAAAATGGATCATCACCCAATGTTAAATGTGCGACTATTTTATATTTAGCGGTCTCAAAGGTAAACTTCACCAACTCACCCCTATTTTATTTTCCATGGATTGATATATAACCATCGCGGATTATAAATATTTGCTACTATTTTTTTTAAAACTGTCGCAAACTTGTCTTCTACATCATTTTCGTGACAACCTACTACGGTTTGTAACTAAAACAGTCGCATATAACAATATGTGCTACTGTTTTTAGCTAACCCGTCGCAAATAAGGCGACACAAATAAGCAGTTTTGTACTAGTGCTTTGAGATGTTTTGACCCTGTGTGCAACATGAACTCCTACATCTCTTGTATTTGAAAACTTGCAAGCATGAACCCATGCACATGTGTTGTTTTAATGGCTTGCTTTTCTTGTACATTGTTTTGGGTGCTGAGTTTTGATCATTGTATAGCTGAACCATTATTGTTTCTAGTGTATGTGTGTGTGTATGCATAAATCTGTGTGTGTTTATATATATGTGTGTTTGTGTCTGCATTTGCATTGAATATCTTGGTTCATGTCCACTCACTGATATTTGATCGTATTGCTCCTACACAAAAATATATGTTTATACATGTATGTGTAGAATATATATATATATATATATATATATATATATATATATGTGTGTGTGTGTGTGTGTGTGTGTGTGTGTGTGCACTACAGACGCTATCCACCTTGTGGTATTTACAATGAATCAATGTGAATATCACTAGCAGTCTAGATATAGATGGATGTAAATACAATCAGACCATGTCTTGAAATATGATAAGAAACATACCAAAATTCTGAGGCATATAAATTTTGAAATAAAATTATATCTATTATAGTTTAAAATTATTTTTTTTCATGTTTACCATGTGTGTTTTTATGATAGGTATGCTTGTGACTATATTAACTGTGAAGAAGGCTGAAGACAAGCAGAGTGTTAGTGAGTGAATGCATGTACACGATTGAGCTGAGTGAAACTGAATGTGAGTGAGTTTGTTCAACTGAGTGATTAAGTGTTGTAGTGAGGAACTGATGTAAGAAATGAAATTGAACGTAATGTATTATAGTGAGATGTAAAAACAGTGGATTTGTAAAATTTGTACTATTGAAATGTTTGAAATTAAAACATTATATTTAAATAAAATGCTGTTTGAATATTTAAATTCTTTTGCAGTAATATTCTTTTCAAATATAAATATTTAATTTTGTCTGTAATGTAGTAGAATAATACAAATCCAAACACATTTATAATAATATATATATGTTTGTTATCATCAAACAAATATCATATAATTGTTATATACAACATGTGTTACTTCCATGTAATAATGACATGCAAAACGATCGACCGTACTCCAACTCGAAAGCATTACATATGCAGAAAATCGCTAGCAGTCCATAACAAAGAAGCAAATATGCAAAAAAAAAAAAAAAAAAACTTTTTTTAATACGATGTATGCTTCAACTTCTTCATACATAATGTTTTCATCTTTTTGATTACCAATTGTAAGTTAACATCAACGCCTAGTGTCAGATCATCAGGGACGGAGGCGACAATTGTGAGAAACATATATGGAGTTTTTATACACATCCAGGGGGGCAAATTTTAAGGTGTGATTATTATATGCCAAGATGAATATTTAGAACCAAACTTAGAAAACGGTAAGAAATCATTAGTTCATAAATCTGGTGTAAGGTTGTGGCTCTTAGCTGCGAAATCGGGATATTTCTTATCAAAATATTTTCATGATTCTCCATCGCATGTGTGCGTTAACGTACCTTCTTCAGGTGTTATCACACCGTATCACCTCTATGATGCGCTGTTTCAGATGATGAATATAACCTTTAAAGTCTAGGAATGATAAGTATATAATGCATATGCTTGTACAAAACTTCTTTTTCCTTCTTTTCTACAGTTTGTATCTTTCTTGATTACATATTTTACAATTCCTAAGATTGATGTTTTCTTTCCAATACAACATGCAATCATTTAAAAATGTATCTATTTTTTGATATTGCAAACCGAAAGAAGGCATAAGTTTTTGAACTTCATAATAATTTTGGCACATATAATTAATTGGATGGTCGTATATGGCGTTTAGCAGCTTTAACAACAGCCGTAAATCTAGCTTCCGTATGATTATATTTAGATTTCATTACAATGTACTCTGCAGTTACCAATAATTGAGTGTCACTTGTACATTCATTCCAAAGGTTTTTTTGTAGCATCCAGCAAATCATATATTTTTTAGCTCCAACATTTGATTTCTCTTCAACGTTAATATCGTTGTTATTAATTTCAACAGTAGGGAACATTATTCGTGTTGCATCTTCGACCATATGTTTTATGAGATTCGTCGTACTAACTTCATCACCAACGACCTTCAACAACTGTTCTTAATTAGGGCTACAATTTCTCCATGATGATCTCACGTCGAATAAATGGGTATGAAACTATATTGGTGCAAATGAACCTTAACCACATCCGATATTAAATAGTTCAACAGTTTACACCTACTACATGGACAATGAATTTCTACATCGTTTCCAATATTACTTGAAGCAAGTTCGATGAACACTTGTACCCCCATTAAGAAATTATTCACTTACTGCGCCAACAATTTCCCTACATTGATACATCTAGCTTTGATCAATAAAATAATCAACCATTTTTCCTAGTTTAAAACCTATGATGAAATTTTAAAAATTATTAATCATTCATTTTATATTTTACTTACTACTTAAGTAAACATACACTAAATTATATAAGATTCGAACTTTATTTTAAATAAACAACTAATGGTTCACTAACCTTTATGTTCCTTTTGTAATTGTCGGTCATCCTACTTCCCATACCAATACAATAGTAATTACATTCCGTAAATCATATCATTTTAAACGATTTCCCAGAAAATTTCGGCAGCACTACCCACGTGTTCCGTGTATCACACACAAATGTGTGTACACAAGTAACAAAACAGAAATGCCTTCGAAATTTTATGAACCTTTTAAAGTGATATAATTTATGAAATGTAATTACTTTATAGTGTTTGTAACTTGTTCAATATAGGGACAAATCTGACAAATGTTGTATCAAATGAATATGGTTGTTCGTTTTATAATAAAAACAAATATCCATATAACGATCATTATACAACACATGTCATACAAGGCCAAATAATATCTGAAGGGATTTAATATATGTTTATATTACACTTAAATATATAATTTGTTTATATTTACCGTTTTATTACATACGTAATAAATTATATATTTTTACTATTTCCCATTATGTACAACTCGTTTTTGCTTATATACTAGATTATTGTACTAAATTAAATATACAATTTGTTTAGATACCTAACTTATACTATTTAATGAATTATAACTACGATGATTCCTATAAAAATCATTTGAAGTCATCTAAAACTTATTTTACATCAAATTAATTAACATCTACGCATAAGCACATAACTTATGTTCACATAAATTATCCAAAACTACAATTAGTCTTAACATATTATATACTTAGTGTTTGCACAAATTATACTATTTGCAAATCCTATCATACACCAATGTTCAATACTAACAAAATCATCCTAAACATACTCAATATGCTAAATTAGAGAATCTTGCAGTTAGTTGTAATTTGACTGTTATGATGATAATAATAAAAATCAGCTTGTAATATGATGTAATAAACGTACACTAGAAATTAGGAATCAATCATAATGCAAATTAGGCCTAAATCAGAAAATATAAATAACAGGGTTTAGGGAAATAACATGATTTCTCAAGTGTGGACGATGGAGAGGGGATGCAACACGTAGTCGGTGGCTGGAGTGGTAGCATCGTTAGGGAAGTTGTAGAAATGGAGGATGAAGGTTTGTTTTTGTTTTTTGTTGCTGGAAGAGGAATGAGGCAGCTGGTCGTCAGTTTTGGAAATTATTCGGAAAATTTCCAATGGCTTGCAATGGCCGCAAACGGTCACAATCCCAACAGTTTCCAGTGGCGAGTTAATTAGGATAACAATTTTACCACGAAATCAATGGGATGTCGCTATCCATTGGAAATGTTATTGGCGACCATTGGGAATTGCCCATAGGAATTACTACAGCTCTAGTGGTGTATCCTACTCATATCCTGCCATAATTTATTTCACTTTTTCATCCATTTTAAAATTAAAAAGAATACTAAGGTGGACGACCATTAAAGATAGGAGAAAGAAAAAATAAAAAGCTTAGATTTAAAACATGGAAACTTTGCCAATAAACCTCAAAACCTCAACTAATCAAAGTGAATAGTACTCTTACCCTTAAATTTCAGTTATTAGGAAAATAACTAAAAGTGGTGTTTGTTCATGATGGTTTTTCATGACTGATTATGGTAATAACTGGTGGTTACTATGGTGACATGTTTATATGGTTTTTATATACATAAAATGGTTAGGTTTTAAGACAAAATCTATGGCTAGAAATATCAAATTACCAAGGATTTTTGTATGATGTTTGTCATACGATTTTGGAAATAAATTTTGAAATTCAATTTTTTTCATCGATGTACGAATTATTTATGAATTTTCTAAGTCGTATTTGCTCAGGAAATGTTTGAATGTAGACTAAATGGATATTATATCCGTATAAATATTTGTATATTACCGCTACAAAAGTACTATAAAAAGACTATATACGGTCAATATTTTAATTTATAAGCCAATGAGAATTAGACGAATATGAAGGGGAAAGTATAAAATAGCACTTTAAATGAAATAAGTTAGCATTTTCAATATTTATCGTCAATGCCATTGCCTTTTGGAAGTAATGTTCTGATACTCTCGAAAGCCTACACCTTTTGGTAATGCTGGATACTTGGAATATCATCAAATCATGGTATAGTAAGTATTCAAATATCCGGCTCTCACCTTCCGAAGGAGCCTTAGTATTTGATACTTAAGCATTTTGAAAGTTAACTTCTCCGCAAGAGGCTTTTTCTTCCACTCTTTCAGCCGGGACGAAAGGGGGTCTTTTGAAAGAAAATACTGTTTTGAATAGGGACTTTATGCATTTCAGGAGAACGGAAAAGAGTCCAAACCCTCGAAGTCATTGCTTATGATGACATGCATTTATAAACTCGTTTTCTAAATTTATCTCTTTTGACGTGGTAAACGGGCCAAAAGGAATTTTTTTATTAAAGGATTTGGGGCATTGCTTAAGTTTGTTATCGATGTCAGTAAGGTCAACGAAGGCAACTTTGTTTCATGTTGGTGTGAAGGAGTTAAAGGTTTTTTCTTGTATGCCTTGTGGTTATGTTTTTGACGCCGGGACTTGGTTGATACTTTATTGCATGGATCCAAAATGGGTTCCTTTTGAGGAAATTTAATAGACCCGAAGAGGTTTGTCTTTAGAGTAATTGGTTGATTGATTGCTTACGGAGCCGGAAGTGGTTTGTCTTCAGAGTAATTAGTTGATTGATTGCTTAAGGAGCCGAAAGAGGTAGCCTTTTAGAGATAAATTATAAATGTGCGGGATGGGTTTGCCTCTAGAGTGAAAAACGACTGTCTTATTGTGTCGAAAGGGGTTCCTTTTGGCGAAAAATGTTAACTCATTGGTGGGACACCATGGGTAGTTGCAAATGTTATTAGTGGGAAACCATGGACATAATAGTTGTATTTGTCAGAAAATTGGGGGAACCATTAGGTAAAATGAAGTGAGGGGAACCAGTTAAACATTGGGAAACCAATAACGAAAAACGAATTGGGAGAAATAACTAAATAAAAGGACATGCCTTCGGTCCCGTTGCTATTAATGGGGTAAATTGAGAAACATGGGAGGGGGATCGAAAGGTGGATGGCTATGTTGTTTCATGCAGTATGAAAGTCGAATGAATAAGGAATTGGTTCCCATGCTTCACACAGTGCAGAGATGTCAATTTGGTTGTTAGCAAGGAGTACCATACGAAGCATGGGAGAGGAAGCTAAATAAAAAATGTAAATGATGGGAAATCATTATACACTGTTAGGATGAGAAATCATGTACAACAAAGATGGGTAATCCATTGTTTGTTGCATATTGCACATTTGTTCAGTCACTTATGTTGTTGTGCACTACTACAAAACAGGCTTGTTTCGTCATCTTATTTGCGACCGTTGTGTTAGTAAATGACACAGATAACATTATGTATGATTGTTTATATTTGAAAACTATAGCATTATATTATCATTAGATTTAGAAAATAGAAAAATAACATGCAGTCGTTGTCATCCACAACTATAGCAGAACATGTGTTCTTGCGACCGTTCTATTTCTAAGGGTAGCAAATAATTTTTAACTACCAACTCCTCTACCTACCTATTACTCCAATTCGTTGTCCCTAATTCCATCATTTCTTTCAGTTTCTACTTTTGCAACATTAATAAATAACTGAACCTTAAAAAATCGTTGTCGGCTACCACCATCACCGATCAAAGCTTCCTCCGTGTCTGCTAATAAATTACTGAACCCTACAATTCAACTACTTTCTTCACTTAACCAACCCAAATCATCACTAAACTCCTTTATACATTGATCATAACCCCATTATCTCATCTTTTTTGCTAATAAAGCCCTGATTAGGTCGACTTCTCCATTGTTATGTACAGGTTTGGATCCCTTACTTCATATGATCATGTTAGACATGGCAACGATTTTATGGAGAGAGTAAAACTGGTGGAATAATATGTATTGATCGAATACTTGTCGAAAGCAACAGGAAAGTTAAAATGAGAAATTTCTCATTAAATTTAACACACCTTGACTGAATGTACAAGGTAGCATATATATATAGTCATCAAAGTAAATGCACCACTACTAACATCACACAATGGTCCTATTCAATTAATCCCCTTTGAAAAGATACACAAACTAACAACTAATATTTAATTTAACTCCTTATGCACATGTGCATGTGCACACTATGACTAGGCATTGTCTGATGAATTTGGAGTCAGGGTCGTGATCAGATGTTCACCCTGAACTTCTTCTCTGCTATGTTGATCCCCAGAGTTGACCCCATACAGTCCTCCTTAGTGTTCGATAGATGTACCCAAGTGTTAGATGAAATGTTCTCTCCATTATTGTACATGAAAACAACTCCTTCATTTACTACCATGGCTGCCATTGCTTCAGTTCTTGGAGGAGATCAATGGTGGGGCATAATACTCCCTCTCCCTTTAAAGTTTGACCTTGTCCCAAGGTCAAAGATGGCAAAACGTTTCATCATATCCCAATAGTCTTCCTAAGTTGATTCCTTTTGACTTTTTTGCCTCCATTTAACCAATACATGAGCAACTGCATGGTTATTCCTTAGGAAATTCTTCTGTCCAAAATAAGTTCAGGCTCATCTACAATTTCTACGACAAAAGTGGGATTGTGTTGTTGTAATATTGCACCTTGCCCTAAAATCTTTTTCAGCTGAAATACATGAAAATAGGATGAATTCTAGCAAAACTTGGTAACTCTAATTTGTATGCCATCTCTCCAATTTTTCTTATTATCTTATATGGCCCAAAGAAACTTGGTGATGGTTTAGTGGTTTTCAAGTTGCTAACAATGATCTATCGATAAGGTTGTACTTTTAAATACACACAGTCCCCCACTTGAAACTGCCTTTCAGTTCAGTTTGTATCGCAGTATCTCTTCATTCTCTCTTGTGTTAGCTTCAAGCTGTCCTTTATCAACTGAATCACAATGTCTCGCGAGTAAAGATCATATTCCACCTGTGGTGTTCTTGCTGTTTTGGGAACATATGAAAATAAGGTAGGTGGAGGCACACCATACACAGCCATGAATGGAGTCATACTGGTAGAACTTTGCAAACTAGTATTATACCAAAACTCAGCAATAGCAATCCATCTAGACCAATCTTGTGGTTTATGACACACAAAGCATTGCAAATACCATTCAAGAATTTTGTTAACGACCTCGGTTTAGAGGTCGTTTTGTGGATTGTAGGCTGAACTCATCTTCAACGTACATCCTTGTAGTCTCATTAGATCTTGCCAAAAGGTTCTTGTGAAAATTACGTCCCTATCACTCACTATGTTGTGAGGCATGCCATGCAGTTTGAAGACCCCATCAAAGAATATTTGAGCAACTTGCTGAGTAGTATATAGATGTTGTAGTGGGAGGAAATGAGTTTATTTTGACAATCGATTAACTACTACAAATATGGAAGTAAATTTGTTGCTTCTTGGCTGCCCAATTATAAAATCCATGGAGATTTCTCTCTAAATACTTTCTGGCATAGGTAACGGCTGCAATAACCCTGGTGCAGGTGCATTTTCATGTTTATTACACTGGCGTGCTTCAAATTCTCTAACGAATTTGTCTACATCATACCCCATGCCTTTCCAGTAAAAAAATTGCTTAATTTTGTGCCTTATTTTCTTGGTACCCGTGTGACCACCCAAAGGAGTAGAATGGTGTTCTTTCAATAATATTTGAATTACTTCTTTACAATCTGGAGTAATAAGCAACTTTCCCTTATAATATCGCAATTGCTCTATCATTTGATATTTTCTATTTAATTTACCTTCCAAATATTTAACTTTCATTGCCTGGTACTCTTTAGATTCAGCAAATATTCTTTTAAGTCCTTTAACCAACTTCCTTCAGTAGTTGATAAAGCTTGACAAGTGGTGCGTGTGCCTGATTCAATTTGATTTTCTAGTAGATGAGACAAAGAATCAATTGTAGAATTATCTCTCCCATTTTTGTATTCCACCCTATAGTCATACCAATGTAATTTAGCTAGCCACCTTCCCTAAAAGCCAGTTGTTAAACGTTGAGTCAAAAATGCCTCAAACTTTGGTGATCAGTTTTAATAGTAAACCTCCTCCCCAATAAATAGTGTGCCTACTTCATGGTTGCAAGAAAATATAATAATTCTTTCTCATAAGTTGACAACAACAATTTCTTTCCATTTAGAGCTTGGTTAAGAAATTTAATTGGTTTCCCTTCGTGTATTAGTACTACTCCAATACCCACCCTGTAATGGCCCGAATTTTCGTACCCTTTGAGTCGACTAATAACACCACACGTCCAACCAAAATGACACAAAAATACGAATCATTAGTAGAAAAAAGTTAGAGGATGAGAAATAGAAAGAAAGGAAACTTAGAATAGAAGAAAATCGAGGATCACAAATCTCACAGTGGAACGAATAAAATATATTATATAAAATAACCTTTGAAATAAAAATTAGTAATTGTATATACATACCATCATCAGAGCACAACAGTTATCCCCGGAACAGTTATAAACACTTGTTTTCAGATACAACATAGTACACAATAGAAAATATGATTGTCTATAGCGAACTGATGAAGCCTCCTGCGTCAAGCTCCTCTATGTGGATCTGTAAAATCCCAACTACTTGACTGCCCTTACAAATTTGGGCACCATGGAGTTTAGGGTAAAACAAAACAAAATAAATTCTGGGTCAGTCATGGGACTGGTGTGAGTAAACTCCAACCATTGGTTAACTTTTAAAAAACATTTTCAAAAGAAATGATAATCGTAAGACCGATCCACACATAAACACGGATGGTTTTTACCTTACGATAACCAAAAATATTTTTGATATCAAATCCAGTGATATTATAATAGTGTCTATAACAAATAAATAGAATCTAACGGAACGCTTGCATCTCACGCTCCATATATAATATAAAATCAAAAACCGTAGGGTGCTTTTTGGAGATTGGATTTCCAACATGACAAGGTATGGAACCACCTTCCGATAGTGTTTCCCTAGTGGGGAATACATTGGATTCAGCAAGAACGTCCTGTAACCTGGCCCACACATGGCTGACCACTCATTTAACTTGAGTGTATCGAGCATATTATCACTAACGGTTGTGATCAGCAACCATTACCGAAAGCATACAGCAGCGAATAAAATAAGAAGAAAATGAAATATTCTCAAGATCAGGTGATAATACCCCTAATGGGAATGACCCACATGGCCATGCTGCCTGCCTGATTTCTGTCATTTCCCGGGTGATGAGGCATGAGGTCACGGTTATCTTTTTAGAACACCTTGCCACCATTTACTTTGAATGCCATGTCGTCAGACATTCGTCTTACATGTTGTCCTGGGACTGGACAAACCGAATGCACTATTCTATTAATCCATCTTGAGCAATTTCTACCTAGAATTAATAGAACTGCCCTTGCATTTTACTCCATCTTCAATTGTCTTCAACATAAGTTGAATCGTAACGCTTATACCAATACGGAGTGGTTTTCAGATATTAAATCTGATCCCAGTCTCTCCATACTGATCACAGAGGTATAAAATAAATCAAACTTTGATAGTCAGTGATTTACCTATCAAAGAAACATCCATGCAGTCAACAGTTCTATTTCCAAATGGAAATTCTACCGATCAACCATCAAATAACACTGGCCCCTTTTAAATTACTTCCTGATTATATTACCATTCCAAATTCTCGTTTCCTATCTTCCATTTCTTTACAAAGCTTAATTGTCTTTCTTGTTTCTCAAAACATTTCTAAAATCATAATTCCTTTATTCAAGAAAATATCTCTTATTCGAGTTAGAAACATTTATATTTATCCGTGAATCCTTATTTTCTATATTCAGAAATTATACATTATTAATATCTAAAAACATTCTTATTTTCTTAATTCCTCATTTACCAATTTATTTCATTCTCTGTGTGTAAATAATATCTCTCATTTTATTTGGGAACACGTTTCCAAAATCCTTTAAATTAACCCGATGTTATAAAAACATCGTTATTATAGCCAACACAATTTAATCATTCATTACTAACCGTATTACTCACTTTCACTATCGAACCTTAACCATTCGTCCGTCAATCATGAAGTCAGTCAAGTTGGGGTATAATTACCTCTCAGACCTTAACTGAACAACATTCTCAACTTTGAAATAGTCAAAGCTCACAACTTCAAACAAATCATCGCTTACGCGACTCTCAGATTCAATCTAAGAATCCACTTCTTTTACGTAAAAATATTGATTATAACGGTAGCGTTTTAATCGCTATTTCCAAATATTAATTATAATGGTAGCATTAAAAAAACATTTATTTTAACAGTAGCATTATAATCGCTGTTTAGATTTACAAAGCATTTAGTATATGGTAGCGTTAAAATCGCTGTTTAGGTTTACAAAACATTTATTATAATGGCAACGTTATAATCACTGATTAGGTTTACAAAACATTTATTATAACGGCAGTGTTATAATCGCTGTTTTCCAAATATTTGATTTAAAAAAATATACCCTGTACTTATTAATTTTCAATAAATAAATTAATAAGTAAATAAATAAATTTGATTCAAACGTAAAGTAAAAATAACTACTTCCCTGAATTCGATATAATAGAATTCACTAAATAACTTTCTCTCGAATAATCTATTTTCGATTTATATTCCGAACTTCAGAACTTATCTACCATTTCAGATTAATCCAAATTCAACTTTGAATTTATCCTTTCCAAATCATTACCAAATTCCCTTGTAACCGTTCCTGTCTACAAAACGCTATCACAATTTATTTATGTTCTGACTTTTGAACTAAAGCTCATCGTTTTCTTTTAAAAACGATTACCCATTTCCCTTTTCATTCAATTTCCAATCTGAATTCATATTTCAAATCTAAATTTCCTTTAGAGAAATTTTATTTGCAAAATTTTTACTTTAAGCCATTATTCATTTTAATCGTGAATATATTTGTTTTATATATAATCAAATCAGTTTGATTTCGTACTTATAAATAATACCCTAACCCAAATTCTATTTATAACTTTTATTCAGAATTTGTCATACAAATCTAATTTTTTGTATTCCAATCATGTAAAACCTCATTTATAATTTCCTTTATAATTTGCTAAGTTCAATTCTATTTTCAAATCTATTAGAAATTTTATTTCTGGTTTGGAAGTAAATTCCTTTTTTAAATCCCATTTTTTCTTTTCCACATTTAAAAATATTTTACGGTATCTAAAATACCAAGTTTCTAGGGCCAGGGTAAATCCAACACAACATAACCAATCATAGATTATATAACACATCATATATCACAGTCAAATATAAACAGTAATATAAATGTTGAGGAATCCAGTTGGATTCCTCCAACCTGTTTCCCTGCATCCACAAATGTTAATCAACAAAAATATCATCAATTCCATTTAAATATGGTGTTAGAATCAATATTCGGTCAATGGTTTCTATATCAACCATTTCAATCAATTTTATCAACCATTCATCCAATCAACAATCACACAACATAAAATTAATATGTTTAAAACTCGTGTATATAGAAATATAAATGAAGCAGGGTTAGTGTGCTTACTCACCTTAATTGTTGAATAATGATCAGTTTCAGATTAAAGGAAACAGGCGTTTTGACTTGCCAAAAAATCCAACTAGCCCCAAATTCGCTCAATTCAGTTTTTACATGTAGCCTTCGTTCATCAAATCCCAAAGGATCCTATTTCGTTGAATTTGGTTAACATATGGGAAAGTTATTCAATTTAAAATTTCTCGATTTAATTTAAATAACTAAAATTTCCTAAATAAATCACTAATTATAGTTATACCTCCTAATCCCGTTTTTAAGCCGCTAATCGCATCCTCATTGGCTTCTTCTTGCATGAACCCCTGATGTAATATTCACCCAATTCACCATTCCTTGTCTCTCCCTTCCCTGCATCCCGTATCCTCCACCGTTTAATGAATGGTTGCCACCATTCTCATCTCCTTCGCGGGCCCCTCCTGTCCACACTCAAACGCGCCAAATCTCACCCTCTCCCCCAACATGTCGAACAGTCAGACACGCATCCTATGCACACGCCATACTTCGCACAAGCGCAACCGAAGCTACCAGTAAAACTCTCTTCGAATCCTGCTACTCCATGCAATGTGCTACAGTGTAAAGTTGAAGCATTCAACTGAATGTTCAATAAACAGTCATTCAATTTATAGTGATATATGATTTGAATTGTTCATAAACTGCTACAATTCTCCATTGGTCAACTGCTGTTTCACTAATACCTTTCTTTATTGCTAACAGAAATCAAATGCCTTCCTTCTAGTCATCCATACCCCTGTTGCTACTTTTCAAAACAAATCATTCATTTGCACCACCCATTCACCCCAACATCAACATGACCATTACCATCTCAACTCGCACTCACCACTGAAAAACTATCCTCAAATTATCACATGCGAAAAAAACCTCCCTTATCTAACCAAACAAACTCAAAACTTCCTACCCCGTTTCTTTTGAAAACCATTCCTCTTGAACATAGTAAAAACAATTCCTTCCTCGTTCAACTAAATCGCATATTACAACTCCCCTGTAACTCCTCACCCTTCCTTCTTCATGTTTACTTACTACAGCCCTTTGGTTTTGATTTACTTTACTATTGTTTTCAATTAAAACTAAACCCACAACAAATCGTGACTTAACCCAAAGTATAGGCCAAACAGAAAACTTGTGGGAAAAATACTTCCTGAAACTGTTACTTCCTCATCAGTTGATATTCGAAAACAATGCCGCCTTCAATTCCTATAGCTGCACCGTCGTTGCTTCGCCAGTGGTTGATCAAACCTCGTCGCCCCAATGGCTTACCCACATCGATCCAAACTACCCTGGTCCGCACCCCCCCCCCCCCAAAGATCAACCCAGCTTTTTCCTTCCCAAAATATGACGTGGACCTCCTCTATAATCACGTGTATACAACCATTACTCGTATGTTATGATAAATCCTTCTTTTTCATTCTACGATGGCTACAGACAAATGAACTTAGCACTACCTTTGACTAGTCATTGGCGGCGTCTGAGAACACCGAACGTTCCTTCACTCCGGCCAGTTCAAACTCTGAACTTCCACTTCCAATGGACACTGTCAGATCCTTCCACCATCCCCCAGATCGACATCAAAAGCCTTAAAGTTCGAAACCCTAAATCAGCTGTTTTCGAGCACCACAGACCTCCGCCTGTAACGCCACCATCCGCCGTTGATAGAAGGCCCAGACTCCCCTCTCTAAATTCCAAGTTGATGCCATTCGTTGATATACCACGAGTTAAGAGATGCGATCAAAAAAATGGAAAGCTGATTTTGTTGAAAATTTGGGAATTTACGATTTTGTTGGGAGTTCTATTTATTTCTGAGTGAGGACGGATAGAGAATAGCACGATTTTATAAAAGGGAAAGAAGAAGGATAGGAACGAAGTCGTTATCAAGAGGTATACAACGTAGGATGGTTATTTTCAAAGTAGCTGCGTTTATAGAGTGCCCATTATTCAAACTGGACATGTGCTAATTAATACTCGGACTGTTTCTGGTCACATACCATTTATCGAATTAGATTTTATTATTATTTTTTTATTATAACCATACCGATATTTATGGCTTTCCAGTGCGGTGGATATTTCAGAATGACACCTCATATTCTACGAAGATTAGTAACGATTTTAAAGACTGGATTGGCATTTGTTTTATTCTTCCCTATGCTGAGATTTGATAAAGGGTTCTTCAAGATTTTCATAATCGATGCTACGAACATAACCCTTATTTATAATATTATTAAATGTGAATTCAACTCTCAACATTTACAGATGTTCAATCGAATTTTTTTTGAAATTCTATAATAATTTGACATCCTAGACTCGATGGAGCCATTTTTGTCAAATTCTTATATAGTTTGAAAAATTCACTATTCTTAATTTCCATATTTAATCGAATAAATAAAAAATGATGTTAAAAAAAATGAAATTCAACAGTAATAAATTATTTTTATTATCTATAGAATATTATACAACTTCAAAATAAGCCAAATATAATATTTTAAAACAATTTAAATATTCAGAATTAAGCGGCTAAAAATCCGGGTCGTTACACACCCTACTAGCATCACAATCCACTACAAACTACTTGTCAAAATTCGGCACTGTTAATACTGATGGACTTAGCAAGCACTACTTCAATTTATCAAAGGCAACAGTCGCACTTTCATCCTATTTAAAAGCATTTTTCTTAAGAAAATTAGTGAGTGGTTGGTCAAATCAACCCATAATTCTTAATGAATTTTCGATAATATCCAGTAAGTCCAGGAAATCCTCTTAAGCCTTAAATATTTCAAGGTATCAGCCACTCTTTGAATGCCCTAATTTTTTTAGATTGACAGCTATACCATTCTTTGAGATGATGTGCCCTAGGTAGATGACTTATGTTTAAGCAAATGACCATTTATTCACCTTGATGATCAACTATTTCTTTTTTACTACCTGAACTGTTAAATTTAAATGTAGCATATGTTCAGACCTGGTCTGGCTGTATATTAGAATGTCATCGAAAAATACTAACAAGAACTTCCTTAAATAAGGTTTAAAAATATAATTCATAAGAGATTGAAAGGTGGAAGGTGCATTTGGTAGACCAAATGGTAATACTACGAATTCATAAAGTCCTTCATGTGTCTTAAATGTTGTCTTATGTATATCATGTGTGTGCATTTGAATCTGGTGACAACCAGACTACAATTCTAACTTAGAAAAATATACAGAATCATGCAATTCATCTAAAAGATCATCAATAAGAGGTATAGGATACTTGGTATTTATTGGTTTGATTGTCTAGTGCTGAAAATCCACACATATCCTCCAAGTCCTATCCTTCTTTCGGACCATGACAACTGGTGATGAATACTCACTTGCGCTTAGTCTTGTTAGCCCCTCTTCCAATATGTCTTTAATAATTTCCTCGAGTTCATTTTTTATATGGTAAGAGTGCCTATAGGGCCTTAAACATACAGGTTTTGAAGTAGGTAGTAACGGTATCTTGTGATCATATTCTATTGGAGGTAGAAGGAAACTACTAGGCTTAGTGACATTAGGGTATCTTGATAGAATTTGTTGCACATCTTCAGGAATTTTAGCATCAGGGGTTGGTGTTTTGCATAAAATCTCTCGTGAACATAGCAATAGTGACACCTGACTTTGAGTGCTTTGTTTGGGTATACCTTTATCATCCATTATTTTGATACTAACTTTAAGCCCTTGCCATAAATATTCTTTCCCTTTCGAAAGGAATTTAATTTGTAATTTGGTGAAATTAAAGGTTATTTCCGCAACTTTCTTCATCCACTGTACCCCAAGAACAAGTTCGCATACTTCCGATGGTGCTATCAATAAGTCAAGAGGCATCATACATCCTTGACATCTGAAAATAACTCTCTGACATATTCCTTTGCCGTGAATTTTCTCACTATTAGCTACTTGATCGGTGTAACCATTCGTATCTTGTATGATTAGATTCAATTCGTTTTCCATTTTAGAATTTATGAAACTATGTTTGGATCCAGAATCGACGAGAACTTCCACTAAATGCTTGTTGATATGCGCTTGCACTCTGAGTGTTGATAAGTAAGGTAGGCTGCACATGGCACTCAGCATGATTGCATATGTTTGCTCCTCCTCTTCTTTATTAGTGTCATTTTTTGCCAATCCCGAATTTTCTCGAATATCTTTGCTTTGTTCCTCTTCTTTTAATTCGCCATTTTCCTCATTTTTGAGGGGTATAACTCCTTCACTAATATAAATTTCCTTCGTCTTACATTCATATCTAGGATGCCACCTTTCATTACAATGAAAACACATGTTTTTCCTTCTTCTTTCAAAAATTTCTTGTGGAGTTAATCTTTTTCCTTCCCTTTGGTGATCTTGCTACTTATCTCTTTTTTGGTTCCTTTTGAATCACTTGGTTACTTGGCCAACTTGCCATATTTGATCTTCCTTTTACACGCCCTTTTGCATTCGAACAACTTAGCCAAACTTACTGCATGTTTAAAATCATCCAGATGTAAAGCCAAAACATATCATTTAATTTCATCTTAGAGCCCATCTACTAACTTTTTCAAATTGAATTGGTCAGGTAAAGAATCACACATTCCCTTTAGGTGTTTGAATTGAGAAAGCTATGCTACTACAGTTGTTGTTTGTTTAAAGTTTGAGATGTCTTCGTATGGTTCCAGGAATTCTTCTGGAGAAAATCTAACAAGTAATACATCACGAAAAATATTCCAATTTTCATAATTCTTGACTTTCGTGATAAGCCAATTATACCATTTGCGTGCTTCTTCCCTTAAACTAAATGAACAAATAGGTACCCATTTCCCTTCTGGCGTGTCATGGTACTTAAACAAATGTTCAACCTGACTGAGCCATTCAATCACCTCGTCGTTACCATTATATTTGGGAAAATCTAGTTTAATCACTGTACTTTGCAAAAGACATGGATGGTTTCTTGAATTTATGGGTGCAAGAGGTGAATTTTAGTTAGCTATGGTTATGTGATTCTCAGAATAGTTATGAACTAGAGATGATGTATCAAAGGTTTGTTGGTTCTGCCATGACTTATTGCATTGTGCAGGCGGTACTATGGAATCCTTGTATTCATTGGTTGGTTTTTCAAATCTTTAAATTCTTTAACGACGTTGTTTAGGGCTTCTTGCGCGAGGTCCATTTTAGAGAAGATTTCATGTTAGCCTTCATGCAGTTCTCTAATGTTCAATGCGGTTTGTGGATTGATAAGTTCCTGCCTCGAATCATCCAGAGGGTCTTCGTCATCAACATTACATGTTTTATCCACTGTTTCTTCGTCTGAATCCCCCCTTAATTCACATCCATCTGGCTCTGATACGAAATTGTTATGCCTAGGTTGGCACCCCTTACTTCATGTGATCGTGTTAGACATGGCAACGATTTTATGGAGGATTAGATGACAAAGATGATGTAGTAATTATAGTAAGAATTAAAACAATCAGGAAGCAATAATGTAAAGAGAGTAAAACTGGTGGAACCATATGTATTTATCGAATAGTTTTTGAAAGTAATAAGAAAGTTTAAATGAGAAACTTCTCATTAAATTCAACACATCTCTACTGAATGCACATGGCAGCATATATATAGACATCAGAGTAAATGGACCACTACTAACATCATTTACTGGTCCTATTCGATTAAACTCGTTCGGAAAGGTACACAAACTAATGGCTAATACATAATTTAACTCATTGTGCATGTGTGCAAGTGCACACTCTGACAAGGCATCGTCCGATGAATCTGGGATCAGGGTCGTGATCAGATGTTCACCGTGAACCTATTCCTCTTTAACACCTTGCATTTTTAACTAAAGATAATAAAATTAGAATAACTCAATTAAATATTTAGAATTAAGTAAAACAGACCGCGCCCTTGCATCCGTCTCGAAATTCTGGTCAACATAAACACCTGATTTGCGTAAATCGGACAGCATATGAAGAAGTTATGAGCATTAGAATTTTGTATACATATAAGGAGCTTATATGTATATATATTAAATAAATATATCCCAAACATTCGAATATCAGTTCAAAAATCAAAATCCACAAGGCGGGAAGTTGAGCGAGAATTTTGTCCGTTGGGGGTTGACACATAGGTCGACCCACCCGCGGATCTGGAACATTCTTTTATAACTTAGTCGGTTTTGGTGTTTTAGATTTAGAACTAAGGGTCCTGGTTCCTCCGCAATACCTATAAATAAGACCCTAGCCCCATTGTTTTATTTATATAATTCAAAGGCGGCGACGAATTGCTACACCAACGTAGTTTGTTCAAGCCTTTTCTTCTTCTTCAACCTTTTAGAGTTATTCAAGCTTGGAGATCTGGGATTCTACATCAGCAATCCCTTTTTCTATTTTTCTAGAACTTATCTACGTTAAATTTAGATATCTTACTGAAGTGAGATAATTCCAAAATATGATCTATTTTTCAATTCCCTTCTCATTTCTTCCCTTTTTCTTTTAGTAAAAAATTATAAAATCCATGGTTGTTACATTCTGAATCTACTTAGGGGAAAACCATATAAGGGTAGATCTGGACCAGATCCAGGATTTGGAAAGCTTACGAGGTGAGTAGATTTAAGCCATGTTATTTTAGATAATGGTATATTACCATTTAGCATTCCCCATTATGACAAGTTGGAATATGACATGTTAAGATGCCTAAACATATGCTAATAATGATTAAAGTGGTATATGACATGCAGGAATGATTATCATGATATAACATCAAATTGTTAATATGAATCAGTTGAAATGTTGGAATGTTTACATGTTATAATATTAACATGAACATAATGGGAAATTCATATATTTAATTAGTTAAAGTGCTAAAAAGTTTACAAGTTATGAACTTGTTAGAATATGGGTATCAACTGTGACTGTTCTTGTTACATGATAATTTATCCCAAATGTATACATGAAATAATTGGAGTAAGTATATGATTATATGGTTTCATGTTAACATTGAATTGAATAAATAAAAATGGATTGGGCATCGAGCAAATTATGTTTAAAGATCTTAAATTGGGCTAGTAAATATGACATGGAAAAAAAGGGCATGAAAATCTATAATGAAATAGGAATAATTATTAAAGAATGAACATGCCTAGAAGTACAGTAGTTAAAAAGTGTAACCGTGCTTAGACAAGAGGTCAAATTACAATTGTGGTAGAAGTCTGCCCAGACCCGCCCAGCATATCCAGCAACCACAAGTGGCGAATCTAATGTGAGGGGTCTAAGTGTATAAACGTGAAATGTGTCAAGACAGGAGGTTTAGTCTGACTTGTGGTAGAAGTCTGCCCTGACCCGCCCGACATATCCAGAATCCACAGATTGTAGGCTTAATGTGAGAGGTCTTGTACACACACACACATATAGAGCCGGACTAATAAATAGGATTAATTGAAATTAATGGTAATAAATGGAATTGAATGAAAGAAAGATGCGACAGTAAATCATTCGGAATAAATGGGGAATGATAATAACCTATTATGAATTAATAACATTAACGGGAGTGTTGTATAATAGGTAGACTTGTCTTAGGGACAAGTCAAGATTATTACTTAGGTTATAATAAACAAGTAAGGATATGATATAACTGGTGGAATGAGATAAGTGACACTTAATTTTAAATAAAGTAATCATTAATTGGGGGAAAATAGAAACCAGTAGATTGTAATAAATAGAGAAAAGGGGGAAGTTTTTGGAAAGTAAGAAGTAGTACTTAATTATAAATTAAGTAATCTATAAACTTGGAAATCTGAAATCTGCTGATAAAATAATATGTTAAGGCTTGTCCAAGGAACAAGTGAGAATTATAACTTGGGTTATAAGAAAACAATAAGAAAAGGGGGATAACTTATGTTAAGAGATAAATTGGACTAAATTGTAAATTAAGTTATTGGTGAGAACGTGAGTATGAAATCTACGGATGAGGACAACATAAGTTATGGAAAGAAAAACTTATTAGTGAACCTTAGTTAAGGGAACTAAGTTAATAAGTAAACAACGATAAGTTGTGAAAACGGTGGAAATGGAATTATGATTAAATAAAAAGAATAAGGAAAACTTATGAAATGAAATAAGTTATAAGTGGTAAGTGACATGTTAATTGGAAAACATGTGAACCAAGACATACTTAATAATATATTAAGCAGAACATGTTATTATGACCTTGAAATCAAACAAGAATAAAAAGGGATTGTGGATTACATACCTTGGACCATAATCTAGAGAATAACAAGTGGTGGGCTTATTAATAAACTTAAATGGGTTAAGTTATATGACTGAAATTAATAAGCAAGAGAAACTTGGTAATTTGAATAAGAATTCAATATGAAAGGGAATAACCAAGTTAAATGGAAACCTGGTAAGGTAAGTCCAACGCGTAAAAGAATGTTTAGACGTACGGTCTAACAACATATTAAAGTGAGGCGCTTGGACCAGTCCGCACGTTTGAGGGTGAATAGCCCAACGGGGTAGATCATTGAGGTATTATAAGACACAAAGGGAGCACACATTCATCTGATTGTTCTGACGGCTCCGAAGGATTGGAAGGGGAAGCACGCGGCTTCCTGAGGTACGTAAGGTGCCTCTAGTAGTCCTTTGTGCGGTGGAAGATGTCTTAGGCTGTGCTCGTAGAGGTTGGGTCTGCGCGTAACTACTAGGTGGGTGGGCCTTGACTGCAGAAGTAACTATGCAATCAGAATGCTGTAACGCGGTGACATTAGGGTGATTCGACAGTTGGCTCAACGGGGAGGTGGAGGGTCACGACCTACATGGATAATACATCGTTGAATACCCGTCATCGGCTGCCAGTGGGATGCGAAAAGACTAGTGCTAAACCCAAGATACCATTCACCTTTCACTGTCGAGGTAAGGGGTTGAGGGAAGATGCCAAATGGATTTTTAGTTTGTTTGTTATTAGGTGCATGTTGCTTTGCTCTTGTAGTATTTACTAGTTGAGGGAGGGGCCAGAGTGGGGCTATAGCCACCGTGAAAACAGACCCTATGTATATCTTTATATAGAGGCTCTTTAAAGACGGGCCTGTACAAATATGGAAAAGCTCCTGACCAAGATCCGTGTTTCTTGTATCACCCTGCCACGAATCTCGGTGCACATTAGAGGACATGCGATTGAGGCATCGAGCTACAATTAATAGTATGTACGAGAGACAGTCAAGATACATGCATATCTGCTCTGGGTGGTGTATCGTAAACTTGAGGGCATTACTCCGGTATGAGATCTGATTCGATCGAGGGTGGCAGTCTGTACGCTTACGTAGCATACTGATGACAGATATATGTTGATCGTAACATTGTTATATAGAGATCCGTACGTCACTCTGGCGTAGGATGAGGGACTGCGAGTATTTCGGCGGCATTAAGGTGGAGACCGTGCGAGTGGGGTAAGATAGGATGTACCTCGATATTGAGGGTAGCTACACATATACTGTATTAGGTTAATCCACTGGGAAGTAAATGGGTACGACATGTGTGTAAGCCTTGAGTCTATTAACCCAAGTAACTTAATAAATAAGAAATTATGATTGAACGGTATGTATAGGATTATCCAAAGTGTATAGTTTAAATCCAGTCACCAGAACTTGTCTTCTAACCCCCTCCTCATAACGTACTCGTTGGTTAGATTTGTGGCAGAGACATAATAGCTTTGGGTACTGGTTGGGCACTATTAATAATATGGTAAGGATATGTTTAGACCACACTATATTTTATCCATTCTGCTGCCCGATATTTTCTAAGCTCTGACATATTTTATGTCTCTGTCTTTTCTGCAGGATACCAGAGCACAACAACTTGAGTTTCGATGGATTGGAATTTTGAAAAAATTAGATCTGTCTGAATTCGGGTTGTCACATCTGGTATCAGAGCTTAGGTTTATGATTCCTATATAAATAGTGAGTGAACGTATTTGTATTTTTAAAAATATAAATATGTATTATATATACACCTAGATCCATAGAGGAGCCCACTAAATAGAAAAAGCGTAATATGATAAGAAATGTGATTTTGTTTTGTACACTAAAGGAATGAATATGGAAATTCGAGACCCTTAGGTAAATTGGGTAGAGAGTGTACAATATACTTTATACGGAAGGAAAGTGAATCCCATATGATTAGAATTTTGGGTTAGTGGGCTTGAAAACCTTATAAATTGGAAAAGGTTAAAAAGAGAAAAATGGTTCAGAAATATATATAGTTGAGAGAGTTGACCTTTAGGGAGTGTCTAGGAAAGCCTAGAAAAAAAATTAGAAACCCGCTTTGAGTCTAACCCCATTGTTAACTTTTAAGAACTTGAAATTATAAAAGTTTTGGGAAAATGATTTATGGTGTTTTCAAGTTTTAATCTTAAAAGTTATAGTTTTAAATATGTAAAGTATACATATTGAGTTTTAAAGTAAAATGGGTTATATTTTGTAAATAGCAATTTCTTGCAAACTTCGTCTAAAGTAAAATTCTCTCAGCAAAAGGGGCATATTATAGAGCATGTATAGCTCGCTAGTTTTCTTGTTATATTTCATAACAAAAAGTTTTATAAAAGGAAGATCTGAAATTTCTATTCTTATGCTAAATCCTTTATGATAAATCACTTGAACAAGTTGATTTTGTTGAGTGGACAAAATAAGTCGTAGAAATTAGGAGTAGATTAGATGCTTGCACCTTGTAGCAAGGGACTGGACCAACCTTATAGGGAAGAACAAGTCGTAAACCCAATTGAGGAATAATTGCCCTTATCTACTTTAGTTTTTGTGATTTGAAAAAAACGAATGAATGTTTGCATTTTTCTAAGATGACATGTTTTTATGGTTTGGCAAAAGTAAGTTTCCATGAGGAAAATGAAATTTTGGAAGAAAATTTAAATGAAAAAGAAAAGCCAAACTGTGTTTTAAAAGTGCGGAGTAGGTAACAGTTAGTGCCTAGGGAAGACGAGAAAAGTTTTGGGGCTATAAAGTAAATAGCGAAAATTATCTTGGAATAATAATGAGTTCTCGTAAATGCGTAAGCAATGAATAGCCTAGGGTGTTGCTAAGAATAATTATCGGTACATAGCTAGGATTAGTAGCGACTACTAGATAGAAAAGGGCAAGTAAGCTTTTAGATCCCTTTGCTAATTTTCATGTTAGGGGTAAAACCTTTTATTGCATTTCTGTTGGGATCGTTCCATTATTTTGTTGGGTAGTTAGAGTGACACCTAAACTTGTCATGGGTCCTATAATTTGGACTTTTTTGTTTAAGGGGGACATAGTCCTGAGATTCTTGGCCCTTAGTAGTAGCTGTGTAGGGTGTCTGTTCTCCTGTTTTAGTTGGAAGAGTGGAAGCTTATTTAAATTTAAACTAAGATTAGAAAACTAAATAAGCTAAGAAAAGAGAAAAGGTACAATTAAAAAGGAAACAGAAAATTCAGTAAACCAACAAAAATGGAAAATTATGAGAAAAGATGGATAAAGATAAAACTTTCCAAGATACGATGAAAAAGAAAATCAGAAACAAAAAGAAATTTTCTTATGTGGGTTGTGCTTGGATAGGAAAATAGGGAATCTTTATGGAATAATTACATAAAAATACAAGTACGGTTAGAAAAAGGTTGCAAAAGAAAAACGGAAGATGCGGAGTTTTCCGTTTTCTACCTTTTGTAACATAAGAGATCGAAATTAGTAAATTAGATTTTCCTGAACTTCGAAAAATAAATTTGGTTAATAGGATTATGGATGCAACAATTGGACAAACTGTGCTCTTACTCAGTAAGAGTGTGGGAAAACTTGGATGAAAAAGCATTTTTGATTTTCAAAATATTGAATTCATGTAGAACTGCCAGTATATTTAGGATGTGAGCATCATATTTGTAAAAAACGATTTTTGAAAAATTTGCATACACATAGGAGTTACTGCTTAGGCATACATGCATTATTATGTTGTACTTTACTTTGCACAAGTGTGTTTGCAAAAATTGGATGCACACATGATGGATGTATATTAAGCGAGAGGTTAATTGATTTTACCCTTATTAAATTTTAGGGATGAAATTTCCTAAGTGTGGGAGAATGTAACACCCAGTATTTTTAACTTAAGATAATAAAATAAGAATAACTCAATTTTCAGAATTAAATAAAACGGACTATGCCACTGCATCCGTCTCGAAATTCTGGTCAAGATAGACACCTGGTTTGTGTAAATCGGACACCATATGAAGAAGTTATGAGCGTTAGAAGTTTGTATACATATAAGGATGTTATACGTATATATATATACATATATATATATATATATATATATATATATATATATATTAAATAAATATATCCATAAAGTTCGAAAATCAGTTCAAAAATCAAAATTTGCAAGGTGGGAAGTTTAAGGGGAATTTTGCCCGTTGGGGGTCGACCCGTGGGTCGATCCACCAACAGTGGGGTCGACCTAGGGGCCGACCAACCCGCAGATCTGGAACATTCTTTTCTGATGTGGTCGGTTTTGGTGTTTTAGATTTAGATCTAAGGGTCCTGGTTCTCCGCTACACCTACAAATAAGACCCTAGACCCATTGTTTAATTCATATAATTTAAAGGCGACGGCGAAGTGCTGCTCCAGCATAGTTTGTTCTAGCCTTTTCTTCTTCTTCTTCAACCTATTAGAGTTATTCAATCTTGGAGATCTGGGATCCTAGATCAACAATCCCATTTTCTCTTTTTCTAGAACGGATCTACGTTAATTTTAGATCTCTTATCGAAGTGAGGTAATTCCTAGATCTGGTCTATTTTTCAATTCCCTTCTCTTTTCTTCCCTTTTTCTTTTAGTAAAAGTTATAAAATCTATGGTTTTTAGGCTCTGAATCTAATTAGGGGAAAACCATAGATGGGTAGATCTGGTCCAGATCCAGGATTTGGAAAGCTTACGAGGTGAGTGGATTTAAGCCATATTATTTTAGATAATGGTATATTACCGTTTAGCATTCCCATTATGACAAATTGGAATATGACATGTTAAGATGCCTAAACATATGCTAATCATGATTAAAGTGGTATATGACATGCGGGAATGATTAACATGATATAATGTTAAATTGTTAATATGAATCAGTTGAAATGTTGGAATGTTTACATGTTGTAATATTAATATGAACATGTTGGAAATTCATATATTGAATTAGTTGAAGTGCTAAAAAGTTTACAATGTTATGAACTTGTTAGAATATGGGTATCAACTGTGACTGTTCTTGTTACATGATAATTTGTCTCGAATGTGTACATGAAATAATTGGAGTAAGTATATGATTATATGGTTTCATGTTAACATAGAATTGAATAAATAAAAATGGATTGGGGCATCGACCAAATTATGTTTAAAGATCTTAAATTAGGCTAGTAAATATGACCTGGAAAAAAAAGGGGCACGAAACCTATAATGAAATTGGAGTAATTATTAAAGAATGAACATGCCTAGAATAACAGTAGTTAGAAACTGTAACCGTAATTAGAGATGAGGTTTGATTACACTTGTGGTAGAAGTCTGTCCGGACCCGCCCAACATATCCAGCAACCACAAGTGGCGAATCTAATGTGAGGGGTCTAAGTGCATAAACATGAATGTGCCAAGACACGAGGTTAAGTCCGACTTGTGGAAGAAGTTTGCCCGGACCCACCTGGCATATCTAGCATCCATAGGTTGTAGGCTTAATGTGAGAGGTCTGGTTTGTATATAAATATATACTTATATATATATATATATGGTTGGACTGATAAATAGTATTAATTGAAATTAATGGTAATAAGTGGAATTGAATGAAAGAAAGATACGACAGTAAATTATTTGGAATAAATGGGGAACGATAATAACCTATTATAAATTAATAACATTAATGAGAATGTTGTATAATAGGTAGAATTGTCCTAGGGACAAGTGAAGATTATAACTCGGGTTAAAATAAACTAGTAAGGACATGATATAACTGATGGAATGAGATAAGTGACACTTAATTTCAAATTAAGTAATCGGTAATTGGGGGGAAATTGAAACAGTAGATTGTAATAAATTAAGAAATGGGGAAATTTTATGGAAAGTAAAAACGTAGTACTTAATTATAAATTAAGTAATATATAAACTTGGAAATCTGAAATCTGCTGATATGTGAGAATTATAACTTGGGTTATAAGAAAACAATAAGAAAAGGGGGATAACTTATGTTAAGAGATGAATTGGACTTAGTTGTAAATTAAGTTATTGGTGAGAATGAGAGTATGAAATCAATGGATGAGACAACATATGTTATGGAAAGAAAAACTTATTAGTGAACCTTAGTTAAGAGAACTAAGTTAATAAGTAAACAATGATAAGTTGTAAAGGCGGTGGAAATAGAATTATGATTAAATAAGAAGAGTGAGGAAAACTTATGAAATGAAATAAGTTATAAGTGGTAAATGACAAGTTAACTGGAAAACATGTGATCTAAGAGATACTTAATAATATATTAAGCAAAACATGTTATTGTAACCTTGAAATCAAAAGAGAATAAAAAGAGATTCTGGATTACAGACCTTGGAAAACAATCCAGAGAATAACATGTGGTGGGCTTATTAATAAGCTTAAATGGGTTAAGTTATATGACTGAAATTAATAAGAAAAAGAAACCTGGTAATTTGAATAAGAATTCTATATGAAAGGGAATAACCAAGTTAAATGGAAACCTGGTGAGGTAAGGCAAGCGCGTAAAAGAATGTTTAGACGTATGGTCTAACAACATTTTAAAGTGAGGAGCTTGGACCAGTCCGTGCATTTGAGGGTGAATAACCCAAGGGGGTAGATCATCGAGGTGTTATAAGACACGAGGGGAGCGCACATTCATCTGGTTGTTCTGACAGCTCCGAAGGACTGGAAGGGGAAGCACACGGCTTCTTGAGGTCCGTAAGGTGCTCCTAGTAGTCCTCTGTGCGGTGGTAGATGTCTTAGGTTATGCTCGCAGAGGTTGGGTCTGCACATAACTACTAGGTGGGTGGGCCTTTTCTACAGAAGTAGCTATGCAGTCAGAATGCTGTAACGCGGTGACACCAAGGTGACTCGGCGATTGCCTTAATGGGGAGGCGGAGGGTCATGACCAAAAAGAATAGTAGATCATCGGATACCATCATCGGTAGCCAGTGGGATGCGAAAAGACTAGGGCTAAACCCATGATACCATTCACTATCGAGGTAAGGGGTTGAGGGGAGACGCCAAACGGATATTTAGACTATTTGTTATTAGGGGCATGTTTCTTAGCTCTTGTAGTCTTTACAAGTAGAGGGAGGGGCCGGGGTGGGGCCATAGCCACCGTGAAAACAGACCTTAGGTATATCTGTATATAGAGGCTCTTTAAACACCGGTCTGTGCAGATACGGAAAAGCTCCCGACCGAGTTCCGTGTTTCTTGTATCGCCTTGCCACAGAACTCAGTTCACATTAGAGGACGTGCGATTGAGGCATCGAGCTACAATTTACAGTACGTACGAGGGACAGTCTAGATACATGCATATCTGCTCTGGGTGGTGTATCATAGACTTGAGGGCATTACTACGGTATGAGATCTGATTCGATCGAGGGTGGTAGTCCGTACGCTTGCGTAGCATAGTGATGGCAGTTATATGCTGATCGTAACATTGTTATATAGAGATCCGTACGTCAGTCCGGCATAGGATGAGGGACTGCGAGCATTTCGGTGTCATTATGGTGGAGACCATGCGAGTGGGGTGCCATGGGGTGTACCACGATATTGGGGGTAGCGACATATATACTGTATTAGGCTAATCCACTGGGAAGTAAATGGGTACGACGTGTGTTTAAGCCTTGAGTATTGTTAACCTAAGTAACCTAATAAATAAGAAATTATGATTGAATGGTATATGTAGGATTATTCAAAGTGTATAGTTTAAATCCAATCACCAGAACTTGTGTTCCGATCCCCTCCTCATAACATACTCGCATGTTAGATTTTTGGGAGAGACATGATAGCTTTGGATACTAGCTGGGCAGTATAAATAATACGGTAAGGCTATATTTTGATTACACTATATTTTATCCATTCCTCTATGAGATATTTTCTGAGCTCTGACATATTTTATATCTATATCTTTTCTGTAGGATACCAGAGCACAACAACTGGAGTTTTGATGGATTGGAATTTTGGAAAAATTCGGTCTATCGGAATTCGGGTTGTCACATCCTCCGGCATGTTGACCTCCAGAGTTGACCCCATACAACCCTCCTTAGTGTTCGACAGATGTACCCGAGTGTTTGATGAAATGTCCCCTGCATTATTGCACATACAAACACCTTCAGCATTTACTGCTATATGAAACACCCCACCTTCGTTAAGGTCACTCAAAAAGAGAATGTCTTAACTTCGGTGGAGCATTATAGGTAAAAGATACAGACAATTTACAAGACAGACATATAAACAGTGGAAAAACTAAATTTATTTCATAAGTACGTGGTTCAGTTAAAAACTACAACAACTATCTCAACAACTTCCAAATTATTACAACAAAATCTCTGTCTTGAAATAAAACATAAAGAAGCATTAAAACAACAGTAAGGCAGCATAAATCCCCAACAAGAGAGTATCCAAAGCCATAGCCCAAGGAAAAAGATTCGAAGCAATACATCTATTCTCTTCAACCTGGAAATGATCCGATCTAAGATGAAGTATTCCCTACCTGGGGGGAGGGAACGGAAGAAAAGAAGACGAAAGAAAATGGGTCAGACATGAGTCTGGTAAGTCCAGTGATTATTTAGCATGTAAACAAGAAAAAGAATTATGACTTGAATAAACTGAATCTAGGACAACATCCTAGGAATAAGATAATAAGCTTAAGACTGAATATGCTATCGCACTCATTTCTACTTCTCTGCACCCCCTTATAAGTGTTTCAACTAGCACCATGTGTTCAAGAAAAATGATCCCCTTTTTTATTGATCGGCTCCTACTCGTATACGTTTACCACTTGTGTCATTCGACCCCGCATGATTGTAGATACCTGTGCTGGTCCTACCATGGGGTGTATCAAATCCTATGGTGGCAGCCCGACACAATTCAAGGTGCACAGAGTATAACTATTGATGCCCAGTGCCTGCTTTTTCCACTCGGAGCACGTGCACGACCGCACTCCGTCAGAACCTACACCGACGCACCACCCGCCGTTGTTTTGACTGCTTATAATCAGCCCCGTAATTGTTCCCCACCCCGCCTAGTTCAGGGTACAATGATACATCTATATGGGTTACTGCTGAAATGGTTCCCCGTTACTAGGGTTTCTTAATCAACATGTTAAAATAGTTAAGTGTTTCTCAAATTTACCTAACCCCCCCATCAGTTTAGTTAACATGTTGTATTTGGTTAAGTGTTGCCTTAATTAACTTAACCCTACCATTCCTGTCTTAGCTTTAACTCATTCGTTAAAGCACCAACCACTCACATTAGATATGTATTATTGTGATTGCTGGATGTGCCAGTCGGTTCCGGGCAGTCTTACACCGCAATTCAATCTAACCTCGGGTTCTTTTGGGCTTGATGCACTAACCTTTCACATTAGATATATATATTGTTACGGTTGCTGGATGTGCCGGTCGGTTCCAGACAGTCTTACACCGTAACTCAATCTAACCTCGGGTTAGGCATATTCGTCCTTTTCTTATTTTACATATTTATCTTTCAAATTTATATGTAAATTATCCATAATTATTGCCATTCAAGTCATGCCCCATTTACCCTCTAAATCATATTTTCAATTTTTGGTATATAAGTTATACCATTTTTATGCCACTAACCATTCATTTATTTATGAGCCAAATTATGCCAGTAATAATAATTTCTAAGGTTTTCCCAATGTTACCCCCGTCATACGTTCGCAAAATTCACATAGAATGTTAGGCTCATAACTTAGCCTAACTTATATACAAATGGGGAAAGAAGGAAGCATGTACCATTCACACAACATAAAATAATAAGGAGCTAACTAAACATGTGTCATGTAAATATGGCATAAAATAATGAACTTGCATTTTTGGATCCAACTAACATGAGTCTTTAAGCATATGAAATTACCTAAATCCAACTAGGCATGTAAATGTAAACTTTTATTTCGGGTCCAATGAACATAAACCTTAAGCATATAGAATTACACAAGTTCAACTAAACATGTGAATGTGAACTTTTAATTTGGATCTAATAATCATGAATCTTAAACATATGGAATTACACAAGTTTAACAAGGCATGTAAATATGAACTTTTATTTTGGATCCAACAAACATGAATCTTAAGCATATGGATTTACCCAAGTTCAACTAGGCATGTGACTATGAACTTTAATCTTAGATCCAATTTTCATAGATCTAAATGTAAATCTAAACATAAAACATGTCTTGGCCTAACAACTTGCATGTAACATAACATGAATAAGTCACCAATTTTACATGATTGGTTTACATCAACATAATAACCACAATAGCCTAACAACTTGCATGTAACATAACTTGAATAAGTCACCAATTTTTCATGATTGGTTTGCATCAACATAATAACAAAAATAGCCTAACAACATGCATGAAACATAACATAAATAAGTCACCAAACTTTACATAATACATGATTGGTTTAACACCAACATAATAACCACGATTGTCTCATAAGCATGTACGATAGAAATGTTACTAGAATAGGCAAGAATCAACATCATCATCATCTTACAACTAGGAATAACTCTAGTTTTCACTTTATTACATATCGTAACTTTTTAATCGTTCACATCTAAATAATAACAGGACTTACAAACAAAAGAAAGTCTTGTTTTCTGGGATTTGTTTTCTGAAATTGAAAAGCAATCCCTTAAAGAAGACTATCAATTCTCTAAGTTAGTTTTGATTCATAGCTTCTGACTCGTTTTCTAATTGAAGAAGAACTGGTGGCTAGGCTAGAACGATCATGGACAACATGGTGGCTCCATGGAATGAATTTGTGTGATTTAGGGTTTGAGGATTAGGGTTTCTTTTATAGAAGTTTAATCTTATGAGAGCTATTAGATCATTCTAGGAGCAATCACAACCGTCCAGACTAGATAGAGTTGTCTTGAATTTCCACCTATGCCCTAGTGACTCATCAACAGGTCAGAAAAGAATTAGCAACTAGTTTGAATCGTCACTGTTTTGGATCTGGGCGAGGGGGTAGGTCGATCCCCAGGTCGACCCGCTGGTCGACCAGTATAGGGGAGGTCGACCCCCTGATCGACCTGGCCTGGGGCGGGAGAAATCCCGCCCAGCCCGCTTCTTCGCTTTTCGTTTGAATTTTGAATTTTTAACTGAACTGTTTTTAATTTATATAAATTTCTGAAACTTCTGAGGGACATAAATTCCTCATACGAAGTCCGATTTACAAAAACTTGGACTCTATTCCAAGCAGAATTTCGAGACGAACGCAATGGCGTAACCCGTTTCCCTTAGTTCTAAATTTAAAAATCAAGTATTCTTTAATTTGTTTTTTTAATAGACACAGAAAATTCAGGGTGTTACATTCTGTAACACCCCGCCTCCGCTAGGGTCACTCGCAAAGGAATACACTAGCTTTAGAGGGGCATTATTGGTAAACATGCACAGAAATATCACAAGACAGAACATATATAAATAGCGGAAGTAAAATCAAACTTTCATAACATGAATAAATAAGGTCTAAAACCTTTTACATCAGAGTACATCAAAACCTGTCTTGTAATAGTAAAGAAGCATAAAGACTTTCTAATAAATTATTCCCCAAGTAAAACAGTAAAGCGGCCATAGCCAAGAGAAGTCCAAGCCATCCATGATGACCTTCAAGCAGAAGAAGTCCGAACTAAACAGCATTGTTCCCTCCCTGAAACCTGGGGGGGAAACGGAAGAAAAGAGGCGAAACAAAACGGGTCAGTCAAAAAGACTGAGTAAGTCCTATCTACTTCCAGTATAAAAACAGGTAAAGGTAACATGACATGCATAAACTGAAAGTAAACATAAGGATAACTACAAGATAGATAAACCAGGGTAGCCGGTTGAACTACTGCGGCAGGGTAAACTAAGGTATCATGATAAACTACGGTGTTATGATAAGTCAAGGTATCACATCGTCAGATTTCTATCGAGTACATTATCCCAAGGTATCTACCCCGTCTAACATCCCACGGTATCTATTATGTATATTCTTCCTAGTTCTAACATGTATATTTGCTCTGCACCCTCCGTACTAGTATCCCAGCCTTGTTATGTGTTAACCATGAATGTCCCTTACTCAAAGTCGTGTAATGGTCCATGTCAACCTAATATATCGCATATATAGGTTACTCAAATCATATGTTTCTTTTCATGTATATAAGTTCAGTCCTTTGCCGTACCTCGTACGGGCTTCCTCATGTCGTATTATCCTTGAAATCGTTTGGACTGTCACCCTTGTTCTAGCTAGGCTCTTCCATATGAATCATCGTTTGAACTACTAGGACTTACGCCACCTAGCTCCACTAGGGATTACGCTTACCTATTGCACGCTTTCGTATTTCGGTTTGGGTCAAACCACCTAGGCCACTAGGGATTACGCTAACCCTCAACCGCGCCCTTTTTCCCACGCATTCATCGTGAACCGTTTTTCTATAACTGTATGCACATGTATCACATCGTGCCATCCGAGTCCTGTCCCAGGGCAAAACAAGAAATACAGGACTCGGTCGGGAGCTTTAGATTTATCTGCCGATGCAGATACTAAGGTCTGCTTTTCCACACGTGGCTATGGTCCCACGAGACCCCTCCCTCAACTAGTGAAAGGCAACACAAGAGAAAATCTTGCATGAGAACTACACTCCGGCCAGCCCACATCCTACGGCCTACCTCACCCATAATTAGATAGCAATTATGGTCTGTTGGGTGTTCCCTGCCTTTCCGTACGTACACGCTTGACTCAAGATGGTAGATGATCGACGAACTTGCTATCTCGGGCACCTTATGTATTCGTCGACTCACTGCTATCCACCCCAGTCTTTAGGTCGCTCGCATAGCAACCAAGGCATATTCTTGGTTCTTCTACCGCAGACCTCAACCTCTCGTGAGCCTAGTATAATGACCTGGCAGCTCACAGAGGGATCCCAAGAATATCCTCACGTTCCCCGAAGCCGCTGCTTCGTTACTCAGTTCGTTGGAGCCTTTATCTAAATCAGATAGCCTGCTCCTATGCGCATTCTTAAACGTTGACCTAACGTATCGGGTTACCAATCTATCTAAGAAATGGTCCAAATTTCCCTGACTAAGAATTATTACTTAGTTTCCCTTAACTAAGGTTTACCACTTAGCCTTATTTCCATAATCCTGGTTAACTATGGTTATTTACCTAATCCTCCGAGTTAGGGTTTATCTAATGGGTTAAGGGTCACTTAAGTTCATAACTTAGCCCGTCTACAAACCATGTCAAGATTGGCTAAGTATCCAAGTCCAAGACTTAACCCTACAAACCATGTGCCAAGTTGGCTAAGTATATTAAGCAATCCATAACTTAACCTCGTCTAATTATCATTTTAGATTGGTTAATTATATAAATTAACTTGACCTTGTCAAATTACCGAGTCAAATCGGTCAAGCGTATTCAAGTGATTCGTGACTTAGCCTTATCATGTTTTCACGTTAGATTGGTTAAGTATAGATTAACTTAACCTCATCAAATTAACGAGTTAGATTGGTTAAGTATAGGTCACTTAACCTCATCAGATCATCGTGTTTAAATTAGTTAAGTGTTTAGCTTAACCCCATTAAATTACCAAGTTGGATTAATTAAGTCTAGGCTAACTTAACCCCATCCGATTACCTTGTTTAGATTAGTTAAGCCTAATCTTAACCCCATCCGTTAACTGTATTATACGGTTAAGTGTCATTAAGAAAATTTACTTAACCTTATCACGTTATCGTGTTGGATTGATTAAGTGTTGGTTAACTTAATTCCGTCCACTAGTCGTATAAAAATGGTCAAGTGTCATTAGGCAAATCCAGTTACTTAACCTACCCAAGCTTATCATGTTTTGTTAAGTATCATTAGCCTAATTAAATTACTTAACCCCTTTGTCCATATCATATTTGGTTAAGCCTCATTAATCAAATTAACTTAACCCTATTATGTGGCATTAATTTAATTAATGCACCCTCAACCTCCCACATTAGACCTTGTTGTGGTTACTAGTTAAGCCGGGCGGGTCCGGGTAGATTTACACCACAACCTAGTCTAACCTCGGGTCTTAAGCGCGACATGACCAACTTCTCACATTGGATCCTATTGTTTGCAACTACTAGTTAGGCCGGTTGGTTCCGGGTAGTTTTACGTTGCAAACTCAACCCAACCTCGAGTTGGACACACTTATATTATCTAAGTTCATCATGTTTCCAAACAAGTTACAAGTTCTCAAGCATTTGGGTAGACCTAACTGAATAGGTAAATTCCCAAAGGGTAGACCTAACTTAATAGGTAAATTCCCAAGCTCATGTTTTTATGCATACTTACATGTCGTCTTCCATGTTATCTTTCAAGTTATATTTTCAAGTATAAACACATGTCATATTCAAGTTAAGATTTTGCGACATGTTCATGTTTGTCTAACTATCCAAAATCGTGTTTTCCCCAACGCAAGCAAAGCGAGTCAACATAGTAAGGATACTATGTCACATATTGGTCTCAAAACGTGCATGATGCCAAAAAGAGTTTGGCTTCCACATGCATAACATCAAAAAGAGATTGGCCATAAACATGCATAGTGTCATAAGGTAATTTGGCCACAAACATGCATATTATCGAAAAGGGTTTGGCCATAAACATGCACAACTTGAAAGAGGGGATTGGCCACGAGCATGCATAATCTCATAAAGGATTTGGCCACAAACTTGCATGTTAGCATAAGGGGTTTGGGTTCATAAACATGCATAAGCCCCAAAATCTTGTCTTAGCCAATGTTTCACAAGTAAGGTGGTTCCTAAAGGTTCATGCAAATCTTCCATAGACAAAGATCCAAACTTGCAAGATAAACTAGGCTAAACATAACATGAGTGACATGATTAAGTTGCTACATCTTAATCTAAGGTCATAGATCATAGAAAAGGGACAAAGTTAGGTGCACATACATGCATACTTATGCTTTATCTCATTTTATCCCATGTCAACATTAAAAATACCGTTTTGATCCAAAAGTAGCTAGAACTTACATAGGCAAGTGATCATGCATCATCATGACGAAGAAAGGTGGCTCCTTTGATGAAGAACCATCATGAAACTCGCATAGCAATGTTGATTTGGCCTTGATTTGGTGTAGCAAGCTTGCACCCTTTGATTTGAACTTGATTTGGGTGCATAGGCTCTAGGGATTTGAGATGGAGGCCATGATCAAAATTGATTTTGGCAGCATTTAGTTACTAGGTTTGATTTTTTGGGATTTAAGTTAGGTTTAGGGTCTTTTTATAGAGATTAGGATAGTTTTAGGCCCTTAGATTAACCCTAGGATTAGGACCATCAGATCTCGGAAGCTTCCAGAACCAGCCCAAGAACAAGACCAGGTGAGACAAACAGGTGCACCAGGCAGCTTGCCCCGGCCACCCCCTGTCGACAGGCAAGTCGACAGGGCTGTCGACTTGGTCTGGGCCCAAGTCGACAGGCCTGTCGACAGCCCTGTCGACATGGCCTAGGCGGGAAACTTCCTGCCTGGCCCCAGATCTGATTTCCAAAACTGTTTCCGAAATTCAAATTCCCAGAAATCTTCTTTGGGCCTTAACCGGGTCATACGGACTCCGATTTTCGAAAACTCGGACTCTATTTCGCGTATTTTTCCGAGACGAACGCAATGGCATAGCCCGTTTTACTTGATTCAGAATTTAAAATTAAATTCTGCCTTGATTCCTGTTTTAACATGTTATCGAAATACGAGTTGTTACATTCTCCCCACCTTTTAGGATTTCGTCCCCGAAATCTCCAAGTTAGGAAGAACATATCCTACCATCCATCATCCATCTACTCAAAACATCATCCACAAGCAACCATCGTCCTTAGATGATTTCTAATGCTGTATGAATATATGCACAGAGTGTGTGTATATGTTCCTTAGCTAATGCTAATGATCAGGCCTGAATGATCTTTCTAATGCAAGATATGTTAAGTGCCATGAATCCAACATGTATGCAAATAGTCCTAGTCATATAGATACTATATGCGTGCACAATCATTCATTCATATGCAACAACCGCATGATAACACATTCAATTTCATCCATAAACAAGTATAAATACTCGTGCATATGCAATATGAAATGTGACCGAGTCGAGCTAATATCTAATGTAAATTCGCGCATCCACGAGCAACCATTTGCAACCATATCAACCATAACATGTTTCAAATACATGTTTACATCCACATGGTTCTACCTAAGATTCCCTGAAACAGGGTCGAGAAGATAAACAAAACAAACTCCATACGGGGTTTGTAACAGAGACAGGACCGAGAGGATATCCATAAAAGATAGCCTACAAGAAAGCTCAACAGAAAAACAGGGATCGGGGATATATTCCCAAAAGAGATATCATGCACGTATTTGGTCTTCAGTCTCCTGAGTCGCATTACCTTGAGCTTAGTTCCATCGTGCCTTGACCGCCCCTTTTTCTTCACGATTTCGCAGCTTCTTATTTCCTGTTTCCATATCATGGGTTGGAACCCATTTCCTCGTCGCCTCTCGTTCCACTTGCACTTATTCTCCTTCTAGAATACTTGGCGCAAACAGGACTGCGTACACATTATTCCATGCGAGCCCTCAAAATTCACCAGTGAATCCTGGACCTTGTACCATAAGGTATTCCACGTAGAAAAACTTTCTCTTGAAAGTAAACAAGTTACCGTGCGCACTTACTAGGGTAATTCCCATAACCCATACATAATCGAAGTAAACCATCCGTCTTATTAGCGAACACCATTCGATCGGGTTTCTAATTTCCAACAAAGGCATCTAGGGATTCTAAGTAACTAATCATGACAGAACCCAAAAGGTTACACGATACTTCAAGGGTATTACCAAAGCAAGCCAAGAGTCTAACTACCCTCCTTCTAAAACCGAGAGTGGCACCCCTTACTGGATAACCACTTCATCCCTAGAATCCATCCACAACTTATAAACATAAGCATTATTTCCAAGCTCAACACTTGATATAGACATTCTCAAATCCAAACAAGCCATGAGTAAATGGACCGATCTTCCACTAGGACTTGAGACAAAAACGGGATCCTCTACTACGCTAGTACTAAGGTGCAGAGACTCAACTATCGAAGCGGACTTAAAAGATGCGGTGATCAAAACAAAGTCCCGACAGGATGATAGAGAAGAAAAGCTAAACCTTTAACAAGATCGTTACCCTCCTTTTGAGGTAACCTAGAAATGAGAGCATACTATTGCCCTCCGAATGATCTTGTCCCTGTTCCATGATACTTAACTATCCGTCCCGTTTCACCATGCCAAAGGTACTCTCTCGTCATGGGTTTCATTGTTCATCTTTCTCCCTCCTTTTAGGACTCAGCCATACCAACAGGTTGCTTATCCCTGAGCTCGTATCCTTTATCCTTGTTCTTACTATCCTTTCATGCATAACTCTGCAACGGTCTCTCGAGAACCACCTCCATTGTACGGGAAACATTTACGCAGCTAGAAAGACTAGTCGCAGTCAAAACCACTGTGACTATAGATGGAGGAAAGAAAGGAAAAGAAATTCAATCAAGGAAACCAGGATAGTGCTAATGGCCTTTGGGGAATAGCCTTTTTCTTTTTAAAAGAAAATTTTCTTGAAAAATGCTTCTTTATAAACGATTTTCAAATAGTTTTCAGAAGGTCTTTAAAAACTTTTGCCCAGTCTGGTAACCTTTTGCTCTGATACCAAATGTAACACCCCGCCTCCGCTAGGGTCACTCGCAAAGGAATGCACTAGCTTTAGAGGGGCATTATTGGTAAACATGCACAGAAATATCACAAGACAGAACATATATAAATAGCGGAAGTAAAATCAAACTTTCATAACATGAATAAATAAGGTCTAAAACCTTTTACATCAGAGTACATCAAAACCTGTCTTGTAATAGTAAAGAAGCATAAAGACTTTCTAATAAATTATTCCCCAAGTAAAACAGTAAAGCAGCCATAGCCAAGAGAAGTCCAAGCCATCCATGATGACCTTCAAGCAGAAGAAGTCCGAACTAAACAGCATTGTTCCCTCCCTGAAACCTGGGGGGGAAACAGAAGAAAAGAGGCGAAACAAAATGGGTCAGTCAAAAAGACTGAGTAAGTCCTATCTACTTCCAGTATAAAAACAGGTAAAGGTAACATGACATGCATAAACTGAAAGTAAACATAAGGATAACTACAAGATAGATAAACCAGGGTAGCCGGTTGAACTACTGCGGCAGGGTAAACTAAGGTATCATGATAAACTACGGTGTTATGATAAGTCAAGGTATCACATCGTCAGATTTCTATCGAGTACATTATCCCAAGGTATCTACCCCGTCTAACATCCCACGGTATCTATTATGTATATTCTTCCTAGTTCTAACATGTATATTTGCTCTGCACCCTCCGTACTAGTATCCCAGCCTTGTTATGTGTTAACCATGAATGTCCCTTACTCAAAGTCGTGTAATGGTCCATGTCAACCTAATATATCGCATATATAGGTTACTCAAATCATATGTTTCTTTTCATATATATAAGTTCAGTCCTTTGCCGTACCTCGTACGGGCTTCCTCATGTCGTATTATCCTTGAAATCGTTTGGACTGTCACCCTTGTTCTAGCTAGGCTCTTCCATATGAATCATCGTTTGAACTACTAGGACTTACGCCACCTAGCTCCACTAGGGATTACGCTTACCTATTGCATGCTTTCGTATTTCGGTTTGGGTCAAACCACCTAGGCCACTAGGGATTACGCTAACCCTCAACCGCGCCCTTTTTCCCACACATTCATCGTGAACCGTTTTTCTATAACTGTATGCACATGTATCACATCGTGCCATCCGAGTCCTGTCCCAGGGCAAAACAAGAAATACAGGACTCGGTCGGGAGCTTTAGATTTATCTGCCGATGCAGATACTAAGGTCTGCTTTTCCACACGTGGCTATGGTCCCACGAGACCCCTCCCTCAACTAGTGAAAGGCAACACAAGAGAAAATCTTGCATGAGAACTACACTCCGGCCAGCCCACATCCTACGGCCTACCTCACCCATAATTAGATAGCAATTATGGTCTGTTGGGTGTTCCCTGCCTTTCCGTACGTACACGCTTGACTCAAGATGGTAGATGATCGACAAACTTGCTATCTCTGGCACCTTATGTATTCGTCGACTCACTGCTATCCACCCCAGTCTTTAGGTCGCTCGCATAGCAACCAAGGCATATTCTTGGTTCTTCTACCGCAGACCTCAACCTCTCGTGAGCCTAGTATAATGACCTGGCAGCTCACAGAGGGATCCCAAGAATATCCTCACGTTCCCCGAAGCCGCTGCTTCGTTACCCAGTTCGTTGGAGCCTTTATCTAAATCAGATAGCCTGCTCCTATGCGCATTCTTAAACGTTGACCTAACGTATCGGGTTACCAATCTATCTAAGAAATGGTCCAAATTTCCCTGACTAAGAATTATTACTTAGTTTCCCTTAACTAAGGTTTACCACTTAGCCTTATTTCCATAATCCTGGTTAACTATGGTTATTTACCTAATCCTCCGAGTTAGGGTTTATCTAATGGGTTAAGGGTCACTTAAGTTCATAACTTAGCCCGTCTACAAACCATGTCAAGATTGGCTAAGTATCCAAGTCCAAGACTTAACCCTACAAACCATGTGCCAAGTTGGCTAAGTATATTAAGCAATCCATAACTTAACCTCGTCTAATTATCATTTTAGATTGGTTAATTATATAAATTAACTTGACCTTGTCAAATTACCGAGTCAAATCGGTCAAGCGTATTCAAGTGATTCGTGACTTAGCCTTATCATGTTTTCACGTTAGATTGGTTAAGTATAGATTAACTTAACCTCATCAAATTAACGAGTTAGATTGGTTAAGTATAGGTCACTTAACCTCATCAGATCATCGTGTTTAAATTAGTTAAGTGTTTAGCTTAACCCCATTAAATTACCAAGTTGGATTAATTAAGTCTAGGCTAACTTAACCCCATCCGATTACCTTGTTTAGATTAGTTAAGCCTAATCTTAACCCCATCCGTTAACTGTATTATACGGTTAAGTGTCATTAAGAAATTTTACTTAACCTTATCACGTTATCGTGTTGGATTGATTAAGTGTTGGTTAACTTAATCCCGTCCACTAGTTGTATAAAAATGGTCAAGTGTCATTAGGCAAATCCAGTTACTTAACCTACCCAAGCTTATCATGTTTTGTTAAGTATCATTAGCCTAATTAAATTACTTAACCCCTTTGTCCATATCATATTTGGTTAAGCCTCATTAATCAAATTAACTTAACCCTATTATGTGGCATTAATTTAATTAATGCACCCTCAACCTCCCACATTAGACCTTGTTGTGGTTACTAGTTAAGCCGGGCGGGTCCGGGTAGATTTACACCACAACCTAGTCTAACCTCGGGTCTTAAGCGCGACATGACCAACTTCTCACATTGGGTCCTATTGTTTGCAACTACTAGTTAGGCCGGTTGGTTCCGGGTAGTTTTACGTTGCAAACTCAACCCAACCTCGAGTTGGCCACACTTATATTATCTAAGTTCATCATGTTTCCAAACATGTTACAAGTTCTCAAGCATTTGGGTAGACCTAACTGAATAGGTAAATTCCCAAAGGGTAGACCTAACTTAATAGGTAAATTCCCAAGCTCATGTTTTTATGCATACTTACATGTCGTCTTCCATGTTATCTTTCAAGTTATATTTTCAAGTATAAACACATGTCATATTCAAGTTAAGATTTTGCGACATGTTCATGTTTGTCTAACTACCCAAAATCGTGTTTTCCCCAACGCAAGCAAAGCGAGTCAACATAGTAAGGATACTATGTCACATATTGGTCTCAAAACGTGCATGATGCCAAAAAGAGTTTGGCTTCCACATGCATAACATCAAAAAGAGATTGGCCATAAACATGCATAGTGTCATAAGGTAATTTGGCCACAAACATGCATATTATCGAAAAGGGTTTGGCCATAAACATGCACAACTTGAAAGAGGGGATTGGCCACGAGCATGCATAATCTCATAAAGGATTTGGCCACAAACTTGCATGTTAGCATAAGGGGTTTGGGTTCATAAACATGCATAAGCCCCAAAATCTTGTCTTAGCCAATGTTTCACAAGTAAGGTGGTTCCTAAAGGTTCATGCAAATCTTCCATAGACAAAGATCCAAACTTGCAAGATAAACTAGGCTAAACATAACATGAGTGACATGATTAAGTTGCTACATCTTAATCTAAGGTCATAGATCATAGAAAAGGGACAAAGTTAGGTGCACATACATGCATACTTATGCTTTATCTCATTTTATCCCATGTCAACATTAAAAATACCGTTTTGATCCAAAAGTAGCTAGAACTTACATAGGCAAGGCTTAGGAAAGGGATCATGCATCATCATGACGAAGAAAGGTGGCTCCTTTGATGAAGAACCATCATGAAACTCGCATAGCAATGTTGATTTGGCCTTGATTTGGTGTAGCAAGCTTGCACCCTTTGATTTGAACTTGATTTGGGTGCATAGGCTCTAGGGATTTGAGATGGAGGCCATGATCAAAATTGATTTTGGCAGCATTTAGTTACTAGGTTTGATTTTTAGGGATTTAAGTTAGGTTTAGGTTTTTTTTATAGAGATTAGGATAGTTTTAGGCCCTTAGATTAACCCTAGGATTAGGACCATCAGATCTCGGAAGCTTCCAGAACCAGCCCAAGAACAAGACCAGGTGAGACAAACAGGTGCACCAGGCAGCTTGCCCCGGCCACCCCCTGTCGACAGGCAAGTCGACAGGGCTGTCGACTTGGTCTGGGCCCAAGTCGACAGGTCTGTCGACAGCCCTGTCGACATGGCCTAGGCGGGAAACTTCCTGCCTGGCCCCAGATCTGATTTCCAAAACTGTTTCCGAAATTCAAATTCCCAGAAATCTTCTTTGGGCCTTAACCGGGTCATACGGACTCCGATTTTCGAAAACTCGGACTCTATTTCGCGTATTTTTCCGAGACGAACGCAATGGCATAGCCCGTTTTACTTGATTCAGAATTTAAAATTAAATTCTGCCTTGATTCCCATTTTAACATGTTATCGAAATACGAGTTGTTACATTCTCCCCACCTTTTAGGATTTCGTCCCCGTAATATCCAAGTTAGGAAGAACATATCCTACCATCCATCATCCATCTACTCAAAACATCATCCACAAGCAACCGTCGTCCTTAGATGATTTCTAATGTTGTATGAATATATGCAAAGAGTGTGTGTATATGTTCCTTAGCTAATGCTAATGATCAGGCCTGAATGATCTTTCTAATGCAAGATATGTTAAGTGCCATGAATCCAACATGTATGCAAATAGTCCTAGTCATATAGATACTATATGCGTGCACAATCATTCATTCATATGCAACAACCGCATGATAACACATTCAATTTCATCCATAAACAAGTATAAATACTCGAGCATATGCAATATGAAATGTGACCGAGTCGAGCTAATATCTAATGTAAATTCGCGCATCCACGAGCAACCACTTGCAACCATTTGCAACCATATCAACCATAACATGTTTCAAATACATGTTTACATCCACATGGTTCTACCTAAGATTCCCTGAAACAGGGTCGAGAAGATAAACAAAACAAACTCCATACGGGGTTTGTAACAGAGACAGGACCGAGAGGACATCCATAAAAGATAGCCTACAAGCAAGCTCAACAGAAAAACAGGGATCGGGGATATATTCCCAAAAGAGATATCATGCACGTATTTGGTCTTCAGTCTCCTGAGTCGCATTACCTTGAGCTTAGTTCCATCGTGCCTTGACCGCCCCTTTTTCTTCATGATTTCGCAGCTTCTTATTTCCTGTTTCCATATCATGGGTTGGAACCCATTTCCTCGTCGCCTCTCGTTCCACTTGCACTTATTCTCCTTCTAGAATACTTGGCGCAAACAGGACTGCGTACACATTATTCCATGCGAGCCGTCAAAATTCACCAGTGAATCCTGGACCTTGTACCATAAGGTATTCCACGTAGAAAAACTTTCTCTTGAAAGTAAACAAGTTACCGTGCGCACTTACTAGGGTAATTCCCATAACCCATACATAATCGAAGTAAACCATCCGTCTTATTAGCGAACACCATTCGATCGGGTTTCTAATTTCCAACAAAGGCATCTAGGGATTCTAAGTAACTAATCATGACAGAACCCAAAAGGTTACACGATACTTCAAGGGTATTACCAAAGCAAGCCAAGAGTCTAACTACCCTCCTTCTAAAACCGAGAGTGGCACCCCTTACTGGATAACCACTTCATCCCTAGAATCCATCCACAACTTATAAACATAAGCATTATTTCCAAGCTCAACACTTGATATAGACATTCTCAAATCCAAACAAGCCATGAGTAAATGGACCGATCTTCCACTAGGACTTGAGACAAAAACGGGATCCTCTACTACGCTAGTACTAAGGTGCAGAGACTCAACTATCGAAGCAGACTTAAAAGATGCGGTGATCAAAACAAAGTCCCGACAGGATGATAGAGAAGAAAAGCTAAACCTTTAACAAGATCGTTACCCTCCTTTTGAGGTACCCTAGAAATGAGAGCATACTATTGCCCTCCGAATGATCTTGTCCCTGTTCCATGATACTTAACTATCCGTCCCGTTTCACCATGCCAAAGGTACTCTCTCGTCATGGGTTTCATTGTTCATCTTTCTCCCTCCTTTTAGGACTCAGCCATACCAACAGGTTGCTTATCCCTGAGCTCGTATCCTTTATCCTTGTTCTTACTATCCTTTCATGCATAACTCTGCAACGGTCTCTCGAGAACCACCTCCATTGTACGAGAAACATTTACGCAGCTAGAAAGAATAGTCGCAGTCAAAACCACTGTGACTACAGATGGAGGAAAGAAAGGAAAAGAAATTCAATCAAGGAAACCAGGATAGTGCTAATGGCCTTTGGGGAATAGCCTTTTTCTTTTTAAAAGAAAATTTTCTTGAAAAATGCTTCTTTATAAACGATTTTCAAATAGTTTTCAGAAGGTCTTTAAAAACTTTTGCCCAGTCTGGTAACCTTCTGCTCTGATACCAAATGTAATACCCCGCTTCCGCTAGGGTCACTCGCAAAGCAATGCACTAGCTTTAGAGGGGCATTATTGGTAAACATGCACAGAAATATCACAAGACAGAACATATATAAATAGCGGAAGTAAAATCAAACTTTCATAACATGAATAAATAAGGTCTAAAACCTTTTACATCAGAGTACATCAAAACCTGTCTTGTAATAGTAAAGAAGCATAAAGACTTTCTAATAAATTATTCCCCAAGTAAAACAGTAAAGCAGCCATAGCCAAGAGAAGTCCAAGCCATCCATGATGACCTTCAAGCAGAAGAAGTCCGAACTAAACAGCATTGTTCCCTCCCTGAAACCTGGGGGGGAAACGGAAGAAAAGAGGCGAAACAAAATGGGTCAGTCAAAAAGACTGAGTAAGTCCTATCTACTTCCAGTATAAAAACAGGTAAAGGTAACATGACATGCATAAACTGAAAGTAAACATAAGGATAACTACAAGATAGATAAACCAGGGTAGCCGGTTGAACTACTGCGGCAGGGTAAACTAAGGTATCATGATAAACTACGGTGTTATGATAAGTCAAGGTATCACATCGTCAGATTTCTATCGAGTACATTATCCCAAGGTATCTACCCCGTCTAACATCCCACGGTATCTATTATGTATATTCTTCCTAGTTCTAACATGTATATTTGCTCTGCACCCTCCGTACTAGTATCCCAGCCTTGTTATGTGTTAACCATGAATGTCCCTTACTCAAAGTCGTGTAATGGTCCATGTCAACCTAATATATCGCATATATAGGTTACTCAAATCATATGTTTCTTTTCATGTATATAAGTTCAGTCCTTTGCCGTACCTCGTACGGGCTTCCTCATGTCGTATTATCCTTGAAATCGTTTGGACTGTCACCCTTGTTCTAGCTAGGCTCTTCCATATGAATCATCGTTTGAACTACTAGGACTTACGCCACCTAGCTCCACTAGGGATTACGCTTACCTATTGCATGCTTTCGTATTTCGGTTTAGGTCAAACCACCTAGGCCACTAGGGATTACGCTAACCCTCAACTGCGCCCTTTTTCCCACGCATTCATCGTGAACCGTTTTTCTATAACTGTATGCACATGTATCACATCGTGCCATCCGAGTCCTGTCCCAGGGCAAAACAAGAAATACAGGACTCGGTCGGGAGCTTTAGATTTATCTGCCGATGCAGATACTAAGGTCTGCTTTTCCACACGTGGCTATGGTCCCACGAGACCCCTCCCTCAACTAGTGAAAGGCAACACAAGAGAAAATCTTGCATGAGAACTACACTCCGGCCAGCCCACATCCTACGGCCTACCTCACCCATAATTAGATAGCAATTATGGTCTGTTGGGTGTTCCCTGCCTTTCCGTACGTACACGCTTGACTCAAGATGGTAGATGATCGACGAACTTGCTATCTCGGGCACCTTATGTATTCGTCGACTCACTGCTATCCACCCCAGTCTTTAGGTCGCTCGCATAGCAACCAAGGCATATTCTTGGTTCTTCTACCGCAGACCTCAACCTCTCGTGAGCCTAGTATAATGACCTGGCAGCTCACAGAGGGATCCCAAGAATATCCTCACGTTCCCCGAAGCCGCTGCTTCGTTACCCAGTTCGTTGGAGCCTTTATCTAAATCAGATAGCCTGCTCCTATGCGCATTCTTAAACGTTGACCTAACGTATCGGGTTACCAATCTATCTAAGAAATGGTCCAAATTTCCCTGACTAAGAATTATTACTTAGTTTCCCTTAACTAAGGTTTACCACTTAGCCTTATTTCCATAATCCTGGTTAACTATGGTTATTTACCTAATCCTCCGAGTTAGGGTTTATCTAATGGGTTAAGGGTCACTTAAGTTCATAACTTAGCCCGTCTACAAACCATGTCAAGATTGGCTAAGTATCCAAGTCCAAGACTTAACCCTACAAACCATGTGCCAAGTTGGCTAAGTATATTAAGCAATCCATAACTTAACCTCGTCTAATTATCATTTTAGATTGGTTAATTATATAAATTAACTTGACCTTGTCAAATTACCGAGTCAAATCGGTCAAGCGTATTCAAGTGATTCGTGACTTAGCCTTATCATGTTTTCACGTTAGATTGGTTAAGTATAGATTAACTTAACCTCATCAAATTAACGAGTTAGATTGGTTAAGTATAGGTCACTTAACCTCATCAGATCATCGTGTTTAAATTAGTTAAGTGTTTAGCTTAACCCCATTAAATTACCAAGTTGGATTAATTAAGTCTAGGCTAACTTAACCCCATCCGATTACCTTGTTTAGATTAGTTAAGCCTAATCTTAACCCCATCCGTTAACTGTATTATACGGTTAAGTGTCATTAAGAAAATTTACTTAACCTTATCACGTTATCGTGTTGGATTGATTAAGTGTTGGTTAACTTAATCTCGTCCACTAGTCGTATAAAAATGGTTAAGTGTCATTAGGCAAATCCAGTTACTTAACCTACCCAAGCTTATCATGTTTTGTTAAGTATCATTAGCCTAATTAAATTACTTAACCCCTTTGTCCATATCATATTTGGTTAAGCCTCATTAATCAAATTAACTTAACCCTATTATGTGGCATTAATTTAATTAATGCACCCTCAACCTCCCACATTAGACCTTGTTGTGGTTACTAGTTAAGCCGGGCGGGTCCGGGTAGATTTACACCACAACCTAGTCTAACCTCGGGTCTTAAGCGCGACATGACCAACTTCTCACATTGGGTCCTATTGTTTGCAACTACTAGTTAGGCCGGTTGGTTCCGGGTAGTTTTACGTTGCAAACTCAACCCAACCTCGAGTTGGCCACACTTATATTATCTAAGTTCATCATGTTTCCAAACATGTTACAAGTTCTCAAGCATTTGGGTAGACCTAACTGAATAGGTAAATTCCCAAAGGGTAGACCTAACTTAATAGGTAAATTCCCAAGCTCATGTTTTTATGCATACTTACATGTCGTCTTCCATGTTATCTTTCAAGTTATATTTTCAAGTATAAACACATGTCATATTCAAGTTAAGATTTTGCGACATGTTCATGTTTGTCTAACTACCCAAAATCGTGTTTTCCCCAACGCAAGCAAAGCGAGTCAACATAGTAAGGATACTATGTCACATATTGGTCTCAAAACGTGCATGATGCCAAAAAGAGTTTGGCTTCCACATGCATAACATCAAAAAGAGATTGGCCATAAACATGCATAGTGTCATAAGGTAATTTGGCCACAAACATGCATATTATCGAAAAGGGTTTGGCCATAAACATGCACAACTTGAAAGAGGGGATTGGCCACGAGCATGCATAATCTCATAAAGGATTTGGCCACAAACTTGCATGTTAGCATAAGGGGTTTGGGTTCATAAACATGCATAAGCCCCAAAATCTTGTCTTAGCCAATGTTTCACAAGTAAGGTGGTTCCTAAAGGTTCATGCAAATCTTCCATAGACAAAGATCCAAACTTGCAAGATAAACTAGGCTAAACATAACATGAGTGACATGATTAAGTTGCTACATCTTAATCTAAGGTCATAGATCATAGAAAAGGGACAAAGTTAGGTGCACATACATGCATACTTATGCTTTATCTCATTTTATCCCATGTCAACATTAAAAATACCGTTTTGATCCAAAAGTAGCTAGAACTTACATAGGCAAGGCTTAGGAAAGGGATCATGCATCATCATGACGAAGAAAGGTGGCTCCTTTAATGAAGAACCATCATGAAACTCGCATAGCAATGTTGATTTGGCCTTGATTTGGTGTAGCAAGCTTGCACCCTTTGATTTGAACTTGATTTGGGTGCATAGGCTCTAGGGATTTGAGATGGAGGCCATGATCAAAATTGATTTTGGCAGCATTTAGTTACTAGGTTTGATTTTTTGGGATTTAAGTTAGGTTTAGGGTCTTTTTATAGAGATTAGGATAGTTTTAGGCCCTTAGATTAACCCTAGGATAGATTAGGACCATCAGATCTCGGAAGCTTCCAGAACCAGCTCAAGAACAAGACCAGGTGAGACAAACAGGTGCACCAGGCAGCTTGCCCCGGCCACCCCCTGTCGACAGGCAAGTCGACAGGGCTGTCGACTTGGTCTGGGCCCAAGTCGACAGGCCTTTCGACAGCCCTGTCGACATGGCCTAGGCGGGAAACTTCCCGCCTGGCCCCAGATCTGATTTCCAAAACTGTTTCCGAAATTCAAATTCCCAGAAATCTTCTTTGGGTCTTAACCGGGTCATACGGACTCCGATTTTCGAAAACTCGGACTCTATTTCGCGTATTTTTCCGAGACGAACGCAATGGCATATCCCGTTTTACTTGATTCAGAATTTAAAATTAAATTCTGCCTTGATTCCCGTTTTAACATGTTATCGAAATACGAGTTGTTACACATTCTCCCCTCCTTAAAGGATTTCGTCCCCAAAATCTTCAAGTCAAGAAGAATGTATATCCTACCATCCAATCGTCCATCTACTCAACCATCAAACATAGGTATCCATTGTCCTTAAAAGACTTCTAATGCTTTCATGATCATATGCATAGTGTGTGTACATGTCCTTATCTAATGCAAAATCAGGCGGTCTACTGATTCAGTTGACCTCCTTAGCGCAAATTATGTTGGTGTCACGAGTCCGTTATACATGCAATTATTCCTAATCATACTTTCTACATGAGTGCACAATCATTCATACAAATGCAACGTCCATATGATAACACATCAAGTTCCAATCCATATACAAATACATATATGCAATATGAAAGTGACTGAGCCGATCTAGTACGTAATGTGTGTGTATATGCATCCAAGAGCAACCACTTGCAACCTCTCGCAACCATCAATCATAACATGTTTCAAATACATGTTTACATCCATTAGTTTCTACCTAAGGATAAAGAATAGGGCCGAGGAGATATACTTAAAAGATAGATATAAGCATGAATAAACTTATGGAAAAAAAGAGATCAAGAAGGTACCCTACAAAAGAAAAGGGTTGCTGCGCGTATTTTCCTCTCAGTTTCCCAAGTCGCGTGTTCCTCCGCGTCACTCCATTGAACTTTAACAAGCTTAGCTTCTCGGTTCCGTAACTTTTTGACTTCCGTACCCAAGATACGAGTTGGAACTCTTCTCACAGTCGCTTCTCGTTCCACTTCTACTTCCTCTAGTATACTTGGCTCCACAAATTCCGTAGATTCACGTAAGCACTTTCGTAGTTGAGAAACATGAAAAAAATTATGAACTCTAGCCAGTCTTTTGGGTAGCTCTACTCTGTAAGCCATCATCCCAATCCTTTCAATGATAGGAAATGGTCCTACAAATCTTGGAGCTAGCTTTCCTACGGACCCAAAGCGAATGACATTCATCAAAGGAGGTACTTTAAGGAACACCCTATCTCCAACCTCAAACTCAAGGTCGGTCCTTATTTTGTCTGCTTAGGATTTTTGCCTATCTCGTGCAGTCTTCATCCGTCTTTTTATCAAGTCCACCTTTTTTGAGGTTTCTCTAATCATGTCTGGCCTAAGTACGAGCTTGTCTGTAGACTCCCACCAACAAGTTGGTAATCGGCATGGTCTTCCATATAAAGCTTCGAAAGATGCCATGCTTTTGATGGATTAATAGCTATTGTTGTAAGCGAATTCCACCAAAGGAAGATGATCTTGCCATGTTCCTCCAAAGTCAAGAATGCACAATCTCAAGAGGTCTTCCAATACTCTGTTCACCCTTTCCGTCTGACCATCGGTTTGGGGGTGATAGGCCGTGCTTAAGCATAATTGTGTGCCTACAACCTCCTGCAAACACTTCCAAAACTCGCTCGTAAAGATAGGATCTTGATCACTCACTATGCTGGGGGTATCCCATGGAGTCGAACTATCTCTTTAAGGTAAATGGATGCTAGGAACGAGGCAGTCCTTCTACTCTTAACAGGTATACAGTGAGCGCTTTTAGTGAGCCTGTCCACTATTACCCAAATACTGGTATTGTCCTTCTTGACCTAGGCAACCCATCAATAAAGTCCATCGAAATGCTATCCCATTTCCACTGTGGTACCTCAAGAGGATGGAGCAGACCACCAGGCTTCTTCTGCTCTTCTTTGACTTGTTGGCATATCAAGCACTTAGCGACGAATTCAGCTACATCCCTCTTCATGCCATTCCAAAAGAAAACCCTTTTTATGTCTTTGTACATCTTGTCTCTGCCTGGGTGTATGGTCAGCTTAGAATGGTGTGCTTCTTCGAGAACCGTCTTCACCAAATCCCTTGCTTTTGGGATGCATAGTCTTTCATCCCGTCTCAACCAACCCTTATCATCGATGAAGTATCTATTGAGGTGACTAGAAGTCTCACTCCTAATTAGCATATCCATCATATCAACTAGCTAAGGGCCTTCATATTGCGCGGTTCCTATTGAGTCCAAAAGAGTAGGCCGCACCTCTAGCGATGCTAACAGACCAGGTACAATTTCAGAGGAGTGTCTAAAGTTAAAGTTTGCTATGTAATCCAAGCTTTACCTTTCAACAAAGAGAGGGCTTAAGGTCAGCTTCTTTCTACTCAAGGCGTCTGCTACTATATTGCCCTTGCCAGGGGTATAAGAAATCTCAAAATCATATGAGGCCTGAAATTCCATCCACCTTTGTTGTCTTAAGTTAAGATCATTCTATGAGAAAAGGTACTTTAACGATTTATGGTCAGTAAACAATTCAAACCTTTCTCCTAGTAGATAATGACGGTATGACTTAAGAGAGAAAACAATGGCAGCTAGCTCCAAATCATGAGTTGGGTAGTTCTTCTCATGTACCTTCAACTGCCTTCCCCCATAACAAACTACCTTACCTTCTTGCATCAAGGCAGTGCCTAATCCTGTACCGCATGCGTCTGTGTATACGGTAAACATTTTTCTCCCATCAGGCAATGTCAGAACTGGAGCTGTTGTTAGAGCCCTTTTCAAACATTGGAAAGCAATATCGCAATCTGTTAACCGACCTTTTGGTCCGGTCACCAAAAGTGCTCAAGACACGCTCTACTCAACCGATCGCGTAAAGCTGGGGCCAAGGGCAAAACTCAGGAAGTGCAGAGGCAAGGACCGAAGAAAGATCCCGCCGGCAAGAACCTAGCACCTTCGCCGCCACAACGCTGCGCCGACAGAGTCAACTAGCCTTAACAAATCTTCTCACCAAAATCCGCTTCGCACCCAGCCGGGTGCGAAATTTCGCACCTATCAGGTGCAAAATTTCGCACCTCCCCCAGGTGCAAATTTCCAAAGGCCAATTGCAGGAGACGCGAATTTCTGGAAGATGGTCCCCATTTCTACCTACTTCTACCTAACCACTTTCTATAAATACCCCATGGCCTCGCACTTCAAAGAGGGAGAATTCTAGAGCTAAGAGACCTCCATAAAGCTTCATTAATGGCATCTCCTCTTTGAGAAAGAAGGAGGACAAGATTGTCTTTTTCCTTATTATTCAATATATGATAATTATGACATCATATATCATGAAGCATGAATGTAATGAGATATCGTGAGATAGTCTCAATCTTGTAATTTCTTCCAAGTGATTAATAATATTCCAACGACTCTTCAAAGTGAACGTAGGCCCTTACTGAGGCCGAACCACTATAAATCTCTTGTGTTATTTACTGCTTATGTTTGAAATATGTTCTTGTCTATGCGACCATATTTATAATTCCAAGTAATTGGGAATATTTGGTGTTTGCGATATTTTTTGCCGTCAACATTTGGTGCTTTCACTGAGAAAACTCGGATATTGCGTCTTTCTTGCACATTACCATCTCGACTTCGTCAAGCTTAAGGTTCCCTGCTTAACCTGCTATCATATCCGCGTACGATGGTAAAGAAGTCAAAAAACGCAATAATCGGCTCTTCAGCCGCAGCCGAGGCCGGTACATCTCGACAACCTCAACCGGAAGACATCCCGGCCACTAATGAAATTGAACCTCCTATTGTGGACCCCGAAGCGCCCGCAACACAAGCTCAAATCCGTATGCTTAGTGAAAAATATGAGAGTACAACCGTCGAACTCAATCAAGCGCTAAGGAATAACATCGACCTTATGCGCCAACCTGACGAAAGTCAGCGTATCGTCGCTTAACTACAACTAGCCGGAATAATGCTCGACCTCGGCCACCAACATCGGAAACTTCCTCTTCCGAATCAAGGGGCCCATACTAGAGAAGAAGGTTTAGTCTCATCAACAACGTTGCCGTCCGAACTAACGCCCTCGGCAATGGCAATGGCAATGGATACGCCAATGGCAACGACGACCAGACCATAGTTACCTATTGCGAACACGCCCAACCTTGGGATCGTACTCACCTAATCATCAATGAAGGACCCGCTCCTACTAACCAACCTCCTCCTCGACAAGACTCAGCGGCCGCCCGTCGAGACAATGAACCCACCATTCAGGCAGCCCATGCTTTTCCAGAATCGGATCCGCATGACCCCGCCCCACTTCATCACGCGCGCCAGGCTCCCATTATAGATGTCGAGGACATGAAAGAAGACGATGAAGACATCCATCCTAGAAGACGCCCTCATGCCAGAACTCCGGAACCTCGCCAAAACCCATGGGTCCCGATGGCAGACCCTCATCCGACCTACCTTCCCGACATGGTCCGAAGGATCATGAGGGAGATGCGAGGAAATGTGCATGATTCATGGGAAGCGCACATTAGGCGCAACCCTTTCACTCGAAGAGTTAATGAACTGAATGGCCACGACGCTTTAGCATGCCTCAGATGCCGCTCTACGACGGCACCACTAACCCTTGTGCTTTCTTAAACCGTTATGAGTGGCAAATGGACTCGAGAAGAGGAGACGATCCAACCAAATGCAAATGCTTTCCAGTCTTCTTGTTGGGGATCGCTCTATGATGGTTCTCTCGTCTCCCGCCTGATTGCATCAACAACTTTGGCCAATTAGCGACACAGCTGGTCAAGCAGTTCAGAATGCACATTCCGACTCTGAAGAGCCCCCTACCCTTTCCAACTTATAACAAGGACCTAAGGAATCACTTAAAAGCTACCTTTCCCGGTTCAACATCGCCCTCGCCGAAGTCCAGGATCTGGATCCGTGCACCATCCTCTTACAGCTAGCTAAAGGAGTCCTTCCTACTTCCGAATTCGGGGCTTGGATTGACCGAAAGCAACCGAAAAACCTCGATACTTTCGATGAGAAAGCGGGGCAGTTCTTATGCTAAGAAGAAGCAAGGCAGAACCGCGTCTCCGATGCCAGCCGCCCCACCAACCCTCGGACTGACACCGCAAATAACCGCCCTTGGGTTCAAGAAGCAGGAAGACCCCCCAATCTGAACACGGGGGCAGGACCCCCCAGACAGAGACCATGCAACGGGGGACAAGGCGGCCGGGGCAACTATCAGGTCCAAACAAAGCCAAGGAAGCCCGGCCCCTACTGTGCTTACGAGACATATACCCCGTTAAATGAAAATCCAGAGACCATCTACTTGGAAACATGCAACACTCTGCCATATCCGAAACCCCTCACAAGGGAGTCGACAGACTCCGAGAAGAACTCGGGGAGATACTGTTGATATCACGACATGTATGGACATAACACAAATGAATGTCGACAGCTTCGAGATGCGATTGGAAAACTCATCCGCGAGAAGCGGCTCGAACAATATGTTCAAAAGCCTTTTACACCCGGAGCCAATCAAAAATCTTCAGCGCCAGCTCCTCAAACGGCTGCCAAGACTGCCCTTGGACCGCCTAACGCAAGGCGAGGGATCGTGATCAATACTATATACGGTGGACTGAGCCGCACGCATGACAGCTTTCGAAAGATGGAGGAATACGTGGATTCCATTAAACATGCAACCTACGAGTCTTGCTCCGCTCCCGATGAATTCACCCTGGCCAAGCTCCGGAAAACCATGCAGGACGACATCATTTTCCATGAAAGGGAGTCCACGGGAATTGAAATCCCGACCACCGATCCTTTGGTCATAACAGCTCAAATTGGCGCTGCAACCATCTGGAAGATATTGGTCGATTCGGGAAGCTTAGTCAACATCATCTTCAAAGCCGCCACCGCCTACGATCGGATGAAATTAGAAGCAAAAGACCTCAAACCATGCCACTCCACGAGTCACGGCGTTAATGGGGCGTCCAGCTATCCAATGGGAATCATCGACGTACCCGTTGAACTTGGCACGGGGGATCGAAGTCGAGTCTGAATCCTCACCTTCGTGGTTATTGACATTGCCTCATCATACAACGTCTTCCTCGGACGCCCCTTCCCCACATAATTCCGTGTCTGCTTATCGTCATGGTCTCTCCTAATGAAATTTCCAACAGAAAACGGATCGCAACAGTCAGAGGCCACCAAGTCAGTGCCACGGAATGTTATGCAATAGAATGGAAAAATGCGTGCAGTAGGGACAAGGGTAAAGCAGTACCCGCCCCCTTTTGCGCCAAGACCGCCTCAGCATAGCAAATGGGCCCTGGCCCAGGTGCCACTCCTGTCTTTTCGATGACCTTGACCCAAGGAAAGACGAAGAGACTGAGTACAAGAGACCAACTCCAGTCGAGCCCACGATGGATGTACCCGTTACCCCCGATGACCCATCACGAGTACGGAAGATAGGATCACACCTGCACCCAGCCATCAAAGGTGGCCTCGTGGATTTCTTGAAAGGCAACCTAGACGTATTTGCATGGACTCATTTCGATATGAAGGGCATAGACCTTGCAATTGCTTGCCACTCATTGGGCATAGATCTTAAAATCCATTCAGTCAAGTAGAAGCGCCGCTTCTTGGGGCCCGAGAGGTCCAAGGCACTCGAAGAAGAGGTCGACTGCCTGCTAAATAACAACTTCATCCGTGAAACCTACTACCCCGCGTGGGTCTCCAATCTGGTTCTGGTCAAGAAGGCCAATGGTAAATGGCGGACGTGCATCGATTTCTCTGATTTGAACAAAGCTTACCTGAAGGACAGCTTCCTGCTCCCCAAGATCGACCAGCTAGTCGACTCAACCGCCGGATACCAACTACTATCTTTCATGGATGCCTACTCCGGTTACAACCAGATCCCGATGGATCTCCACGACCAGGATCATACCTCCTTCATAGCCGACAGTGGACTTTACTGCTATCGCGTCATGCCTTTCGGCCTCAAGAATGCCGGTGCTACATATCAACGGATAGTTAATCGACTCTTCAAAAATCAAATTGGGAAATCCATGGAGGTGTATGTGGACGACATGCTAGTTAAATCGAGAGTGTCTAGCAGTCACGTCCACAACCTCTCCGCAATGTTCGATGTCCTACGCCAGCAAGACATGAAACTCAATCCTCTAAAATGTTCCTTTGGCATCGCCTCAGGAAAGTTTCTAGGTTTCATCGTCAATGGCCGGGGCATAGAAGCTAACCTCGAGAAAATCCAGGCCATTCGGGATATCCGAATCCCAGAGAACATCAGGGATGTTCAAAGTTTGAACGGGAAGGTCACCGCTTTAAGTCGATTCATCTCTAAGGCCACCGACAAGTGCATTCCTTTCTTTGATTTACTTCGAAAAGGGAAACGCAATTTCAAGTGGACCCCTGAATGCATTTCCGCATTCAAGGAACTCCTGAATCACATAGAGCAACCACCCATCTTATCTAAGCCTATAGGCCACGAGGAATTATACGTTTACTTGGCTGTTTCTCCACAGGCAATCAACTCGGTGTTGATACGAATTGAGGATCGCATCCAACGACCCGTCTACTACATAAGAAAACACTGACAGAGGAAGAGAAGAACTACCCGAAGCTCGAAAAACTGGCATTCTACTTACTAATCTCCTCCTGGAAGCTCCGGCCATATTTCTAGGCTCATCCCATAAAAGTCTACACCGACCAACCGTTGCGTCCGGTCCTGCAATGACCTGAGGCATCCGACCGACTGCTGAAGTGGAGTATGGAACTAAGTCAGTTTGAGATAACATTCATTCCTCGCCGAGCCATCCTCGGGCAAGCCCTTGCCGACTTCATAGTAGAATTCACAGCTCCCGAGGGAACCTCTGCAGAAGACGTCAAAACCCCCCGACAACGTGTGGAAGTTGTTCGTAGACGGATCCTCCAACATCAAGTGCTCGGGAGCTGGTATCGTACTCATCACACCTGAGGGACGCTCAATACACTATGCATTAAAGCTGAATTTCTCTGCAACTAATAACAATGTGGAATATGAGGCATTGTTAGCCGGGCTGAGAATCGCGATCGAGCTCAAGCTGAGAACTATCCAAATTTTCTCCGACTCGCAACCCGTCGTACGCCAAGTGAAAGACGAGTACCAAACGAAAGTTGAAAGGCTCGCTCTGTACCAAACTCAAGTTCAGAAGTTGCTCACCCACTGTGACCACTTCACTATCACTCACATTCCGCGAGAGAAAAACGAGAAAGCTGATTCATTGGCCAGACCGGCGAGTTATGAAGACCCGTAGCTTTTGGGATTCTCCCTCATCAAAGTACTCAACTCCCCAGGATCAAGGCAATTCAAACCAGCATGGCCATAACTGCCAAACCAGAACTGGAATCATGGATGATGCCAATCGAGAGCTACCTACGACATGAGACCCTCCCAGAGAGCCGCAAAGAACGACGAGCGCTCACCCGCCAGTCAGCCCGCTACCTTCTCGTAGATGGGATATTATATCGAAGAGGCTTCTCCGTCCCCTTACTTAGGTGTGTGACCCATAGAGATGCCCAAAGAATTCTCACTAGCGTGCATGAAGGCGAATGCGACGGCCGCACAGGGGGGCAAACACTGGCCAGGAAGATACTCCGACATGGTTACTACTGGCCCACGCTCGACCAAGATGCCACAGACTATGCTCGCAAGTGCGACAAATGCCAACGCTTCTCTAAGATCCCAAGAGCCCCGCCGACGGAACTGACACAGATGACCGGCCCCTGACCATTCGCCATGTGGGGAATCAACATCATTGGAACTCTTCCCATGGCCATAGGCGGGGCAAGATACGCTGTCGTCGTAGTAGATTATTTTACCAAATGGGCTGAAGCCAAAGCCCTCGCCGCTATCACCACCAAGAAGATGATCAACTTCGTGGTGCGTAACATCATTACTCGATACGGTGTCCCTTAAGCCCTCATCTTAGACAACGGCACTCAATTCGAGAGCGCCGAATTCAAGTCATTCTGTCAGCGGCACGACATCGAAAAAAGGTTCTCGACCGTAGCTCACCCCTAGGCCAATGGACAGGTCGAAGCGGCTAACAAAGTCATCAAATCCATCATCAAGAAGCGCCTCGAGAAGGCCGGGGGCATATGGGTAGACAAACTTCCTCTAGCCCTGTGGGCCTACCGAACAACTCACAAGACAGCAACCGGGAACACGCCCTTTGCCCATTCTTATGGGTCTGAAGCCGTCATCCCCATCGAGCTCGAGCTTCAATCTCATCGTGTCACCTACATCGATCCAAAGACGAATCAGGACAAGCTCCTGGGGTCACTCGACTTGCTAGAAGAAAAAAACCCGAAGCCGATCTATGTGCCGCTGCACAACGACAACGAGTCGCTCGGTATTACAACTCTCGAGTCCGCCACGAGGACCTCAACATCGACGACCTCATCCTAAAATATGTCTTCCCTCCGCCAACAGGACTTGCTCCTCGCTGGGAAGGGCCGTACTCCATTCTGCGAAGACTCAGCAATGGAACTTTTAAGCTTGCCACCGTGGACGAAGCTGAACTACCAAGGCTTGGAACAGTGAACATCTCCTTCGTTATTTCACATAACTTAGCATATGGTTGTTTATGTTTTCCAGCAATGTTTTGTTTTGTAATGATTCAAGGCATTGTAAAGGCTATTCATGCCAAAAGCTATTAATGGAAATGATGTTCATCGTTCTGTCTCCCTACTCTGTGTTCACACCTCACGCGACATAATTAGCTAACCCTGACAGCTACCGCTGTACCAACTCCCAACATGGGGGTCGGCATCTCCATATCAACCGCCGATCAATCCTGCGGCCTAACCACATTGGCAACAACCGACATCCCAACACGGGACTCGGCCATGCTACTCGAGTCGCCAGCCCGTGGTGCGACCGAGTATAAATAACCTCTGACTCGAACCTTGACCCAAAATCAAGGCCGATGATAAATTGTTCAACCACCCAATAGCTTGACGGGGCAACACGAACTCCCCTTGAGCTACGGGTGTCAATCAGACTTTGGCGCAGCACCAATACCGACCCTTAAATCGTCACATCTCCAAAGCTCTCAAGGCTGAGGGGTAACCCACGGCCACCATCGGACCTTACGAGCTGATGATCCGGGCTTCTCTTTCCAAGCGAACGACGATGCCCTTAGGCTCGCCCCAACCCGTTGAACGACGGGAGAGCCTACACCGGACAAACCGCATAACGCGACATCATGCGCGTCTGCTACTCTTGAGTTTAATCCCGGGCAACCCAAGAAAAAACAGCAGGCGCTCTAGCCGGGCTTTACAAACTACGGTTCTCCTGAGCTGAGGGAGACTTATTACAAGCCTGTGCACTGTCTTACGCCCCTCTAGAACTACAACCCAGAGCACGACACTCAATCACACCCCCAGGAATCGCCAACCTGGGGCACAACACTCACAATTGCTTTTTTGTTGAATGTAACGATAAGTATGCCTATGCATGTATGGGACACCCGAAAACATGGGGGGAACATCCAAACAGTTAACACAAAATGCGATCTTTACTAATTCACTTTTCATTACAACACACACACATTACAACCCACTACACTACCAATATCTTTTCCTTCTAATGGCAGGGTGTACATGAGAACCAAACCATGCCTTGAAAAACCAAAAGTGAGGGCCGAACTCACGTAAACTTTCAGCCTACACTACCAAAATGAGCCCTAAATTCATACTTAAGTAACTAATGATAATCTTGCTTCCTCCTCTTGTCTTTGTGCTTCTTCTTTGCAGATTCTGCAGTCGATGGTTCGTCTGTGGAGCTGGGTTTCCTCTTGCTAGACCCTTCTTTCCCACATCGGCTCCCTTTGGAAGTGGTCGACCCGTGAGAAGGTGAGAGATGCCTCTCGCCCGCCTTGTCGCCACTAAGGATCTCAGTAACATCAACAGGGGCAACTGGCGGCACAATAAGGGGGGCACCTCCAACAACAAGACCGATCACGGCTGCGCTTGCCTTTGGAGTCTTTTTCTTATCCCGCTTGGCTTCCTCCTTGGCCTCTTTAGCGGCTTGACGATCGACGAGCTTCTGGGACTCACGCGCAGAATTGCCAGCCCCGATTTTCTCACGGGCTTCAATGGCCCTTCGTTCGGCATCCTCATTCCTCCGTTTATTCTGAGCCTCACGAGCTATCCTTTTCCTCTCAGCCTCCTCATCAGTCTGCCCTTGGGCAACAGCCCCAGCAGCCCTCTCCGTAGTATCCTCCGTGACCTTTGAAATGATCTCCCTCTCAGAAGCATCATCCTGCCTCATCCTTGCCTCCATCGGACCTCGGGCAATCCCACTTTGCCCATCTACCTCCTTTCCATCATCATCAAGAAGGCCCTCGTAAACACTGGGAGTTATTCTGATCCCCGAGAAGGTATCAAGCTGATCTCCACTCTTTCCAAGCCAAGTCCCCCCAAGTCCTGGCCCAGATTCAGTTGTTTGGGGATTCATGTGGTTAGGGTCCAATGCTGAAGTTACTCCAGAAGGGGCTGCACAGGGGCTGCACAATAAAAGCAATGATCACATCATCCTCTGGGAAGCACTGCAATGAGAGTTTACCTCCAACCAAGGGTGACGTGGAAAGAGCCGAAGGAACATCTGACACGACAGGCAGCAGGAGCTCAGTACTGCCTGGGTCAGAATGCTCAATATCATGCTCGGTTGGAACTTGGGTCGAAGAAGCCGGGTCAGTCACAGTGACCCCAGGAACTGAGGGTCATGAAGAGCTTCCCTCTGCAAGATCTACCGCTATCATAACACTTCCCGGCACAACAAACTTTCCCTTTTCGGCGGCGAGCCTCTCCAGCCTTTCTTTCTCTGCGTCCTCGAGCAGCAACTTCCTACCCTCCTCCAATTTTTCACACTCCTCCGCAGTCAATAGGTCAGTCATAAGTTGTTGTTCATCCAAGGTCCCAACTTCCACTCCATGCAAGAAGGCCTCGTACGGGACCAGCCTTTTCCAGGTCCGAGCCAGCTCGCGGGAATAATCATTCATCCAAGAGATTCCATGGAACCTTAAGGCTTTTACCAGCATGTTCTTGATATCCTCCTCCACAGTCAAATACGCCCGGAACTCTGCATCCGCTAGCTCACTCTTCAGTTGCTCCACTTCTCTCAGGCGCTCAGCTTCGGACCACTCAACGGTGCCTAACACACCTCAATTGCTGGCTTCCGCATCCTCTTTCGCTTTCCTCGCCGCCTCAAGCTCCCTCCTTAGGCGATCGTTCTTAGCTTACAAAGCCTTATTATCTTCCTGAAGCTAGAAGATTCTGGTGTTCTCCCTCTCCAACACGACGCAGAATTGATCCACATCAGCCTTCTCCTTCTTCAGAGTCATGTTCTGGGTGGTCTAGTCAGCTATGGTCTCTGTAAACATGGAGCAAGAATTATCCGCCTCCTGTTTGACTATCTCGTACCCCTGCTTCAACTTGGCTGAAAATCCACAAACTTCATAAGTCAGTATTCAAAGGTACGGGAGCAAACGACCCCCAACAAACATAAAAAAGGAAAGAGGAAAACCCACCAATTTCGGTATTCAGATTGGCGACGGAAGTCTTCTCGGCATCAATGACTATTTGCTAATCAAAAAGATGCAAGTTCTTTACCCTGACCAGATCTGATAAATGATTGGAGTATTGGGTGAGCTCATTGACCTGGTGATACGCGGCTTTCACATGATTCCATATCTCTCCAGAGGCCCTATTGGGAGGCGGACGAACATCAGGGAGAGATGGCAACTCGTCAAAATAGAGTTGAGGGAAATGATGCGTCAAAAACGCTTTCTTCTCCTCCGTGGAAAGCTCTTGAACTTGGGATTCGGTCAAATCTTCCGTTTTTACCCTACTCGGCCTGAGCGGGTCGAATGGTGCCTCTATTCCCTTGGTTTTCTGAACAGAAGCCGGCGGGACGGTGACGGACGGAGTCGCTAATGGCGTACGACTCAACCCTCCTAGATGAAGCCTCGAACCCCCACCGGACACTCGGATGGTAGGAGGAGGGGGAGGAAGAGTCATAGAATATAAGGACCTATCTTGGTGATGACTCCCGCTACCATGACCTCGTGGTGGTGGGACATCGCCGTATAAGCTAGCTCCCCTCCTGAAGGAGCCAATAAAAGCACTTTCGAGACGGTTGCGGTCTCCACGACCTCGCCTCCCGCTTCCTCTAGCCATATCACCTGTCAAAGAAACAACGCAAAGTCAGTCGAGCAGCACGTGCAAGCGCTCTTTTATGTAGTTTAGTGTGTACAAGTGTGTGTCCTAAGTGCTTTCTCAACAGACCAGATTGTCTCTCAGTTGAAGGAGCTAGTCCTTCCGCGGTACGAGCTACATCCTCCATACTAGCTGCGCTCGGCCATAAAGACAAGTCCACGGGAACCACATCCAGACCAGCGAACTGATCTACTCTCTCAAGGAAGGCGGTAGCTTCTAGAGAGATTGCAGGAGAGTGAGGACTGGTCAATGCTTCTTCCACTGCCCCTCCCATCGGGAGCTGGGTAGAAGCGTCAATAAGTCCCTCGTCCCGAGCAACCGCCTCTGCGCTACCATCCTTGTCACCACTAACGCCCTCCTGAAAATTAATGACTTTCTTAAGCCCGAGCTCGCCAGGAGCCATCTTTCTCTTCAAAGCGGGGGTAGCAGGGCCTTCCGTTGCTTTCCCCTTAGGTACACTACTCGTCACTGCATGCCTAATTATGGCCCGGTCGACCAGAAGCAATCCCGCACGCCGGAGGTGATCCTGATCTACTACAGAATCCGTCATACGTGACCCCTCAGGAATAGCTTGCAAAGCATTAAGACATTGCCGATACTCGTCGCCAGTAGGTGCCTCGGGAGTCCTTGCCACAATCAATAACTATGAGTCACAAAGCTTGGAAACTTCCGGAAAAAGGAGGCGAGGATTAAAGATGCTCACTTCCTTCTATCCATCTCCTTGCAAATCCGAGAAGGCAGCGAACAAAGAACCAATCTTTCTTAATCAACACGGTCTGGGTCACTTTCCGACAAAAAACTTAATAGCTAGAGACACCTCCAAGAACCATTACGAAGACGATGCGCAAGTCGACTGTCTGAAATGGAAAAGGTACCGAATATCATCTCCAGTAGGATCCCGATGTAGAAACTCTCGAAAGAGAACACAAGTGCCCAAGGCTCCTGACATGCCCAACAGCCACGGCATCCAAGCGCGATGGCACTGAATCCGGAGGATTGTCCAAAATGATCGCATCAAGGAGCATGTCAGGAGCCACTGGGGAAGGTGGCTCACCACCCTCCATAATATCTACGTCTTCCATCTCAGAGTATACAATTGGATAATGTAACCTCTCAGTATGACCCCGTGCTCCGACACCTCAGGCGAACTGCCTGTTCGAGAAGGATTCGACCCTTCGTTAGTCTCAGACTCGCTACCTCCGGAGCTAGTGTTGTCCGTAGAGTCAGAAGTAGAAGCAGAAGAATTAGATGATGGAGGGGAAGCCTCGGCTTCCGGAAGTTTCCCAGTCTATGATCTTGTTTGCATGGCTCGCTATACTTCAATGTACCAGTGTTAGACATCGTAGTAAAATAACTTGTACCCCTCATGTTGATAAAGACTAACAAGTGTGTGTGTGCAGTGTCATGCAAAGAATGAGAGCGCGCATAGAAACGTTAAAGATCTTTACAGTTCAGCCACAGTCCAAATATATGCTCTATCCTATGTGAAGGTTCTAAATTCCCATCCGCGCGGTTATCAATGACAACAATGATACATTCATACAATCAAACAAACAGTGTATAAATCCGAGGATAGGCTGTCAGGAAATCAAAGTTCGAAGTAGCGAAAGCCGACATTCTGGCCAAAGAACAACACTCAACCAGGCCCCGGAGCACGAAGTTTCCGAAAACACCCGGACCTAGGCACCTCGAAGATTCGAACCCCTTGGGGTCGAAAATTCGAACCACAGTGGCTCGAAATTCCGAACCCCTCGGGTTCGAAAATTCGAGCCCTAGTGGTTTGAAGGGTCGAAGCCTCGAACCCGTCAGGGCTCAGAGATTTGAGCCCAAGGGCTCGGAATCTCAAACCCTACGGGGTTCGAAGATTCGAGCCCCCATAGGTTCGAATTTCCGAATCTCCCTTCGGGCACGAGACCTCGAGCCTCCTCCGTCGCACCTCGAGCCTCCCTTTCCCTTCCCTCGGCTCGACCAAGTCTTTTACCTCAGAAATTTTCAAGTCGAAGTGGTCGAGAATCGATGTTTTCAGAACAATGGTAGTCGGCGCGAAAATAGAAAAAGGAAGGTGTAACGCCCCGCCTCTATACCCACTATCATCCAGTTCATTTCGGAGAAATGTCATAGACCATAACGGAGAATAAAGTTTGGGAAGGGCGACCGATTGTATAATTGCTCCACGTGAGGAATGTTCATCGAATTCTGATACCGATTAAAATTTCGACATGACCATTCGGCAGATAGGGAAACTACACAACGGCTATAAGCAGTTCGGAAAGCAGTATAAAATAAACAACAACAACAATAAAAATATGGTATATCTCAAAGCCAGACACAGAATAATCATATCACAAAGGCGAAATAGATATGAATAAACAAAGAATGTGTACAACATGCTAGTGGTCAAATAGAGGTACACTAGTACATGTACCAAGATCTACATAAAAGGATATGTACACAACAAGATAATGTCATAAGTACAGAAGTACATAAAACTGCGGAGACAGAGTAGCAAGCTGAAAGCGGAAGATCAATCCTGCGATGAGTCCCAAAGGAGTACCTAAAATGACTCGGTCTGACCCGAGTATTATTTAGAGGAATAAATAATAAACGAGTCAGTCTAGTTGTACTTATCAAATAAACTGAGATAACAAGGGATATAACAAAGGATGACATGATTCTATAGATAATATCAAATCATAAACATATATGAAATATGGCATGTCAACACAATTATAAAATGACAGTGGAATGCCAGTACACAATTATTTCTAATTAATCTCATAGCTAATGTAGAATGCATCATTCAAATACTAGCATAACATGGGTCATAGAAAATCATAAAAGGGGAGAAAACGCATAAATCATAGAAAATAATAGAAACATCAAAAAGGGGCCTGCAGGTTCATAGAAGATGAGGCGCGACCTCTAGGTAGCTAACCCAGTTGTTTGAGCTGAAGGTCTCCGAGGATTCCAGGTCGTGACCCCGGTAGAGGAAAACATAAATCATAGGAAATCATAGAAGATATCCTAGAAGGGGGGCCCGTAGGTTCATAGAAGATGCGGTGCGAACTCTAGGTAGCTAACCCAGTTGTTTGAGCCGAAGCTCTTCGAGGATTCCGGGTCGTGACCGCGGTAAAGGAAAACATAAATCATAGGAAATCATAGAAGGCTGGACCGAAGTCCCATAGATGAAGATCCCAATCGTAAAGTCCCACTAAGGCGATTGCGAACCAAACAACTATGTCATAGATGAAAACATGAATCATAGAGAGTCATAGAAGGTTGGACCGAAGTCCTATAGGTGAAGATCCCAATCGTAATGTCGCACTAGGGCGATTGTGAACCAGACAACTATGTCGGGAGGCGGATACTAATGATCCGGGCGAATAGAAATTACTCCGAGCTAGTAATTTTAAGGGAATGGCAACATGTCCCATAACCACATGTCATTCTCGAATACTTACGAACCCGTAATTGATTTCTATTCAAAACAGAGAAAATCACCACATAGGTTCAAACGAACGAGTCCAAGAGTTATTCGCCGAAGTAAACATATAAGGGGTCATAGTCCTCAGTTTTACTGAGGTAAATAAACTAGATTTCTCGTTCGATCGATAGGATAAGGTATCGTATATAATTCAATAAAATCAGAACCGGGTTTAGAAACTGAATTTATTTTAAAAGGATTTGAATTTAAAAACTGATAAACATTGGTTCGGTATCCATTGACCATATACAACCCCATTATCCATTGTGGTTTAATTAATTATAAAAACCGTCGCTGAAGCGAACAGAACACAAACATCATAGATCATAAATTCACATCTCATGGTTTCAAAATGATTTGAAAACCAAATGAGACGGCGCGGCTACGACAATCCGAGCGAACTCAAGATTGCTGGGATACGCACGGGGGAGTGTCGGGAAGGAGGTCCGAAGAACACAGAGGTGCGCGCCTCGATGCGCGACCAAAACTGCAGAAGAGGGGGGAACAGGCCTTGGCAACGCCCAGGTCTATCACCGGTCGACCACCCAAGGAGGGTCGGTCGACCGGTCACCGGTCGACAGCCCCAGGGGGGCCGGTCGACCGGTTCAAGACAGAGACTTGACCTGTCGAACGGCCCCCCAGGGCCTATCGACCGGCTTCTGTGCCTGGGCATATGCCCCGGCACAGCCCGGACCTGTCGACCGGCCCAATTGGGCGGTTGACCGGTCAGTGCCTGGGCGCATGCCTAGGCACGGGTGATGGGGGATTCGACCCCCATAGTGAGCTCTCCAGCTCCGACGCTTCTCTCCGGCCTTGTAACGATTGGTTCCGGTGCTGGTACACCTTCCATTGGAGCCGGAGACAAGTGTGATTCAGTTCATTTGCACAGGAAGATTTTCAAACCCAATTTCTAAACCAAACAAAGGAACGTGATATAAGCGAATCGCGAAGTCTTAGAACTTGCCAGGAGCGAGAATAGTACTTCACAACACCACTTACTCAACTTACATCATGTGCAATGATCGTGTGATCAACATATATATATATATATACACACACATAAGATTTGCAATGGTTCGGTTTATAAAGTCAAGTATGAACAAAATTCCAAACCAATACACAACAAGGAGATTCGAGTGACTCGTGAAGACTTAGACATTTGCCGGGGGACAACGGAGCTTAACAACATCACCGAATTAACTCATAACACTTGGATTAGATCGTATGAATGATCATTTTCATAAATTTCAACTCAATGGAATATAAATACATGAAATCGGCTAAGTTATACTAACCTAACCAAATCAACAAGCAAATGCAACTCATATGAACACTAAATTACACTTGTACAAGCACGTAGGCTTGTGGCATAGATGTGAGTACAAAAAGAACTCACCTTTGGTTCTTGAATGATAAGAACAAGCTCCAATAAGGAAGAACAAGCACAAATCAGAGCAACAAAGCTTTCTTTCTTCAATCACTCCTCTCTAATCACCTCATGAACACATGTGAAGACTCATGGATGTTAGAACATCATAAAAATCCAAAATTGAAAGGAGAGAAAGGTAGAGAACGAGTAGAGGGAGCTTACCCATGTTTTAGAATTGGATTTGCACTTGAATTGAGCTCTAGCTTGGAAGCCCTAGCTTAGGAATTCTAATTTCCCACTCTCCATTTTTGTTTTCTTTTAAGTTTTGAAGTTATGAGGGAGAGAGGGGCTGATTTGGGGGTTATATAGGAGGTGCTAGCTCAACCAAGCCCTAGCCAAGGTGCCAATTTTCATGAACTCGGAACATATCGAACCATATAGTTTTCGAACACCTAAACGACGTTTCGAACCTGATGGAAGTGGTTTCGAGTCCAAATTCATTCGTATGTGAAAAATGATATTTTGGCCATACATTCTAATGAGAACCGGCCAAATTTCACTAACTAAAAAGGTATCGATGCTTATAGTCAAAAAGGTCGTAAACGATGATCCGGACTCAATGGAAGTGGTCCCGAATCCTAATTTTATCATTTGTGAAAAACGATATTTTGACTGACACCTTGGATACGACGATCGATTTAAATAAAATATTTAAATCCATTATCATGGAATGAGCGGGTCGTTACAGACTTCCCCCCTTAAAAGAATTGCGTCCCTGAATGAGCGGGTCGTTACAGACTTCCCCCCTTAAAAGAATTGCGTCCCTGCAATTCCTTAAAATTCAAGTAATGAGTAACAACCAAAAATAACACCACGAAGTGGTACAACAAGAACCGATACGAAGTGAAAAGATCTCACCAACGGCTAGGTGAGATCCCAATTTCGTCTCGCAAGATCATAAGAACTAGAGTTCAACCTCGAACTTCATTACCCATGGAGGTAGTCATCCAAAATAGGTAAATTAATTCAAGAAAAATTCATAAGCACTATGAATTCAAATAGACTCGCCTTTCTTCGTATGATTCTCAAGGGAATGAGAATCAATAGAATACACAAAAACCAAGCGAATCTAATATGCAACTTCAAGGAGAAACGGGACTGCGTCCTACAGACACGAGATATCAATAGTAGATATTTCTCTTAGGATATGAGATGAGAAATTTATGGTGGTTGACTAATCCATTCCCAAAACTCAATCACGACGATGTAGTGGACATCGAACCCGAGAGCTTTAGTCCTGCGATAAGGTGGCTTACACCGACAAAAGCGCAACACAGAGATTCCAACGAATTTAGCTAAGGAAAGCAATTTTCGAAGAAATAATCAATTTTAATATCAATGACTGAAGGTTGGCAATGGAATACCAATCAGCTAGGAACCGATAAACAAATATTGGTAACGGAACACCAATGAGCTACAAGTCGATAATCAAATATTGGTTGCGGAATACCAATGAACTAGAAACCGATAAACAAATATTGGTAACGGAATACCAATGAACTACAAGTCGATAACCAAATATTGGTAACGGAATACCAATGAACTACTCGGGGAAATTGATTTCTATCCAGGGACCAAATCTCATTTAGTAACCATAAGGACGAATCATTAGGAATTATACGGAATTCCCAATATTCAGAAACTTGAGTATCGATTTTAGAAAATCAAAAACATCAAGAAGATGATGGATAAGTAGTGCACAACTTACCACTTCGGAACAACATAATTTAAGATAATTTTTCGCCAAAAATCTCAAATCGCTAAAACATCAGCAACTAATCAAAGACGCACTAGACAATTCCTCTAACAAGATGAGATTAAACCAAAGAGGCCATAATTCCCAAAGATTTGATTCACAAGGGTTAACAACGTGCGGAGACAATTGTCAATCCAAATGATTCAAACTAATGAGGAGTGAATACCAAAAGAGCTCATCCTTTCGATATTCATTTCTAAGAACAACGCAAGGCTAAGCCCATAAGTGAATTGACTATAGCACTTCCGGATGATCGACTAGATCATAGATTCGAAGAAAGGAAATATTGAGTTTGCCGTGGATCGCAAAACCCAAATATTCCCTCCCCACGGGAACTCCCATTCTCTCAAGTGATCGTTCACTAGAGAAAATAAGAAGACCCATGGAATCACAAGAATACTAAAATCTCTTCAGCAAATCGAAACAAGGATTAAGAATTAGGCGAGATTCTCCATCACTAAGAATTCTCGATAATCAAAGATTAAAAATCCAGAATCTAGAGACATGAATAAATAACCTCCAGGAACAAGAGACATCAGTTATTTATTTATTCAATGAAAAGATTCAAGATAATTTCTAATTAAAAATCTTGAACCACCCAAATTCTTGGAATTACTCCTAGGAAGTCTAGAAGTAAATTATCTAGGAAACAACAAACGATTACGAAAAAATCGCAAAAATCCAAAATATCATTATTTTGACTAATTCATTATTGGTTAATTTAATTTTAGGGATCATTTCAAATGTCGGATTGTCACATAATGGTGTTTAGGACTTCCGAATTACAACGTGGCATCCCACGTCTCGTTCGAGATCCTTAACGCGCCCGATGGACAAGTTAACACAAGAAAGTCCTCAAAATTTCTAATGTTCACGCAGATCTCGTGAAAATATAAAAATTCAATAAATCGTTCGGGATGGCATAAAGGAAATAGGGTTCCTTTATCAACTTACGAATAAACACAATTGATATCTTTTGATAACGAAGAACACGGTCGACGTATATCAAAAGAACATAAATAAAATAATCTCAGAACAAGGTAAATGACAGTAAGAAATTAACGATACGTACCTTGACTCAAGAAGAGGGATCACAAGAAGCGGGATGCTTTCCCTCATTCTTGATCTTGAGTTAATTTAGCACAAATGCTTGGTGACTCACACCGACACAACGAGATAACAAATGAGTTGTTTTGGCCCGAAGGCTTGGTGATCTCACACCGAACTAGAACTATATAGCTGACAACAAGGGAGTAGATTTGGTCACAATGACATGGTATCTCCATACCGATCGACAAGGGATCAATAGACCATGCTACGTACATAACACTATATGAAACAATCTTAACTAGAAATCATGAAATATCAGGATTAAGGGCGCTTACAACGCGCGTAACGACGCACGGGCAAGATATCCAATGATCAATCAACTACAAGGATCATAAATGATCAACAAGATAAGTGTGATACACAATAGGCCAGTTAATAAATAAATTTAGCCAAACGTCCCATACCGCCGGCTTAACTCAAGAATTAACGAATGAATTGTTGAATCTCACTCGAACATTCGAAATGGTTATTATCATAGTTTTCAAGCGCACAAGTCCAGTAATTATCCATCAAAGCAAACACAAGGGTCCATAGTCCTCATGTTTAATAAGGCGTTTAATTAAATTTCTCGTACGATTGAAATAGTCATGACAATTTCAAACTACGATCACTGAGGCGATCGACAACTTGACATTTACGTTTTAATAACGTAATTCATACAAAGACAGACATCGATTAGCAACTCGAGTCAAAGAACGAAACAGAAGCACCACTAGAGCACACGGGCCCTAGATGAACTATAGAAATCAACTCGAAAAAGAACGAGTCGATAATTATTCTAAGAGACTAAAAGTAGGACACTTGATACTCAAACACCCCTCCGTAGGAGGTACACTGGGTGAACCGGCACTCGAACGGCTACAATCAACTATTTCACTTCTTTAAGGAAAAAGAAGGAGGGAAAAGTTATTCCCAAGTTGAATTCAAACGATGCGAATTCAATCAAGATGGAATCGTAATGGTAGATAAGCTATGACGGGTTTTAAGACTCTAACTAAAACCCTAAAGCACGATTCCCTAGAGAGGCTCAAGACAATACCATCGTCATGCTATCTTACACTGCTCCGAAAAGTTGGCTCTGATACCAACTGTAACGCGCCGCCTCTATACCCACTATCATCCAGTTCATTTCGGAGAAATATCGTAGACCATAACGGAGAATAAGGATTGTGAAGGGCGACCGATTGTATAATTTCTCCACGTGAGGAATGTTCATCGAATTCTGATACGGACTAAAATTTCGGCATGACCATTCGGAACATAGGGCAACTACACAACGACTATAAGCAGTCCGGAAAGCAGTATAAAATGGACAACAACAACAATAAAAATATGGTATATCTCAAAGCCAGACACAGAATAATCATATCACAAAGGCGGAATAGATATGAATAAACAAAGAATGTGTACAACATGATAGTGGTCAAATAGAGGTCCACTAATACATGTACCAAGATCTACATAAAAGGATATGTACACAACAAGATAATGTAATAAGTACAGAAGTACATTAAATTGCAGAGACAGAGTAGCAAGCTGAAAGTGGAATATCAATCCTGCGATGTGTCCCAAAGGAGTACCTAAAATGACTCGGTCTGACCCGAGTATTATTTAGAGGAATAAATAATAAACGAGTCAGTCTAGTTGTACTTATCAAATAAACTGAGATAACAAGGGATATAACAAAGGATGACATGATTCTATAGATTATATCAAATCATAAACATATATGAAACATGGCATGTTAACAAAATTATAAAATGATAGTGGAATGTCAGTACATAATTATTTCTAATTAATCTCATTGCTAATGTAGAATGCATCATTCAAATACTAGCATAACATGGGTCATAGAAAATCATAAAAGGGGAGAAAACACATAAATCATAGAAAATCATAGAAACATCAAAAAAGGGCCTGCAGGTTCATAGAAGATGAGGTGCGATCTCTAGGTAGCTAACCCAGTTGTTTGAGCTGAAGGTCTCCGAGGATTCCGGGTCGTGACCCCGGTAGAGGAAAACATAAATCATAGGAAATCATAGAAGATATCCTAGAAGGGGGGCCCGTAGGTTCATAGAAGATGCGGTGCGAACTCTAGGTAGATAACCCAGTTGTTTGAGCCGAAGCTCTCCGAGGATTCCGGGTCGTGACCGCGGTAAAGGAAAACATAAATCATAGGAAATCATAGAAGGCTGGACCGAAGTCCCATAGATGAAGATCCCAATCGTAAAGTCCCACTAAGGCGATTGCGAACCAAACAACTATGTCATAGATGAAAACATGAATCATAGAGAGTCATAGAAGGTTGGACCGAAGTCCTATAGGTGAAGATCCCAATCGTAATGTCGCACTAGGGCGATTGCGAACCAGACAACTATGTCGGGAGGCGGATACTAATGATCCGGGCGAATAGAAATTACTCCGAGCTAGTAATTATAACGGAATGGCAACATGTCCCATAACCACATGTCATTCTCGAATATTTACGAACCCGTAATTGATTTCTATTCAAAACAGATAAAATCACCACATAGGTTCAAACGAACGAGTCCAAGAGTTATTCGCCGAAGTAAACATATAAGGGGTCATAGTCCTCAGTTTTACTAAGGTAAATAAACTAGATTTCTCGTTCGATCGATAGGATAAGGAATCGTATATAAATCAATAGAATCAGAACCAGGTTTAGAAACCGAATTTATTTTAAAAGGATTTGAATTTAAAAACTGATTAAACATTGGTTCAGTATCCATTGACCATATACAACCCCATTATCCATTGTGGTTTAATTAATTATAAAAACCGTCGCAGAAGCGAATAGAACACAAACATCATAGATCATAAATTCACATCTCATGGTTTCAAAACGATTTGAAAACCCAACGAGACGGCGCGGCTACGACAATCCGAGTGAACTCAAGATTGCCGGGATACGCACGGGGGAGTGTTGGGAAGGAGGTCCGAGGAACACAGAGGTGCGCCCTCGATGCGCGACCAAAACTACATAAGAGGGGGGGAACAGGCCTTGGCAATGCCAAGGTCTGTCACCGGTCGACCGCCCAAGGAGGGTCGGTCGACCGGTTGGGGACAGAGACTTGACCGGTCGACCAACCCCCTAGGGCCTGTCGACCGACCTCTGTGCCTGGGCATATGCCCAGGCACAGCCCGGACCTGTCGACCGACCCTAATTGGGCAGTGGACCGGTCAGTGCCTGGGCGCATGCCCAGGCATGGGTGATGGGGGATTCGACCCCCATCGCGAGCTCTCCAGCTCCGACGCTTCTCTCCGGCCTTGTGACGACTGGTTCCGGTGCTGGTACACCTTCCATTGGAGCCGGAGACAATTGTTACTCAATTCATTTGCACAGGAAGATTTTCAAACCCAATTTCTAAACCAAACGAAGAAACGCGATATAAGCGAATCGTGAAGTCTTAGAACTTGCCGGGAGCGAGAATAGTACTTCACAACACAACTTACTCGACTTACATCATGTGCAATGATCGTGTGATCAACATATATATACACATAAGATTTGCAATGGTTCGGTTTATAAAGTCAAGTATGAACAAAATTCCAAACCAATACACAACAAGGCGACTCGAGCGACTCGTGAAGACTTAGACATTTGCCGGGGGACAACGGAGATTCACAACATCACCGAATCAACTCATAACACTTGGATTAGATCGTATGAACGATCATTTTCATAAATTTCAACTCAATGGAATATAAATACATGAAATCGGCTAAGTTATACTAACCTAACCAAATCAACAAGCAAATGCAACTCATATGAACACTAAATTACACTTGTACAAGCACGTAAGTTTGTGGCATAGATGTGAGTTAAAAAAGAACTCACCTTTGGTTCTTGAATGATAAGAACAAGGTCCCAATAAGGAAGAACAAGCACAAATCCGAGCAAAAAAGCTTTCTTTCTTCAATCACTCCTCTCTAATCACCTCATGAACACATGTGAAGACTCATGGATGTTAGAACATCATAAAAATCCAAAATTGAAAGGAGAGAAAGGTAGAGAACGAGTAGAGGGAGCTTACCCATGTTTTAGAATTGGATTTGCACTTGAATTGAGCTCTAGATTGGAATCCCTAGCTTAGGAATTCTAATTTCCCATTCCCACTCTCCATTTTTGTTTTTTAAGTGTTTGAAGTTATGAGGGAGAAAGGGGCTGATTTGGGGGTTATATAGGAGGTAGGCTAGCTCAACCAAGCCCTAGCCAAGGTGCCAATTTTCACGAACTCGGAACATATCGAACCTTATAGTTTTCGAACACCAGAACGACGTTTTGAACCCGATGGAAGTGGTTTCGAGTCCAAATTCATTCGTATGTGAAAAATGATATTTTGGCCATACATTCTAATGAGAACCGGCCTAATTTCACTAACTAAAAAGGTATTGATGCTTATAGTCAACAAGGTCGTAAACGATGATCCGAACTCAATGGAAGTGGTCCCGAATCCTAATTTTATCATTTGTGAAAAACGATATTTTGAGTGACACCTCGGATACGACGATCGATTTAAATAAAATATATGAATCCATTATCATGGAATGAGCGGGTTGTTACAGAAGGAAAATGAGGGGAGGGGCCTATATATAATGAAAAAAAGAAAAACTTTCATATTCCAAGTCTAGGCTCGAAATTCGAACCCGAGGGGTCGAAATTTCGATCCTCCTAGGTTCGAAATTTCAAAATTATTTCTCGAATTCTCGAGCCACTACGGTTTGATGATTCGAGCCTATTGTGTTCGAAATTTCGAACCCCTCCGGTTTGAAATTTCATACCCTCCAAAAAAAAAATCTCTCTTCCGCGTATGCTCGTTTCCCGCCAAGATCACGTCGCCCGAAACTCGCGATGATGGCACCATGCTGACACTCAGCTACGCGAGCACGATACCAATCCAACAGTGTCTCGCTCACAATTCCATAACCAATGAGCCCGCCAGCTGATACATTTTTCCCATAACTTGCAGGATAAATCCGCAATCCAACTACCATCTCGACTTTCATTCCAAAGCACATCATGTCAAGACAAGGCGTTAAGAAAAGACGTACTTTGAGGGGCAAATGTTAACTAGCCTTTTGGTCCGGTCACCAGAAGTACTCAAGACACACTCTACTCAAACCATCGCGTGAAGCCGAGGACAAGGGCAAAACTCAGGAAGCGTAGAGGCAAGTACCGAAGAAAGATCCCACCGGCAAGAACCTAGCACCTTCGCCGCCACAATGCCACGCCGTCGGAGTCAACTAGCCTTAACAAATCCTCTCACCAAAATCCGCTTTGTACCCAGCCGAGTGCGAAATTTCGCACCTCACCCACGTGCGAATTTCCGAAGGCCAATTGCAGGAGGCGCGAATTTCTGGAAGATGGTCCCCATTTCTACCTACTTCTACTTAACCCCCACCTAACCACTTCCTATAAATACCCCATGGCCTCACACTTCAAAGAGGGATAATTCTAGAGCTTAGAGACCTCCATAAAGCTTCATTAATGGCATCTCCTCTTTGAGAGAGGAGGACAAGATTGTCTTTTTCCTTATTATTCAATATATGATAATTATTACATCATATATCATGAAGCATGAATGTAATGAGATTTCGTGAGATAGTCTCAACCTTGTAATTTATTCCAAGTGATTAATAATATTCCAACGACTCTTCAAAGTGGACGTAGGCCCTTACTAAGGCCGAATCACTATAAATCTCTTGTGTTATTTACTGCTTATATGTTCTTGTCTGTGCGACCATATTTATAATTCCTAGTAATTGGGAATCTTTGGTGTTTGCGACTTTTTTGTCGTCAACACAATCCAAATCCCAAGTGAAAGTTAGGTTCTTTTTTGTCAATCTTGTGAGCGGGGCTGAGATTTTTGCAAAGTCTTTAATGAACTTTCGGTAAAAGCCCGCTAGCCCGAGAAAGCTTCAGACTTCGATTGCATTCCATGGAACTTTCCAATCTTGCACCGCAACTACTTTTGCGAGGTCCACAGCTATCCCCTCTTTGGACACCACATGTCCAAGAAACCTCACCTTTTCTCTCCAGAAATGATATTTGGAGAATTTGGTTTTCAGCTGATGTGCACGAAGAGTATCCATGACTTCCCTTAAATGCAAAGCATGCTCTTCTTCATTCTTCGAGAAAATCAAAATGTCGTCTTCGAAGACCATCACAAACTTGTTAAGGAACTCCCTGAACACCCTGCTCATCAAGTCAACGAAATAAGAGGGTGCGTTTGTCAAGCCGAAAGGCATGACAAGCCATTCGAAGAAACCATCCAGGCTTATGAACGCGGTCTTATCAATGCTGCCTTCAGCCACTCTTAGATGATGAAACCCGGTAGCCCGATCTAATTGGGAAAAAACCGATGCACCTACAAGATGATCAAACAAATCATCTATTCTCGGAAGTGGGTGTCTATTCTTCTTGGTCAGCTTGTTTAGCTCCCTATAATCAACACATAGGCGAAGTGAACCATCCGCTTTGATTGCGAATACTACTGGAGCACCCCATTCAGAAATACTCCGCCTTATAAACCTTTTTTCAAGCAGCTCTTTGACTTGCTTGCTGAGCTCTTTTCTCTCCTTTGGAGCCATGTGTCTAACGGGTAGAGCTACGGGTTTTGCATTATCGACAAGATATATGCGGAAGTCTATCTTCCACTTCGGAGGTAAGCCCTTCACCTCTTCGAATACATCTGAGTATTCACGGACTACTCTAATAGACTGCAAGTTTTCAACAGACGCATCAAGAGATTCTAGGTAGCTAAGAATAACATAGTGTATGGGATGACAAGAGATTTCGAGAGTGATACCGAGGCAAGTCATAAGTCTAACCACTCTCTTTTCACAATCAAGGATGGCACCATTACTGGATAACCAATCCATGCCTAGAATCAACCCATAGCCCGTGAAGCCTAAAACATAGGCATTACATCTAAACTCAACACTTTGTATAGAAATTTTCAAATCCAAACAAATCATTGACAAATAGGCCGAGCCCCCAATTGGATTTGAAACAACCAAGGGATCCTCTACTATACTTGTGTCTAGGTGCAGAGATTCAACTAAAGCAGTGGATATAAAAGAGTGCGATGCGCCAAAATCAAAGCGTGTACGAACAGGATGATCAAAAAGATAAACTGAACTCTCAATAGAAATATTTCTACCTCGTTCTTGCGGAGGTGCCATGAGAGCTTGAACCTGCCCTCCAGAAGTATATCCAGTCCTCTGCCCTTGCCCTTGCTTTCTTGGGTAGTCCTTAGCCATGTGTCATGTCTCGCCGCAATGAAAACAACCACCCATCTTCCTCCTTTTCTTTCTGCAGTCCTTAATCAGATGTCCAGGAATGCCACAAAAATTACACTTCCTCTTGTTATGGGGTTTGTTGTTCTTCCCGCCCTTTTTTGAGTCTGTCTTCTTATTCTGGTATTCTTCCACTTTCTTACATTGAGGTACTTCCGTCTTTTCCTATTTCTTGCCATCCTTGTCTTCCTCCTGTTGCACTGCCATGTCCACCAGTCTCTCATAAGTTGCACCCATAGGTATATGGTACATAGCTAGGCTATGCAGTGGCTCATTTAACCCTTTAACAAAACGGAGGGCCTTCTTATAGGGAGTGTTCACTAACTCCAGTCCAAATCTAGCCAGCTGGTTGAATTGGTTGACGTATTCCTTGACCGGCATACTTCCCTGTTTGAGAGCTAAGAATTTCTCCATTTGTAGGCTATGTTCTGCTTGTGAGAGGAGTTTTATTTCAAACCTCATTCTGAAATTATACCAAGTTTCAACTGGTCTCTCAGCATTAGTGACTTCCCACCAATAAGAGGCTTCATCTTTAAGCAACCACACGACCAGCTGTATCTTCTGCCTATCATCCACTTCGAAGATAACAAACAGACCCTCGGTTTCTTTGAGCCATTTTATTGCTTCTACAAATGACTCAGTTCCATTAAAGTTCTTTCCATCCATGGCTCGAAAATCTCTACATATCTTGGAGAAAGCATTTGCACAAGGAGGAGGAGGTGGAGAAGCTGTAACTGGGGGAGGAGTAACGTCTGCTGGGCCTGCATCATTAGCCCTAGCCTCTAGGTACCTTCTGAACCAACCATGTACCGGTACACCCTCTGGAAGGTTAAGATCCCCAGACATGCTGAAATGAAAAAGAAAAGATTCAAAACAATGGATAGGAAGATAGTGCACATGGCTTTGGGGGAAATTATGCCTTTTAAAAACAAAACTTTTTTTCTTGAAAACGCTTCTTTAAACTTCTTTTTGAAAATTAGTTTCCAAAAATTTTATCTGATCTGGCAACCATCTGCTCTGATACCAAGTGAAACACCCCACCTCCGTTAAGGTCACCCACAAAGGGAATGCCTTAACTTCGGTGGAGCATTATAGGTAAAAGATAAAGACCATTTACAAGACATACATATAAACAGCGGAAAAACTAAATTTATTTCATAAGTATGTGGTTCAGTTAAAACACTACAACAACTTTCTCAAACCAACTTCTAAATTATTACAACAAAATCTCTATCTTGAATTAAAACATAAAGAAGCATTAAAACAACAGTAAGGCAGCATAAATCCCCAATAAGAGAGTATCCAAAGCCATAGCAGATTCCAAGAAATACTTCTATTCTCTTTGAGTTGGAAATGATCCGATCTAAGTTAAAGTATTCCCTCCGTGTGGACCTTTTGGGGGGGGAGAGGGGGAAACAGAAGAAAAGAAGACGAAATAAAATGGGTCAGACATGAGTCTGGTAAGTCCAGTGATTATTTAGCATGTAAATAAGAAAAAGGATTATGACTTGAATAAACTGAATCTAGGACAACATCCTAGGAATAAGATAATTAGACTTAATACACTATCGCACTCATTTCTACTTCTCTGCACCCCCTTATAAGTGTTTCAACTAGCACCACGTGTTCAAGAGAAATGATCCCCTTTTTATTGATCGGCTCCTACTCGTATACGTTTACCACTTGTGTCATTCGGCCCCGCATGATTGTAGATACCTGTGCTAGTCCCACCATGGGGAGTATCAAATCCTATGGTGGCAACCCGACACAATTCAAGGTGCACAGAGTATAACTACTGATGCCCAGTGCCTGCTTTTTCCACTCCGGAGTACGTGCACGACTGCACTCCGTTGGAACCTACACAGACGCATCACCCGCCATTGTTTTGACTGCTTATAATCAGCCCAGTAATCGTGCCCCACCATGCCTAGTTCAGGGTACCATGAGACATCTATGTGGGTTACTGCTGAAATGGGTCCCCGTTACTAGGGTTTCTTAATCAATATGTTAAAATGATTAAGTGTTTCTCAAATTTACCTAACCCCACCTGTCAGTTTAGTTAACATGTTGTATTGGTTAAGTGTTGCCTTAATTAACTTAACCCTACCATTCCTGTCTTAGCTTTAATTCATTCATTAAAGCACCAACCACTCACATTAGATATGTATTGTTGCGGTTGCTGGATGTGTCGGTCGGTTCCGGACAGTCTTGCACTGCAACTCAATCTAATCTCGGGTTCTTTTGGGCTTGATGCACTAACCTCTCACATTAGATATATATTGTTACGGTTGCTGGATGTGCCGGTCGGTTCCGGGCAGTCTTACACTGTAACTCAATCTAACCTCGGGTTAGGCGTATTCGTCTTTTTCTTAATTTACATATTTATCTTTCAAATTTATATGTAAATTATCCACAATTATTGCCATTCAAGTCATGCCCCATTTACCCTCTATATCATATTTTCAATTTTTGGTATATAAATTATACCATTTTTATGCCATTAACCATTCATTTATTTATGGACCAAATTATGCCAACAATGATAATTTCTAAGGTTTTCCCAACGTTACCGCCGTCATATGTTCGTAAAATTCACATAAAATGTTAGGCTTGTAACTTAGCCTAACTTATATACAAAAGGGGAAAGAAGGGAGCATGTACCATTCACATAACATAAAATAATACAGAACTAACTAAACATTTGTCATGTAAATGTGGCATAAAATAATGAACTTGCATTTTTGGATCCAACTAACATGAGTTTTTAAGCATATGACATTACCCAAATCCAACTAGGCATGTAAATATAAAATTTTATTTTGGGTCCAATGAACATAAACCTTAAGCGTATAGAATTACACAAGTTCAACTAGACATGTGAATGTGAACTTTTAATTTGGAACCAATAATCATGAATCTTAAACATATGGAATTACACAAGTTTAGCAAGACATGTAAATATGAACTTTTATTTTGGATCCAACAACCATGAATTTTAAGCATATAGCTTTACACAAGTTCAACTAGGCATGTGAGTGTGAACTTTAATCTTGGATCCAATTTTCATAGATATAAATGTAAATTTAAACATAATACATGTTTTGGCCTAACAACTTGCATGTAACATAACATGAATAAGTCACCAATTTTACATGATTGGTTTACATCAACATAATAACCACAATAGCCTAACAACTTGCATGTAACATAACATGAATAAGCCACCAATTTTTCATGATTGGTTTACATCAACATAATAACCACAATAGCCTAACAACTTGCATGTAACATAACATGAATAAGTCACCAAACTTTACATAATACATGATTGGTTTAACACCAACATAATAACCACAATAGTCTCATAAGCATATATGGTAGAATCGTTGCAGCAATAGGCATGAATCATCATCATTATCTTACAACTAGGAATAACGCTAGTTTTCACTTTATTACAAATCATAACTTTTTAATCGTTCACATCTAAATAATAATAGGACTTACAAACAAAATAAAGTCTTGCTTTCTGGGATCTGTTTTCTGAAATTGAAAAGCAATCCCTTGAAGAAGACTATCAATTCTCTAAGTTAGTTTTGATTCATAGCTTTTGACTCGTTTTCTGATTGAAGAAGAAATGATGGCTAGGCTAGAACGATCATGGACAACATGGTGGCTCCTTGGAATGAATTTGTGTGATTTAGGGTTTTAGGACTAGGGTTGCTTTATAAAATTTTAATCTTATGTGAGCCGTTAGATCATTCTAGGAGTAATCACAACCGTCCAGACTAGATTAAGTTATCCAGAATTGCCACCTATGCCCTAGTGACTCATCAACAGGTCAGAAAAGACTCAGCAACAAGTCAGAATCGTCACTGTTTTGGATCTGGGCGAGGGGGGTAGGTCGATCCCCAGGTCAACCCCCTGGTCGACCTGTATAGGGGAGGTCGACCCCTGGTCGACCTGGCCTGGGGAGGGAGAAATCCCGCCCAGCCCACTTCTTTGCTTTTCGCTTGAATTTTGAATTTTTAATTGAACTGTTTTTAATTTATATAAATTTCTGAATCTTCTAAGGGCCACAACTTCCTTATACAAAGTTTGATTTACGAAAACTTGGACTCCGTTCCAAGTAGAATTTCGAGATGAACGTAATGGCGTAACCCATTTCCCTTAATTCTCACTTTAAAAAATAAGTATTCTTTAAATAGTTTTTTTAATAGACACAGAAAATTCAGGGTGTTGCACTATGGCTTCCATTGCTTCGGTTCTTGGCGGAGATTGATGTTGGGGCATAACATCAATGCATCCCCATCACTGGAAGCTGGCTATAACGTTGCCCCAATCGGCCTCGTGGGAGAAGGCATGGTTCTATAATAGCAAAGAGACTTTTATGGATTGCACAACAACCATCCATCGTTGATTTCATCAGAGAAGAGTGGATTGGAGCAAATTTTCATTAACACTAAGAAGAACTGGATTATGAAATTAGATGCCTTTGGGAAGATCTATTATTTGAGGCTAGGACATCTTTTTAATGTTAGCTTACTTTAAGATTTCTTTTTAATGCTAGAACAAAACAATGCATGTCTCTAAATAACATGCTTTTTTTAAAGGTTTGGACAGTGAATAGAACCTAATATAGAATGTTATTGTATTTATAATGACTCGTAGGAAAACGACATAGAATACTACTTAAAGGGAGAAAAAAGTTGATGATTGTTAAGATAATAATATAATGGTTTTGATTGGGATGACACTACCGACTATACTTCAATGTTTAGAAATATATGTAATTGTAGATGATGGAATGGCCAATGTGATTTAGATATTAATCGTACTACGGTATTGTATTATATAATTTTGTATTTAAGATCAACATGTATTTAACATTTTTGGCATTTATTTTGATCGATGAATTTATATATCTTTTCATTTAATGGTATGCGAGAAAATAGTTTTAACTTGAGAGAATTTTATTGAAATCAGAATGAATGAATATAGTGTAGATGTACATTTTTATATATACTTTACATAATAATCGTGTGGGCATGTATTAATTACATTATGTATTGGGCTCAGGCCCACTTATTCTAATATCAGTAGCAGGGTACCCAGTGTAACACACTTCATACACCCCCCACCCACCCCCGTGCAAACCCTATTTTCAAAGCTAGTGTTTGGAGACAAAAAATCGCTGCCTCTATATTTCTTCATTTTCATTTCTCATCCCAAGTTCTCTTCAGAATTGACGACGTATTCACCATTTTTGCTCTTGTTCATCAAGTTGTGGCTTTTGGCTTGAGCAGTTTGCTTAATGGGGGCAAATTTATTCCCTTTTGAGTTGAATCTGCTTCTATTTCTAGCCAATGTTTGATGTTCTTTAGATCTTCATGATTTTTGATTATTCTTTAGAAACCCATGGCTATTGCTTGTGGATCTTTCACATTTACTGGCTAGGGTTCGGTCTTCAATTTTTGGGTTCTGTGGGGTTCCAGGATGATGATTTCTCTCTGCAGAGCTTTCCCCTTAGAGCTTCGAATCTGGGTCTGACAGCGGTTTGTTCAGAATGTCAGCAGTTTGGTAAGTGGAAGGTATGTGGTTAACTTGAAGCTTTTATTTTTGCACTAGTTCTCTTATAAAGTGTATGTCCAATTCCAAGTTTTTAGTTCTGGAATCTAAGTCGGGGTTAGTAGTTAATGCTATTTCACTCATGTTATTGCACCATACTGTTGCTTTTTGAATATGTGTTGATCCTTAGCTCATTCAAAAGAGAATGAATCCAAATTATGTCTGGTGTAGTGCTAGGAATACTGCGATACTCCGCTTTTATACTAGATCTAGAAAAATATTTTGTTTCTTTGCACACACCACGATATAAAAAAAAATTTCCCTAAAAATACACAGTAACCACTTGTTGATTTCCTATCATTATAATCATTGGCCTAATCAGCATCTGAATAGGCATTGATATTTATATTGTCACTTGACTTTAAGATTAGCCCTTGATTGATTGTGCTCTTTAAATATCTTAGTATTATTTTAACTGCTTTTCAGTGGTCACTTAGGGGTCTTTGCATGACTTGACTTGCCTTGTTGACACTGTATGATATATATGGCCTGGTTATGGTGATATATAGAGGAGCTCCAATGATGCTTCTATATAGTCTTTCGTTATATGTAGGTTCCCACTTTTCTATACTTAGATGTAAATTGGTTATCATTGGTGTAGGCAATTGATTAGCCTTGTCCATTTTTTCTCTAACTAAGATCTCTAAGATGTATTTTTTGGCTTAGTTGAAGTTTATTATCTTTGGTTCTGCAAAATTCAATTCCCAGAAAATATGATAGTTCTTCCAAATCTTTGATTGAGAACTTGCTGTTTAACTAACTTGTAATGCTTCTAATTTCAGAATCAATGTTGCATGTGATTATAAAGTCATTGACATAGATTACAACATAGGTGACAGTGTTGGCTGTAAATTTTGGGAATAGTGAGTTGTCAGATCTTGTGGATGTGTATCCAAGCTTTGATAATTTTGCTTTTACTTTGTTGAACCAAACCCTGAGTGATTCTTTTAGCCCATAAATAGCTTTGTTTAGCTTGCATATCATTATGTTGTCTGATTTTCTTTAAGTCCTGGTGGCACTTCCATATATACTTCTTCCTGCAAGTCACCATTCAAAAAAGCATTATTTACGTCAAGTTGTTTAATGGCCCAATTTTATGCAAGGCTATGGTTAGTATAATTCTGATAGAAGTTGGTTTCACAACAGGTGAGAATGTCTCATTAAAGTAAATTCCACACTATTGTGAGTACCCTTTAGTCACTAACCTAGCCTTGTATTTATAAACTGTACAATCGGCATGCCTTTTTATTCAATATGTCCATTTACACCCAATAATATTTTTATTTTTAGTTGGTTGGAATAAGCACCAAGTTTGCTTTTTATTCAAGGCATCTAGTTCTTCTTTCATGGCTAACCTCCACTTATCATTTGGCAAAGCTTGATGATAAGTGGATGGTTCAGCATCATTGAATTCGGTTGAAAAAGTTTTAGGTTTGAATATACCACCTTTTTCCCTTGTTATCATATGATGTTGATTTTGTGCCTAAATGTCTTCATTGCTCACCTCTGTCTGAGTGTTCTGTGAGCCGTTATTTTCATCATTGCTCACTCTTTGATGTTGTGAGTCAATATTAATATCAATGGAAGTGATCTCACATTCTTGACCCGATTCAGTGCTAGATAGTGTGTGTTGTGAAATACTAGCAGTTTGTGAACTTTGTGTGTGTCATACTGCCATTTGACTGTGGCACATACACAACATCACTTACTTGTTCAGGAATAGGAGGAATTGAGAACTTGGGATTATAAGATTTCTTTCAGGTCTTACATAAATGACTTTCGAATGGAAAAACTTTCTTATTAAGTATAACATGCCTAGATTTATAGTTTTTTCCATTACTGTCAAGATAATTGAAACCTTTGTGATTTGTGATGCACTCCAGAAAAGTACATGGAGTAGATCTGTAGTTAAGTTTATGTTTATTGAATGATCTAATATGAGGAAAACATAGACATCAAAATATTTTCAAATCACTATAATTTGGTTTGGTTTGAGTTAGTACCTTTATGAGACATTTCAAATCCAATACCTTTGTTGGAAATCTGCTTATTAAGTATACTACAGTTGCAATAGCATCAGGCCAAAACTTTAGTGGTAACAATGCATGTGCAAGCAATGTCAACCCATTTTCAACTACATGTCTGTGTTTTCTTTTAATAAGACCATTTTGCTCTAACGTGTATGGACAAGTTAATCTATGTGTAGTACCCTTTTTGTAGAATTGACCTTTCAATGGTAGAAATTCCTTACCACCGTCACTTTGAACAGTTTTGACTTTATGACTTAGCTGACTTTCTGCATTAGCTACATTACAGGTCTCAGATTTTGATTTCATGAAATATATCCATACATATCTGGAACGTACATCAACAAATGAAATATAATACTTATACCCATAATCAGTATCAATTGGTGTTGGACCGTATAAGTCAACAACAATCAGTTTTAAAGGGTTTAAGTATTTTGTTTCAGAATTTTGAAATGGCAATTTGTGAATTTTCCCCATTTGATAGTATGTGCATATGCAATTATTCAGAATATCAATAGAAATGCCATTTCTACTTAAAATTTCTTTTACAATCCTAGACTTTGGGTGACCAAGTTTACAATGCCACATTTCAAATGTCAAACAATCATTGTTTCCATAAAATTCAGTCATATTACAGAAATTACTCTTTAAATCGGTTTTTCTGGGATTTTCAGAACAAAACTTATATAGTCCATTTTGTTCTCTACCCTGCAACAAAATGTCCTTAGTTAGTATGTCCCTAGCTACACAGGTTTTTGGTAAAATTCAAAAGACACTTGACTGTCTTTTGCACACTATGCCGCACTAATTAAGTTTTTCCTTATATGTGGTGCACATAGTAAATTGTTTAAGTAGAGTTGTCTGTCATCCTTAATACTGGCATGTCTACTGTGGGAAATAATTATTGAATTACCCTTACATATAATTAGAAACTATTTACCTTTGTATTCACGATTCCCAAGAATCAGATTGTTTAAATTGTTTGTGACATGATGGGTTGCTCCTAATTCTGGGTAAGAATCTTGACTGTTCTTGGTATCTATTTGACTTTTGACCATATTTGCATTGGGTTGCCATTCCTATAATTGTTGTGGCCATGTTGGTTCACATTGAAGTTATTATCAAACCTGAAGCGGCACCTATTGGCTGTATGACGAAATTTCTCACAAATTTAGCACTTTGGCATATTATTGGGATTCCATCTCCCAGCTCTTCATCTACCTCTGTTTGATTGGCCTCCTCTATGGTATGAATTCTGATTACTTTAATTATTTTATTGATTCTTGGTTTTTCCTGTTGTAATGTAGTTAACAGAGTGATCTGATCCTTGATCTTTCTTTTGCAACAATCTGCCTTCATGTGCAAGTAGAATAGAATAGACACTTTGCAATAAGGGTGTGGGTTCAATAGACGTGATGAATACTATTAATGCTTCATATTCATCTTCAAGTCCTACAACTATGTACAACACCTGTTCTTTTTCTTCGATCTTATTTCATGTACATGCTAATTGATCACTTATTTTTTCACCTTCACGAGATAGTCATTCATGCTAGAGTTGTCCTTTTTTATAGTTTGTAACTGTTTCTTGTAATGTAAAACTCTGGCTAAAGACTGGCTTGTGAATAATCTTTCTAAGGTTGTCCACATATCTTTAGCTCCTTTACTGCCAACTAGTTATGCCATAAGTGATGAACTAACTGTCGACATTAATCAAGCACTGATAAGATTAACTTGTCTTTGATATGATGTGTGTTCTTGGTTGGCAATCAGATTGTTACCACTATTTCTAATGTATTTGGTTGGAATAGTTTTTGTTCCATAGAGATAATCTTCTAAACCATAAACTTTTTTAGCTGTTTCTACTTGCAGTTTCCATAGAAGATAATTTGATTCATCCAATTGAATTGAGGCGATTTGACTTTGTGGCTTTATGATGGATTTGATGGGACATTCAGTGCTTTCAGCACTTGTCTGATTAGATCTAGCAGATGATCTTGGTGACATCGATGCGTCTCCTTCAACCATGATTCACTAATAACAGAATAATGATACACACCCATGGAAGAAGGTAAGTGTTTCTGAACTCTAATTCTTGAGTTGGAATATCTGAGAGATTTCTTCAATTGATTTTGATAGAAACAAAATGCTAAAATGATGCTTTTGAAAATATTTTGATCTGAATGTCTAATTAGCTTTCTTAGATGGCTTTATCTTTAATTTATTGAATTCCTCGTATTTTTTGATCTAATTAGAGTTTTTGAATGCTTTACCGCCAAGCTTATGCATTTGAAAACTGTTGCAGCCACGTAAAACTGGCAGTGCATTGTTTTCAGATCACAACCTCAACTCTAAAGTGAAGAGATTGAAAAATCTTGGATGAGAGGTATCCAAGTGATGAAAATACTATGATGGATAATCTATCGTTAGATAGATTCGCAGAGGCACTGGTGATGAGATCATGATTTGGATGTAGTAGCGCTTTGGCTCGGATACAATAGACGGAAAATAGTTTTATCTTTAGATAATTTTATTGAAATCAGAATGAATGAATGAATGAATACAGTGCAAATGTACATGTTTATATATATTTTACATAACAGTCGTGTGCAAATGTACATTTTTATATATATTTTACATAATAGTCGTGTGGGCTTTTATTGATTACATTATGCATAGGGATCAGGCCCACTTATTCTAATATCTGTAGCGGGGAACTCACTGTAACACACTTCATAAATGGCACACATGAAACGGGTGGAGGCAAAAAATTTAGATCTGGTTCAGGTGAACCTGACCTAATCCCAAGCAAGGAAGCAAGTGCCATTAATGATGCTTTTTCTTGTGTTGAGTAGGTAATTAAATGGTTATCTCTTCATTTTAGGTAGCTGAGACTAATGTTACCTGATCAAACTTTATGTGATATAAAAATATTATTCTTGGTACTATTAATTATATTTATTCTAATGCTCATGCGATATGAATTTTAAGAGCAATAATCTAAGATGCAACTTGAAGCATTCTTTTATTACGAGGAACATATATTATTTTAAAATATGCCTGCCATTTGTTATTTTGGGTAGATTGTCACATCAACACCTAACTGGATTCATCTGTGAATATTTCATAAACATATTTAGGGTAATACTCATGGAAAGAAACAACTAGTTGCATGACAATTGCATTTGTGTTCGGTGGTGCATAATTTTTTTTGAGTACTTTATGTGAACGCATAGGCTACTCTTGTAGTTGCATTTATTTGATATAAGTATGATATATGTCTCAATTCAAATTCTTTCACAAAGCTACTTATCATGTATTGCAGTTACATTTGATGAATATGTTAATCATTTACTTCATAAATTTTTAGTTCTGTGCAGTAATTTGTATATTTAACTTACATTGAGGAATATCATGTTGGAAATGAATTGGTGGATGGGGGGAAATCAATTAGTCCCACATCGGGAAAACTAATACCTATGCCACTATGTATGTAATGGCTTGATATACAATATCAAAAGAAAGAGGAGATAGGTGAGAGGCAATGTCATGAACTAATAGCCTGAAAAACTCTCATATTAATATTAAAAGGTCAAAGATTAAGGCTTAAGGGCTCTTGGGGTCTTGAGATTAATTGGGCCACCGATCACCGCTAGGCTTGCTACGCTAAATTGGTTGCTTTTTGAATATGGTCATGCAAATGACAACGGAAATGTCTGCTGATAAAGGGTCGTAATCATTCCGATAGTCACTACCGTTGCAATTCAAACAGAAGCACCTCTTCATGAATGGAAGCCTCCTTCCAACCTATATATTAGCACTCGAAAATCCAAACAAGAAATTAGTTTTTAAGTTCTATTTTCTTCTCCTCCATTATATATCTTCTTCGCAGAAATTCGGTTCTGGTATTATCGACTTCCTTGTGTTCATCGTTGCTCTGCGATTGCTACGCAACATCGTAGAGAATATCTGTTTCATCCTTGGGAAGCGATTGCTCAAACAACCTAACAACGCCGTAAAGGGAGCAATTTAATTTTGAGGAAACAACATTTACTAGACTCGTTCATTAATTGGTAATATTTCTCTTCCTTTCCTCAATTCCTACTACTTACAGTTGTTTCATACAATTCCTTTGCAAAGTGTTGGTTGTTCCAGCTTGTTGCGAATTGCAACATCATTGTAACAATATTGATAACGCTTAAAAGCATTACTGTACCGACCCGGATTTTCTAGCAATCTAAAAACGTGATTTTAAATAAATATGAAAGGATTTTAAATTATTTGAATAAGAGATTTGAACCCAGAAGTAATTGAAAATAAGTTTTAAAGTTGAATTATGTATCAATAAAGTTATTGTTTTTTTTGAATTGATAATTAATAGGTATCAGTTGAAAATTAATAAAAAAAACGATATTTTGTTGACTTAAAAATAGGAATTTTCAAAAGGTCACGGATTTCGATAATTTTAGTTTCATTGGATCCGTCATGACAAAATATAGTAGTGGGTGAAGTTTCAAGTCAATTCGTGTCAGTATATGACGATGTAATAGGGAAACGTGTCAAAAGAGTTAAATTTGAACTAAAAATAACTTTTTTCTAAAATTAACTTATTTAGATGTATGAATTAATCTTTGAAACCTTTTCCATTGAGTCTGGAATAGGGGTAATTAGGTGGATATACTTTTCATTAAATCCAATTCGGAGATCTGGACTTAAGATAGATAGAAAACACTATTCTGAATCGAATTTAAATTATTTGAAAATTCAAATGAATTCCAATTTGAAATATGTTTATATGTTATTGAAGAGTAGGAAAAATTGAATAATATGGTGGAAAACCATTTTAAATAAGATATAAATAATTAAGTTAAACTAACATTCGGATAGAGATGAGAAAACACGCTTGTGTTTTAGTACCTGCACAATCAGCGATCCGCACCTTAAATTCCACTATTTAAATCCTCCATCCTTATCCCCTCATCATTCTTATTCCATCCTTCTTCAATATCTTCTCCACCAGCCATCCATGGCAGCAATAAAGAAAAATAAAAAGAGAAAGAAAAAAGAGAAGAAAGATAGGAAAACAAGTTATTCCACCTCTCCTCTTTTTCCTCTTTCATCCTCCATGGCCGAATCCTCCTCCACCACCACCACCGCACGACCCAAGTCCGACCAGATGCTCTTCCAGCCCAAAAAATCTCGGATCTACATAGATATGAAGACGATCCGTTCAATTATTTGATCCGTTTCCACCTCCATCTGAAAATTACGGACCCTAATCTTTAAACAGACATAACTTCCTCACACGGAGACGAAATTACGCGTTCTTAGAGGCGTTGAAATCGTGGGAATGAGTAATTCATATAGATAAGGATTTAGAAGCCTAAGAGCTGCCGAAAATTTTAGATTTGGCCAAGAGGATTTCGAGTTTCATCAAAAATTGAAGAAAAGCTAGTCCAAGGAGCATCTGACCTTATAACGAGAGGTAGGACGTCACGGGGTAAGGTTTAATTAGTGATTATACATCTATGTTTATAGGTTATTAGTGAGAAATTTAAAAGTAGGAAAATGATAACCTGTATGCACATAAGGTGTTTGATGAAATGCCGAAAAGAAAAATATTAAGTAAATTGTCGGAAATTGGTTGCTAATGGTTTCTAAGTAAATTCACGAAGTAGAAATGACATCTTAGTTGGGTTAGGGAATGAAACTCTTTAGTTTAATTCATACAATTTCACCTTTATGGAATATTAGGTGTATACATGCTTTGGCTCGTCGTTGGTGGTTTGTTAGTAAATTATTTGATGTGGTAAAAGATGAATTACCCCTATGATTTTGATCTTCATGCATAACCATACATAAAGATGAAGTTTGTATGAGAAATCAATTTGTAAAAAGGGAAGTTAAGATTGATTAAAAACATGTGCACAACATGTTTGTTGAAATGTATCAAAGAAAACTAAAGAGATTTTGTGACGAAATCCTTATGGATTAGGATTGAATTTAGTTCCTTAACACACTTATGTGGTATATATGTCACCGTGTTTAGGTCATGAGCCTAATTTTGAAAGTTAGTAAGTGAATTCCTTGTTTTATGATTAGCAAAATTTGTCGATAATACAGGTTGGGTTGGTGAAGGTTGGGAAAGTAAAACATGGTTTAAATTTGGTTAAAGACATAAAGAAACATTCTTTATGTTCGGATTCATTTGAAATTTAGAGATCCTGGTCTCATGAATGTGTATATGTGTGAAATCTTGGTCAGTTGATATGAAATCATCTTTTGTGATTATCACTTAAGCCTTATTCATGTGTAAATATTATTGGTTTGAGATATCCATATTCGGATATTTTGGTTTGAATGTTTAGTGGCTAGATTAGTTGTATTGGTTGTATTGGGAATGGTTATGAATACAGTTTGGTTGTTAATTAATAAAATGGGACCCAATTATGACACCACCATCTGATCTTAAATAACTAACGAGTTTGGTTATAATGCGTTAGACACCTAACATCTTGTTTATGTTTATTGATTGTTTGTATGTACCCAGATTATAGGATATACAGGAGTTGAATGAGTCTCATTCCAAAAACTGGATTTTTAATGATAAATTGAATAATAAAATGATCGGGGAAAAAAAAATCAAATTATGAATATAAGTTCCAATACTTTTCAAAAATGAAATTAAGTTCATAACAATGAACTTATGCAAAAGAACAAACTGTTTTTGAAGTAGTTAAGAACAAGTTATGGCTTATCGAACATTGAGATGAATAGTAAATTGATTTTACGATGAATAGTAAATTGAAGTTGCGTTTGCATAGCAAATGCATTCGAATTTGCGTTATTATTGCTTCAACATTCTTATAATGGGCGTCAGCCAACTTTAAGACTGTAACAATCATTTTTGAAGAATAATATTATTTTAATGTTTTAAATATTAATTTAAATATTTAAACGTGGAATAATTAATTTAAAAATTCTTTAAAATATGGAAAATTTATGATAAATCACAATAAATGATTTAAAGTGGTTTTGGGAAAAAATATCAAGTTTTGGAAATGTATAAACCCTGCGGGAATTCGGATTTAATATCTAATTGAACTATTATTTTAATATAAAGGAATTTGGACTTTTAATCAATAATTGGATCATTGATAATGATGAATTTGGACTTTTAATCAATAAGTGGATCATTGATAATGATGAATGAGAATCAAATTCTTTAAATTAATTAAATTAATTTGGAACAAAATGGAAACCAAATTGGTTATTAACTAAGGTAAGTCTCTATAGATGATGACTAATACTATTCGAGGGATTCAAAAGGCTGTGCCATTATCCTGCTTATATTGTTTGTTGGTTATGGAGGTTAATATCGAATATGAAACAATATGATTTCTATAGAGATTCCCATATAAAAGGAAATTTGATTTTGGTTGAATTGTGAATGACATCTTTAATAACGTTCTTTAGCCCATGAAAAGGTAAGATAATTTTCAAAGTTAAGCAAATGAAATCTTTATTTATAAAGATATTTTGTAAAGGAATGAACATGTTTGTACACGATGCAAATGGCGAATAATCAATAAGGATATTAAGAAGATTTAACTTGGAATTTGAAGTAAAGAAATTAGAATATTTGATTTAGCGTTTTCTGAAATCTTTCAACAAGATTTGAAGGAATGGAATTTGAAAGGTAATGGAAATTATCGAAACATAAGACGATTAAAATGGAGTATTACTAGTTTTTCTCCATGAGATAGAAATGAAGGATTTTGATATATTAGAACTTATTATAGTTTTAATAAATCTTTAAAATAAAAGATTGGAACGGACAAAGGCGCTGGAATAAACGTGTATTCACATATAGAGATGACTAAATAGTCATAATGTTTGATTGGACAATCTGAAATGGGATTTCAAGTTAAGGAATCATTCATGAATGATTTTGACATATTGAACTCATTACAGTTTAAATAAATGGATTGAGTAATATTCCAAAATGGAATGAGTTTCATGAGATCCTGTATACCTATTGGTTTTAAAAGATGCGCTAATTTTTTGGAAAGAACGGGTTTTTATCCATTCTGAATAATTATACGACGTGATGCTAATGTCAAGATATCGACGATGATGGTGGAAGACCCAGATTTCTTCACATTGGATGGATGTCCGGTTGATTCCTTGGGTAGGCCAGCTAGGTTAAAGTAGTGGCTCATTTGACAGTATTTGAAGCGATTTGGTTTGCAACGACTTGCACTCCCAGGAGGGGACGTGGAATCAAGTGCCTTCAATTTCGTTCCAATTCCCAAAACGGACTTGTGGATGGACTGCATGTCTGACATGGAATGACCATGGGGCAAGCTAAGTGCTGAGCAATGATCAGGGCTTTTGTTGAAAAGCAGGTCTCTGTGGTAATGATTAAAACATGGCTTAAATGCGTAGCTTTGTTTATGACGGGACCTCGTGATAGCCTCGTACCCTGGTATGATGGTGTGCTAATTGTCAGATTAGCATGAAATTTGCGTGGATTTGGTTGACCGATGGTATGACAGGTTGCGAGATTAAGTTCATCAACCTGAGAGAATGGGTGTGGTGTTGTGTACAAACATGGTATCCGCTGAATGCTCGAGTGGTCTTTCGAACAACAACCATCATGATGGAATCCAAACTCCAATACGAACCCCTTTACGATTTTCAATTATATACCTATGTAGCCAACATAGTGGTATGGGACATGATGCGAGCTAAGATTTATAAGTTTATTTTTGAAATGATTTTACACACCCTAGACATTATTATAATATCAAATGATTTGGTTTTAAACTATATCAAGCATTTTTTCGATTATAAGACAAAACCCTATCCTTTGGTGTGCACCTGGATTGTGTGATAGGACCTGGGGCTTATAATCTTTCATTTTCTAAAGTCATGTTTTCAAAATCTGGTTTACGGTTGCTATGTTTAGTTATGGTTGATGTGGTTGTGCACATATCCTTAGGAGGAAACCCGTTCTGTGACATGCGGCGTGGTCCCGTGATACCTTATTCAAATTAAGGCTAAGTACAAGATTAGTAAATAAATTTTCCTCACACCAGTCACATGACTGACTCGTAGTTTGTTTTACCCTTGCAAACTGCAGGTGCCCACAATTTCCACACGAGCAGTCTGTTAGTTTGTTTTTCAGTTATCGGGATCGGGTTCAAGCTTGAGGACGTGGAGTTCCCGAGAGAGCTGAAGTTTCATGTGAGTGAAGTACATACTCTACTATCGGTATATTATGTTAGTCTTCATGGTTGTAATGGTATGTAAAAAAAGATTTGTTTTCAAAAATTATTTTGTTTCATTGATATATTCTTATTATATTTTATCTATTCCGTTGTGAGTTTTGTATTCCGCTATGTTTGCTCTGATAAACCCTAACGAAACGTACTTTTGCTTGCATTAAATCGAAATGGATTCAGGTTTTTGGTCGGTTTGAAGTGAGTGGAAGTGCGGGTATTTATATCGTGGTATCAGAGCCTTGGTCAAATAAACCTTAGCTCTATGGGACGCAGCCTTGCTAGGGATAGGATCAGTAGTATCCTAAGACAAGTAACTCGTTAGAGATAAGGTTGGCGATACCCTTGAATGAGTTGTGTGCGAGTGTGCATATATATGAGAGACGTATTTGTAATTTGATATATAAATGGTTTTGAGTTGGATTAATTTGTTGAGTGGTTTATGAACATTGATTGGTACAGTAAGGATCCACTTCATCGATAGGCGTTCATAAACACTTAAACAAAGTAGTCTAACCCAGTTTTATGGATGAATGAAATAGTTTTGTCCAAAAGTATATTTTCATAAAAAGGTTATATGTTTTGATGAAAGCTATGTTTTAGAAAATTTAATCCACAAATTAATTGTTGGATGTGATAATTAATTTAACTAATTAAGAAATTTGAATTCTTGACGATTTTAGATGATCGAGGTATCTGCTAAAAAAAAACTCTTTGATAAAGTCTTAAATGTTGTAGAGAATGGGAAACTGTAGTCTATCTGGAGTTAAACCTAAGATAACGAGTTGGGATTAAGAGAAAAGGATTTATGAGTAGACAGAAGAACAAAATAGGTTGGACCTTTAGAAGTATATTTATAGTTACTCCCGAAAAAATAAGAATAAGAAGGAGAGTAAGGAAAGGGTACAAAAAGATATAACTTATTACCGATGTAAGCCATAGGGCATTATGTGCACAATTGTCCAGAAAGACAAAAGAAACCCAGTAAGGATATCAGATGTTTCCGGGGTAGGGCACCTATGGATGAGCTATTAATTTTCGCCCGGCTTCGCACCTCATCTTTCCCGGTCTTGCAAGAAAATTGTAACACGCAAGCCCCAAGAGTTGCAATAAGAAAAAATGAGTTTACTACATAATGATGAATAAGGATAAGAATCCCAAGAGTAGGTCATATTGAAATGGTCATTTAATTAGATATTATCCTAATGTTGAAACTAATATTTTGGGAATATACAAGGAAGTTTGTCCAGATGTGTGTATTTGGATGGTTGTATGGATGTTTGATGTAGGTACCTTTGGATATATAAATGCTTGTGTGGATGTATGAATCTATCTGTTAATATAATATCTTTTGGGTAAACTTTTGTTTAATTATATTGAAAGACTCGGATAGGTAAAATAGGAAAACCAAATGAGAGATATGAGTTAAAATTTTGACGTTTTGAAGTTAGAAATGTTGAACTTTGAGGTTTGAGAGGTGATATTACACCAACTTGAATGGACTTCAGTTTTAATGAATAAATAGATAAAGTTAAATAGTGGAGTTAACCAACAGAGCTCTTGGGTTAACAATCAAGGTATTGGTTAGGTATATGACCATTAGTTCCGACTTCGATTTCGAGGACGAAATCCTTTTAAGCGGAGGTGAGTGTAATGATCCGGATTTTCTATCAATCTAAAAATGTGATTTTAATTAAGTATGAAAGGATTTTAAATGATTTGAGTAAGAGATTTGAACCCAGGAGCAATTGAAAATAAGTTTTAAAGTTGAATTATGTGTTTATAAGTTTATTGTATTTTCAATTGATAATTAATAAAAACACGACATTTTAGTCACCTTAAAAATAGGCATTTTTCCAAAGTTCATCGATTTTGGCAATTTTAGTTTCATTGGATCCGCTACGTCAAAATATAGTAGTGGGTGAAGTTTCGAGTCAATTCGTATCAGTATATGACCGTGTAATAGGAAAACGTGTCAAAAGAGTTAAATTTGAACTAAAAATAACTTGTTTTTGAAATTAGCCTATTTATGTATGAATTAGTATTTGAAACCTATTCCATTGAGTATGGAATAGGGATAATTAGGTGGATACACTTTCGTTGAGTCCAATTCAGAGTTCTGGACATTAAGATAAACAGAAAACACTATTTTGAATTGAATTTAAATTATTTGAAAATTCAAACGAATTCGAATTTCAAATATTTTTATTTGTTATTGAAGAGCTAGAAAAATTGAATAATGTGGTGAAAAAACATTTTAAATAAGATATCAATAAGTAACTCAAATTAGCGTTTGAATAGATCTAAGAAAACATACTTGTGTTTCAGTACTTGCATGGTCAGCGATTCACGCCTTAAATTCCCCTATTTAAACCCTCCATCCTTATCACCTCTTCATTCTTATCCCCTACTTCTTCCTTATCTTCTCCACCAGGCCATCCATGGCAGCAACAACAAAAAATAAAAAGAGAAAGAAAAGAGAGAAGAAAGAAAAGAAATCAAGGTATTCCACCTCTCCTCTTCCTCCACTTTCGTCCTCCATGGCCGAATCCTCCACCACCACCACCAAACCGCACCACCGCAGTCCGACCAAACCCTTTTCCAGCCCTAAAAATCTCGGATCAACATAGATCTGAGGACGATCCGTTCATTTATCCAAACCGTTTCCACCTCCGGCTGAAAATTACGCATCCTGATCTTTAAACAACTATAACTTGCTCATACGGAGACGAAATTACGCGTTCTTGGAGGCACTGGAATTGTGGGAATGAGTATATCAACCAGAAAAGGAATTAGAAGCCTAAGAGCAACTAAAAATATCAGATTTGGCCAAGAAGATTTTGGGTTTCATCAAAAATTGGAGAAAAGCTAGTCGTAGAAGCATCTGACCATATAACGAGAGCTAGGACGTCATAGGGTGAGGATACTATACTTTAAATGGTTTAATTAGTGATTACATATCTATGTTTATGGGTTATTAATGTAAAATTTAAAATTAGGAAAAGGATAACCTATATGCACATAAGGTGTTCGATGAAATGCCTAAAAGAAAAATATTAAGTAAGTGGTCGGAAATTGGTTGCTAATGGTTTCTAAGTAAATTCCTGAAGTAGAAATGACACCTTAGTTAGGTTTGTGGATGAAACTCTTTAGATTAGTTCATAAAATCTCACATTTATGGAATAATAGGTGTATATATGCATTGGTTGGTTGTTTGTAGTTTGTTAGTAAATAATTGTATGTTGTACAAGATGATGAACGCATATGGTTTTGATCTTCATATATAACCATACATAATGATGAAGTTTGTATGAAAAATCAGTTTGTAAAAAGGGCTTTAAAGTTTGATTTAAAACATGCAGACAACATGTTGTTTGAAATGTCCCAAAGAGATCTAAAGGGATTTTGTGATGAAATTCTCATTGATAAGGATTGAATTCAATTCCTTAACACTCTTATGTGGTATATATGTCATCATATTTAGGTTATGAGCCTAATTTTGAAAGTTAGTAAGCAAATTCCTTGTTTTGTGATTAGAAAATTTGTCGATAATACATGTTGGGTTGGTGAAGGTTAGGAAAGTAAAACATGGTATAAATTTAGTTAAAGAATAAAAGAAACATTCTTTATGTTTGGATTCATTTGAAATTTAGAGATCCTAGTCTCATGAATGTGTATATGTGTGAAAACTTAGTCAATGGACATGAAATCATCTTTTGTGATTATTACTTAAGCCTTATTCATGTGTAAATATTATTGGTTTGAGATATCCACGTTTGGATATCTTGGTTTGAATGTTTGGTGGCTGAATTGGTTGTATTGGGAATGGTTATGAATACCGTTTTGTTGTTAATTAACAAAATGGAACCCAATTGTGACACCGACATCTGATCTTAAATAACTAAAGAGTTTGGTCACAAATCGTTAGACTCATGACATCTTGTTTATGTTTATTGAATGTTTGTATATACTCAGATTCTCGAATATACCGCAGCTGAATGAGTCTATCCATAAATTGGATTTTTAATGATTAATTTAATAATAAAATAATCGGGGAAAAATAAAAGTTTGAATTTAAGTTCCAATACTTTTCGAAAATAAAATTGAGTTCATAACAATGAACATTTGCAAAAGAACGAACTGGTTTTGAAGGAGTTAAGAACAACTTATGGCTTATCGAACATTGAGATGAATAGTAAATTGATTTTATGATAAATAGTAAATTGAAGTTGCGTTTGCATAGCAAACAGATTCGAATTTGCGTTATTATTGCTTCAACGTTCTTATAATGGGCGTCAGCCAACTTTGAGACTTTAATAATAATTTTCGAAGAATAATATTATTTTAATGATTTAAATATTAATTTAAATAATTAAATGTGGAATTATTAACATAAAAAATCTTAAAAATATGGAAAAGTTATGATAAATCAAACTAAATGATTTAAAGGGGTTTTGGAAAGAAAATACCAAGTTATGGAAATGTATAAGCCCTTCGGGAAATCCGGATTTAATATCTAATAGAACATTTATTTTAATATAAAAGAATTTGGACTTTTAATCAATAATTGAATTATTGATAATGATTAATGAGAATCGGATTCTTCAAATAATTAAATTAATTTTGAATAGAATGGAAACCAAATTGGTTATTAACTGAGGTAAGTCACTGTAAATGATGGCTTAGAATATTTAAAGGATTCAAAAGGCTGTGTCGTTATCTTGCTTATAGTGTTTGTTGGATATGAAGGTTTATATTGATTATAAACCAATATAATTTTGGTAGAGATTCCCATATAAAAGGAAATATGATTTTGGGTTTGTCGAGAATGATGTCTTTAATAACATTGTTCTTTGGCCCATGAAAAGGTAAGATAATTTTCTAAGTTAGGCAAATGAAATCTTTATTTTTAAAGATTTTTGGGAAATGAATGAACATGTTTGAACATGAGGCAAATGGCGAATAATCTATAAGGATTATTGGGAAGATTTAACTTCGAATTTGAAGTAAAGAAATTTGAATATTTGATTTAGCGTTTTCTAAAATCATTCAACAAGATTTGAAGGAATGAAATTTGAAAGGTAATGGAAATTACCGAAACATAAGATGATTAAAATGGAGTATTACAAGTTTTGCTCCATGAGATAGAAATGAAGGATTTCGATATATTATAGCTTAATATAGTTTTAATAAATTTTTGAATAAAAGATTGTAATGGATAAAGGTGCTAGAATAAACGTGTATTCATGTACATAGATGACTAAATAGTCATAAAGTTTGATCGGATAATCCGAAATTGGATTTCAAGTTAAGTAATCATTAATGAATGATTTTGACATGTTAAAGCTCATTACAGTTTTAATAAATGGATTGAGTAATATTCCAAAATGGAATGAGGTTCATGAGATCCTGTATGCCTATTGGTTTCAAAAGATGCGCTAACTATTTGGAAAGGCCGGGTTTTTACCCATTTCGAATAATTATATGATGTGATGCTGATATCAAGATATCGATGACGATGTTGGAAGACCCATATTTCTTCACATCGGATGGATGGCCTATTGATGCCTTGGGTAGGCTACCCAAGTTAAAGTAGCGGCTAATCTGATAGTACTTGAAGAGATTTGGTTTGCAAGGACTTGCACTCCCAAGCGGGGACGTGGAATCAAGTGCCTTCGGTTTCTTTCCTATTCCCGGAACGGACTTGTGGATGGATCGCATGTCTGACCTGGTGTAATGACCCGCATTGGCAGGGGTATTATAATTAATTTATTTAATTTTATAAATAGTGATATAGTGGATTAAATGGTCGTTAATTAAATAATGGTGAATATTTAATTAAAATATTAATTAAATAATATATTTAATTCAGAAATAATCAAAAATATTGGGAATCATAATATTCTGTGAAACTGGGTCGTCCCGAAGATTTAATTCAGTTTAGATTTGAAATATAATAACGAATATATTTCATTTACAGCGTTTGAACGTATAATTTATATTATAATTATAATCGAGCTCGAAATGGCGCTGCAGTTCGTAATTTGGCGATTTGAACTTCAACTAAATGTACATGTTTCGTTTTAAATCGGATTTCTATAAAACAAGAAACGTGTGGAGCTGGTGGAGTATATCTTTCTAGTCGAAGAGAAAAATCAGGATTTCGTCGTGTGGATTTTGAGATATGTCCAAATCAAATTTTAAAATAGTCGCTATAGAATCGTTTATCGACCGTAACGGTTTATTCGATATAACTAGAGATCGGGTTTGAATTTAGACAAGGTTCTTTTAGGAAGCAGTGATAATCTAATTTTTAGAATTTTACTGTAACTTTTAATTAATTAAATAATCAACTTTTTATTTGGAGTATTTGGCACCCTGTATCGATATTTCGGGGGTTTCACAATATGAGCCAACCTACCGGTATTATTATATTTTTGGGATCGTGGCACCGAGCTGATTACAAGGTATGTTTATTTTCGTCTACAGTGGTGTGTAAAACAAATGAACCCTACGTAACGAAGTCCGTACAAATTCACTTCAAAAACAAAGGAAGAAACCGTGCCAACCAAACATCAAAGATACGTATAACACCACGTTCATGTGTTTGGCACCACACAGTCACCGAAGAAAAATATCTAAATATTTATATGCTTATAAATACCCCACTAACAAATACTTCTAACCTAAATTCTCATTCTTCAGCAAACAAGAAGTGTAGCCGCCACTTCAAAAACATATCGTGAGGAATAAAATTAAGAATAAAATCAAATACAAAAGAAAAAATTGAGATCTTGGATTCTTTGAAGTCCCTGTATATTCCTCTTTGATTCTACATCGGTTTGGGAAGGTTCGATGTCAGTTTGTAAGGATCGAACTTCAACAGTAAACCTAGGGTTGGCGCTGTAGACCATGATTTCTATTTCGGGTGGTATAATGGAACGGGTTCTTTCATATTCCAAAGGAAGGAGAAGCTTCCTGTTAATACGGGTCTGGAGTAGTCATGGCTGAACGCGATTGTATATGGGGCTCGGGGTTGACCTGGTAGTGCTCACGAGATGCAGGAGTTGACGACAAACAGTAATTGTGGTTCAGGGGTGCGAATTGGTGAAGTCATGGAAATGGCGGGTCTGTAGTTCGAACGCGATTTGTGAGGAGGAACTCGAAGTGGCACTAATTGGTATGACGATGAAGAGCTATGCAAAATAGGAAGGTTGATTATTCTTTTTGGGATTTTAAACAATGTAATTGAGGAGTGGAGTTAGGTTTCCATTTTCTAGAAGGGCGGGTTCATTTGTGGTCTGTAGAAGAAGAGGAATAGGAGAGTGGAAGGGGTACTTGGTGATGAGTTATACTGATGCGTGAGTCTGAAGGGATGCTGCGGTTTTGTTGGTGGCACTATTTTGAAAGAACGAGATACAGGAGCGAGTTCGCTCATCTGGTTTAGTGATTTTTAGATTGGCGAGCTATCTGAAAATGGTGGTGATTTTTGTAACTGAATGGAGGTGCTATGTTGCGGCATTTAGTATTGTTGCAAGTAACATGGATGGTGAATGTGGAGTGGGTTAGTGTGAAGTTTTGTGGTGAAGTGTTGAAGAGAACGAGGTGTTCGAAGTTTTGAAAATGGCTGAGGGGTTTGTGAAGAACTTGGAAAGTTTTAGTTACAAGAAAACTGTAGTTGTCCACTGTTTCCCGTGTGAGTACCTGCTGTTGATGCAGTGTAGAAGGGGGATCCGGAGTTCATCTAAATGGTGATGGAAGAGGGTACTGGTGGGAGGAAAAATCAGGAAGAAGGAATTTCTTTTATTCTCGGTATGGGTCTTGAGAAGTAAAGATGGACTGATATCGTTCTGATTTGGACCGGAAAATAAAGGTTAAGCCCAATGATAAAAATTTAAGTTTTATTTAAATTTAAATTGTATGATAACCTATAAAATGCATATTTGTGTCACATGGTATCCGAACTTGATGAAAACGGGATCCAATAGGATTGTATGAATAGTGGCTACAACATGGAATTGGGACGGGAATGATTTGGAGCTTGTCTGGATTTACGACAGAATAGAATGACTGAACCGAATCAACGACCATAATCGTTATTTAATGATTAACAGACAAATGTGAGTAAAACTCACCAACTCTGAACAGTTATATTTTTATAACGTACTTTTAGAACTGTTAGATATTGATTGACTGTTGTGTGTAGATTAGTTGATTGAACTGCTAGTCAGTTAGTTGAAATTATATATATATATATATATATATTATATATTATATATATATATACCATTAAATATTGATGTTGCTTATCAGAACATTTCATACTAAAATGAAGTTGATGTTAATTTGATAATTTAACATCTGTGATGCAGGGGAACAGGTTGGAGGGACCCAACTGGGTTCCTCAATATATAAAATACTATTTTGTTCATATATTATGATATGCGATGTGTTATATAATATGTGATGATTATGTGTGCTTGGTTAATAGTAATCATGGTTATATGGTATTTTAAATACCAAAATGAATACTGGAAAGTAAAAAGGGAAATTTCAAACTGTGTATTGAAATAGAAGTGTCAAACGATTATTTACTTAGCAAGTAAATAGAAGTATAAAGAAACATATTCACCTAGGAAGTGAATAGGATTTATAAAGGAATATTTATTCAGAAAATAGAATAAATGTGAAAGGGGAAATATTTAGGAAATAAATATGATATTATAAAAGGAAATTTATTTAGGAAATCAAAGAGATTTTATAAAGGAGAATTTATTTATAAAATCAAAGGATTTTATAAAGAGGGATATGTATTGGGATAATAAATAGAAAGAATATAAGGGATTTTTATTAAGTAAATCTTTATAAATAAATAAACGCTGTTAAAAAGAAAATCTTTATAAGTGGAGAATCGTTATAAAAAGGACATTTTTTTTTAAAGTGAAGAACCGTTACTAAAAGTAAATCTTTATAAATGGATAAACGTTATTTAAAGGAGTAAATCGGATATAGGTTATTCGAATTTGAGTAAATCGAATATAGGTTGTTCGAATTAGAGTAAATCAGTTAGAGTTAATCGAATAGAGTTAAAGAAATAGAGTTAAGCAAGATTAGAAACTGACTAGAGATTAGTAAGTTGAATCGTTTTCTGAGTGTGGATCTGATGTTGGTTTCGGCCTTCGGGGTTTATACTTAGAGAATTGTTCTCTTACTAGTTTACAGTTAGGGACTAATAGTTGTGGAATGGTAGTGATGCATGAACGAGGGTTGGAAATGTTTTCCAATGATAAAAACGTATATTTTCTAATTATAGAAAATAAGAAAATATGAATATATATATATATGTATTATATGTTGGATGATTGGATCGATAATTCCATTTAGAATTTAGATCGTTGTTTGTACACCGACATGTTTCCATTTGATAGTTAAATCACAGACTATCAAGTTTTTACCATTTTAACGTTGTTAATATGGAGAGACCGGTTGGATTCTTATCCAAAGAACCACTTTATATTGGCATGAGCATTGCGAATATGCCAAAGAAAATTGAAGACGGAGTAAAGTGCAAGGGTTGTTGTATAAGTCTTAGATAACAGTGACTAAGATGGATGTACTGAATAGTGCCTTCGGTTTCGTTCAGTCCCAGAACGAACGTATAAGGACGAGTGTCTGAAAGAGTATTTCCAATAATTGAATATGATTGGACTGTACAAATATATATGGTGGCAACGGATTTATTCCCTTAGCATAACATCCTGAATATTTGTGCAAATCAATTAGTGATTAACGGATCTGATAATGTGGCATTCAAAGTGACCGTGTTATCAATGAATGGAAAGTAATCGTAACCTCTGACCTCAACAACCGGTAAATGACAAAAATCGGGCAGGCAGCATGGCTAAGTCGGTCGCACCGAAGTAGGGTGTATAATCACCTATCTAGAGAATATTCATTTGCTTCTTTAATCTATCAATGCTGTCCCATATATATACGGGAAACGGTTGTTGATCCCAACCGTTGGTGATGTACATTCGATACACTCAAGCGAAATGAGTGGTCGGTCATGTGTGGCTGAGTTGCAAGATGTTCTTGTTGAACTCGAGTGTATTGTTCCTAGAGTACACTGATCGGAAGGTGGTTCCATACCTTTTCATAGTTGGAAATCCATTACCCAATACGTGCTTGCGGTTTTGATTGTATACTATATATGTAGAACATGAGATGAAAGCGTTTCTGCTAGATGATTATTATACTGCAGTTGATAGACATTATTATAATATCAAAGGTTTTTGATATAAAGAAATTTTGGATTCTCATAAGGGAAAAACCCGTTCTGTTATACGGCGTGGTCTTATGAGATATCGTTTACTTGTTCAAATTGTTTTAAACTGTTTACTCATACCAGTCCCATGACTGACCCGGAGTTTACTTTGTTTTGTTCTACCTAAACTCTTGGGTGCCTAAATTTGTACGGGCAGTCAAGTAGTTCAGGATTTTACAGATACACTTGGAGAGCTTGGAGCAGGAGGCTTCAGGATTCTATAGCTATTATTATTTCCATTGTGTTGTAAGTGTTGTACTCTAAAATGTTATTGTATACATATACTGTTTGTATTTCAAAAGTTATGTTATATTTCATTCGTTCCGCTGTGAGATTCGTGTTACTCTGATGATGATGTTCTTCTTCTTCTTCTTCTATTCTACTAGTTCTATCTTATCTATCCTCACCCTCTATCTTCTTTCTATTAATTTCTTGAATTTCCAGTGCAATTTGGGGTTGGACTTGTGTTATTTGGTCAGCTCAAATTGGACCGGATTTTCGGGTCATTACACCTGGAATGACCATGGGGCATGCTTAATGTTGAGCAATGATCAAGGCTTTTGTTGAAAAACAGGGATCTATGGTGATGATCAAAGCATGGCTTAGATGCGTAGCTTTGTGTATGACGGGTCCTCGTAATAGCCTCACACCCCGATTGGTGGTGTGTTGATTGTTAGATTAGCATGACTTTTGCATGGATTTGGTCGACCGACGGTATGATAGGTTGCGAGATTAAGTTCATCAACCTGAGAGAATGGGTGTGGTGTTGTGTAAAAAACATGGTATTCACTGAATACCCGAGTGGTCTTTCGATCAGCAACCATCATGATGGAATTTAAACTCCAATGCGAACCCTTTTACGATTTTTTGTTTTACACCTATGTAGCCAACGTAGTGGTATGGGACATTATGCGTGCTAAGATTTATAAGTTTATTTTTGAAATGATTTTACACACCCTAGACATTATCATAATATCAAATGATTTGGTTTTAAACTATATTAAGCATGTTTTGCGATTATAAGACAAACGCCTATCCTCTGGTATGCGCTTGCATTGTGTGATAGGACCTGAGGCTATAATCGTTCTTTTTTCAAATGTCATGTTTTCAAAATCTGGTTTATGGTTTCTATGTTTAGTTATGGTTGATGTGGTTGTGCATGTATCCTTGGGAGGGAACCCGTTTGGTGACATGCGGCATGGCCCGAGATACCTTATTCAAATCTAGGCCAAGTATAATATTAGTAAATAAAGTTTCCTCGCACCAATCACACGACTGACTCGTATTTTGTTTTTCCGTTGCAAACTCTTAGTGCCCACAATTTCCACACGGGCAGTATGGTAGTTTGTTTTTCAGTTATCGAGATCAGGTTCAAGCTTGAGGACTTGGAGCTCCAGAGAGAGCCGAAGTTTCATATGAATGAAGTATGTACTCTTCTATCGGTATATTATGTTAAGTATTCATGGTTGTAATGGTATGTAAAATCAGTTTTGTATTCAAAAATGTTTCTGCTACATTGATATATTCTTATTACATTTTATCTATTCCGCTGTGAGTTTTGTATTCCACTATGTTTGCTCTAATAAACCCTAAAGAAACGTACTTTTGCTTGCGTTAAATCAACATGGGTTCAGGTTTTTGGTTGGTTTGAAGTGAGTTGAAGTGTGGGTCGTTACATCATGGTATCAGAGCTTTGGTTAAATAAACCTTAGCTTTGTGGGATATAGACTTGTCAGAAATAGGATCAGTAGTATCTCAGGAGAAGTAACTCATCAGAGAGAGCGTTAGTGATATCTTAAAATGAGTTGTGTGTGAGTGTGTATATATATGAGTGACGTATTTGTAATTTGATATCTAAATGGTTTTATGTTGGATTAATTTGTTGAGTGGGTTATGAACATTGGTCGGTGCAGTAAGGATCCGCTGTATCGATAGGTGTTTCTAAACTTTTAAATGAAGTAGTCTTACCCAGTTTTATGGATGAATGTAATAGTTTTGTCCAAAAGTATATTTTCATATAAAGGTTATATGTTTTGATGAAAGCTATGTTTTGGAAAATTTAATCCGCTAAATAATTGCTGGATGTGCTAATTAATTTAACTAATTAACAAATTTGAATTCTCGACGGTTTTGGATGGTCGAGGTATTTGTTAAAAAAAACTCTTTGATAAAGTCTTGAATGTTGCAGAGTATGGATAACTGCAGTCTATCTAGAGTTGAACCAAAGATGACGAGTTGGAAATAAGCGAAAAGGATTTATGAGTAGACAGAAGAAAAAAATAGGTTGGACCTATACAGGTATATTTAAAGTTACTCCAAGAATAATAAGATTAAGAAGGAGAGTAAGGAAAGGGTACAAAAGAGAGAACTTGTCACCGATGTAAGCTAAAGGGCATTATGTTCACAATTGTCCAGAAAGGAAAAACAAACCCAAAAAGGATATAAGATCTTCCGTCGTTGATAAGCAGGACATATTGTCAAGAGTTGCAATAAGAGAAAATGAGTTTACTACTTGATGATGAATTAGGATAAGAATCCTAGAATAGTTCAGAATGGAATAGTCATTTAATTAGTAATATTATCCTAAGGCTGAGACCAATATTTTGGGAATATACAAGTTTGTCTGGATGTGTGTATTTGGATGGCCGTATGGATATTTGATGCATGTAAGTATGCATATATAAATGCTTGTATGGATGTACGAGTCTATTTGTTAATATGATATCTTTTGGGTAAAGTTTTGTTCAATTATATTGAAAGAGTTGGATAGGTAAAATGGGAATCCTAAATGAGAGATATGAATTAAAACTTTGATGTTTTGAAGATAGAAATGTTGAACATTTGAGGTTTGAGAGGTAATATTACACCAACTGGAACGTACATCATTTTTAATGAATAAACAGAAAAAATTAAATAGTGGAGTTAACCAACAGAGCCCTAGGGTTAATAATCGAGGTAATGGTTAGGTATATGACCATTAGTTCCAACTCCGATTTCGAGGATGAAATCATTTTAAGTCGGGGAAAATGTAACGACCTAGATTTTCAATCAATCTAAAAATGTAATTTTAAATAATGGTGAAAGGATTTTAAATGATTTGAATAAGAGATTTGAACCCAGAAGCAATTGAAATTAAGTTTCAATGTTGAATTATGTGTTAATAAAGTCACTGTTTTATTTGAACTGATAATTAATAGGTATTAGTTGAAAATTAATAAAAACGTGATATTTTGGTCACCTTAAAATTGGCATTTTTCCAAAGGTCTTGGTTTCAAGTCAATTCGTCGTAGTATATGACTGTGTAATAGGAAGCCGTGTCAAAAAGAGTTTAATTTGAACTAAAAATAACTTGTTTTTTAAATTAACCTATTTAGATGGATGAAATAATCTTTGAGACATATTCCACTGAGTCCGTAATAGGGGTAATTAGGTGGGTACACTTTCCATTGAGTCCAATTCAGAGTTCTAGACATTATGATAGACAGAAAACACAATTTTGAATTGAATTTAAATTATTTGAAAATTTAAACAAATTCAAATTTGAATATTTTAATATGTTATAGAAGAGCACGAAAAATTGAACAATATGGTAGAAAAAACATTTTAAGTAAGATAACAATAAGTAAGTCAAATTAAAGTTCGAATAGAGCTGAGAAAGCGCACTTGTGATTTAGTACCTACACGGTCAGCGATCCACGCCTTAAATTCCACTATTTAAACCCTCCATCCTTATCCCCTCTTTATTCTTATCCCCTGCTTCTTCCTTATCTTCTCCACCAGGCCATTCATGGCAGCAACAAAGTAAAATAAAAAGAGAAAGAAAAGAGAGAAGAAAAAAAAAATCAACTATTCCACCTCTCCTCTTCCTCCTCTTTCATCCTCCTCCACCACCACCACCACCATCGAAAAACCGCAGTCCGAGAAGACCCACTTCCATCCCCAAAAATCTTCGATCTACAAAGATCCGAGGACGATTCGTCCATTTATCCAACCCGTTTCCACCTCTGGCTGAAAATTACGCACTATGATCTTAAAACAACCATAACTTCCTCATACGGAGACGAAATTTCGCGTTTTTGGAGGCGTTGGAATTGTGTGAATGAGTATTTCAACCTAGAGAAGGATTTAGAAGCTAACAGCAGCCGAAAATTTCATATTTGGCCAAGAAGATTTTGGGTTTCATCAAAAATTGGAGAAAAGCTAGTCCTAGGAGCATCCGACCTTATAACGAGAGATAGGATGTCACAGGGTGAGGAAATTATACTTTAAAGGGTTTAATTAGTGATTACATATCTATGTTTATGGGTTTTTAGTAAGAAAGTTAAAAGTAGGAAAAGGATAACCCATATGCACATAAGGTGTTTGCTGAAATGCCTAAAAGAAAAATATTAAGTAAATGGTCGAAAATTGGTTGCTAATAGTTTCTAAGTAAATTCATGAAGTATAAATGACATCTTTGTTAGGTTTCGGGATGAAACTCTTTAATTTATTTCATAAAATCACAACTTTATGGAATATTAGGTGTATACATGCTTTAGTTGGTTGTTGGTGGTTTGTTAGTTAATAATTTGATATGGTAAAAGATGATGAACCCCTAAGGTTTTGATCTTCATGTATAACCATATGTAAAGACGAAGTTTGTATAAGAAATCGGTTTGTAAAAAAGGCTTTTAAGTTTGATTTAAAACATGCACACAACATGATTCTTGAAAAGTCTCAAAGAGACCTAATGGGATTTTGTGATGAAATCCTCATGGATTAGGATTGAATATAGTTCCTTAACACCCTTATGTAGTATATATGTCACCATATTTAGATTATGAGCCTAATTTTGAAAGTTGGAAAGTTAATTCCTTGTTTTGTGATTAGCAAAATTTATCATTAATACAGATTGGGTCGGTGAAGGTGAGGTAAGTAAAACATGGTCTAAATTTGGTTAAAGACATAAACAAACATTTTTTATGTTTGGATTCATTTGAAATTTAGAGATCCTAGTCTCATGAATATGTATATATGTGAAACCTTAGACAATGGACATGAAATCATCTTTTGTGATTATTACTTAAGCATTATTCATGTGTGAATATTATTGGTTGAGATATCCATGTTCGATTATTTTGGTTTGAATGTTTGGTGCCTGGATTGGTTGTATTAGTTGTGGTTATGAATATTGTTTGGTTGTTAATTAATAAAATAGAACCCAATTATGACACGGACACCTGATCTTAAATAACTAACGAGTTTGGTTACAACTCGTTAGTCACGTGACAACTTGTTCATGTTTATTGAATGTTTGTATGTACCCAGAGTCTTGGATATACAGGTGTTAAATGAGTTTCATTCTAGAAGTTGAATTTTAATGGTCAGTTTAATAATAAAATAGTTGGGGGAAAATAAAAGTTTGAATCTAAGTTCCAATAATTTTCGGAAATGAAATTGAGTTCATAACAATAAATTTTTCTGAAAGAACGAACTTATTTTGAAGAAGTTAAGAACAACTTACGGCTTATCGAGCAATGAGATGAATAGTAAATCGAATTTACGATGAGTAGTAAATTGAATTTGCATTTGCATGGCAAACAGATTCGAATTTGCGTTCTTATTGTTTTAATGTTCTTATAATGGGCGTCAACCAACTTTGAGACTTCAATAATCATTTTTGAAGAATAATATTATTTTAATGATTTAAATATTAATTTAAATATTTAAACGTGGAATAATTAATATAAAAATTCTTAAAAGTATGAAAAAGTTACGATAAATCATAATAAATGATTTAGAGGGGTTTTGGAAAGAAAATATCAAGTTTTGGAAATGTATAAACCCTCCATAAAATCCGGATTTAATATCTAATAGAACCTATATTTTAATATAAAGGAATTTGGATTTTTAATCAATAACTGGATTATTGATAATGATTAATGGGAATCAGAATCTTCCAATTAATTAATTAATTTGAAATAGAATGGAAAGAAAGTTGGTTATTAACTGAGGTAAGTCTCTATAGATGATGACTTAGACTATTCGAGGGATTTAAAAGGTTGTACCGTTATCCTGCTTATAGTGTTTATTGGATATGGAGTTTCCTATCGATTATAAACCAATATGATTTCTGCAGAGATTCTCATATAAAAGGAAATATGATTTTGGGTTTATTGTGAATGATGTCTTTAATAACATTGTTCTTTGGCCCATGAAAAGGTGAGATAATTTTCCAAGTTAAGCAAATGAAATCTTTATTTATAAAGATTTTTTGGAAAGGAATGAACATGTTTGTACATCAGGCAAATGTCGAATAATCGATAAGGATTATTGGGAAGATTTAACTTGGAATTTGAAGTAAAGAAATTAGAATATTTGATTTAGAGTTTTCTGAAATCTTTCAACAAGATTTGAAGGAATGGAATTTGAAAGGTAATGGAAATTACCGAAACATAAGATGATTAAAATGGAGTATCACCAGTTTTTCTCTATGAGATAGAAATGAAGGATTTCAATATATTAAAACTTAGTATCGTTTTAATAAATCTTTGAATAAAAGATTGGAACGAATAAAGGCGCTGGAATAATCGTGTACTCACGTATAGAGATGACTAAATAGTCATAAAGTTTGATTTGACAATCTGAAATTGGAAGTTAAGTAATCATTAATGAATAATTTTGAAATATTAAAGTTCATTACAGTTTTATTAAATGGATTGAGTAACATTCCAAAATAGAATGAGGTTTGTGAGACCTATATACCAATTTGTTTAAAAAGATGCACTAATTATTTGGAAAGGTCAGCTTTTTACCCATTCCGTATAATTATACGATGTGTTGTTGATGTCAGAATATCGACGATGATGGTGGAAGATCCAAATTTCTTCACATCGGATGGATGGCCTCTTTATGCATTGGGTAGGCCACCCAGGTTAAAGTAGTGGCCAATCTGGCCGTACTTGAAGTGATTTAGTTTGCAAGGACTTACACTTCCAGGTGGGGACGTGGAATCAAGTGCCTTCGGTTTCGTTCCTATTCCCGTAATGGGCTTGTGGAAGGATTGCATGTCTGACATGGAATGACCACGAGGCATGCTAAGTGCTGAGCAATGATCAGGGATTTTGTTGACAAGCAAGGCTCTGTGATGATGATCGAAGCATGGCTTAAATGCATAGCTTGGTGTATGACAGGACCTCGTGATAGCCTCATATCCCAGTATGATGATGTGTTGATTGTCATATTAGCATGAACTTGCGTGGATTTGGTCGACCGACGGTATGACAGGTTGCGAGGTTAAGTTCATCAACCTGAGAGAATGGGTGTGGTGTTGTGTACAAACATAGTATCCACCGATTGCCCTAGTGGACTTTCAATCAGCAACCATCATGATGGAATCCAAACTCCAATGCAAACTCTTTTACGATTTTCAGTCATATACCTATGTAGCCAACATAGTGGTATGGGATACTACGCAACCTAAAAGTCATAAGTTTATTTTCGAAATGATTTTACACTCCCTGACAATATAATAATACTATCAAATGATTTGGTTTTAAACTATATCAAGCATGTTCTGCGATTATAAGATAAACACTTATCCTCTGGTGTGCGCTTGCATTGTGTGATATGACCTTAGGCATATAATTTTTCATTTTTCTAAATTCATGTTTTCAAAATATGATTTATGGTTGCTATGTTTAGTTATGGTTTTTGTGGTTGCGCATGTATCCCTGGGAGGAACCCCTTCTGTGGCATGAGGCGTGGTCCTGAGATACCTTCTTCAAATTAAGGATAAGTATAAGATTAGTAAATAGAGTTTCCTTACACCAGTCACATGACTGACTCGTAGTTTGTTTTTCCTTTGCGAACTGCGAGTGCGCACAATTTCCACATGGACAGTCTGTTAGTTTGTTTTTCAGTCATCGAGAACGGTTTCAAGCTTGAGGACTTGGAGTTCCAGAGAGGGCTGAAGTTTCATATGAATGAAGTATGTACTCTACTATCGGTATATTATGTGAAGTCTTCATGGTTGTAATCGTATGTAAAATCAGATTTGTGTTCAAAATGTTTACACTGCAATGATATATTCTTATTATATTTTATCTATTCCGCTATTAGTTTTGTATTCTGCTGTGTTTGCTCTGATAAACCCTAACAAAATGTACTTCTGCTAGCGTTGAATCAACATGGGTCCGGCTTTTTGGTCCGCTTGAATTGAGTGGAATTGCAGGTCGTTACATCCTGGTATCATATCTTTAGTTAAATAAACCTTGGATCTATGGGATACAGACTGGTCAGAGATAGGATCGGTAATATCCCAGGACAAGTAACTCATTAGAGATAGGGTAAGAAATACCCTAGAATGAGTTGTGTGTGATTATGTATATATATGAGAGACATATTTGTAACTTGATATATAAATGGTTTTGTGCTGGATTAATTTGTTGAGTGTGTTTTGAACATTGGTCGGTACAGTATGGATCCGCTGTATCGATAGGTGTTCCTAAACACTTAAACAGAGTAGTCTAACCTAATTTTATGGATGAATGAAATAGTTTTGTCCAAAAGTATATTTTCAAAAAAAAGGTTATATGTTTTGATGAAAGCTATGTTTTGGAAAATTTAATCCACCAATTAATTGTTGGATGTGCTAATTAATTTAACTAACTAAGAAATTTGAATTCTCGACGATTTTGAATGGTCAAGGTATTTGTTTAAAAAAATGAAAACTGTTTGATAAAGTCTTAAATGTTGTAGAGTATGGATAATTATAGTCTATCTGGAGTTAAACCTAAGATGCCGAGTTAGAAATAAGCGAAAAGGATTTATGATTAGACATAAGAAGAAAATAGGTTGGACCTATACATGTATATTTATAGTTACTCTAGTAAAAATAAGAATAAGAAAGAGAGTAAGGAAAGGTACAAAAAGATATAACTTGTTACCGATGTATGCTAAAGGGCATTATGTTCACAATTGTCCAGAAAGGAAAAAGAGACCCAGAAAGGATATAAGATGTTTCCGGGGTAGGGAAGTAGGACATACTGTTAAGAGTTGCAATAAGAAAAAAATGAGTTTACCACTTAATGATGAATTAGGATAAGAATCCTCGAATAGGTCAGAATGAAATGGCTGTTTAATTATAATATTATCCTAAGGTTGAAACTAATATTTTGGGAATATACAAGGATGTTTATTCGGATGTGTGTGTTTGGATGGTTGCATGGATGTTTAATGTATGTATATGCATATACAAATGCTTGTATGGATGTACGAATATATCTATTAATATAATATCATTTGGGTAAACTTTTGTTCAATTATATTGAAAGAGTAGGGTAGGTAAAACAGAAACCCAAATGAGAGATTTGAGTTAAGACTTTTATGTTTTGAAGTTAGAAATGTTGAACATTTGAGGTTTGAGAGGTAATATTACACCAACTTGAATGGACTTCATTTTTAATGAATAAACAGATAAAATTAAATAGTGGAGTTAACCAACAGAGCTCTCGGGTTAACAATCGAGGTATTGGTTAGGTATATGACCATTATTTCTGACTCAATTTCGAGGACAAATCATTTTAAATAGGGGTGAATGTAACGAGCCGGATTTTCTCTCAATCTAAAAATGTGATTTTAAATAAGTATGAAAGGATTTTAAATGATTTAAATAAGAGATTTGAACCCATAAGCAATTGAAAATAAGTTTTAAAGTTGAATTATGTGTTAATAAAGTTTTTTTTAATTGACAATTAATAGGTATCATTTGAAAATTAACAAAAACACAATATTTTAGCCGCCTTAAAAATAAGCATTTTTCCAAAGGTCACGTATTTCGACAGTTTTAGTTTCGTTGGATCCGTTAAATAAAAATATAGTAGTGGGTGAAGGTTCAAGTCAGTTCATGTCAGTATATGACTGTATAATAGGAAAACGTGCCAAAAAGAGTTAAATTTAAACTAAAAATAACTTGTTTTTGAAATTAACCTATTTATATGGATGTGTTAATCTTTGAAACCTATTCCGTTGAGTACAGAATAGGGGTGATTATGTGCATACACTTTTCGTTGAGTCCAATTCAGAGTTCTGGACATTAAGATAGACAGAAAAAACTATTTTGAATCGAATTTAAATTATTTGAAAATTCAAACAAAATCGAAAACGAATTTGAAATATTTTTATATGTTATTGAAGGCAAGAAAAATTTAACAATATGGTAGATTTTTTTTAAATAAGATATCAATAAGTAAGTCAAATTAACGTTCGAATAGAGCTGAGGAAACAAACTTGTTCTTTTGTACCTGCACGGTCAACAATCCACGCCCTAAATTCCACTATTTAAACACTTCATCCATATCCCCTCTTCATTCTTATCCCCTCCTTCTTCCTTATCTTCTCTACAAGGCCATCCAAGCAGCAAAGTAAAATAAAAAGAGAAAGAAAAGAGGAAAGAAAGAAAAGAAATCAAGTTATTCCACCTCTCCTTTTCCTCCTCTTTCATCCTCCATGGCCAAATCCTCAACCACCACCACCGCACCACCTCAGTCTAAATAGACCCCCTTCTAGTCCCAAAAATCTCGGATCTATATGGATATGAAGACGATCCGTTCGTTTGTCCAACTCGTTTCCACATCCGGCTGAAAATTACGCACCCTAATATTTAAACAACCTTAACTTCCTTATGCGGAGACGAAATTACGCGTTCTTGGAGGCGTTGGAATCTTGGGAATGAGTACTTCAACTATAGAACTATTTAGAAGCCTAAGATCAGCCGAAAATTTCAATTTTGGCCAAGAAAATTTTGGGTTTCATCAAAAAATTGAGAAAAGCAAGTCCTAGAAGCATCCAACCTTATAACGAGAGACAGGACGTCACGGGGTGAGGAAACTATACTTTAAAGGGTTTGATTAGTGATTATATATCTATACTTATGGGTTATTAGTGAGAAATATAAAAGTATGAAAAGGATAACCTATATGCACATAAGGTGTTCGATGAAATGACTAAAAGAAAAATATTAAGTAAATGGTCGGATATTGGTTGCTAATGGTTTCTAAGTAAATTAATGAGGTAGAAATGACATCTTTTAGTTAGGTTTGGGGATGAAGTTCTTTAGTTTAGTTCACAAAATCTCATCTTTATGGAATATTAGGTGTGTACATGTTTAGGTTGGTTATTGGTGGTTTGTTAGTAAATAATTTAATGTTGTAAAAGATGATGAACCCCTAAGGTTTTGATCTTCATGTACAACCATACATAAAGATGAAGTTTGTATGAGAAATCAATTTGTAAAAAGGCTTTTAAGTTTGATTTAAAACATGCACACAACATGTTTGTTGAAATGTCTCAAAGATATCTAGAGGGATTCTTGCTGAAATCCTCTTGGATTAGGATTGAATTTAGTTCCTTAACACCCTTGTGTAGTATATATGTCACCATGTTTAGGTTATTAGTCTGATTTTGAAAGTTAGTAAGCTTATTCCTTGTTTTATGACTAGCAAAATTTGTTGATAATATAGGTAGGGTTGGTGATTGTTGGGAAAGTAAAACATGGTCTAAATTTGGTTAATGACATAAAGAAACATTCTTTATGTTTGGATTCGTTTGAAATTTAGAGATCCTGGTCTCATTAATGTGTATATATGGGAAACCTTAGCCAATGGACATGAAATCATCTTTTGTGATTATTACTTAAGCATTATTCATGTGTATATATTATTGGTTTGAGAGTTCCAAGTTTGGAAATTTTGGTTTGAGTGTTTGGTGGCTGGATTTGTTTTAGTGGCAATAGTTATGAATACCGTTCAGTTGTTAATTAGTAAAATGGAACCTAATTATGACACCGACATCTGATCTTAAATAACAACGAGTTTGGTTACAACTCGTTAGACATATTGTAACATCCCAAAACTTTTACGGTTCTTAAAGTTAAGTAATTAAGAATTAATTATTACTAGAGAATAAACCGAATGTCGTATCTATTACCATTGCGAAGGTCTTTCCGAAACGATCTGTTTGATATATAATTTTGATATATTTGAAATTATCATTTACAAGATATTGATTTTTTTTTTAATGAGAGATACGCACATGAAACCCTTAATTTTCGATGTTCTAATTTTAAGAACAAGAAATGTGTTTGGTGTAGTTGTTAAGATTAGTGGACTTTGATACATGAAGTCATGAATTCGATTCTCGTCATTGACATAATTTTGAATTTTAAGTAAAACAAACAAAAAGATATTTGTTCCAAGTAAGAAGTATGCGTGTATGGATGCATATAAAAATGGGAGACATATATGATTAAAAGTTGCACATAAGTAAAGATTTTATGTGTGTGTAATGTGTATATATATTTGTATGTATGTATACATATAAATAAGGCGTAGCTTGTTTCCAAATTATAATACATTAACTTCATAGGCTGTGAATTAATTCACATTAATTAACATGTTATTCAAATCCTTTGTGTGTGTGTGTGTATACATATATATGCATATATACATATATTTATGTAATTCGATTATACATTGACTTCGCATGCCATGAGGAAAGTAGCGAAAAAGTGGGATGGAAAATTATATACCTGATTTCCACTTTTGAAAATTTGTTAGCAATAAATTGTGCATTAATTCACAATATATTTTATTTATGGGTGGGGTTTATGCATATTTTGCAGCTATTAGACATTAATCGGTATAACTTTGAATTATCATATATTCATGTATATATGTAAATTTTTTGATTAATCCTGCATGCGAGGATTAATTAGGCACTGATTGACATGTAGGCGAATTGATTTGTTTTTATTAGGGATTTATTTCCTTAAGACTAGAAATTAATTCCCTTGTATAAACAGTAATTTTTTAATAAGATTCAAAGACACATTCATTTGTTTTTTTTCTTCTGTTTATTCAAATCCCTTTTTATTATCACAAGTTAGATAAAAATAGTAGTAATAGACATATGAGATATGCCTTAAGAAATTACCTCATTTCGAAGTAAATAAGAGAGCATTTGTGATTTAATTTGACAATTCCTAGCTAGTGTTAATCTAATGTACTACATCAATCTTTAACTGCTATATAAGTGAGCCAAATCTAACCCTAAGGGGGATCTTCTATTTTTTCTTCCTTCTTCCTCCTTGAAAAAATAAATCTTTAAACACATTTTATCTTCTTCTCTAAATTTTCCTAATTAGAAATAATAAAAAGGTTACATGCTAAATTAAAGAAGAGTGAACAGATAGAATAAAGAGAAAAAGGAGGAAAGCTTATGCAACTAAATTTGCTACAACAAAAGAGAACGTGCGTTAGATAAAATGGAGAAGATACACATGTATGGATTGTATGAGTTGAAGATTATTTGCAAAAGCATTGGTATAGTTTTTTTAACTTAACTAATTGAATTTAAATTATTGTGTTATCTTGATGCATATTTATGATTATTAGTTTATGATATGTTAACAATTGTTTGATATTTGAGACACTTTAGGTGGTTTTGTCAAAAATTATTGCTTATTACTGATTATTGCACTATTAGGATTTTAATTAGTTTCAGAATTGAATATATGAGTTATTCATGAAAAATAAATTCATGAAATTGAGTAATGACGTTGAAATATGCTAAATAAATGGAAAGTATGATTATCCATATTTGTATGCATTAATGTTGTTTGAAAAAAAATGAAATATTTAGAGATATTAAATAAGCTCATTATTTACTGACTCCTAAATAATATCATAAATATTCTCGTTCAACAAAATAAGATTTATAAATGATGACGTACTTTTACTGAAAATTGCACAATTTTGGAATAAATGGCGCTAAAAATGACTTTCTGATATATTAAAAGAATTTAGTATAAAATCACTATTATTTTGGCATAAAATAAAAACAATTATCGTAAATATGATTGAATGGTTGCAAAGCATGTTTAATAGTTAAGTTCTTTTATTTCATGTTTTGTTTCACGATGATTGTTCACATTACGAGTGAATAAGCGATGTTACACCATTATTACTGCAAATTGATGTGCAGTTAATTATGGTTATTTGATGATGGATGTTTTGTTACTAATATTGATTGAACTAGTACACGTTCAATGATGTTGATGACTACAGGTTAACATTATTGTGATAGATGAGCAAAATATTATTTTCTAGTCTTATTTGACTAAATTGGTGCAGTGATTGCATTAATTATGTTGACTAAGAGGTTTACATTGGTTAAATGTATGTAATGGTTTTAATGAACATTGGATGTAGAAGAAGAGAGGGAAATAAAACTACACGGTCTTGATCCCTCTAAAGGGGTTGTAGGCAGTCTTTTCCTATGCATTAGCCACTGGAACCCTTAAATTGGGCTAGGGTGTATAGGGACGGGTGCAGTCCAAATATAGTTGATACTCTTTTTTTTTCTTTGCATAAGTTATCACAGTTGACATGTAAGGGAAATCAGAAGGAAAGGGAAAAAGATCAAATGGGAGCTTTGCGCAAAATCCAACATTGTTTCTTGCTTTGTAAATGTAAATATATAAAGAGGATTCTGATGATATATTTATGTGAATCATTTATTTTATACCATTGTGGCTTCTTTGTTATTGGTTGCTTTTGTAAAGTATATTAAAAAAATCCGTGGCCCACTATTTTTGATATCTAAAATCTGTTGTAAGCATGTCAGATATCATTCATAATTGACTTTTGATTTTAAAAATAGCGAGTCTTTACATTAGGTGTCAGGGCATAGGTTTAGCGAGTAATAGAGCCTTGGGTAGGTTTGAATATTATGTTATAATGATTTGCACCTTAAGGTTGGTTAAAATATGAGAGAGAATGTTTTTATTGCATGTTTTATGTGTATGTATTGTTTGTTTGATCGTTATTACCTCACTCTACAACATTGTTTATTTATGAGAAACCCTTTGTGGAGGATAAAGAAAAGAAGAGTGAGACAAGATGCATAATTATAGGGTAAGTTATGAGTTTGGTTGTAACCTAAATGGCATACACACGATTATTAGATTGCAATTGAAACCAACTTTTATAAAGATGGAATCATTTTGATTTTAAGAGAACAAAAATGGTCTATAATTATTAACATTTATTCCTTATTTTAAAGCTATCTCATTAGTTAATAGAAAATGGTCATTTTATGAGTGATTTGCACTTTTATTCACTAATTACGACTAATTAGGGGTGATTAGTGATAATTAGCGAAATTATGCATGAAAATCTAGAAAAATATGTAAAAATTCTTAAATATTATTTTATGTCACTGGTGAAAATTTGGGTTAATTTGGACTACATTTGCTAATCCTATAGTGAAAACATGCTTTTGGGGTATGTTTGATCTACAATGATCTATATGCTTGATGTTTTAATTTTTTTGATTGAACCTATATGTTGTTATTGTTGCTTGTGATGTTTTATGATTGATTAGAAAAGTTAGAATGGTTGAAAATGCCGTCGTATGGCGAGATTAGACGTAACAAGCTTGTTGGAAAAGTGCCAAGATTCCGAATCGGATCGGGGAAGGAAGATTGGATTGGATCGGATGGACTGAACTGGACCGGAGTGTTGGCATCATCAGCAACGTGCGAAGGAAAGGGCAATAAGGAAGGCCCACCGGATCGAATTAGAGCAGGGGAATCGGATCGGAAATAGAGAGGAGAACCAAATCGGCATCTGTAAATGAGGAGGTAGCACGAGGGGACCCGAAACGAACCAAAATGCTAGACCCGAACCGAACTGAGAGAGAGGAACTGAACAGGGGATGAGAACCGAATTGAATGGAAACAACGTAACCAAACCGAACCGAGGGGAGGGAGCCGAACGAACCAGATGTGTGCTTCTACTTCTACGTGACAACTCTTCTGAAGACCAACTCCAATTCGACCAAAACCCGAGATGCAAAAGAAGTCCAAATGGAAAGTTATACTTAGGACCCAGAAGGGAACCAACGAGTGAACTTCAAGGGTTGGACTTTGCTGTGGGATGTGTGCAAAGGGATATCGATATCTATAACTTTGATTCACAATTCATGGGAGGGGCATTGACTATGGACCAGTGCGGTGGGGTCAAAGTTGTATGATGTTGAAGCCCATAAGGACCTACAAGGGAAAAGTGGTCGTAGTAAGGCTTGGATGGAGCTGGGCTCCGTCATGTCCCCAAATGGTTCTGGTGATCAAAGCGGTGGATATCATATGCTTTACGCACTGAGTGAGATATGTGAGGATGATTGCAATGTTTGATTTTTTCTTATTAGTTCATGTCATGATTGTTTGGACTAATTCTTTTAATTGAATTGATTATTGTTTTCTCATTTGGTATGTTTAGTTTGCTTGTATGTTATTTGTTTGTTTGTTGTTGTATTATTAGATAGTAAGCTAGTGTTGAATATTGATTGAATTTATGCTCGAGAAACAAAAGAATTGAAGGGTTGACATGATTAGTTTAGGCATAGTGTGAATACGTTGTTTCCTAAACTAAAGAAGACTAGTAATTGGAATTACTAAAAGTTCTGAAGATGTTCCTTGAAGGTGACAAGGGTAAAATGGAGAATTTTAGTGATTTAAGACTTAATGATTTCCACTTGGAAATATTTATGAAAGTTGGAGTGATTCAAAATGCATATTTAATGTTATTCAAATAATTACCATCTTCCATAAATAAAAAAGTTTTATGAACTTTAGAATTTTTCCAAAGGATTTTTTTTTAAACATAGGTGGAAGTTTTGATTTGAAAGTAATCTTAAATTTTAAAGGCATATGAATCACTCCTATCTAGTGGATCCCACTTTGGTATTTTGCATGGTTTAACTTTATCACCAAATGAAGGAATTTGCTATATATGGATTATCACTACTCCAACACAACGACGAAGAACTCTTTTGAAGATAAACTCCAATCGACTAAAATCCAAGATGAAAACGTAGCTCAAAAATGAAGTTGTCTTTAAATGTCCAAGTGGGGACCAAGAGATTCAAGATGGAATCAAGGGGTTCAAGTGGGAACCAAGGGTTCAAGTTGGAACCAATGTGTCAACTTCCAAATTTTGGATTTGCTTCAGGACATTTACGAAGGGGCGGTTGGCGTTCGAGACTTTGGTGCATCCTTGAGAGGTTGGTACAGGGAAGGTATGGGGTCCACCATGTGAGGTTATAAATTTATTAAAGAGAAAAAGAACGAAAGGGCACATCATTACTACAAATGTGAGGCTTTAAGGAATTTGTTAGCCAATTTTGTTGCTAGGCTACACAACGCTAAGGGATTACTTGACAAATAGGTTCAAGAAGGGAGAGGAGCACCAGGAAGTCGGCTCAGTTCGGAGACCTCCGAACCGATTCCTTATACTTTAAAGCAAGCATCCCAGGGAATGATGAATGGAAGGCACAATCAGATCGGATCGGCTCCTTTCAAACCGAACTCTTATCAATGTTCCGATCCGAACCATAGAACCACTTCAACAACACACGATCTCCTGAGTATGCGGAGAGGTTTCTCCCTATGAACCCACGATTTCAATGAGCTGTCATCATCCTGGAGCTTGCACGTCCCAAACCAAACGGGATGAACGCTATGTGTACCCAAACCGAAGGCTCTCCAGAGGAACTTCCTGCCTATAAATGCACCACTAAGCATCATTTGAAGGTATCTTTTGGCAAATTTTTGACTCAAACACCTGTTATATCTGAATTTCACCACTTTAATCAAATAGAGTGTTGAGCAAAATTAACCATTGTAAAAGTGAAATTGAGCGAAAATAATCATTGTATTTGTATTCCAATCATCAATTAAAGAGAGATATAAAGTGGACATAGGCTCTGTAACGCCGAACCTCTATAAATCGTGTGTTTTCCTTGTTCTTATTTTCATTTCACTTAGAATTATCAAAGGTTTGGGCGTTAGAACCATTTTTGGATCTAACATTTTGGTGCTTTCACTGAGAACTTCTCAAATTCTCTATATTTTAGCCTACCATTCTACTATTTGGTTTGTATATCCAAAGAAGATAGTCCGTACAGTCAATATTTTAGAAAATCACTTCAAAAAGGATCTCGACAAACTGGACATTATTGTTGTATATAACGGTGTTGTATACACAATTATATGATTCTCGTTTGATGATAACAAACAAATATATTTTATTATAAATGTGTTTGTTACTGTACTATTTCATATATACATCACAGACAGAAATATAATATTTAAATAAAATACGACTGTACAGACATTCAAATATTCACACAGTATTTTATTTAAGTATAATACTTTATTTCCATATTTAACAGAATAGATTTACAACTCCACTATTTGCTCAACACCGAAATTCACTGAAAAAAATTCATTAATATACAATTTCTTTTGTTACATAGCTCCTCACTTCAACACTCTGGCTATACATCTTATATATATATATATATATATATATATATATATATATGCACAATCACTCACTTACACAATCACTTTTATACACTGACACTATCACTCAGTTGACATTTCAAATACAGACATGCACTAACACTGTTCTTTTCTTCATCTTCAATCTTCTGTCTCCAGAGCATCTTTCAGTCAGTCCAGTCTTCATACCTGTCATATACAGAAACACACACGCAGTAACTGGAACAGAAATATTTTTTAAAACTTTAGCAGATATATATTTTATTTTAAAATTTTATTTGCGTCAGATTTCTGGTGTGTTTCTCATCATTTTTCATGACTTGATATGATTTGTCTATGTCTAGACAGTTCGTGATATTCACAGTGAAACACTATAAAAACCACAAGGCAGCCAGTTTATATATAATACAGGGACAGGAAAACTGGTTTGGTTGGCTGCATATACACACGTGCATATATATACACACGTGTGCACTGCCTCGCCAAACAGCGTGCAAATGAGGAGTAGCCACGTGGACCATCGCGACTCAATGCAGCATGGTCAACATAGTCAACTCATGTCAAATTGGTCGAACCATGGCCGAGCAAGAAGACAGTGCACACAAACATGGCAACAAGTCGGGTGCATGATTACAACGGTCAAGGGAGTTTCTATTTTTTTCAAAGCATCGAGCCATAACAGCTCAGTAGTTTAAAAGCAAAAGTTAGCAAAATACATTAGTGAAACATGTCCACCCAATCAAAGCAGCAATGTGTCAACATTAATGAAGATGGGACAAATACACTGGGACATTCTTGAAGTTTGTTTTTCAAGAGATCATGCAAGATCGTATTAAACACCAAGGCAATACAAATGAATAAAAATGGAATACAACAGTAGCATATGCATGGTGTCCAGATAATCATGGTCTGGCAACACATTCATGGAAGCAAGATCAAGCATGTGAGCAGTATGTTCAAAATTGTCATGACAAATCAGGTTTAAAGTCAGATTTCAGATCAGCCTAAATATAGGTGGCAAACATGTAAGATCACATCCAGATCATTTGATCTTAGCATGGCAACACATATGGACAGAGATCAGTTCATGAAGGATGCAACAAATCTGGAAAAGGCAGCAACATGGATGATTCAAATACAAAGAAGTGTCACTGCAGCAAATAGTTCAAAACAGTGGCTTGCAGGAGTGTATAAAGTAGAACTTTAGCAGCATGATCATTTCAGCAACATAAATCAAGATGGTGAACATCAGGTTTACATAATTTCAAGTGCATATGTCAACATATACATGTACATGATAAATCAACATAATCTCAGCATGGTTCAGCAAATGTACACAAGGTATGGTGCATGTGCAATTGACTTATCAAACAAGACAGTGGATACAAATGAATTCAAAGCAGTAATTCAGTTATAATGAAATAAGTTGAAAGTGTACACAAACACAAATATGTGTACAAGCATGTTTCAGATCAATTTCCAGAATTTCAGTTCTATACAATCTATGGCAAGCAATAAAGGCAGATTCTCAATTTAATACTCAATGCCACAAATCAATTCTTGTCCAAGTATTACCAATTAAAAAATTGATTGTGTTGTTCTAGTCTTTCATTGATCATGCAAGGGATCACATAAATGCAAGCGTTTATGGAATCTCAGCAATAGTTTTTAGGGGATGAAAATATTTCGACACTTCCATTCACAATCGATTTTTGGCAATTATGAGATCTCAGGAAGAATTAATTCCAGTAAATCGGTGAAAATGTTTTTGGCAAGATTTCGTTTTTGTATCACAAATTTCCTCAAGTGTTCATGATAAGAAAATCAATCACACATTTTTAGTGAAGGCAACATTTCATAAATTAGCAAGGGAATCAATTATGCAAAATCTGGAAAGTTTTTTTTTTGGCATTCACAATCTAGGAAATTCATTTTAATCAGCCAAATTCTTAAAGGGATAGATTACATGTCTTTCCATTTTTTTACAAAACATGTTCATGGTTGAGATTCAACTCTACATTCATTTCTTTCAAATTCGGGTCAAATAAGAAAAGGAAAGCAAATAATCAGATCAAATCAAATATCGAAATCAGAGGATAAATTAAGGGTTTTATAATCCCTATATACACGCCCATTTCCTCATTGGCAATACAATCAATAATCGAAGCCAACAACAACAAAAACCAAAGAGAAAAATTTATTCAATTCAAGAACACTCAAATTTCCCAAAGGTTTCGATCGCAAGAGTGAATAACCATAAATCGTTGAAGCAAGAAACTTCATATATCAATCAACATCATCAAGTTGAATTCATCAGAGAAACACGACATAAATCCATCAAGCAATCAAATATATTTGGGAAAATTGGAGAAACCCTAGTTCGAGTTTCATATTTCTCGGCCGCCTTTTTTTAGTGAGTAAAAGGGAATGAGCAAATGAAAATGATGACTCAGCCAAAACAAATGGGCCAGCCAAGTTCAAAGGAGGCTTACAGTTTTAATCTTTTACAAGGGGGTGTTTATACTCTCTTTTAATTCTAGGGTTTTTCATTTTCTTTTATTTTTAGTTTTTGTTGTATTTTAAATTTCTTTGTAACCGAACAGTTTCTAGATTCTATAAAATTCTAAGGGAATCCAATTAGGGTGTTAACTGGAAGTTTACTAGAGTCTGTAAAACTAGGGGAAATCAGATCTAGGGGATTAGATCAGTCTAGGGTTTTTAGCGTAGGGTTAGAATAGGAGTAAGGTTTGCGAGTGTACATGGTCTTGTATGCGGGATCTTTTCAATCACCTAGTAGAAACCTTAGGAATGCAACAGTAGGCAGGGTTTTGACGAAGCTGGGTATCTCTTGTGTCATTTACTTTCTGCATTTCTATTTCTGCTATATTTTGTGATCTGTGAATATTTTAATATCTCGCAAAAATTTAATAAACCCTATTCACCCCCCTGTAGGGTTAATCTAGGTCCAACAATTGGTATCAGAGCAGGCATTCTGTTAACTCTAGAGTAGATGGTGATCCCTAGTTGTGAGTCCATAGAGAGTCAGTCCAGTCCTATTCCAACTATTTTCAATGGTACAGATTTTTTGAATTGGAAATCAGAAATGGAATCCTATTTAAAATCTGTTGATATTAAATGTTGGGATAGCATTATAAATGGGTATGATATAGTCAATAGGAACGATATTGGATTTAATTCTCGTGCTATTCATATTTTATATTCTTACATTGATGATGTACAATATAGCCTTATCTCCTATTGTCTAACTGCACAGGAAATCTGGAGCACTCTCAATACATTATATGGACGAAAGGAAGACAACTTCTTAAAACTAACAATTACCAACTCAGATTCAGATGTTGCTTAACTGAAGCTATTAATGATGATTTGGGCGATGGAGATTTTCCATATGAAGAATTGGTTTCTCTTTGTAATAATTTAACCAAAGGGTCCATTTGGCACAGGTCCCTATTAAGTTTTAAAATTAGGCTCACATCCGGTCCAATTTTTCATGTAAATTTAGTCCCTATTTTTCAAAAATAACACTAAAAAATCACGAAAATTCGTATTTAAATCAAACATGTACTCACCCAAAAAAACAGCTCGTAAAAAAATAAAAAATTTCATCAAAATCAAAAAATACAATAAAAAAACGAAAAATGCAGTAATTTGCCTCAAATCATGCACATATTTGCAACACTTGCATTCATCTGTGCAAGTATTTCAAATGTTGAATTTGTGTTTTTTTTTTTTTTTTGCATACATGTATGCAAGGTAAACAGATTCTTGCATACAAGTGTGCAACGATCTTCAGGCAAAATTTTCGCTTTATATTTTTACATGCAATACTTGCATACATGTGTGCAAGTATTTCAAATAGTTGCATGCATGTATGCAAGTTTTTTTTTAATTTCCGTGAACTTCTGTTAATATTTCCAGATTTTTGAATTTTTTTTAACATCGTAGCGCTTTTTTTTAAATATAAATAAAAGGCGGAATAAAAAAAGGGACAAAGTTTCCCATTCGTTTCCACCCCCTCTTTTTGAGCTACCGCCTAATAATTTTTGTCCCTTCCGCCTTCCACCTTCTTCCACTTTGCCTCTTCCATTTTTCACCAACAAAATGCGCTCTTGCATTAAAAAAAATTCTAAAATATGGAAATATTTCCCTCAGTCAATGCAAATAAAAAAAAGTTGCATACATATATGCAACTATTACTAATAGCTGCATACATGTATGCAACTATTAAAATACACATGCAAAAAAAACCGCAAACCTACTGAATATTTGCATACAAATATGCTGCTATTCAGAATAGCTGCATACTTGTATGCAGTAATGCGTTGAAAGGCAGTGGGCATGGCAATATGTGCATATATGTATGCAAATATTTGAAATATGTGCATGTTTTCATGCATTTTACTACATATTCCGCTGTTTTGTATTTTTTGATTTTGACTTTATCGATTGTTTTTCCACCTGATTTTTTTTGGCGTGAACATGTTTTATTTAAAAATGAATTTTCGTGATTTTTTTATATTTTTTATATCTTTTTGAAAAATAGGGATCTAATTTACATGAAAAGTTAGACCGGATGTGAGCCTAATTATGTTTCGTTTTAGGGATGTGTGCCTAATTTTCACTTAACCAAAACTGTCAATCGTCTCCAACGAAAAAAATAAAATTTTGAAATCTAAAAATTCTGAGTTGCAATGCAAAAATAATGATTTGAAATTAAAAGTTGAAAACTCCGACTGTAAAGATTGTATGAATTTGAAAATTGATTTTGCTCATCTTAATGAAAATCCGTAAAAATAATGTTTTTCAAAAGGAGTTGGATAAAGTTAATTTTAAACATGAATCTTTTGAAAAGAAGAGTTTGATCCAAACTGAAATAATTTTCAAAGAGCTTGAAACTGAGATTGAAAATCTCAAGAAATTTGAATCTGAAGGTCGAAAACATATTGAATCTGAGACTTCTTAGTCCCAAACCAAAATTAAATCTCCTAATGATGAAAATTTGGTTTTGAAAACTGATTTTGAAAAGAGTAAGATCACTAGAAACCATTGTTCAGATTTGATGAAAGTAAACCGTAATCTTAAATCTAAAATTCAACAACTTGAAACAACATTTGCTAAATTTGTATACTGTGAAAAATCTTTAAATATGTTGTTGAAAAATAAATTCTCATCGAGAAATAAATGTGGACTTGGCTTAGGGAATATCAATCGTTTTGATAGGCTGAATTCAAATGATTTTGAAAACTCTTCAAATTGTTTCGAAAAAGATTGGTTTGAAATTTTAAACTCTGGCAATTCAAAAGATTTTCTGAATCATAAACAAAATGAAAATTTGTTTTATAACAAACCATTTAAACATTCTTGGATCCCAAAAGGAAATAAAACTAGATTTGTTAAAGTTAAACAGATTCGGGTTCCTAAGGGTACAAAAGTTAATTCTAATGGTTTGTTGTACAAACAAGTCTGGGTACCAAAACATATGAATACAACTTTAAGTGGTTTTACTAATTTTGTTAGACCACTCAATTCCTTGAACTGTTAGGTACTGGTGGAGCCCGAGGCACTGCTTTGCGAAAGAGAAATTGAATTTCAATTGCTTCATATCATCAAACTGTTCACAGTTCCTTAAGCCAAGTTTGTTGAGTTAGAGATTCTGATTTACATCGGGTTCTGGTATGATCTCAAAACTCATCTTTGTAAATATTTTGTTTCCTTTGTTTACTCCTTTTTCTACCCCATCTATTTTTTTGTTTGATTTGTCACTGTTATATAATTGTAATTTTTCTTGTACTTTCTTAACCTCCAATTGTAGTACTCATGATTTTCTGGAAATTCGCTTTAATTGAATAGAACTCTGATGATTTAATTATTTCCAGATCTTGAATTTAAACTTGTAAATATCTGTAATTGTTTTAAGGTTTATTTTCTGTTTTCTGAATTCATAACAGTGTTGATGTATTCATATCATATCATGAACACTGTTAATTTGAATTCTAATTTTTTGAAGATCTGAAAAACAATAAAAATTTCACACATCTTTATCGTTCTGAGTTTCTTCTAATTTAGTTTAGAAAGGCTTGAAAATTTATATTCATTACAACACATCAATATTTATCAGTTGTGATAATTTCATTATTTTTCAGATTGGCTTGGATATTTTGAATTATCTTGAATCAGTGATACATCTTGAAATTCATCTTTATTCATGATCATTATAGTTGAACTTTGTTTGTTTGAGTTCATCTGAAATTCTTGCTATTTTGAATATCACACATCTCTTAATCCTGAAATTATCATCTTGTGTGAATTATTCATTATATCTCAAAATTGACATTGATTCAAGTGATTTCAAATAAATTATTTTTAATTTTTTGGATCATGAATACCTTTCAAGTCTGATGTAAATGATCTGAAATTACTCTTGTGCTTGTCAGAAATTATTGTGAAAAGTTCTTTGAAAATCCAGTCTTAAATCTCTCTGTATTTCATGATTATTTGATTTGAATATTTGTTTGTTTAAAATCATTTGAAATTATTGATTTATTGAATCACACATATATCTTGAATTTGAAATTGACATTCTGGTGTGATTGATTCATTGAATCTTGAGAGTTTAATGTTCCTCAAATGATTTCAAATAACGGGATTTTTAATCATTGGATCATGAATCATCTTATGTGGCCATCTTCTTGATAAGCATGATTTAAAACTATTTTCTATGATGCTCTGATACTGTTTTGAAAAATGTTTGTTTTGGAATCATCTGTTTGCTGTTCTAATACATGTGCATAATTTATTATCTTGTCTGCCTGGGCTTTGTACTTATAATTATTTTGTTTATGATATTCTTGTTCGTCTCTAGTATCATGTCAAAATTCTCATTAATTGATACATCAAGTGGTATCAGTTTAGATGTGACGTTGTTGCGTTGCTGTATATATTTTAATTCCCTCTTACTTAGTATAACTCTTCATATCCCTCTAGTGATTGATTTTCAATTTTAAAATTATTTATTGATTATTCATTCAGAAATTGAAATCAATATCCAAGTTGAACTATATTTATAATTCATCAAAATTATTATCAAAATTTGAAATTGTAATGAATTGTGGCTGTAGTATATTTCACAACAAGAGGATATTTTATTTATATTTTTCATGATGGTTGAAAAATTATTATAGTATCTTTGAATTGGAAATTATTTCATGTCCGTCTCCTTTATCTATCATCTTTCTTCCATCCATGATAATTTTATATTAATGTGGAGAGTTAATATGTTTTATTATCTTTTTGAATAAACAGTGGAAATATTTGTGATACAAATGGGACAATGTTATTTTTCGGAATTAGTAACAATTGAAAATTTTCAATGATCTCGGTACAGTTGATCAAATTTCATAATACTATTAATTTAGAAATTTATTTCACAACCATTTCTGTACCTACCACATTTCTATCATTCATATTTGTTGTATATACTGAGGAGTTTTTCTATTTAAAGCTGAAAATGATAAAATATATAATTAGTACATAAGTGTGTCTCTAACCTCATTTAAAAATCCAAGCTCTTGTTATGCATGGTTATGAGACAACTTTTAATTTAAGCTGCGACTGACCTCATTTAAAAATCCAAGCTCTGGTTATGCATGGTTAGTGTGCTCTTAAATAAAATAAAAAGAAAAAGGTAAAATTTGCTATAAATAGAAATTAATTTGAAATTCTCCCTGGTGTGTAAAAACCAGCCTATCAATCCATCTTCTATTTTGTGGAATGTGTTAATATTTTATGACGTATTATGATCTGTTGATTGATAGCTACTGGGATTTGAGATTACATGAGTGCGTCACTTAAGTTGAATTATGAACTATAGTCCAAATCCATCATTGTTCTTGAGCTCAATTTTATAAAATTCTTTTGAAAATAATTGGAAATCATATTTTTGTAAATCTCTCCATTATATATAAATTCATCGTAAATTCGTCATTCTCTGCAATCTGAAATATGCCACTAGTTCTTAGTTTGTTATGATTTTTGTTTGAACGATTGAGATTTATGATGACCGTTCTTCCCCATAAGCAGAAATTTTATTTATTAGTCACTTTTCATATATATTTTAAATTCTGAATCCTTTTGATGATAACAAAAGGGGGAGAATGGACTGAGATTTTGATTTATGAGTGAATATTTTATAAATATTTTAATTTTTGAAAATTCATTCAACTCTCATTCTTTTCACTCATGCACAGCTATAGGGGGAGTTTTATGTTGTAGGGAGAGCTAATAAATACGGGGCGTTCAATATTCACTGCCAAACACATTTATTGTGATCAAAATCTTTTATTTGTTTGTCATCATCAAAAGGGGGAGATTGTTGTATATAACAGCGTTGTATACACAATTATATGATTTTTGTTTGATGATAACAAAAAAATTATTTTATTATAAATGTGTTTGTTACTGTACTGTTTCATATCTAAATCACAGACATGAATATAATATTTAAATAAAATACGACTGTACAGACATTCAATTATTCACACAGTATTTTATTTAAGTATTATATTTTATTTCAATATTTAACAGTACAGATTTACAACTCCACTATTTTCTCAACACTGTAATTCACTGAAATAAAATTCATTCATATACAATTTCTTTTGTTACATAGCTCCTCACTTCAACACTTTGGCAATACATCTCATATATATACATACACACACACACACACACTATACATCTCACATATACACACACACAATATCATTCACTTATATAATCACTTTTATGCATTGACACTATCACTCAGTTGACATTTCAAATACAGACACGCACTAACACTGTTCTTATCTTCATCTTCAATCTTCTGTCTTCACAGCATCTTTCAGTCAGTCCAGTCTTCATACCTGTCATATACAGAAACACACACGCCGTATCTGGAATAGAAATAATTTTTAAAACTTTAGCACGTATATTTTTTATTTTAAAATTTTATTTGCCTCAGAATTCTAGTGTGTTTCTCATCATTTTTCATTACTTGATCTGATTTGTCTATGTCTAGACAGCTTGTGATATTCACAGTGAAACACTGTAAATACCACATGGCAGCCAGTTTATATATAATAAAGGTGCAGGAAAACAGGTTTGATTGGCTGCATATACACACGTGCATATATATACATACGTGTGCACTGCCTCGCCAACCAGCATGCAACTGAGGAGTAGCCACTTGGAACACCTCAACTTAGTGCAGCATGGTCAACATAGTCAACTCATGTCAAATTGGTCGAACCATGGCCAAGAAAGAAGACAGTGCACACAAACATGGCAACAAGTCGGGTGCAAGATCACAATGTTCAAGGGAGTTTTTGTTTTTTCAAAGCGTCGAGCCACAACAGCTTAGAAGTTTAAAAGCAAATATCAGCAAAATACATTAGTGAAACATGTCCACCCAATCAAAGAAGCAATGTATCAACATGAATGAAGATGGGACAAAACACAGGGACATTCTTGCAGTCTGTTTTTCAAGAGATCATGCAAGATCATATTCAAGACCAAGGCAATACAAATGAAAAAAAATGGAATAAAATAGAAACATAAACATGGTGTCCATATAATCATGGTCTAGCAACACATTCATGGCAACAAGCTCAAGCATGTGAGCAGCATGTTCAAAATTGTCATGACAAATCAAGTTCAAAGTCAGAATTCAGATCAGCCTAAATATATGTGGAAAACATGTAAGATCACATCCAGATCATGTAATCTTAGCATGGCAACACATATGGACAGAGAGTTGTTCATGAAGGATGCAAAAAATCTGTTAAAGGCAGCAACATGGATGATTCAAATACAAAGAAGTGTTACTGCAGCAAATAGTTCAAAACAGTGTACAAAGTAGAACTTTAGCAGCATGATCATTTCAGCAACATAAATCAAGATGGTGAACATCAGGTGTACATAATTTCAAGTGCATATGTCAACATATACATGTAAATGATAAATCAGCATAATCTCAGCGTGGTTTAGCAAATGTACACAAGGCATGGTGCATGTGCAATTGACTCATCAAACAAGACAATGGATACAAATGAATTCAAGACAGTAATTCAGTTATGATGAAATAAGTTGAAAGTGTACACAAACACAAATATGTATACAAGCATGTTTCAGATTAAATATCCAGAATTTCAGTTCTACACAATCTTTGGCATGCAATAAAGGCAGATTCTTAATTCAGTACTCATGGCTACGAATCAATTCTTATTTAAGTATTACCAGTTAAATAAATTGATTGTGTTGTTCTAGTCTTTCATTGATCATGCAAGGGATCAAATAAATGCAAGCGTTTTTAGAATCTGAACAAATAGTTTTTAAGGGATGAAAATGTTTCGTAACTTCCATTAACAATCGATTTTTGGCAAGTATGAAATCTCAGGAAGAATTAATTCCCGAAAATCAATGAAAATGTTTTTGGCAATATTTCATTTTTGTATCCCAAATTTCCTCATGTTCATGATAAGAAAATCAATCACACATTTTCAGTGAAGGCAACATTTCATAAATTAGCAAGGGAATCAATCAAGCAAAATCTGGAAAGTTTTTTTAGCATTCACAATCTAGGAAATTTATTTTAATCGGCCAAATTCTTAAAGGGACAGATTACATGTCTTTCCATTTTTTACAAAACTTGTTCATGGTTGAGATCAAGTCTACATTCATTTCTTTCAAATTCGGGTCAAATCAGAAAAGGAAAGCAAATAATCAGATCAAATCAAATATCGAAATCAAAGGATAAATTAAGGGTTTTATAGTCCCTATATACACACCCTTTCCTCATTGGCAATACAATCAATAATCGAAACCAACAACAATAAAAATCAAAGATAAAAATTTATTCAATTCAAGAACACTCATATTTCCAGAAGGTTTCGATCGCAAGAGCGAGTAACCCCAAATCGTTGAAGCACGGAACTTTATAAATCGATCGACATCATCAAGTTGAAGTCATTAGAGAACCACAACATAAATCCATCAAGCAATCTAATTGATTTGGGAAGATTGGTGAGACCCTAGTTCGAGTTTCATATTTCTCGGCCGCCATTTTTTAGTGAGTAAAAGGGAACGAGCAAATGAAAATGATGACACACCCAAAACAAATGGGCCGGCCAAGTTCAAAGGACGCTTAGAGTTTTAATATTTTAAAAGGGGGTGTTTATACTCTCTTTTAATTCTAGGGTTTTTCATTTTCTTTTGTTTTAATTTTTGTTGTATTTTAAATTTCTTTATAACCGAACAGTTTCTAGAGTCTGTAAAATTTTAGGGAAATCCAGTTAGGGTGTTAACTGGCATTTTACTAGAGTCTGTAAAACTAGGGGAAACCTGATCTAGGGGATTAGATTAGTCTACGGTTTTGAGCGTAGGGTTAGAATAGGAGCAGGGTTTGCGAGTGTACATGGTCTTTTATGCGGGATATGTTCTATAACCTAGTAAAAATCTTAGGAGTGCAGCAGTAGGCAGGGTTCTGCCGAAGCTGGGTATCTCTTGTGTCATTTACTTTCTGCATTTCTATTTCTGCTATATTTTGTGATCTGTGAATATTTTAATATCTCGCAAAAATTTAGTAAACCCTATTCACCCCCCCCCCTCTAGGGTTAATCTAGATCCAACAATTATGACCAAGGGAAAATAAATGCAAATTGCACGGGAAAGTCGATTAAGTGTGGATCAGCAAGCTATGGTTGTCACAAGATCAAGGGGACAAAGTTCAGGAGCTACCCGATTCGGTAGGGCATCTCCAACCCGATCTGATCCTCAAGCTCTGAACCGATCCGAAGAGACCACCACAATCTGACCTGGCTCCATGAACGCTCATGTTTGCTCTCCTCTGATCTGAACCATAGAGGAAGGAGGAGGCCAATCCGAATTGAATCTGGTTGAAGTTGGTACCTCTACTCGAGCTCCTAAAAATGCTCCTACACTAGCCATGGCAACTGATGATCAGCCTACACCTTCTGCACTTGTAACCAATGGGGAATTTTCCCACTTTCTTGATATTCTTAAGAGAACTAGGGATGCTTTGGAGGATCACAAACGCGATAGTGTTCTCATAAGGGAAAACATGAAGGTTATGAGCGAAGAAATAAGTGAACTCCGCAGACAAAGAGTATCCTCTCTAATTCGTCATCCAACTATGGACCATTCATCATCCTCAGATAAAGAATGCCCACGTGAAAGGAGGTCGTACGAAAGTCCCGAAAATCTGGATCAGTTGACATTCCGATCATTTGGATCCCATGTGAATGTGGCCCGTGTTCTACGGCCCAACGATCCGAGTTTGAGGGAACCAATGTTGTTACCGATGCAAGGATCACATGTTTTCCCCAGAGATCCAAATATTACCAATCCCACCCAAGGACAACTCCTTCAGCCGGTTCATCCTGTGATTGACCAGGACCATAGGAGGTGAGGAGGTTCAGCTACCAACCGAAGGACGTCACCTGAGGTCGGTGGTTGACATGTGAGAAGAGACAGAAGCATGGATCCTGACTCTAACCAACGCGGAAGTAGAAGCAATGGTGCGTGAAATCATGGCCGATAGTGGCCGATATACCAATGAAGATTGGGGTATTAAACGCAGTCATACTCCATTTACCGATGACATCCTAAATTTGCAATTCCCTCGACGGTTCAATTTGCCACAAATGGATCGATATGCTGGAAGAACGGATCTGAAACAACATCTAATGAGATATGTGTGGTATATGAACGCTGCCGCCGTAAAATGCAAATCCTTCCCAATATATCTAGAAGATGTTGTATTAGTGTGGTTTACATGACTTCCCCCACAATCGATGTAGAGTTTTCAAGAACTCAGCGAACATTTTATTAATCAGTTTCGACTCCACGCCTGGAAAGCTAAAAGTGTTTTCGAACTGTCCAGAATCAAACAGTACCCTGGAGAATCTCTAAAATCGTACTTGGATCACTTCAACTTAGCTGTTACTGAAATAAGAGATCCTCATGAACCAGCCAGTTTGATGGCCTTAATAGATGGTGTCGACCCAGGTACTAAATTCGAAGGTTATTTAGCTGGGAAACCACCATTGACTAGGAAGGCTTTCTATGAAAAGGTGAATACTCGTCTACGAGGAGAAGAGATATTTTCCAATCGAAAGATAAACTCTGATGGAGCTTCAAGGGAAGATATACAAAGTAATGTTGGTGTAAAATAGTTCGGTGACAGTTCAGGGAAAGTGGAAGTGAATGTTGGTAACAAAAATGAAGGAAGTAAAATAGGAATGGAAACGACAACAGAAGGAATATGAACGGAGGAAACAACTCCAGTAAAAGGCCTCAATTACAAACCTTTGAAAATTACTCACCGTTGAATGACACATTGGAAAACATCTACCTGGATACTAACAACGTCTTGCAATATAAAAAGCCTCTGCCCAGAGACTCCACGAAGAAGGATACAGCGACTGGAAAACTCTGTTTGTTTCATGGAACCCATGGAAACTCAACTAATGAGTTTCGGCATTTGAGAAACGTTGTTGAAAAAGTATTGCGTAAGGGAAAGTTAGATGAAAATAAAGTTGTCCCGAGAGATAGAGGGAAAGGAGGACAGAACCTGAATCAAAACCAGGCCGCTCCCAAATCCATAGCTTAATAAAAAGGTAAAGGAATAGTCATCAACACTATAGTGGGGGGACCCCATCCAACTGGCATAGTTACAAGGCAATGGACCAATATGTGAATGCAGCCAAACACCTTGAAGTAGGGAAATGTAGTAACTTCGAGGACACTGCTCCAGTGATGGAATAGAAAATGATGCCAGATGATGTCATATTTCGTGATAAAGATGATACTGGATGCACCAAAAAATGGCTTAAACACAAAAGGTACTAGAATTGTACTTCACCGATACAATAACAAAATAAATGGAGCCGTACTTCATAACAATTGAAAGTAAAAATGCGAATAAAGAAAAACAGAGACGAGATTTAGAGTGGTTCACCATTGTGCCAGGCCTACATCCACTATGAAGATTACTTGCATTCTTAAAATGGAGATTACAAAATACACCAACTCTCTTTTTCCATACATCTCTATATTAAGTCAACATACTCTCATTTATACATATCAATCCTCCGATTTTATGAGAAAATGGTAGAGTTTGAGGAGGAGAAGGATGGATGAATTATTGAGAAGGAGGATGTCTTTGATTTTCCGATTACAAGGTTGTACTAGGCGCCATGGACAAACTGGTGATGAGCCTTTGAATGGAGAAGATGGTCCAAATTTTTAAGGAATGATTAAAGGTAGAATTTTGCAGCACTTCATGGTTCAAAAAATTAGATCCCCTTAATGTTGGTAGCCATGGCCTATTTATCGGTGTCCCTCCCCGGAGAAATGAGCTGAAGTTCATATATGCAAGCGACGGATCGTTTTAGCCGGTAATTACCAAAATGCCACTGCCTGGTTGTTGTCAACTGTCTGTATTTGTATCCAGCTATCATGCGCGATCAACTTTGTAGGAGCAAGTGTTTCAAATAGTCAAGTGGGTGACTTTAGCTAGTGTTCTTCGACTGATTGTAAAATGAGCAGGTGACTAGGATTGTTCTTGTGGTCGAGTGACTCTGGAGTGGAGCATGGGACTGGGATCAATTTATCTTTGTGCTTTGCTCGACTGTATCCCTCGGTTTAAGAATGTGCGACCTTCTCTAATTCGGATGCTCTTAGCAGATTACTCAAGGATATTCATTCTTATTGCCTTTTCACCTCGTCGTTTCTCAGTATGGATATGCTATGTGATCGCTCATGATCCTGTACAGTGAATGACTTGTCTTGTTTTGCTGTTCGAGCGGCTTTGTTCCTATACGAAAGACCGACCTTTGCTTCCATGACCGGGTCATGACTTGCATCTGGCTTTGGTTTGAGACATGGGCACATAAAAACGATGTGAGTGCTTGCTTTGTAACTCTAGCCCAAGCTCAGTTGTTTAAGAGATAAACATCTGAATCTTGTTCTGTATGGTTGCTTCCTATTCTTTATGAGTCGTTTAAGTGCCTTGGACAACAATATGCCTGACCGACCCTGATGGCGCTCATCTTGTAGTTTCTACCCATATTTTGTAGCTTAATGTGCGTATGGTTTTTTTAGGGATCAACACTTGCCCCTCGAAGCTTGTAATCTCTTGGCAGAGAGTTACTGGCTTCGACGTGATTGATCGCAACATTGTTTGGTAAGTTTAATCTGACTCATCGAAGGGTTGTTCATGCATAACTTAAGATTGTTTGGTTGTGGAGGATTGATATCGTCCCTTTCCGTGAGCGAGACGCCTGACATATCTTTTTATTGTTGCAAATGGCCGAATTTGGGATGCCAGCTGGATCTTGATGGGACACTTATATGTTCAATTGAGCATCTCAAGAATGCTCTAGATGTATACCTTTTGGTCTTCCCTTTTATTTACTTATCTGCATGCAACTGATTGGCTTATCATGAGTATCTGTAGACTAGTACATTGGACTTCAGAATGATTTGGCGGTCCAAGTCAAATGGCGGTAATGTCTTTACAAGGCTCATTTGTATGCGTATGTTTGAATGACCCTCCAATTGCTCGAGTGCCGAATTTATTGGCTTGAACATAGGGTCGCTCGTTTGTGTAAGAGCGACCGGACCGACATACTATTTTTGGTTTGCTAACCCTCTTGGCCTTCTCCTATATTTTTTTTCCTATTTTCTTCCTCTTTTTCTCTAAAATAGGCCGCCCAAGGATGACATTCTTTATGTCAAAGAGACTAAAGAAGAAATCGATGAGAAAGGCTGGTAGCAAAAATATGCTTCAAGGTAAAAAGAACTTGGGTGCAAGTGATACGCAAAGCCATCATTCCTTGGGTGAACCCCCTATCCCAGATGTTCAGATTGTCCCTAATCAACTACCGTTGGCTTCTCCGTTCGTTACTTTACACCCTGCTAACATTCATACGACTATTCTGAGTCCTTTTTGTGTTCCCAGTCCTTGTCATCCCGAACTTGTTGAGCAATTCGAGGGTTGGTGCCTAGTTGGTACATATTCTGGCGTACATAGACCCGTTCGATAGATGGCCTGTTGTAGGAAAAATGGATGCTATGAAGGATCGCATATTAGTTGAATTTAATAAGTTGGAGGCACGTACGAACCTGGTTGAGGACCTTATCACAGGGGTCAGGGATTACATTGTAAAGCAATTGGGTGCTTGGCATACTCTTGTTGTAGATCTTTAGAAGTCGAATAAAGAGAATGATGATCGAATCTATGCTTTAGAAAAAATAGGTTCGAGCTCGTCAAGGCCCTTGAATCCCTAGAGAAGATCATTGCCTACCTTATCTAAATGCTGTGGCTTGTTAGCTTTATCTTTTATTATTTCCGCTATTATTTTAAGATGTAACATTTAGTCTGACTTGTATATGCAGGTTCCAACCTCGGCTATTATCGCACGCTTATGTTGGTGATTTTTATGGCCGGTTTTGGACCTTAGTGTGATGCGGTTTTTTTAACCCAACCACCTTTACATAGGTACATCGCACGCTGCACCTTTATTTTAATTTTCGTGTTTGGTTGGGTGCTCTGTTAATCGCGCGGCTACACCCGATTTACACTTTTTTTTATTATTATCGGTTTGCCTTGACGATTCATTATTTACCGTCGGTTATTATGCACTTTTTTGTATACTCATAAGCGTGTTTGTTATTACCTTTTATTAAGTTATATTCAACCCCGCGCCTGACTGACTTGGTGGACCAACCCTTCGGAGACTTGTTTTGAATACATGCCCCCGGGGAGGACTTGGGTTATAAGTTTTCGACCCACTCTAGGCCTTGTTTGATATGATTTTTTTTTTCAAAAAATGTCTAGAATGGATACACCCTTGCGACTAGGATTTCTGTTACCCCCTTGGGGTTAGGATTTCTGTTATCCCCTTGAGGCTATGATTTCTAATTGCGCTGGACTATCCAGCATGTTTGATGGTCCTTTCGACACTAGGACTGGGGTTTCTAGCCTAATTTTTTTTGTTGCATTTCCCCTAGGAGGCGGACACTAATCCTTGTTACCGAATTTGGTTTCAATTTTAAGGTTGCACCTGACAAGGCGCCTCTTCGGGACTAGCAATTTTTATCCGTGGGACAGATTTAGTAATATTCTTGCATCTCTACTGAAGCCTGATGTCGATCCCTTGAATGAATGTTTGTAAAGAGTTCGGCATATTTCACAATGAGAAGTGCAGCCCTCTGACTCGTTGTTTGTCTTAGAACAACTTATTCTCTTGATACGATGCGCCTATTCATCCTATTTGATTTTGCCTTATGTTTATGGTTTTCAAGCCGCTTTGCTTAAGATGTGCTTTGAGATTCTTCCCGTCCCAGTTTAGCTGTATATGATCATTTGCTTCTATCATGCCAGCATTCCAAGAGATCGGTTTTCAGCATGAACTAATAAATATGTTACTCAGGTAAGAACATAATTGATTTTGATGCGCAAGGTTTTTTGTAAGTAAACCATTGCTAAACATTTGCATGAATATAGCGAGCAATAAAATAGGGTAAAACGATTTTAGTAATAAGATAAAAACAAAGTAGAAAAGCAAAGTAGTGGGGGTTCTTAACCAAAACTCCATAATCAGGACACTAGTTACTAATCCTTAAGCAAGCGTTGGTTTCGGATTGGCTTGGGCCTTTTTCTTTAAATATTATTGCCCCTTGTTCGCGGAGAGCTGGAACAATATTCATGGTCTTGTACATATTGTTGCAAATGGTTTTCCTGATTAGTCCCTCGATTAACGACTTCAAATGCCTGCAATCGTTGGTATCGTGTCCTAGTTGTTTATGGACTTGACAAAACCTTCCTGATTTCATAGTAACATCTTTGACCTGCCTTTGTTTCAAGACCGAATATCTCTCAGTGTCCTTAGTTGCCATGAAGATATTTCCAACAGTATCATTAAGAGAAGTGAACTCAGAGTTCTCGAAAAAGCGTGGTTTCTTTTTAGCCCGGCTGTCTTTCCCCATGTTGCTCCTTTTCTGACTATCAGATCTACTTTGCGCATTACTTTTCTTCTTTATCTATCCATGTGCTGAATTTTCTATAGTACGCATGTATTTTTCAGCTTTATTGAGTAATTGTCCGAGTGTACTTGGTTTCTACTTTTTGATCCACCGTCCTAATACGGTTTCTTTGCATATGGCTCCTTTCAAAGCCATCAGGACTAGACGAGGCTCGAAATTTCTGACCTCAGCAATTGCCATATCAAAGCGAGTGAGAAAAGCTTTGATGGACTCTGCTAGCCTTTGTTTTAGTTCGCTTAGCTCCATAACATCCCGAACTCTGGGTGCCTGAAATTTGAATTGCTTACCGAATAGTTTAGCCAGCGTAGTGAAGTCGTCGACAGGTTTCGGTGGTATCTTTGTGAACCATAGGTAAGCCACCCCTTCTAGATAAGTCGGGAAATATAAGCACTTGATCTCTAGCGGATTCCCCATTCATATACTGGTCATATTTACATAGGAATATGTTAGGATTGCTTGTCCCATTAGAGAACTACAACGTTGGAGGTTCGAATTTCTGAGGACATACAGTCTTCTTAATCCTTTCAGTAAGTGGGGTTTTAGTTGGAAAGGATTCCCATTCTTTTTTATCATCCTCCTTTAGACTTTCTTCCACAATTTCACTTATCGCATTCCTAAAACGTATTTATTCTTTCTACTCTGATCCATGGACTGAGTGCCCTCTTCCTTGCCTACTTCTGGTTTAGGTGTATAATCGTGATCTGGAGTCAAGGAATTTGGGCATTCTTCTTGGAGGACTCTCCCTCTGACAGTGGAGCTGTCTAGCCGCTCCAAGATTGTGTCATCTAAGTAGTCACACACAGATGCTTTGTTCTTTCCATGATCCCGATTGACGTGATACGCAACTTCTTAAATGGAATTTTCCTGTTTCGAGCTCGAAACAGAGAATTCTGCCTCAGATCCGTGGCGCATTTGAGGGGATGGAGAACAAGTGACCCTTAGCGCGGCTTTTGCGGTGGCGGCTTGATTAGAGAGTACTGACTCAAGTTTCTTCATCATTGCATTGTTTGCAATAGTTATTTGACTCATTAATCCTGTTATTGCTTCTTCCAACTATTTCCTGGTTACAGTTTCTTCAACTCCTGGCAGTTCTCCGCCCCCGGAATGGGTAGTGGACGATGTGATGATATTAACATTATTGATGAGGCTGTTGACTTTGTCAGTGACTTCCCTCAGCATGTCCATGATTCCAAACATAGTTTTCTTAGAGAATCTCATCGGACCTTATTAGGGAGAGATGTAAATACGACCCCATGGTGGGTGCCAAATGTTTTCACCAAAAAATGGATTAAACACAAAAGGTACTAGATTTGTACTTCACCAATATAGTAAGAAAATAAATGGAGCCATACTTAATAACAATTGAAAGTAAAAATGCGAATAAGGAAAAATGGAGACGAGATTTAGAGTGGTCCAGCCTCGTGCCAGGCCTACATCCACTATGAAGATTACTTGTATTCTTAAAATGGAGATTTCAAAACACACCAACTCTCTTTTTTCATACATTTCTATATTCACTCAACATACTCTCATTTATACATAATAATCCTGGGATTTTATGATAAAATGGAAGAGTTTGAGGAGGATAAGGACGGATGAATGATTGAGAAGGAGGATATCTTTGATTTTACGATTACAAGGTTGTACTAGGCGCCATGGCCAAACTGATGATGAACCTTTGAATGGAGAAGATGGTTCATACCTTAAGGAATGACTGAAGATAGGATATAGAAGCACTTCGTGGTTTAAAAATTTGGATCCCCTTTATGTTGGCAGCCATGGCCTATTTATAGGTGTCCCTCCCCGGAGAAATGAGCTAAAGTTCATATATGCAAGCGACATATGTTTCTGCCAATAATTACCAAAACGCCACTGCCTGGTTGTTGCTAGTTGTCTGTATCTACATCCAGCTGTCATGCGCGAGCGAATTTGTAGGAGCAAGTGTTTCAAATTGTCAAGTGGTGAATTTAGCTAGTGTCCTTTAGGCGAAGCTATCTTCAGTAATTGGTGAGCGGTTATTTGATTCGATTCATTGTAAAATGAGCGGGTGACTAGGATTGTACTTGTGGTCGAGCGACTCGGGAGTGGAGCATGGAACTAGGATCAATTCTTCTTTGTGTTTTGCTCGACTGGATTCCTTAGTTTAAGAATGTGTGAACTTCTGTAATTCGGACGCTCTTATCAGGTTGCTCAAGGATATTCATTCTTACTACCTTTTCACCGCGTCGTTTCTCCGTATGGCTATGCTATGTGATCACTCCTGGTCCTGCTAAGTGAATGACTCATCTTGTTTTACTTTTCGAGTGGCTTTATTCTAATATAAATGACTGACCTTTTCTTCCGTGACCGAGTCACGACTTGCATCCAGCTTTGGTTTGAGACATGGGACATAAAAAACGCTATGAGTGCTTGCTTTGTAACTCTAGCCCAGGCTCAGTCTTGTAAGAGATAAACATCTAATCTTGTTTTGTATGGTTGCTTCCTATTCTTTGTGAGTCGTTTAAGTGCCTTGGACAACAATATGAATGACCGACCCTGATGGTGCTCGTCCTGTAGTTTCTGCTCAGATTTTGTAGCTCATTGTGCGTATGGTTTTTTTTAGGGATCAACACTAGAGTCCAATCACCCACCAAAGAACCATTGGTGATCACTTCCACTATCGGTCTGGCTCTGGTTCATAAAGTGTTAATGGATAATGGGAGTTCAGTTAATATTCTCTTTAAAAAAGCATTCAACCAGATGAGACTCGAAGCGAAAGACTTGAAGCCTTGCGAGGGATGGATACGTGGCTTCAATGGGGCCTCAACATCTCCAATGGGATATGTAGAATTGTAATTTACATTAGGACAGTGAGAATGCCAGAGAGTGAGAATCCTCCCGTTTGTAATTTTGGCCATCGACTACCCCTATAAAGCCTTTTTGGGCTGACCAGCCCTCGCACAATTCAGGGCTTGCATTGCGCCCTGGTGCTTATTGTTGAAATTCCCGACTGAAGCTGGAGTGGGACTAATGAGAGGTGATTAAGCCACCGGACGAGCCTGCTACATGGCCGAACTAAAAATGTTGCTGAAGGGACTAAGCATCGAAGTTAAAGGCACCTCCTTCCCTGCAAAGGAGGGTTCGGCATAGCAATTAAAGGGACCAGTCCCGAGGGAGTCTCCCATAGAACTGCCCGAGGACATAGATCCCAAAGAGGACGAAGAGCCTAGGGATAGAAAGGCGACCCCCAATGAAACGACTGTAGACATCTCCATTGATGATGTTGATATGACGAAGGTTTTAAAGATTGGATCCCAGCTGGATCTGTTCCGAGTAAAGGAATTGGCTGACTTTTTAACGGCAAATTAGATGTGTTTGCCTGGACCAATGCTGATATGTGTGGAATATCTCCCTTCGTTATGAGTCACTCATTGAGTATTAATCCAAAGCATCCACCCGTTAAGTAGAAGAAACGTATGTTAGGCCCGGAGAGGCCAGCAGCCCTAAAGGAAGAAGTGGAGAGGTTGAAAGATAATGGGTTCATCAGAGATTCCACTTATCCCGACTGGATATCGAATTCTGTTTTGGTCAAGAAATCAAATGGGAATTGGGAAATGTGCATTGATTTTTTGGATTTAAACAAAGCTTGTTCAAAAGATAGTTTCCCACTTCCTAGGATTGACCAGCTGGTGGACTCAACAGCCGGACATGAACTTCTTTCCTTCATGGACGCATACTCGGGATATACCTAGATCCCCATGCATGTGCCAGATCAAGAGCACATGTGTTTTATTACAAATTGGGCTTATATTGCTATATGATGATGCCGTTCAGATTAAAGAGTACCGGAGCCACGTATCAGCGCCTGGTGAAACGAATGTTCTATAATCAGATTGGAAAAACTATGCAAGTTTACATAGATGACATACTTGTGAAATCCAGGCAATCCTCTAGTCATAAACAAGATCTGGCAGAGATGTTTGACATCCTACGGAGGTACGGAATGAAGTTGACCCCATAAATTGCTAATTTGGGGTTGCATCAAGGAAATTCCTCGGCTTCATCATAAGTTCTTGTGGGATTGAAATTAATCCTAGCTAAATAGAAGCAATTGGGAACATAGAAGAGCCACGGAAGATTAGAGACGTTCAAAGCCTAGCAGGGAAGGTTGCTGCATTAAGTAGGTTCATTTCCAAAGCCACAGACAAGTGTGTCCTATTCTTTGATTTAATCAAATGGGGGAAACGTAATTTCGAATGGATTTCTGACCATGTAGAGGCCTTCCAAAATCTGTTAGACTTATTGGAGAAACCCTTGTTATTGTCAAAACCTGTGGATCATGAAGATCTGTTCGTCTATCTGGCGACGTCATCTTATGCTATCAGCACAGCCTTGGTGCGTGAAGAAGACAAGGTCCAGAGGCTAGTATATTATGTAAGTAAGAAGTTAGCAGCTGCGGAATGCAATTATCCAAGATAGAAAAGCTTGTTTATAGCCTCTTGATTGCCTCCCGAAAGCTCTGTCATTATTTCCAAGCTCATCCAATAGTCATATACACTGATCAGCCTCCGAGATAAGTATTACAAAGACCCAAAGCATCGGGGCGATTACTTAAGTGGAATATCAAGTTGAGCCGATTTGATTTGAATTTTCAGCCAAGGAGGTCAATAAGGGGGTAGGCCCTAGCTGACTTCATAGCATTATTCATGATTCCTGAAGAAGAAACAGTGGATGATGAAGTTGTTGCTTCAGAGCATAAATTAGTGCCTAGTCCGTGGAAATTATATACAAACGGGGCTAAGAATGATTGAAGATCCAGCGCCAGAGTTGTTTTAACCACTCCTGAAGGATGATATGTTTACTAAGCCCCGTGATTGGAGTTTTCTGCCACCAACAGCGATTCCGAGTACGAGGCCTTGATTGCCGGGCTGAAACTCGCTAAGAAATTAGGGACAAGAACATTGGACATATTCTGTGACTCAAGATAGTTGTTTGCCAAGTTCGAAAGGAATTTGTGATCATGAGACCTCGACTTGTCACTTATCTTGAAAAGGTAAAGGAGTTACTGGGCAACCTGGAGCATTACAGCATAACTCGCATTCCAAGAGCGGAAAACTAGAAGGCAGATCGACTGGCTAAGCTAGCAAGTTCTGATAACCCTGAGGAAACCGAAATGGCTCAGATGGAAATATTGGAATCACCAAGCTTTGAAAAAAATGGAAATCGAATTAGCCTTGGAAGCTGAACCAGAAAGGGAGTCATGGAAGATGTCGGTTAAGAACTTCCTTAAGAGCGAAATTCTCCCATCAAAGAAGAGCGAGAGATGAGGTGTAACACGTATAGCAGTAGGATACATTTTACAGGATGACATCCTTTATCACCAAGGATTTTCCATGCCCTTGCTACGGTGTATAACATGCGATGATGTCAAGAATGTACTGAAAGTACATGAGAGAGAGTGTGGGGACCATATCGGAGGTCAAACTTTGGCTGAGAAAGTATTGCAATATGGTTATTTTTGGCCTACCGTGAATAAAGATGAAGCTGATCACTCAACAGGCTGCGATAAATGCCACAGACTCACTAAAATACCGAGAGCACCCCCAAAACATCTCAAATCAATGGTCAGTCCATGGCCGTTCGCAATGTTGGGATTAGACATCATTGGGGCCCTGCCGATTACTAAAGGAGGAGCTACATATGCGATCGTACCTATGGATTATTTCACGAAATGGGTGCAGGTCGAGCGCTTAACCACGATTACAGCAAGAAAAGTGATAAGCTTTGTGGTCAGAAATATTATTTGTTGATTTGGAATACCGAAAACCATTATAAGTGATAGTGGAACCCAATTCGACATCATGAAATATAGAAACTTCTGTTAGAAGTATAAAACTGATAAAAGGTATACTACCGTAGCTCAGTCGCAGTCGAATGGAAGGTTGAAGCAATAAACAAAGTTATTAAGTCAATTCATAGAAAGCGGTTGGAACAAGAAAAATCCATGTAGGTCGACGAATTGCCGCTAGCTTTGTGGGCCTATAGAACAACCTTCAAAATGACTGCTGGTCATACTCCTTTTTCATGCTCGTTCGGGTCAGAAGCGGTAATTCCAGTGGAGCTTAAAGTCCCCTCTCATAGGGTGACGTATTATGGCCCATTGATGAATAAGCAATCTTCCTAGAGTCCCTAGACATGGTTGAATAGAAGAGGGACAAAGAGGACTTGCGTGCTTCGAAGCATCGACGCCAAGTGGAACTCTATTATGACAGAAAGGCTCGCTTTTCGGACTTCGAACGTGGAGACCTGGCACTAAAGCGAGTCTTTCCCCCTCCCGTTCATCTAGGCCCAAAGTGGGAAGGACCATTCACCATCCGACGGAAAATTGACATGGGAGCTTTCAAGCTAGTGACCATGGATGGTGAAGAAATTCCTAGGTCTTGGAACGCCCAACAATTGCGGCGATACTTGACTTAAAATTGTACTATTTTCTTTTGTTTTATAGGCCACGTAAAAAGGCATGACTTGCCTAGAAAAGTCTGGTTAATATAAACAAAAGATTATGAAGTAGACATTGGTCAAGACTTGGCCGAACCCCTATAAAACACTGTGTGTGATTTACTTTACCTGTTCGAATCTTATTTTTTATTTTTTTTTCTGTGATTGACCTGACATAAGTCGAAAATATAATACATTTAAATTGACACAAAAGCAAATGAAATGACCATTTGCCTAATGACATAAAAAGGGACGGGAAACCGACATCCCAAAGTCTAACTCTCACAAGTCGAGAGAGAGTATAAAGGACGGGAAGACGATGTCCTCAAGGCGTGATGGTGCATCATAACAAAAGACTGCCTTGAATCTACTCTAACCAGACCATACGACAGGAGAGTGTAAAGGTACAAATAATGTGTACCAATGAAAAAAATTTAACCCCGCCTACAGACCTGGGGGCAATTTAATCAATCTCGAACAAGCCTTAGCTGAGTGCTATATTCAAGATTGATTAAGGGCATACACATCACGCATCCTATCATCAATCATTTGTTTTATTTTTTTAAGCAATAATTTCTCTGCGAACAAAATTTTCTTTATCTATGTATTTGCAGGTTAGCACAATTGTGACTTGTATCATTACTAATGTTTGTTAATTTCTCGATGCTAACAGAAATAAATGACAAACTCACAAGCATTTGACATAGTGGGAAACAAACTACTTTATTTACATGGATGCAGGTTTACACAAAAAGAAGTAAACAAAGGGGAGGGCCGCCCTCGCTACAACAACAAGTTGACCGAGGAAACAACAAATTGAAAAATAGAATGACATCTCATTTGGATTTCGGAGTGGACTTTTCTTTTTTGGCTGCTTTAAGTTTTTCTTTCTCCTCTTTTTCAGCCTCGGTCTGGATCCGCTTCGGTTTCTTCTTCCCTAGAACTGGAGTGCTGGGATCAGTAGAAGATTTTTTACCAAGTTCTTCAGCGATTGATCTGGTTGAAAGTTTAACAACTAACCTTGACCCGGGAAGTACTGTCACATGGGGCTTAAAACTTTTGGGATCTATTTCCTCGACTTTTAGCTGCATATGCTTATCTTGCTAGTCCTTCATCTCGGCCAAAGTCATGTCATCGACATTCCCTGAGTCTCCAGTTATAGTAACATAATCATCTTCCTTTTTCCCATAATCGCCACTGTCGTCTTTTAGGGTGTCCATTACATCTTCTTCTAGGGGGTCTTCAGGGGTAGATGGTTTGGGAGTCTTCTCGGCAACCTTATCCTTATCCTTGACCTCTTCCACATGTTTTGAGCCAGTAACTTCAGCATGCTTCTCTTGAATCTCTTCAATAGACCTCATATCAGTGGTTTCCCTCTGCTGCTCATCCGCCTCTGCAACTAGCTGTGCACCTATAGAATGAGAGTTAACTGGTATTAGCTCAGGAGAAACAATATGGTCTTCGATGGATTGTCTAATAATTTGGTGAAAGCTTGAAATAGGCCTAACAAATTTGAGTGAAAAGGTAGAGATACCTTCAGATGATTTCTCAACTGGGGTAGCTAGCGTCTCTAGAGTTGCTTCGGGAATGGGGGATAAAAAAGATGTTTTAGGGATTCCCGGATTCTCTGGATCATATCCCTCTGTTTTGGAATCCTCAGGGGCAGCAGAAGAAGAATCAGTTTTGAGGACATTTTTTCCGTTAGCTTGATGCTTCCATAGCTGCAGCTATGAGTCTGCATCCTTCAGCCAATCGTACCAGTTCTTCACCCCTAAAATATTTCTCCATAAGTTTGTTTTCATCGATGGAGTTCACTTTGAGCTCTTTCTTCTCCCATTCGATGATTTGGTACCACACATAAACCAGAGTTGTCGGGTAATCCTCAATCTAAGAAATGTCCCAATGACAGATCACTTGAGCAAAGAACTCTATCATTAGCTCACCATAGCCATCCAATTCCATCTGCGCCGCGGAAAGTTTCTCTTGAACCTCTTCGGCATATTTAATGGCAATGCTTGTGTTCCCCTCGGCCAAGAATGCCCTATATTCAGCCTCTAGTAGTTTGGCTTGCAATTCGACGTTCCGCTTTGCCAAATCAATGTTTTTCTTCTCCAACTTGGCCTTCTCCCGTTGAAGTGTAGTGCAAGCCTGTTGTACTTTGACACTTTCAGATTTAGCATCCTCAGCTTGCTTCTTCAGGTCTAAGCGCTCTTGGTTATGGGATTCCAAGCAAGTGTGATAACGCCTTTGTAGTTCCTCATGTTGTTTTTTGTAGTTGTCGGCATCCGGTTGAACGAGAGCAAGTTGAGCTTGTGCGTCTTCTAAGTCTTTCTTGAATTTTTTAGGATGCTTTCGTCATAGTCAGCCATTTCCTTCATGTGGTCAATTTCAGTGATTAAATTACGGTTAACCTTATAAAGGTTGCACGAAAATCTATACATTTCCATGTATTGCTTGTCCACTAAGTCTGTCTTTGCTTTAGCATCATCCACCCACTTCGAAGGAACAGGCTTAAGTGGTGGAACAAAATGTAGATGATCAAAATAATGATCCAAAAATTGTTTCTTCAAATATGCCAGTTTCGCTTTAGCTTCAGAATCAAACGGCATAGGTTTAGATATGGACAACTCGACCTTTTTTCACTTGGTAGGAACGATGGATATGTCATCCCTACTCGAACTTTTTTCGATTTGTTTATGCTTATCCTGCGAATCAACACGCTTCGATGGCGGCTACTCTTGGGGATGCTTGTCTTTAGGTGGAACTGCATCTTTAGAGTGTGGTTTGTCCCCCTCGTGACGATCTTGGTAGCTCTTATACTGGTCCGGGTCTGGCTGACGAGGAGAACGAGAGCACGAAGAATGAGGACGATTGGGATCATGACGCCTCCTATCATCCCTGCCACGGCTCTCGCGGCGATCATGTTCAATGTCGAGATCAAATCTAGGCAAATTGGTGCGGACTTTCCTGACATCATCACTGGGACGTGTCATAGTTCCTGCAAAATAAGGATTGTAAAGTTCAGAACCAATGTTTATGTGAAGCATAGGTACTGTGACGTGTAGTGTTGGTGTGTTGTGCATATCCTAAGTGATAACCCTACCCCAACCAACCAGAGCCCGAAGTTAGGCCGACAGGTGCAGTTTCCTTAGTCTTTACAGGGGTAGCTTCCTCTGAGGAAGTAAAAATAAGACGGTTCGTTCCAAAATCTTCTAAAGTGTAAAGGGTCTCAGACAAGGTGAGATTGTCCAAAAGCTGAAACGTAGAATCATTTGTAGTTGTGGCATCTCATTGAGGAGCATCTAACGACAACTCTTTTGGAGAGATTGGCTTTTCAGGAGTGGCAGCATCCTTGGGAGTAATGTTTTTATTTCTATCTTTTTCAGCTATATTTGCTAATATATCATCTTAAGTCGTAGAGGGAGAAGGAGGATCCCTAAAGGACATTGTTGGATCTTTTGAACTTTCTCCCCTCGCAAGAGGACTATCGATTGGCCCCTCAACTGGGAGTATGTACACATAAGGACCTTCATTGTGACCTATCCTTCGAGATATAGCAGCTAGACGATGCAGATGGAGATATTCGTCTACTAAGCAGTCGATGGTCAATAATTTTTGGTCGCCATTGAGTAACCGATTCAAGCGATCAAATTGCACTGCATGCTTCTCTTGTGGTGGGTTAGGAACTGTAAGTGAAAACAAGCAATGCTTAATGTATATATGATAAAGGCTGGAACTAGAGCATAAAAACTGAGGTCCTTACTTGACTTAAGACATTTTTTGGAACACCCAGGCTGTTGCATAACATAAAACCATTCACATTTCGGGTCCCCATCTTGACTGCTAAAAGTAACAGTGATGATTTTCCTTTTTGGCACCGATTCAATGTATACAAAAGACAGGGTATCAGTGGTTCAATGCTTGAAATTGAAGAAGAAATGAACATCCTCAAAAGTTAGCTCCACACCTAGAATTTCTCTATAAGCTATGTACAGAGTATACAAATAAGCATAAGAGTTGGGATGAAGCTACATCAGAGCAATCCGCAATTGTCTCAGAAAATCGATGACAAATGGCGGAAATAAGGGTATTGCCCTAACGAGGCACGTTAACCTGATGTAGCCATATACTCTTCTGGTGGAATATGAGGACGATCTTTTTTCGAAGGCAAATTAGTGTCTCTTCGAAGAATCCCATGCTTTAGGCATATCTATGCAAGCCTATCGTTGTCAATTATTAATTTGACTGAATCCTTGGGTCATTCCAAGATATTAACAATCCCAAACTCATCCGGGGCATGACTATCTCATACTCCTCCTTCTTCTTCCTCGGCTAGAGAGACGTCACCCGCGGATGACACATCATTTTCGTGACTTCCCGTTTCATAGTCTGGACCTGTACTATTCCAATCCGAATCTGAAGTGGAAGATACATCTTCAATAGTTGGATTCTGGATGACCCGACAACTTCTCTTCTCTCTGCCCATCTAGATGAATGTCTCATAGCCATGTCTGTTGAACTATCGAAGAAACAATAACAGAATTAAAGTGAAGTGGCCTATGTCCCCCTGTATATGTGTTGAAGCTAAAAGTGTGCAAGTGTACATGTAATGATGGAATTAGAATGTATAAGATCAACACAAAAGAAAGTAGTGGAAAAAATTATTGCACCTATGTGTTCATGATAGTTTGGGAGTTCAGTCATGATCGTAAGGCTCTATCCTAACTATCCGTAAAGTTACAAGCCATAGCCATTCTTTAATTAAGTTAGTTGAACCATTCTTGTACATCACGTTGAATCATTTTGGATTGGTACAGGTCTTCTTTTTTGTGTTAGTATCGGATCAGCTCGGATGTCCAAATTACAAGAAAATAGATTTGGATGCTTCACCTAAGAAGGTTTGTTCAGAGCATAAGAAAATAAGGGATCATATCAGATGGGATTAAAAGAAGGTGACCATAATCAAATTGGTTGACACCGAACCGAAATGCGACAACACCCCAAAACTAGTTCGTTTAACTCAACTTCCTCATACAACCATTATCATCTTCTCTGACCCGAACTGATTCCACCCTTCTTCATTAGCTGCTCTTCCTTATCTCTCTGAAGTATTCAACTCGAACTCACCCCGCTTCTCTCTTCCTTTCCTTATCCACTCCTTCAACACCATCTATCCCCTTTACTTCAAAAAGCCTGCTTGTAACTGAGCATTTATAAAGTAAAATGACCAGCACTGGCTTTGACCTCCTCCACAACCATCTCGAGGTGGCGACGAGGCCACCAACGACGATGGCGAAGGGACGAAAGACATAGTGTCAAGTTTCATACGGTAGTGAGAAAATTTGCTTAAATCGCTCCTAAATTCGGGTTAGAATCGATTAAAGCAAAGTTAAGCAAGGATTGAAGTCCCACCTATGAGATTGTTTCAAGAAATCGGAAGAGTCTCTACGTGTTTCAAAGATTAGGGTTTTTAGGTTTTTGGTAACAAAAAAGGCGGCGGTAGAGAATGAGGAATTAGATAGAAAGGTGCAAATATATATATGAAGGAGATGGGTATCCCTTCATGTTTAAGGGGATTAGACACTCAAGGCCGGTCTGGTAAGTAAAATAGCCCAGTCCAGCGTAAAGCCTTCAAGCTCTTTGGCGCGATGAAGATCAAACCCAGATCGGATAAACTTCTTCCGAACCATAATCACTAGGTTTAACTCAGCACACGAGACCTACCCAAAAGAAAAAGTGACAAGCTAATAAGTAGGAATTATAAGAGTTTACCTGGAGGAGCTACTTGGACAATGAACGAAGCTTTTGAAGTTATTATGAATAAAGAATGCAATTTATGCGTTCCATTGCGTATTTATAGACAACAAGAGCTGCGACTTGATGGAGCGACACGACTTTACAAACAAACAGAAGCAATTATTCAATAACTTCGATTTAGAAGCAAATAGATGGACCATTTCAAAGCACATGCCATCTTCGATAAGAGCGTACTTCGAGGGGGCAAAAGGTTAGCCTACTTTGTCGTTACGCTACACAAAGCTAAGGGATTACTTGACAAATAGGTTCAAGAGGGGAGACGAGCACCAGGTAGTCGGCTCGGTTCAGAGACCTCCGAACCGATTCCTTATACTTTAAAACAAGCGGCCCAGGGAATGATGAATGGAAGACATGATTGGATCAGATCGGCTCCTTTCAAACCGAACCCTTATCGCTGATCCGATCCGAACCACAACACTACTTCAACAATGCACAATTTCCTAAGTATGCGGGGCGGTTTCTCCACATGAACCCACGATTTCAATGTGCTATCATCATCCTGGAGCATGCACGACCCAAACCAAACCAGACGAACGCCACGTGTACCCGAACCGGAGGCCCTCCAAAGGAACTTCCTACCAATAAATACACCACTAATGTAACAGCCCGAAAATCTGGGCCAGTTTAAAATTTTTATTTTGGCAATTTTAGTGAATTTTGATTATTTAAAATGAATTATTTTAAATAAAATCGACGAGAAATTTATTTTGAATGGAATTAGAACGTATATATTATATACGTCGTCGTTAGAATATAATAATTATATATAATTATAAATAGAATTGAAAATGGCGCGGTAGTTCGATAATTCGATTTCAAACTTCAATTGGATGTACCAGGTGCAAAACAATCCGGATTTTAGTGAAACCAAAAACATTAGGATCTATTTTAGAATATCTTTCCAACGAATCCGAAAAATTGAGATTTCATAGCGGGAATCAAAAGATATGTCCAGTTGAAAATTCTGAATAGTCGCTATGAAATTCATGCCCTTAAAAATGGGAATTTTGCAAACGACCTCGGATTTCGACGAAACCACTTTTGTTGGATCCGTGATGTCAAGTTATCGCAAAGTTTCAATTTTCGTAATTTTTCGAATCAATATGTGAGCGTGGCGAAGGAAAACGCGTTTGACCAGTTTCAGTTGAATTTAATCGACTGGAAAATGGCCATTTTTCCAACGGTCTCAGAATTCGACGAAACTAGTTTTGTTAGGACCGTATCCTCAATACGGAGCTAGAAAATATTTTTTCTGGAATTTTTCGAGTTAGTATGTGACCCCAGTAAATTGAAATGCGCGTTCAAATTCAATATATAGAGTTATATGTTGATTTTGACGAAACCTGATCGAAACGATCGAATCGGCTTACGATACATATCCCATTGGGTTCGGAATGGGGGTAATTAGTTATGGACGACAGGCGGTGGGCCTCATTTAGAGGTCGAATGAAGAAGTCAACTTTTTGAAATTTAAAATATTAAAATAATAAAAAAAAACTTTCCTCTTTCCTCTCCCTATTACCTCTCTGCCCCCCCCCCCTCCCCCCCCTCCCCCCCACCCCCGGTTTATTTTCTTCAAATCGATTTTTGGAAAAAAGAAAGAAAGGAGAGAGAAGGGGGGATCGCGATCCGCCGCCCCCCTTAGTCGGACGCCGCCGCCCCAGGTGGGGCGCCACCACCTGCCCCTCCACCCTCTCTTCCTCCTCCCCGCTCCTGCTCCTCCTCCCTTTCCATCTTCCCCCTTTCCACTTCGATAACCGCGACGCCCCCCCCCCTCGCCTGCCACTCCCTCCGCCGCCCTCCTTGAATCGCGCGCCACCCCCCATCTCTGACACCCCCCCATCTCCTTTCCCCGACCACCCTTCGCGCAGCTCCAATGGCCGACGCCCTCCGATGAACCACAAACCCCCCTCTTCCTCCATTCAAGCTCCATAACCCCAAATGCAACCAAAATCGCCACCCCGCACCACCCTCTTCACTGGCAGCGCCGTTAACCCCCTCTTCCGATCAGAAATGTGAGTTTTATTTATTAACATTTATTTTCAGTTTTATTATATAATAGTTTCTTTAAAAATCTGATTTTAATTGTAGGAAAAAGCTTAAATTTTTATACGATAAAAGCTTGGATTTTTAAGCGGTAAAAATTTGATTTTTAGCTAAGAGAAGTGATTTTTATCGTGATGAAAGTGCGATTTTTAAAACGAAGAAGAGTTGGTTTAAAAATAAGATTTTTGAAAACAAAAAGAAGTGGTTTTTATATATGTATTGAAATAAAAATATAATTTTTATAAAATAGAAAGAATAAAAATATAATTTTTATAATATAGAGAAGTTAAGAATATAATTTTATATACTAGTGACCTAATAAAAATATGATTTTTACTTAGGTAGATTATTAAAAATCTGATCTTTATATAATAGAAGACATAAAAATAGTATTTTTATACAAGTAGTGTATTGAAAATATGATTTCTATATAATAGAGAATATAAAAATATTATCTTTATTTAGTAGAGATTATAAAAATACGATTTTTATATTTAAAAGGTTATGAACTTTGTATTTAAAAAGGGTATGATCTCTATATAGAGAAAGGCGAAATATTTATAATTGAATAGGCGAAATCTTTATAATTGAAAAAGCGAAATCTTTATAATTGAAAAGGCGAAATCTTTATAATTGAAAAGGCGAAATATTTATAATTGAAAAGGCGAAATCTTTATAATTGAAAAGGCGAAATCTTTATATTTGAAAAGGCGAAATCTTTATATTTGAAAAGGCGAAATCTTTAAATTTGAAAGGGCGAAATCTTTATATTTGAAAAGGCGAAATCTTTATGTGTAAAATAGCGTGATAAAAATGTAATCTTTATTATATGAACAACGATGTAAAAATAGAATTTTTATCTATATAGCATCGAAGTAAAAATTCGTTTTTTATATATTGAATAGCAAAGTAAAAATTCAATTTTTATATATTGAATAGCGAAGTAAAAATTCGATTTTTAGATATTGAATAGCGAAGTAAAAAATTCGATTTTTATATATGTAGTGGCTACGGGCGACGAAAGTGACGAAAGGCGAGAACGACGAAGATTTCTATAATAAAAGAGTCGTGGAGTTGGGATAGCTATCGGTGAGAACTTCTCACTCAAATTTCCTTTTCTAGTTATATATATATATATATACTAGGATGCAGACGGTGCTTAGAAGCACCCGACACCCGTCATCCACAGACCATGGATGGCTTGTTTGTTTAATTGATGTGTTGTGAAATTTGTTTGTGTTGTTGATGTGAAATCGATAATAAAGTGTGGATGTGTTGAAATAAATTAATTATCGTTAAAAATATATTTTTTAACATGAATGTGAATAAATATATATTTATAAACAAATCGGCCGATTTGTTTATATACACTGATTTGACTGATATTGATTGGGTCGATAAATTTTACACATCGCCCAACTGCACAAATAAAAATCTGATTTTGTTGATTTGAAACCCCACACGGGTGTTGGGATGATATTTGAGTACACTAATCCCAATTATTTAATTGTATGTCGATCAATTGGTCGACAAGCTGTGTAAGCGTTGATTATTTATATTTGATGCTTATGTAGTTGTGTGGTGCACCTTGGATGATGGTTGATTGTTGATCGTTGCTATTATATACATGTGTTGTATGGAATCCATATAATTAACGTTATATGGTGATTGATTGGGCCTCATTCCAATTGGGAAAATAATGAATATTATAAAAGAAAATTCATGTGTTGAATATAAAAATAGTCATGTGTTGACGATGTTCATGAGTTGAAACTATCGACGTGTTGAGTGAAATATTTTATACAATAAAATTTACATCTTTATCATATTTAAAATTAGAACTACTTCACGGTGGAGTCTAATTAAAAATCAAACGATAGATACCATGATTTTATAAAATATTTTACATAACAAAAATAGTCGCGTGTTGAAAGAAATATAGATTCATGTGTTGAATAGAATATATATTCATTTGTTGAATAGAATAACAAAGTTTTTGAAAAATATAAAGTCGTGTTTATTAGAGACGCGCTATTTTGTCGTGAACGATATTTATATCGATTTTATTCGTTTTATAATGAATATTGAAAAGTAATTTCAAAATTTAATATTTTGAAATGGAATTCAAATTAAATTAGATAAAAATTCAAATTGAAATTTTGTTGAATCAATTTGAAATGAATTCGATTCGAATTGAATAGAAAGTGAATTAGAATTCGAATTGAATAGAAAGTGAATTAGAATTAGAATTGAATAGAAAGTGAATTAGAATTTGAATTGAATAGAAAGTGAATTTGAATTCGAATTGAATAGAAATGAATTCAAATTGAATTAAATTGAAATTGAATTAAAAACGAATTGAAATCGTTTTGAATGAAATTTAAAACAAACTGAAATTGAATTGAAATCAATTTGAAATGAATTCGAATTGAATTAAATAGAAGGTAAATTCAAATTGAATTGAATTGAAATGAATTAGTATTTGAATTGAAACGAATTTGAATTTGAATTAAATAAAATTGAAATGAAATCAAATCGATTTGAAATTGAATGTAGCGTTGAAATGGTTTTGAAAACGAATTTAAAACGATTTATAAACTACGTTTTAAAAGGAAATCGACGAAATGTATATATATATTATATATATATATATATAATGGCCTGAATAGAATGCGCCGCGCCGCGGTAGTTCGTGAATTTCGACCATTAACTTCGAAATGACGTTGCGGGAGATCCGACCGTCGGATTCTCCTCAAACCGGAACCGTTGGGTTCGTATCGAAAAGAGGTTTCCAATGAATATTAGAAATTTGAATTCTAACGGTTGGATTTGGAATTACGTCCAAATAAAATTTAGAAAAGGTCGCTGTAAGTGCAGTTCGATGGCCGTTGATGGAAATAGACTGTACGAGCCTTGATAAAATTATTAAAAATATCTATAATTTGTGTAAAATCATAAGAAATGATTTGGGAAAAATTGGGCTGAAAAATTCCATATTTGAAAAGATAAATATAGATTTTTATCGAAATGAACTAGTTTTGAACTAGAATTAAAATCAATTTATTTTTGAAATAAATAAATTGAATTTGAAAGTGATTTTAAAAATAATCAATATTCCCAATACGTGGATTGGACTGGAATTGAATCGAAATTATCTTCGGAATATTTCGATGTGGGATTTCGTGACTATACAGATATTGTTATGGGAATTTGAAAGATATATTTTATATCGTTATTTCCAATACAATATTTTTTGGTTTCAGAATTTGATATTGAATATAAGATGGTATATTTTCTATTCAGAGCCTTTTATTTAATATCAAATGTGATTTGGGTTTATCGTGGATCGTGTTTTAGATGACATTGGTTCTTTAACCCGGTTAAATGCAGGATATTGATTTTTGAAAAGATTGAAACTAAGTGGAGTTTTAATGAATCTTTAATTAGATTAAAAAGTGAATTGATAATTTAAATTATCAAATCTGAAAGGTGATCTAGAATGGAGTACCACCAGTTTTTCTCCAATGCGATAGTTAAATCTTTAATTAGATTTGAACGTGAAATGGTAATTAAATTTACCGATAGCACCGTGGTGTTAGATGTGGAGTATTACCAGTTTTCTCCATGGGATATATAGGTTGGGATTGGGAAATAAAATAAACAATTACTTCGGTGTGGCTCGCTAATCCCGACTAGTTTGAAATGATATCCAAAGGAAGATTAAAGAATAAATTTAGAAGAATTTATCTTCAATAAAATTAATGGGAACTTTTCCCTAAGAATGTGATTTTGTGAATAAAAGAATATTCTGAATTCGAATGAGGCGTTTGTTGTGTTCGTGTAACATTTGTTTATTATATACGTGGGTTATTCAGAAAGGTCGGGTTATACCCATTCTGAATAACCGATTCGACGAGATGTCAAAGATAAAGACGGTGGTTGAAGACTGGAAGTCTTCACATCGTTTGGGTGATTACTGATGATCTCGATTGGACTGTACACCCAAGATGAGGGAAACAGTTGGCGATCGTCCAGACGTACTTGGAGATGGATGGATATGCGAGGAAAGTGCCTCCGGTTTCGTTCAGACCCAGAACGAACTTGTAAATGGACTATGTGTCTGACATTGGATTTTATTCTTTGTTGATTGATCTCTATTAAATATACATCTGTTTGGCGGCGGAGAATTTATTCTCTTGCTTAACGCCCTTCTCTGAGACGTACGAGCTCAGAGGTTGTATATCGATGGACATCAGTCGCATGGAGTGAATTGCCAGTGTGGCACGCGTAAGTGGCAATTGATTAGGGCTTCTGTTGAAAAGCAAAGTCTTGTGGTTGATGATCAAAGCACGGCCTGTGTGGCATAACTTTGTGAATAGCGTGAATTTGCGAGCCTCACACCTCGGTATGAGTCAAAAACGGGAGACGGACCGCTGGGAGAGCACGACGTTTCTTTCTAGCTAGGGTGGTGTCAGTGACCTACCAGCCCTAACATTTATATACTTTTCACCTGTGTGGTTGTTGGATACGAGGCGCCTCGGATATAGGTCTGTAAGGACCGGGAAACGTGTGTTCAGGAATAACTAATCCTCAAAAGTAAGAGAGGACAGGCCCAGCTGATTCCAAGGATCAAAGTGGGGTCCTGGGACATTTGCTAGAGTGTCTCGAACGCGAAGAGGAGCTTGCCCCTTGCCTCGACTCATGACGGAAATCCAATTTCCAATACGTGATATTGCGATTTTAATTGTAGAACTAGTATGGCGACATAGTAGATGGTAGCTATGCCGCCTATGATTGATATTTATGATTTGAATTGTTTGGACACTATACACTTATAATAGTATCAAATAATGTGTTTTAAACGTATCAAGCATGCTTTGGCTGTTATAAGGTAAAAACCCTATCCTCCGGCTTGCGTTGCATTGTGTGATGGGACCTGGGTCTTATAACAGCTTCATTTTTCTTTATTTAGTATTGCGCTGTTTGTTTTATGCACTAGTATTCTTGGGAGGAAACCCGTTCCGTGTTATACGGCGTGGTCCCTTGACTTACCTAGCTTTAAAAATAAAGTTTAATAACTGTTTTAGTTCTCACACCAGTCACATGACTGACCTGGAGTTTATTGTTTTAACCTAAACTCTGGGTGCCCCTATTTTCTACACGGGCAGCTAGTAGTTTTGGTTTTGCAGATTTATATTCACAGGGACCTGATTTACAGCTGGAACGATGCTCGGAAAGCTCTGTATCCGTGTATCACTTTCAGTTGTGTTTTGTATTATTTTCCGCTGCAATGTATTTAAATGTAATTTAAATCTCTGATATTTGTTGAATGTAATTTATTCATTTATACTCTGTATATTCTTGTATCTGATGGAATTGTTGTAATAACAATGAAATGTTCTTCCGTCTGCATTCCAATTTGTCCCGTTCTCAAAACGATCAGGGGTTTCGAACGGTCTTAGTCGGTTTAACGATCGATTCGGATCGAGCAAAATTCCTTGCCGTTACAGTTGGTATCAGAGCTTTGGTTTATGGAGCTCGAGAACAAGACACATTAGAACCAAACGAAAGAATTCATCAGATATTGGATTAGTAATATCTAATTAGAATGACTCGTTAGAGATGGGATCAGTAGTATCCTAGAACGAGTGTGAAGAGTATATTTTTCAAATGAAAACAATTTTATTTTGAAATTTAAATCGTTTTAAACGTATTTGAATATTTATTTATTTTGAATTTGGACAATCCAATATATAAAGATTTTGCATATACGCGTCATGAACGTATATTCGAAGTTCTAATATACTGGGTAGATATAGAATCACACTCTAGTCGCCCGGACATGGTCCTGATGATGAAGTATACCATCACTAGTTTTCATTTTCGAGTGAGGTGTGATTTATGTATATTTCCATTAGACTGGTGTGAGAACCAAAACTTATATAGATAAATTTATGGTTGTGTATTGGCATCAAAAACATGATTTTCTGTATATGTATCAAAATTATGAATTTGAAACTCTAATTCACTAATTGATTGATGGTTGTGTTGTTTGTTTATTTGTTTGATAATTTTGAACCATTATGCCTAATTGTACCAAATATTGAATTGTATTGAAAATTAGTCGCATTTGCTTGCATATACATGTACTTACATTGAACAAGTCATAGCAAGGAGGCTAGAGCCGAAGAATAAAATTTGTTTGCCCGAGAAATAGGTACATGTTTATCATAATTTACTGTTTTATTTGGGTGATGATGATTTTATGAGCCGATTGGCTAGCCGCTTGGCTTTTTCTTTTTCTTTTTGAGATCAGAAGGCCTGTATGGAAATTTCGGGATTTTCCCATGGCTTCCGGTGCAGAGGAGGTTATGGCGAAATTTTTCGAAAATTTAGGGTGTTAGCCAAATTTTTGAAGAAATTGAAAATTTTCAGAAACTGAAAAGTTGGAGAATGGAAGCCAGATCGAACGTAGAGTTGATTAATCAAACCACTTTCGACTTTGTTCCTTTTCGGGGACGAAAAGTTTTAAGTGGGGGAGATTGTAACAACCCGAAAATCTGGGCCAGTTTAAAATTTTTATTTTGGCAATTTTAGCGAATTTTGATTATTTAAAATGAATTATTTTAAATAAAATCGATGAGAAATTCATTTTGAATGGAATTCGAACGTATATATTATATACGTCGTCGTTAGAATATAATAATTATATATAATTATAAATAGAATTGAAAATGGCGCGGTAGTTCGATAATTCGATTTCAAACTTCAATTGGATGTACCGGGTGCAAAACAATCCGGATTTTAGTGAAACCAAAAACATTAGGATCTATTTTAGAATATCTTTCCAACGAATCCGAAAGATTGAGATTTCATAGCGGCAATCAAAAGATATGTCCAGTTGAAAATTCTGAATAGTCGCTATGAAATTCAGGCCCTTAAAAATGGGAATTTTGCAAACGATCTCGGATTTCGACGAAACCACTTTTGTTGGATCCGTGATGTCAAGTTATCGCAAAGTTTCAATTTTCGTATTTTTTCGAATCAATATGTGAGCGTGGCGAAGGAAAACGCGTTTGACCAGTTTCAGTTGAATTTAATCGACTGGAAAATGGCCATTTTTCCAACGGTCTCAGAATTCGACGAAACTAGTTTTGTTAGGACCGTATCGTCAATACGGAGCTAGAAAATATTTTTCTAAAATTTTTCGAGTTAGTATGTGACCCCAGTAAATTGAAATGCGCGTTCAAATTCAATATATAGAGTTATATGTTGATTTTGATGAAACCTGATCGAAACGATCGAATCGGCTTACGATACATATCCCATTGGGTTCGGAATGGGGGTAATTAGCTATGGACGACAGGCGGTGGGCCTCGTTTAGAGGTCGAATGAAGAAGTCAACTTTTTAAATTTAAAATAAAAAAAACCTTTCCTCTTTCCTCTCCCTATTACCTCTCTGCCCCCCCCCCCCCCCCCCCCGTTTATTTTCTTCAAATCGATTTTTGGAAAAAAAGAAAGGAGAGAGAAGGGGGGATCGCGATCCGCCGCCGCCCCAAGTGGGGCGCCACCACCTGCCGCTCCACCCTCTCTTCCTCCTCCCCGCGCCTGCTCCTCCTCCCCCTCCATTTTCCCCCTTTCCACTTCGATAATCGCGACGACGGCCCCCTCCCCAGCCTGCCACTGCCTCCGCCGCCCTCCTTGAATCGCGCGCCACCCCCCTATCTCTGACACCCCCCCATCTCCTTTCCCTGACCACCCTCCGCGCAGCTCCACTGGCCGACGCCCTCCGATGAACCACAAACCCTCCTCTTCCTCCATTCAAGCTCCATAACCCCAAATGCACCCAAAATCGCCACCCCGCACCACTCTCTTCACAGGCAGCGCCGTTAACCCCCTCTTCCAATCAGAAATGTGAGTTTTATTTATTAACATTTATTTTTAGTTTTATTATATAATAGTTTCTTTAAAAATCTGATTTTAATTGTAGGAAAAAGTTTAAATTTTTATACGATAAAAGCTTGGAATTTTAGGCGGTAAAATTTGATTTTTAGCTAAGAGAAGTGATTTTTATCGTAATGAAAGTGCGATTTTTAAAACGAAGAAGAGTTGGTTTAAAAATAAGATTTTTGAAAACAAAAAGAAGTGGTTTTTATATATGCACTGAAATAAAAATATAATTTTTATAAAATAGAAAGAATAAAAATATAATTTTTATAATATAGAGAAGTTGAGAATATAATTTTTTATACTAGTGACCTAATAAAAATATGATTTTTACTTAGGTAGAGTATTAAAAATCTGATCTTTATATAATAAAAGATATAAAAATACTATTTTTATACAAGTAGTGTATTGAAAATATGATTTCTATATAATAGAGAATATAAAAATATTATCTTTATTTAGTAGAGATTACAAAAATACGATTTTTATATTTAAAAAGTTATGAACTTTGTATTTAAAAGGGTATGATCTCTATATAGAGAAAGGCGAAATATTTATAATTGAAAAGGCGAAATCTTTATAATTGAAAAGGCGAAATATTTATAATTGAAAAGGCGAAATCTTTATAATTGAAAAGGCGAAATCTTTATAATTGAAAAGGCGAAATCTTTATATTTGAAAAGGCGAAATCTTTATATTTGAAAAGGCGAAATCTTTAAATTTGAAAGGGTGAAATCTTTATATTTGAAAAGGAGAAATCTTTATGTGTAAAATAGCGTGATTAAAATATAATCTTTATTATATGAACAACGATGTAAAAATAGAATTTTTGTCTATATAGCATCGAAGTAAAAATTCGATTTTTATATATTGAACAGCGAAGTAAAAATTCGATTTTTATATATTGAATAGCGAAGTAAAAATTCGATTTTTATATATTGAATAGCGAAGTAAAAATTTGATTTTTAGATATTGAATAGCGAAGTAAAAAATTCGATTTTTATATATGTAGTGGCTACGGGCGACGAAAGTGACGAAAGGCGAGAACGATGAAGATTTCTATAAAAGAAGAGTCGTGGAGTTGGGATAGCTATCGGTGAGAACTTCTCACTCAAATTTCCTTTTCTTGTTATATATATATATATATATATATACTAGGATGCAGACGGTGCTTAGCAGCACCCGACACCCGTCATCCACAGACCATCGATGGCTTGTTTGTTTAATTGATGTGTTGTGAAATTTGTTTGTGTTGTTGATGTGAAATCGATAATAAAGTGTGGATATGCTGAAATAAATTAATTATCGTTAAAAATATAATTTTTAACGTGAATGTGAATAAATAAATATTTATAAACAAATCGGCCGATTTGTTTATATACACTGATTTGACTGATATTGATTGGGTCGATAAATTTTACACATCGCCCAACTGCACAAATAAAAAATCTGTGTTTGTTGATTTGAAACCCCACACGGGTGTTGGGATGATATTTGAGTACACTAATCCCAATTATTTAATTGTATGTCGATCGATTGGTCGACAGGCTGTGTAAGCGTTGATTATTTATATTTGATGCTTATGCAGTTGTGTGGTGCACCTTGGATGATGGTTGATTGTTGATCGCTGCTATTATATGCATGTGTTGTATGGAATCTATATAATTAACGTTATATGGTGATTGATTGGGCCTCATTCCAATTGGGAAAATAATGAATATTATAAAAGAAAATTCATGTGTTGAATATAAAAATAGTCATGTGTTGACGATGTTCATGAGTTGAAACTATCGACGTGTTGAGTGAAATATTTTATACAATAAAATTTACATCTTTATCATATTTAAAATTAGAACTACTTCACGGTGCAGTCTAATTAAAAATCAAACGATAGAAACCATGATTTTATAAAATATTTTACATAACAAAAATAGTCGTGTGTTGAAAGAAATATAGATTCATGAGTTGAATAGAATATATATTCATTTGTTGAATAGAATAACGAAGTTTTTGAAAAATATAAAGCCGTGTTGATTAGAGACGTGCTATTTTGTCGTGAACGATATTTATATCGATTTTATTCGTTTTATAATGAATATTGAAAAGTGATTTCAAAATTTAATATTTTGAAATGAAATTCAAATTAAATTAGATAAAAATTCAAATTGAAATTTTATTGAATCAATTTGAAATGAATTCGATTCGAATTGAATAGAAACTGAATTAGAATTCCAATTGAATAGAAAGTGAATTAGAATTTGAATTGAATAGAAAGTGAATTAGAATTTGAATTGAATAGAAAGTGAATTTGAATTTGAATTGAATAGAAATGAATTCAAATTGAATTAAATTGAAATTGAATTAAAAACGAATTGAAATCGTTTTGAATGAAATTTAAAACATACTGAAATTGAATTGAAATCAATTTCAAATGAATTCGAATTGAATTAAATAGAAGGTAAATTCAAATTGAATTGAATTGAAATGAATTAGAATTTGAATTGAATTGAAACGAATTTGAATTCGAATTAAATAAAATTGAAATGAATTCGAATTGAAATCAAATCGATTTGAAATTGAATGTAGCGTTGAAATGGTTTTGAAAACGAATTTAAAACGATTTATAAAATACGTTTTAAAAGGAAATCGATGAAATATATATATTATATATATAATGGCCTGAATAGAACGCGCCGCGCCGCGGCAGTTCGTGAATTTCGACCATTAACTTCGAAATGACGTTGCGGGAGATTCGACCGTCGGATTCTCCTCAAACCGGAACCGTTGGGTTCGTATCGAAAAGAGCTTTCCAATGAATATTAGAAATTTGAAATCTAACGGTTGGATTTGGAATTATGTCCAAATCAAATTTAGTAAAGGTCGTTGTAAGTGCAGTTCGATGGCCGTTGATGGAAACCGACTGTACGAGCCTTGATAAAATTATTAAAAAAACCTATAATTTGTGTAAAATCATAAGAAATGATTTGGGAAAAATTGGGCTAAAAAATTCCATATTTGAAAAGATAAATATAGATTTTTATCGAAATGAACTAGTTTTGAACTAGAATTAAAATCAATTTATTTTTGAAATAAATAAATTGAATTTGAAAGTGATTTTAAAAATAATCAATATTCCCAATACGTGGATTGGACTGGAGTTGAATCGAAATTATCTTCGGAATATTTCGATGTGGGATTTCGTGACTATACATATATTGTTATGGGAATTTGAAAGATATATTTTATATCGTTATTTCCAATACGATATTTGTTGGTTTCAGAATTTGATATTGAATATAAGACGGTATATTTTCTATTCAGAGCCTTGTATTTAATATCAAATGTGATTTGGGTTTATCGTGGATCGTGTTTTAGATGACATTGGTTCTTTAACCCAGTTAAATGCAGGATATTGATTTTTGAAAAGATTGAGACTAAGTGGAGTTTTAATGAATCTTTAATTAGATTAAAAAGTGAATTGATAATTTAAATTATCAAATCTGAAAGGTGATCGAGAATGGAGTACCACCAGTTTTGCTCCAATGCGATAGTTAAATCTTTAATTAGATTTGAACGTGAAATGGTAAATAATTTTACCGATAGCACCGTGGTGTTAGATGTGGAGTATTACCAGTTTTCTCCATTGGATATATAGGTTGGCATTGGGAAATAAAATAAATAATTACTTCGGTGTGGCTCGCTAATCCCGACTAGTTTGAAATGATATCCAAAGGAAGATTAAAGAATAAATTTAGAAGAATTTATCTTGGATAAAATTAATGGGAACCTTTCCCTAAGAGTGTGATTTTGTGAATAAAAGAATATTCAGAATTGGAATGAGGCATTTGTTGTGTTCGTGTAACATTTGTTTATTATATACGTGGGTTATTCAGAAAGGCCGGGTTATACCCATTCTGAATAACCGATTCGACGAGATGTCGAAGATAAAGACGGTGGTTGAAGACCGGAAGTCTTCACATCGTTTGGGTGATTACTGATGATCTCAATTGGGTTGTACACCCAAGATGAGGGAAACAGTTGGTGATCGTCCAGACGTACTTGGAGATGGATGGATATGCGAGGAAAGTGCCTCCGGTTTCGTTCAGACCCAGAACGAACTTGTAAATGGACTGTGTGTCTGACATTGGATTTTATTCTGTGTTGATTGATCTCTATTAAATATACATCTGTTTGGCGGCGGAGAATTTATTCTCTTGCTTAACGCCCTTCTCTGAGACGTACGAGCTCAGAGGTTGTATATCGATGGACATCAGTCGCATGGAGTGAATTGCCAGTATGGCACGCGTAAGTGGCAATTGATCAGGGCTTCTGTTGAAAAGCAAAGTCTTGTGGTTGATGATCAAAGCACGGCCTGTGTGGCATAGCTTTGTGTATAGCGTGAATTCGCGAGCCTCACACCTTGGTATGAGTCAAAAACGGGAGACGGACCGCTGGGAGAGCACGACGTTTCTTTCTAGCTAGGGTGGTGTCAGTGACCTACCAGCCCTGACATTTATATACTTTTGACCTGTGTGGTTGTTGGATACGAGCCGCCTCGGATATAGGTCTGTAAGGACCGGGAAACGTGTGTTCAGGAATAACTAATCCTCAAAAGTAAGAGAGGACCGGCCCAGCCGATTCCAAGGATCAAAGTGGGGTCCTGGGACATTTGCTAGAGTGTCTCGAACGCGAAGAGGAGCTTGCCCCTTGCCTCGACTCATGACGGAAATCCAATTTCCAATACATGATATTGCGGTTTTAATTGTAGAACTAGTATGGCGACATAGTAGATGGTAGCTATGCCGCCTATGATTGATATTTATGATTTGAATTGTTTTGACACTATACACTTATAATAGTATCAAATAATGTGTTTAAAACGTATCAAGCATGCTTTGGCTGTTATAAGGTAAAAACTCTATCCTCCGGCTTGCGTTGCATTGTGTGATGGGACCTGGGTCTTATAACAGCTTCATTTTTCTTTATTTAGCATTGCGCTGTTTGTTTTATGCACTGGTATTCTTGGGAGGAAACCCGTTTCGTGTTATACGGCGTGGTCCCTTGATTTACCTAGCTTTAAAAATAAAGTTTAATAATTGTTTTAGTTCTCACACCAGTCACATGATTGACCTGGAGTTTATTGTTTTAACCTAAACTCTGGGTGCCCCTATTTTCTACACGGGCAGCTAGTAGTTTTGGTTTTGCAGATTTATATTCACAGGGACCTGATTTACAGTTGGAACGATGCTCGCAAAGCTCTGTATCCGTGTATCACTTTAAGTTGTGTTTTGTATTATTTTCCGCTGCAATGTATTTAAATGTAATTTAAATCTCTGATATTTGTTGAATGTAATTTATTCATTTATACTCTGTATATTCTTGTATCTGATGGAATTGTTGTAATAACAATGAAATGTTCTTCCGTCTGCGTTCCAATTTGTCCCGTTCTCAAAACGATCAGGGGTTTCGAACGGTCTTAGTCGGCTTAACGATCGATTCAGATCGAGCGAAATTCCTTGCCGTTACAGTTGGTATCAGAGCTTTGGTTTACAGAGCTCGAGAACAAGACACATTAGAACCAAACGAAAGAATTCATCAGATATTGGATTAGTAATATCCAATTAGAATGACTCGTTAGAGATGGGATCAGTAGTATCCTAGAACGAGTGTGAAGAGTATATTTTTCAAATGAAAACAATTTTATTTTGAAATTTAAATCGTTTTAAACGTATTTGAATATTTATTTATTTTGAATTTGGACAATCCAATATATAAAGATTTTGCATATACGCGTCATGAACGTATATTTGAAGTTTTAATATACTGGGTAGATATAGAATCACACTCTAGTCGCCCGGACATGGTCCTGATGATGAAGTATACCATCACCAGTGTTCATTTTCGAGTGACGAAGGTGTGATTTCTATATATTTCCATTAGACTGGCGTGAGAACCAAAACTTATATAGATAAATTTATAGTTGTGTATTGGCATCAAAAACATGATTTTCTGTATATGTATCAAAATTATGAATTTGAAACTCTAATTCACTAATTGATTGATGGTTGTGTTGTTTGTTTATTTGTTTGATAATTTTGAACCATTATGCCTAATTGTACCAAATATTGAACTGTATTGAAAATTAGTCGCATTTGCTTGCATATACATGTACTTACATTGAACAGGTCATAGCAAGGAGGCTAGAGCCGAAGAATAAAATTTGTTTGCCTGAGAAATTGGCACATGTTTATCATAATTTGCTGTTTTTTGGGTGATGATGATTTTATGAGCCGATTGCCTAGCCGCTTGGCTTTTTCTTTTTCTTTTTGAGATCAGAAGGCCTGTATGGCAATTTCGGGATTTTCCCATGGCTCCCGGTGCAGGGGAGGTTTTGGCGAAATTTTTCGAAAATTTAGGGTGTTAGCCAAATTTTTGAAGAAATTGAAAATTCTTAGAAACTGAGAAGTTGGAGAATGGAAGCCAGATCGAACGTAGAGTTGATTAATCAAACCACTTTCGACTTTGTTCCTTTTCGGAGACGAAAAGTTTTAAGTGGGGGAGATTGTAACAACCCGAAAATCTGGGCCAGTTTAAAATTATTATTTTGGCAATTTTAGCGAATTTTGATTATTTAAAATGAATTATTTTAAATAAAATCGACGAGAAATTTATTTTGAATGGAATTCGAACGTATATATATACGTCGTCGTTAGAATATAATAATTATATATAATTATAAATAGAATTGAAAATGGCGCGGTAGTTCGATAATTCGATTTCAAACTTCAATTGGATGTATCGGGTGCAAAACAATCCGGATTTTAGTGAAACCAAAAACATTTGGATCTATTTTAGAATATCTTTCCAACGAATCCGAAAGATTGAGATTTCATAGAGGGAATCAAAAGATATGTCCAGTTGAAAATTATGAATAGTCGCTATGAAATTCAGGCCCTTAAAAATGGGAATTTTGCAAACGACCTCGGATTTCGACGAAACCACTTTTGTTGGATCCGTGATGTCAAGTTATCGCAAAGTTTCAATTTTCGTAATTTTTCGAATCAATATGTGAGCATGGCGAAGGAAAACGCGTTTGATCAGTTTCAGTTGAATTTAATCGACTGAAAAATGGCCATTTTTCCAACGGTCTCAGAATTCGACGAAACTAGTTTTGTTAGGACCGTACCGTCAATACGGAGCTAGAAAATATTTTTCTGGATTTTTTCGAGTTAGTATGTAACCCAGTAAATTGAAATGCGCGTTCAAATTCAATATATAGAGTTATATGTTGATTTTGACGAAACCTGATCGAAACGAACAAATCGGCTTACGATACATATCCCATTGGGTTCGGAATGTGGGTAATTAGCTATGGACAATAGGCGGTGGGCTTCGTTTAGAGGTCGAATGAAGAAGTCAACTTTTTGAAATTTAAAATATTAAAATAATAAAAAAAAACCTTTCCTCTTTCCTCTCCCTATTACCTCTCTACCCCCCCCCCCCCCCCGTTTATTTTCTTCAAATCGATTTTTGGAAAGAAAAAAAGAAAGGAGAGAGAAGGGGGGATCGCGATCCGCCGCACCCCCCTAGTTGGAAGCCGCCGCCCCAGGTGGGGCGCCACCACCTGCCGCTTCACCCTCTCTTCCTCCTCCCCGCGCTTGCTCCTACTCCCTCTCCATCTTCCCCCTTTCCACTTCGATAACCGCGACGACCCCCCCCCCCCCACACCTGCCACTCCCTCCGCCGCCCTCCTTGAATCGCGCGCCACCCCCCATCTCTGACACCCCCCCTCCTTTCCCCGACCACCCTCCGCGCAGCTCCACTGGGCGACGCCCTCCGATGAACCACAAACCCCCCTCTTCCTCCATTCAAGCTCCATAACCCCAAATGCACCCAAAATCGCCACCCCGCACCACCCTCTTCCGATCAGAAATGTGAGTTTTATTTATTAACATTTATTTTCAGTTTTATTATATAATAGTTTCTTTAAAAATCTGATTTCGATAATAGGAAAATGCTTAAATTTTTATACGATAAAAGCTTGGATTTTTAGGTGATTTTTATCGTGATGAAAGTGCGATTTTTAAAACAAAGAAGAGTTGGTTTAAAAATAAGATTTTTGAAAACAAAAAGAAGTGGTTTTTATATATGTATTGAAATAAAAATATAATTTTTATAAAATAGAAAGAATAAAAATATAATTTTTATAATATAGAGAAGTTGAGAATATAATTTTTTATACTAGTGACCTAATAAAAATATGATTTTTACTTAGGTAGAGTATTAAAATTCTGATCTTTATATAATAGAATATATAAAAATACTATTTTTATATAAGTAGTGTATTGAAATTATGATTTCTATATAATAGAGAATATAAAAATATTATCTTTATTTAGTAGAGATTATAAAAATACGATTTTTATATTTAAAAGGTTATGAACTTTGTATTTAAAAAGGGTATGATATCTATATAGTGAAAGGCGGAATATTTATAATTGAAAAGGCGAAATCTTTATAATTGAAAAGGTGAAATCTTTATAATTGAAAATGCGAAATATTTATAATTGAAAAGGCGAAATCTTTATAATTGAAAAGGCGAAATCTTTATAATTTATAAAGCGAAATCTTTATAATTGAAAAGGCGAAATATTTATAATTGAAAAGGCGAAATCTTTATAATTGAAAAGGCGAAATCTTTATATTTGAAAAGGCGAAATCTTTATATTTGAAAAGGCGAAATCTTTATATTTGAAAGGGCAAAATCTTTATATTTGAAAAGGCGAAATCTTTATGTGTAAAATAGCGTGATAAAAATATAATCTTTATTATATGAACAACGATGTAAAAATAGAATTTTAATCTATATAGCATCGAAGTAAAAATTCGATTTTTATATATTGAATAGCGAAGAAAAAATTCGATTTTTATATATTGAATAGCGAAGTAAAAATTCGATTTTTATATATTGAATAGAGAAGTAAAAATTCGATTTTTAGATATTGAATAGCGAAGTAAAAAATTCGATTTTTATATATGTAGTGGCTACGGGCGACGAAAGTGACGAAAGGCGAGAACGACGAAGATTTCTATAAAAGAAGTGTCGTGGAGTTGGGATAGCTATCGTTGAGAACTTCTCACTCAAATTTCCTTTTCTAGCTATATATATATATATATACTAGGATGCAGACGGTGCTTAGCAGCACTCGACACCCGTCATCCACAGACCATGGATGGCTTGTTTGTTTAATTGATGTGTTGTGAAATTTGTTTGTGTTGTTGATGTGAAATCGATAATAAAGTGTGGATGTGTTGAAATAAATTAATTATCATTAAAATATAATTTTTAACGTGATTGTGAATAAATAAATATTTATAAACAAATCGGCCGATTTGTTTATATACACTAATTTGACTGATATTGATTGGGTCGATAAATTTTACACATCGCCCAACTGCACAAATAAAAATCTGTGTTTGTTGATTTGAAACCCGACACGGGTGTTGGGATGATATTTGAGCACACTAATCCCAATTATTTAATTGTATGTCGATCTATTGGTCGACAGGCTGTGTAAGCGTTGATTATTTATATTTGATGCTTATGCAGTTGTGTGGTGCACCTTGGATGATGGTTGATTGTTGATCGTTGCTATTATATACATGTGTTGTATGGAATCCATATAATTAACGTTATATGGTGATTGATTGGGCCTCATTCCAATTGGGAAAATAATGAATATTATAAAAGAAAATTCATGTGTTGAATATAAAAATAGTCATGTGTTGACGTTGTTGATGAGTTGAAACTATCGACGTGTTGAGTGAAATATTTTATACAATAAAATTTACATCTTTATCATATTTAAAATTAGAACTACTTCACGGTGGAGTCTAATTAAAAATCAAACGATAGATACCATGATTTTATAAAATATTTTACATAATAAAAATAGTCGTGTGTTGAAAGAAATATAGATTCATGTGTTGAATAGAATATATATTCATTTGTTGAATAGAATAACGAAGTTTTTGAAAAATATAAAGCCGTGTTGATTAGAGACACGCTATTTTGTCGTGAACTATATTTATATCGATTTTATTCGTTTTATAATGAATATTGAAAAGTGATTTCAAAATTTAATATTTTAAAATGAAATTCAAATTAAATTAGATAAAAATTCAAATTGAAATTTTATTGAATCAATTTGAAATGAATTCGATTCGAATTGAATAGAAAGTGAATTAGAATTCGAATTGAATAGAAAGTGAATTAGAATTTGAATTGAATAGAAAGTGAATTTGAATTCGAATTGAATAGAAATGAATTCAAATTGAAATTGAATTAAAAACGAATTGAAATCGTTTTGAATGAAATTTTAAACAAACTGAAATTGAATTGAAATCAATTTGAAATGAATTCGAATTGAATTAAATAGGAGGTAAATTCAAATTGAATTGAATTGAAACGAATTAGAATTTGAATTGAATTGAAACGAATTTGAATTCGAATTAAATAAAATTGAAATGAATTCGAATTGAATTGAAATCAAATCGATTTGAAATTGAATGTAGCGTTGAAATGGTTTTGAGAACGAATTTAAAATGATTTATAAAATACATTTTAAAAGGAAATCGACGAAATATATATAATATATATGTATATATATATATAATGGCCTGAATAGAACGCGCCGCGCCGCTGCAGTTCGTGAATTTCGACCATTAACTTCGAATTGACGTTGCGGGAGATCCGACCGTCGGATTCTCCTAAAACCGGAACCGTTGGGTTCGTATCGAAAAGAGCTTTCCAATGAATATTAGAAATTTGAAATCTAACGATTGGATTTGGAATTATGTCCAAATCAAAATAGAAAAGGTCGCTGTAAGTGCAGTTCGATGGCCGTTGATGGAAATCTACTGTACGGGCCTTGATAAAATTATTAAAAATATCTATAATTTGTGTAAAATCATAAGAAATGATTTGGGAAAAATTGGGCTGAAAAATTCCATATTTGAAAAGATAAATATAGATTTTTATCGAAATGAACTAGTTTTGAACTAGAATTAAAATCAATTTATTTTTTAAATAAATAAATTGAATTTGAAAGTGATTTTAAAAATAATCAATATTCCTAATACGTGGATTGGACTGGAGTTGAATCGAAATTATCTTCGGAATATTTCGATGTGGGATTTCGTGACTATACAGATATTGTTATGGGAATTTGAAAGATATATTTTATATCGTTATTTCCAATACGATATTTGTTGGTTTCAGAATTTGATATTGAATATAAGCCGGTATATTTTCTATTCAGAGCCTTGTATTTAATATCAAATGTGATTTGGGTTTATCGTGGATCGTGTTTTAGATGACATTGGTTCTTTAACCCAGTTAAATGCAGGATATTGATTTTTGAAAAGATTGAAACTAAGTGGAGTTTTAATGAATCTTTAATTAGATTAAAAAGTGAATTGATAATTTAAATTATCATATCTGAAAGGTGATCGAAAATGGAGTACCACCAGTTTTGCTCTAATGCGGTAGTTAAATCTTTAATTAGATTTGAACGTGAAATGGTAATTAATTTTACCGATAGCACCGTGGTGTTAGATGTGGAGTATTACCAGTTTTTTCCATGGGATATACAGGTTGGGATTGGGAAATAAAATAAATAATTAATTCGGTGTGGCTCGCTAATCCCGACGAGTTTGAAATGATATCCAAAGGAAGATTAAAGAATAAATTTAGAAGAATTTATCTTGGATAAAATTAAAGGGAACCTTTCCCTAAGAATGTGATTTTGTGAATAAAAGAATATTCTGAATTGGAATGAGGCGTTTGTTGTGTTCGTGTAACATTTGTTTATTATATACGTGGGTTATTCAGAAAGGCCGGGTTATACCCATTCTGAATAATCGATTCGACGATATGTCAAAGATAAAGACGGTGGTTGAAGACCGGAAGTCTTCACATCGTTTGGGTGATTACTGATGATCTCGATTGGGCTGTACACCCAAGATGAGGGAAACAGTTGGTGATCGTCCAGATGTACTTGGAGATGGATGGATATGCGAGGAAAGTGCCTCCGGTTTCGTTCAGACCCAGAACGAACTTGTAAATGGACTGTGTGTCTGACATTGGATTTTATTCTGTGTTGATTGTCTCTATTAAATATACATCTGTTTGGTGGCGGAGAATTTATTGTCTTGCTTAACGCCCTTCTCTGAGACGTACCAGCTCAGAGGTTATATATCGATGGACATCAGTCGCATGGAGTGAATTGCCAGTGTGGCACGCGTAAGTGGCAATTGATCAGGGCTTCTGTTGAAAAGCAAAGTCTTGTGGTTGATGATCAAAGCACGGCCTGTGTGGCGTAGCTTTGTGTATAGCGTGAATTCGCGAGCCTCACACCTCGGTATGAGTCAAAAACGGGAGACGGACAGCTGGGAGAGCACGACGTTTCTTTCTAGCTAGGGTGGTGTCAGTGACCTACCAGCCCTGACATTTATATACTTTTCACCTGTGTGGTTGTTGGATACGAGGCGCCTCGGATATATGTCTGTAAGGACCGGGAAACGTATGTTCAGGAATAACTAATCCTCAAAAGTAAGAGAGGACCGGCCCAGCCGATTCCAAGGATCAAAGTGGGGTCCTAGGACATTTGCTAGAGTGTCTCGAACGCGGAGAGGAGCTTGTCCCTTGCCTCGACTCATGACGGAAATCCAATTTCCAATACGTGATATTGCGGTTTTAATTGTAGAACTAGTATGGCGACATATTAGATGGTAGCTATGCCGCCTATGATTGATATTTATGATTTGAATTGTTTTGACACTATACACTTATAATAGTATCAAATAATGTGTTTTAAACGTATCAAGCATGCTTTGGCTGTTATAAGGTAAAAACCCTATCCTCCGGCTTGCGTTGCATTGTGTGATGGGACCTGGGTCTTATAACAGCTTCATTTTTCTTTATTTAGCATTGCGCTGTTTGTTTTATGCACTGGTATTCTTGGGAGGAAACCCGTTCCGTGTTATACGGCGTGGTCCCTAGATTTACCTAGCTTTAAAAATAAAGATTAATAACTGTTTTAGTTCTCACACCAGTCTCATGACTGACCTGGAGTTTATTGTTTTAACCTAAACTCTAGGTGTCCCTATTTTCTACACGGGCAGCTAGTAGTTTTGATTTTGCACATTTATATTCACAGGGACCTGATTTACAGCTGGAACGATGCTCGAAAAGCTCTGTATCCGTGTATCACTTTCAGTTGTGTTTTGTATTATTTTCCGCTGTAATGTATTTAAATGTAATTTAAATCTCTGATATTTGTTGAATATAATTTATTCATTTATACTCTGTATATTCTTGTATCTGATGGAATTGTTGTAATAACAATGAAATGTTCTTCCGTCTGCGTTCCAATTTGTCCCGTTCTCAAAACGATCAGGGGTTTCAAACAGTCTTAGTCGGTTTAACGATCGATTCGGATCGAGTGAAATTCGTTGCCGTTACAACTAAGCATCATTTGAAGGGATCTTTTGGCAAATTTTTGACTTAAACACCTGTTATATCCGAATTTCACCACTTTAATATGATCACCATCAGTCTTAGAAGAATATTTCAGCGAGTGTTAAGCAAAATTATCTATTGTAAAAGTGAGATTGAGCGAAAATAATCATTGTATTTGTATTCCAATCATCAATTAAAGAGATATAAAGTGGACGTAGTCTCTTTAATGTTGAACCACTATAAATCGCATGTTTTTCCTTGTTCCTAATTTCATTTCACTTAGAATTATCAATAGTTTGGGTGTTAGAACCATTTTTGGATCTAACAGAGTTTCATCACATTTTTATAGAATACACATATTAGGATGATTATATGGTTAGCACATTAATGAACATACACGTTTTCATTGTTAGTTTGATGATGTGTTAATTGTTCTCTTGGTTTACATATGCTTTATTCTTGTGAACCACGTTGATTGTTAATTTATGTGTGTTTTTTTATTTGTATGAGGATGTTGTAATAACAATTATTTGCTATGGATTTCAATTATAGTCAATTAACGTTGAAACGCTATGGTTCATGTTGTCAAGTAGTGATTTTCATTATCTTACACTTTGTTGATGGATTATTATTTTTACACACCACATATTCCATAGAATGACGAGAAAGTACATTTTTTATTATAGTGTGTTGTGTGTTGTGATTGGTAAGAAACTATGGTTATTACATATGGGAAGATAGCTTATGATAGATGAATTTTCATACATTTTGTCATAAAATCCGTAAGAATGATTTATTATTTTGAATGGGTTTTATATTTAGGGAATTGCGGGGGTGCAATTCTTTTAAGGGGAAGAATGTAACATCCCGCAATTTTTACGGTTCTAAAAGTTAAGTAATTAAGAATTAATTATTACTTGAAAATAAACCGGATGTCGTATCTATTACCATTGCGATGGTCTTTCCGAGACGATCAGTTTGATATATAATTTTGATATATTTGAAATTATCATTTACAAGATATTGATTTTTTTTAGAATGAGAGATACCACATGAAACCATTAATTTTCAATGTTATAAATTCAAGAACAAGAAATGTGCTTGGTAGTTGTTAAGATTAATGGACTTTGATACATGAAGTCATGAGTTCAATTCCTGTCATTGACATATTTTTGAATTTTAATAAAACAAACAATAAAATATTTGTTCCAAGTAAGATGTATGTGTGTATGGATGCATATAAAAATGGGAGATATATAGGATTAAAAGTTGCACATAAGTAAAGATTTTACGTGTGCGTGTAATGTGTATATATATTTGTATGTATGTATACATATATATAGGGGATAGGTTCTTTCCAAATTATAATACATTAACTTCATAGGCTGTGAATTAATTCACATTAATTAACATGTTATTCAAATCCTTTATGTGTGTGTGTGTATACATATATATGCATATTTACATATATTTATGTAATTTGATTATACATTGACTTTGCATGCATTGAGGAAAGTAGTGAAAAAGTGGGATGGAAAATTATATACCTTATTTCCACTTTTGAAAATTTATTAGCAAGAAATTGTGCATTAATTTATAATATATTTTATTTATGGATGGTTGTGGGGTTTATGCATATTTTGCAGCTATTATACATTAATCGTATAACTTTTAATTATCGTATATTCATGTATATATGTAAATGTTTTGATTAATCGTGCATGCGAGGGTTAACTAGGCACTGATTGACATGTAGGCGAATTGATTTTTTTTATTAGGGATTTATTTTCTTAAGACTAAATTCCCTTGTATAAACGGTAATTTGTTTAATAAGATTTAAAGACACATTCGTTTGTTGTTGTTGTTTTTCGGTTTATTCAAATCCCTTTTTATCAGGAGTTAGATAAAAATAATAGTAATAGACACATGAGATATGCCTTAAGAAATTACTTCATTTCGAAGTAAATAAGAGAGCGGATATGATTTAAGTTGAGAATTCCTAGCTAGTGTTAATCTAATGTTGTAACAACCCGTATTTTTAATAACCTGTAATAACATGAATTGAGGCAGAATTAAATTATAAAATGGGAATCAAGGGAAACGGGCTATGCCATTGCGTTCGTCTCGGAAAAATACGCGAAATAGAGTCCGAGTTTTTGGAAATCGGAGTCCGTATGACCCAGTTAAGGCCCATTGAAGTTTGCAGAAAATTACTAAGTAAAAAAAAAATCAGATTCAAATTTGAAGAATTGGGCCAGCTGGGCCAAGGCGGGAAAATTCCCGCCAGGGGCCCCATGTCGACAGGCTTGTCGACAGGGTCCCCAGGGAGTCGACTGCCCTGTCGACAGCCCTGTCGACAGGGTGTAGCCAGGCAGATTAGCCTGGCGCACCTCTTTGGTTTGGGCTTGGTTGTGTGGTCTGGTTCTGGAGAGTTCCTAAATCTGACGGGCCAAAATTCACCTAGGGTTAATCCTATGGTCTAAATCACTCTAATCTTCTATAAATAAGCCTCTAACCTACCCTAAATCATTCATTAATCATCCTAGCAACAAAACTATGCCAAAATCTAAACTCTCATGGCCTCCACCTAAAACCCTAGCCTCCAATCTCTTCATTAATAATTCCTAAGTAATTTTCCATGCATACAAGCATATTTAGGCTTGTATGATCCTCCTTAGCTTGCATTAAAGGCTTGTTTTGCTATTGGCGTCATAAAGGAGGAGTCTTGATCAAGTTTGCTTGCATTTGGGGGTCTTAATTAGTTGCATAAGGGGTTTCTTGCATTTGTTATACTCATTTGAGTCCGCATAAGCATTGTAAGCCCTCTTACCTTCATTTTAGAAACTCTAAAGTTAATGTGAAATGACAAGTTGTGCATGTTTTGACAAGTTGTGCATGTTTTGGCAAGTTGTGCATGTTTATGCAAGTTTAAAATGACAAGTTGTGCATGTTTTGACAAGTTGTGCATGTTTTGGCAAGTTGTGCATGTTTATGCAAGTTTAAAATGACAAGTTGTGCATGTTTTGACAAGTTGTGCATGTTTTGGCAAGTTGTGCATGTTTATGCAAGTTTAAAATGACAAGTTGTGCATGTTTTGACAAGTTGTGCATGTTTTGGCAAGTTGTGCATGTTTATGCAAGTTTAAAATGACAAGTTGTGCATGTTTTGACAAGTTGTGCATGTTTTGGCAAGTTGTGCATGTTTATGCAAGTTTAAAATGACAAGTTGTGCATGTTTTGACAAGTTGTGCATGTTTTGACAAGTTGTGCATGTTTATGCAAGTTTAAAATGACAAGTTGTGCATGTTTTGACAAGTTATGCATGATTAAGGTAATATGCAAGTTCACCATGCTAAGTTATGCAAGTTTAACATGTTATGCATGTTTATGGTAATATGCAAGATCACTATGCTAAGTTGTGCAAGTCTAACATGTTATGCATGATTGTTGTGCAAGTTTATCATGTATGTTGTGTCAAGTTCCCTCTTCCTATCCTTTATGCGTTACTACGAATATGTAAGCGATAGAATGACGTTGGGGGTTTTGGGGTAAACTTAAAATACATGAAAATATAAGATTGGGAATTTACCTATTAAGTTAGGTCTACCCCTTGGGAATTTACCTATTAAGTTAGGTCTACCCAAGTAACTATTGGCTTGTAATTATGCTTTGAAATGAAGTGGACATGACACTTAGAAAACATAAGTGTGGCCAACTCGAGGTTGGGTTGAGTTTGTAGCGTAATTCTACCCGGAACCGACCGGCTTAACTAGTGGCTACAAACAATAGAACCCAATGTGAGAAGTTGGTCATGGGGTGCCAAGACCCGAGGTTAGACCAAGTTGTGGTGTAAAGCTACCCGGACCCGCCCGGCCTAACTAGTAACCACAACAAGGTCTAATGTGAGAGGTTAAGGTGCACTAAATTAATTAATGCCTCAGGATTAGGGTTAAGTCAGGGTCCACTAATACTTAACCAATTTGGGGATTCGAGGGATTAGAATGTGGTTAAGTGCTGAACCGTTGGTCACACTTAACTAGTTTAATCCATTTGGGAGTTCAAGGGATTAGAACGGGGTTAAGCCACACTTAACCAGTTTAATCCAGGATTAGTGAAGGGTTAAATCACACTTAACCTCCTTAGGAAACCCTAGCAGCGTGGTCTGTTCCAGCAGTAATCCCAGTTTGGTATCATTCACAACCCTAGGGGCTAGGCTAGGGCGGGGCACGATTACTGGACTGATGTAAGCAACCAAAACGACGGCTGAGTGGTACAGCGGTGCGGGTCCGGCGGGCTACGGACGTGCACGTAGTCCGATGTTGGACAAACTCGAGGCACGGGTACCAGTAGGTTAGGGCTGTGCATTATTGCTTAAGTGTCCGGGGTCGACAACCGAGGGCTTGATACACCCAAAGGTGGGCCCAGCACAGACTACCTACATCCATATGTGGGCCGTATGGACACCAACACTTGACGTGTTAGGTTTATAGGGAGCCGATCGACTAGACCGTGGGGCTGGACCTTATATTAAGGTCACTTCATGTTATTGGGCCAAGGTTTGGGCTAAGGGATCAATACCTGTTATGTTGGTTTACTAGTACACCGTGGTGCAAAACTTAGCTCTGTTTATGCGATGATACCTCTATCTATCTTGTAGTTAATTTACCATGCCTGTATGTTGTTATCTATGATCATCTCAGTTCTCATCATGATGTTAACTTTATTAGTTTATAGACTGATCGTAGCAGGGCTTACTCAGTCTTTTTGACTGACCCGTTTTTTTTCGCCTCTTTTCTTCCGTTTCCCCCCCCCCAGGTTCTCAGGGAGGGAATACAGGAGCCTAGCTTGGATCTTAGCTGCTTTCTTGGATAGCTCATGTATGCTTTGGACTTGGGCTTGCTATGGTTTCTTCCACTTTGGGGATAGCTACTATTATGTTTTCTTTTTCAGTTTCAGATAATGCTATTTCATGTACTAGACTTGTTTATTTGGGAAATTGACATCTTGATGTACCAGACTTGTTTTTGAAATAGTTTAAAAATCTTCCGCTGTTTTATTTACGTACTCTGTTTATTTACATATATATATATATGTCATGTCCTGCCTTGCTATATCATTATGCATGTTTACCAATAATGCCCCTCCAAAGCTAGTGCATTCCTTTGCGAGTGACCCTGGCGGAGGTGGGGTGTTACATTTGGTATCAGAGCATAAGGTTTACGAGAAGGGATAAAAAGGTTTTTAAAACTCTTTGAAAAACTATTTTCAAAACCAAGTATAAAGTATTTTCCAAAGAAAAGTCTAGTTATTTTTAAAAGGCTATTCCCCAAAAGCCATTAGCACTATCCTTTGACTCCTCGTTTGAACTCTTTTTCTTTTCGTTTCCAGCATGTCTGATAATCTCGTCTTGCCCGAAGGAGTAACGATACCCGATTGGTTTCGTCGGTACTTGGAAGTCACGGCACCGGTCCCGGGTGTCCCTAATGTTGTCTCCCCAGTCGAGGCCGTTGTTCCTCCCTCTCCTCCCGTAGCTGATGTTCCTCTTCCCCCTCAGCCTCCACAAGCGGACTTCGCGGAAACTTGCAAGAACTTTAAGAGGATGGGTGGCAAGAATTTTTATGGAACAGAGACTTTTGTAGAAGCAGGGAATTGGTTGAAAGAGACCGAAGATCTTTTAGCCACCTTTGATATAGGTGACCGCAGGAAGGTTTTACTAGCAGTATGGTTGCTAAAGGAAGAAGCTGCACGTTGGTGGGTAGTCACCACCGCTACTAGGCCAATTGAGACTTGGGATGACTTTAGAGGAAGGTTTGGACTGAGATTCTTATCACTGAAGCAAGGGGACATGACTATTAGGGAATACATAGATAAGTTTAATCAACTGGCTCAGGACGATTTAGACTTGGTTAATACAGCTCAGAAGAAGGCCCTACACTTTGCTCTAGGATTAAACGAGCCATTACGTGATTTGGCCCTGTCTCATATACCCTTGGGGGCGACTTTCGAGAGTTTAGTGAATTTGGCCCTACTTCAAGAAGAAGGTAGCAATGACAAGAAAGAAGTCAAGGCGAATGAGTCTCAAGGCAAGAGAGTAAATTCCGGGAAAAGGGGCAAGAATATGAAATGTAACTTCTGTGGTGCAGTTGGACATATAGCCAGGGAATGTAGGAAGAAGGAGAAGAGAAAGCGGGGCGAATGCTTTGATTGCGGTGAGTTTGGACATTTCAGCAAGGATTGCCCGAGGAAACAAGGGCAAGGTCAGACTCAGTATGCAGGACTATCTGGAGGGCGAATTCATCCCCTCAACCCCGTTCTTCCAGCTCATGATAGAGGTAGTGTTTCTGTTGAAAATCTTGTTTACATTTTCTGATTTTCCCTGTTCGAACTTTGTTTGATTCTGGCACATCGCATAGTTTTATTTCATCTGATCTAGTTGAAAGTTTGCACCTAAGTACTAGCCTAGTTGAGGATCCCGTCTGTGTTTCAAATCCAATTGGGGGTTCTACCCGCCTGTCTGTGGTCTGAGTGGATTTGAAAATTTCTGTCTTGAGTATAGAATTCTCGTGGGATGATTATATTCTCGGTTTCGGGGGATATGGGGTGGCTTTGGGCAGGGAATGGTTGTCCTATTTGGAGCCATTCTGGGTTTTTGTATATAGGGTTGTGAGGCTCATGACTCGCCTCAGCCGTACCCTTAGAAATTTCTAGCAACCCTAGGGGTCCCGTCATGTTATGTTATCTTGAATCCCTCAACTCGTCTATCGATAGTTTGCAATCTGTGAGGGTGGTCCGAGAATATCCTGATATCTGGGGATAGATTTCAGTATTATCTGGTTGGTAATACCAAGTCAGTTTCGTGGCCGGTTAGGCACATGAACTCACGAGATGAGAGTTAAGAAAGCAAGTCAAGGAGTTGCTTGAGAAGAACTTCCTGAGACGAAGCATTTTCGAGTAGGGTGCTCCAGAAGTATTCGTTACTGATGTGGACAGTTTGTTTCGCTATGTGTTGATTATCGTAAGATAACCGTTACGAGGGATCAATGATTTGTTTGATCAGCTTGTAGGAGCATCTGTTTTCTTTTGACCTAGCTACCGGACTCCATCAGCTTAGGATGGCTGAGGATGGAATTGACAAAACTGCGTTTAGGACTCTAGATGGGTTTTAGAATGGCTAGTCATGCTATTTGGTTTGACTAAGGCACCCGCATATTACGTGATTTTGATGGATAGGGTGTCTAGGAAGTCCTTGAACAAGTTTGTCAGGGTCGTCGTAGACGATATTTGATCTCCTCATAAGAACGAGGAAGAGCATGTTGGACATCTCAAGAAGGAGATGGATACGCTTAGAGCCACTAGTTGGAGGTCAAGTTCTCCAAATGTCATTTTGGAGGAAAAGTGGGATTTCTTGGGCATATAGTTCCTAAGTAAGGCTTAGCGGTGGATTCCGCTAAAGTGGCTGCGGTCTGTGACCGGAAGGCTCCGAGAAGGGCAATTGAAGTAGGAAGCTTTCTCCGTTTGACTAGTTAGTTAGCATTCCCGGAGCATAGACTTACTCTTCTGGATCAAGAAGGGGGTTTCACAGGAAGAAAACCCGCAGTTGGTCCAGAACATGGACCGGTTGATTCGAGGCGAAATGTTAAGTCACCTCGCTGGATATATTATAGATGACAAAGAATGACTAAGGCGCGACAAGAGATTATGTGTTCCTCGAGTGAAAGACTTGGTAAAGAAGGTTCTTGAAGATGCGCATCACTCGAGGAGGTGGCCGAGTTGGTTTCGGAATACATGTTGTGCCACCAGGTTGAGGCCAAGTCATAGAAGCCCAGTGGGCCATTACCTCCATTGGAAGTTTCGCAAGGGAAGTGTGAAAACATCTCGATAGATTATGTGGATAGACTACCTAGATCAAAGAAAGGGAATACGGGTATGAGGGTCATAATAGGTAGACTCACGAAGAGTGCTCATTTCAGTCCGGTGAAGAGCGAGAGGACTGCATCATGGTCAGCAACGGTTTACCCTCAAGAAGTTGGCCAGTTTTAAAATAGCCTGCAGAAAGCCATGGGTAGGCAACTGAATCTAGGTACGGCCTATAGGCGGATGGTTCATCTCGATTAAGCCTGAATTATAGGAAATCACGTGTATAAGGGCAATTGGCAACGTGGATTGGTATTTTCAAGAAAAGTTCTGCTGCATGGAATACCTTATGGTAAGAAGACGAGATCCAGGATTCACTGGTGAATTTTGGAGAGCTTGCATGAATCATGAGGTTATAATTATGTTTAAGCCAAGTATACAGAAGGAAGAATAAGTGGAAAAGAAAGACGAGAGGCAATAATGAAATGAGTTCCAACTCGAATTTGGGAAATAGGAGTCAGGAAGCCAAGGAATCATGAAGTGGAAGATGGTCAAAGCACAGTGGAGTTAAGCTCAAGGGAACGCGACTAAGAAGAGTGAAGACTAGATACGCGCATCATATCTCTTTTTAAGAGTGCATCCTTGATCCTCGTTCTCCTGTGGAGCTTGCTTGCAAGTTATCTTTTGTATATGTCCTCTCGATCCCATTCTCGATCTTATTTCTGTTGTAAACTCCATAAGGGGGTTAAGACTCATCGGTTAGTACTATATGTCAAAGCTTGAGTGGATTTCTTGTAATCCAAAGAGGAGTTTATCTAGTTTATCTAGTTTATCGTGTTTATCTTGTCATGAGAACCTTAGGTAGAAACCCTTTGGATGAAACATGTATTTGAAACATGTTATGCTTGATGGTTGCAAGTGGTTGCAAGTGTTTGCAAGTGGTTGCTCGTGGATGCATTATACACGATTAGGCACTAGATCGGCTCACACACTCCTCATATTGCATGTGCATGAGTGTTTATGCTTATTCTTGGATGAAATTCGTATGCTATCACATGGATGTTGCATATGGATGTATGATTGAGCACGCATGTAGATATTATACATTATGTTAGGAATTGCATACATATGGATTCATTTCACTGACATACATATGCATTAAGGAGGTTTACTGTATCAGTAACCGCCTGATTTACATACATATGCATTAAGGAGGTTTACTGTATCAGTAACCGCCTGATTTTTGCATTAGGTAAGTACATACACACACACTTTTGCATATGTTCATCCAGCATTTAGAATCTTGTAAGGACAATGATTGCTCGTGGATGATGCTTTGAGTAGATGGATGATTGGATGGTAGGATACGTCCTTCCTAACTTGAAGATTTCGGGGACGAAATCCTTTAAGGAGGGGAGAATGTAACAACCCGTATTTTTAATAACCTGTAATAACATGAATTGAGGCAGAATTAAATTATAAAATGGGAATCAAGGGAAACGGGCTATGCCATTGCGTTCGTCTCGGAAAAATACGCGAAATAGAGTCCGAGTTTTCGGAAATCGGAGTCCGTATGACCCAGTTAAGGCCCATTGAAGTTTGCAGAAAATTACTAAGTAAAAAAAAAATCAGATTCAAATTTGAAGAATTGGGCCAGCTGGGCCAAGGCGGGAAAATTCCCGCCAGGGGCCCCATGTCGACAGGCCTGTCGACAGGGTCCCCAGGGAGTCGACTGCCCTGTCGACAGCCCTGTCGACAGGGTGTAGCCAGGCAGATTAGCCTGGCGCACCTCTTTGGTTTGGGCTTGGTTGTGTGGTCTGGTTCTGGAGAGTTCCTAAATCTGACGGGCCAAAATTCACCTAGGGTTAATCCTATGGTCTAAATCACTCTAATCTTCTATAAATAAGCCTCTAACCTACCCTAAATCATTCATTAATCATCCTAGCAACAAAACTATGCCAAAATCTAAACTCTCATGGCCTCCACCTAAAACCCTAGCCTCCAATCTCTTCATTAATAATTCCTAAGTAATTTTCCATGCATACAAGCATATTTAGGCTTGTATGATCCTCCTTAGCTTGCATTAAAGGCTTGTTTTGCTATTGGCGTCATAAAGGAGGAGTCTTGATCAAGTTTGCTTGCATTTGGGGGTCTTAATTAGTTGCATAAGGGGTTTCTTGCATTTGTTATACTCATTTGAGTCCGCATAAGCATTGTAAGCCCTCTTACCTTCATTTTAGAAACTCTAAAGTTAATGTGAAATGACAAGTTGTGCATGTTTTGACAAGTTGTGCATGTTTTGGCAAGTTGTGCATGTTTATGCAAGTTTAAAATGACAAGTTGTGCATGTTTTGACAAGTTGTGCATGTTTTGGCAAGTTGTGCATGTTTATGCAAGTTTAAAATGACAAGTTGTGCATGTTTTGACAAGTTGTGCATGTTTTGGCAAGTTGTGCATGTTTATGCAAGTTTAAAATGACAAGTTGTGCATGTTTTGACAAGTTGTGCATGTTTGGGCAAGTTGTGCATGTTTTGGCAAGTTGTGCATGTTTATGCAAGTTTAAAATGACAAGTTGTGCATGTTTTGACAAGTTGTGCATGTTTTGGCAAGTTGTGCATGTTTATGCAAGTTTAAAATGACAAGTTGTGCATGTTTTGACAAGTTGTGCATGTTTTGACAAGTTGTGCATGTTTATGCAAGTTTAAAATGACAAGTTGTGCATGTTTTGACAAGTTATGCATGATTAAGGTAATATGCAAGTTCACCATGCTAAGTTATGCAAGTTTAACATGTTATGCATGTTTATGGTAATATGCAAGATCACTATGCTAAGTTGTGCAAGTCTAACATGTTATGCATGATTGTTGTGCAAGTTTATCATGTATGTTGTGTCAAGTTCCCTCTTCCTATCCTTTATGCGTTACTACGAATATGTAAGCGATAGAATGACGTTGGGGGTTTTGGGGTAAACTTAAAATACATGAAAATATAAGATTGGGAATTTACCTATTAAGTTAGGTCTACCCCTTGGGAATTTACCTATTAAGTTAGGTCTACCCAAGTAACTATTGGCTTGTAATTATGCTTTGAAATGAAGTGGACATGACACTTAGAAAACATAAGTGTGGCCAACTCGAGGTTGGGTTGAGTTTGTAGCGTAATTCTACCCGGAACCGACCGGCTTAACTAGTGGCTACAAACAATAGAACCCAATGTGAGAAGTTGGTCATGGGGTGCCAAGACCCGAGGTTAGACCAAGTCGTGGTGTAAAGCTACCCGGACCCGCCCGGCCTAACTAGTAACCACAACAAGGTCTAATGTGAGAGGTTAAGGTGCACTAAATTAATTAATGCCTCAGGATTAGGGTTAAGTCAGGGTCCACTAATACTTAACCAATTTGGGGATTCGAGGGATTAGAATGTGGTTAAGTGCTGAACCGTTGGTCACACTTAACTAGTTTAATCCATTTGGGAGTTCAAGGGATTAGAACGGGGTTAAGCCACACTTAACCAGTTTAATCCAGGATTAGTGAAGGGTTAAATCACACTTAACCTCCTTAGGAAACCCTAGCAGCGTGGTCTGTTCCAGCAGTAATCCCAGTTTGGTATCATTCACAACCCTAGGGGCTAGGCTAGGGCGGGGCACGATTACTGGACTGATGTAAGCAACCAAAACGACGGCTGAGTGGTACAGCGGTGCGGGTCCGGCGGGCTACGGACGTGCACGTAGTCCGATATTGGACAAACTCGAGGCATGGGTACCAGTAGGTTAGGGCTGTGCATTATTGCTTAAGTGTCCGGGGTCGACAACCAAGGGCTTGATACACCCAAAGGTGGGCCCAGCACAGACTACCTACATCCATATGTGGGCCGTATGGACACCAACACTTGACGTGTTAGGTTTATAGGGAGCCGATCGACTAGACCGTGGGGCTGGACCTTATATTAAGGTCACTTCATGTTATTGGGCCAAGGTTTGGGCTAAGGGATCAATACCTGTTATGTTGGTTTACTAGTACACCGTGGTGCAAAACTTAACTCTGTTTATGCGATGATACCTCTATCTATCTTGTAGTTAATTTACCATGCCTGTATGTTGTTATCTATGATCATCTCAGTTCTCATCATGATGTTAACTTTATTAGTTTATAGACTGATCGTAGCAGGGCTTACTCAGTCTTTTTGACTGACCCGTTTTGTTTCGCCTCTTTTCTTCCGTTTCCCCCCCCCCCCCCCCAGGTTCTCAGGGAGGGAATACAGGAGCCTAGCTTGGATCTTAGCTGCTTTCTTGGATAGCTCATGTATGCTTTGGACTTGGGCTTGCTATGGTTTCTTCCACTTTGGGGATAGCTACTATTATGTTTTCTTTTTCAGTTTCAGATAATGCTATTTCATGTACTAGACTTGTTTATTTGGGAAATTGACATCTTGATGTACCAGACTTGTTTTTGAAATAGTTTAAAAATCTTCCGCTGTTTTATTTACGTACTCTGTTTATTTACATATATATATATGTCATGTCCTGCCTTGCTATATCATTATGCATGTTTACCAATAATGCCCCTCCAAAGCTAGTGCATTCCTTTGCGAGTGACCCTGGCGGAGGTGGGGTGTTACAAATGTACTACATCAATCTGTAACTGCTATATAAGTGAGCCAAATCTAACCCTAAGGGGGATCTTTTTATTTTTCTTCCTGCTTGAATAAAAAACTTTAAATACATTCTATCTTCTTCTCTAAATTTTCCTAATTAGAAATAATAAAAAGGTTACATGCTGAATTAAAGAATAGTGAGTGGATAGAATAAAGAGAAAAAGGAGGAAAGCTTATGCAGCTAAATTTGCTACAGCAAAGGAGAATGTGCGTTAGATAAAATGGAGAAGATACACATGTATGGATTGTATGAGTTGAAGATTATTTGCAAAAGAATTGGTATAGTTTTTTTCTAATTTAACTAATTGAATTTATATTATTATGTTCCCTTGATGCATATTTATGATTATTAGTTTATGATATGATGTGATATGTTATCAATTGTTTGATATTTGAGAATTTTAGGTGGTTACGTCAAAAATTATTGCTTATTACTGATTATTGCAGTATTAGGATTTGAAATAGTTTCAGAATTGAATATATGAGTTATTCATTAAAAATAAATTCATGAAATTGAGTAATGACATTGAAATATGCTAAATAAATGGGAAGTATAATTATCCATATTTTTATGCATTAATGCTGTTTGAAAAGAAAAAATGAAATTAATTAGAGATGTTAAATAAGGTCATTATTTACTGATTCCTGAATAATATCATAAATATTATTGTTCAACAAAGTAAGATTTATAAATGATGACATAGTTTTACTGAAAATTGCACAGTTTTGGAATAAATGGCGATAAAATGACTTTCTGATATATTAAAAGAATTTAGTATAAAATCACTATTATTTTGGCATAAAATAAAAACTATTATCATGAATATGATTGAATGGTTGCAATGCATGTTTAATAGTTTAGTTCTTTTATTTCATGTTTTGTTTCACAATGATGGTTCGCATTAAGAATGAACATGCGATGTTATAACGTTTTTACTGGAAATTGATGTGTAGTTAATTATGGTTATTTGATGATGGATGTTTCGTTACTAATATTGATTGAACTAGCACATGTTCAATGATGTTGATGACCGTCTTACTATTTTCGAATGGTTAGTATACACTAAACTGTTTATACTTACATTGAAGGCGCATTATTATTAGTTGATAAATAACAATTGTGTAAGTATATTTTTGTTGTTACCTTCTTATCTTGTAAGTCGGATTTCTCATGGGATATTGTAAGTGTTTGATGACTACATGTTAGCATTATTGTGATAGATGAGCAAAATATTATTTTCTAGTCTTATTTGATTACATTGGTGTAGTGATTGCATTAATTATGTGGACTACAAGGTTTACATTGGTATTAAATTACATTGATTGCATTGGTTAAATGGATGTAATGGTTTTAATGCACTAATAAGTATTTGGATGCAGGAGAAGAGAATGAAATAGAACTACGTGGGCTTGATCCCTTAAAAGGGTGCGTAGGCAGTCTTTTCCTATGCAATAGCCACTGAATCCCTTAAATTGGGCTGGGGTGTATAGGGTTGGGCGCAGTCCAAATATAGTTGATACTCTTTTTTTTTCTTTGCATAAATTATCACAGATGAAATGTGAGAGAAAGAAAAAGGAAAGGGAAAAGAACAAATGGGAGCTTAGGATTGTGCAACGTCCACATATTGTTTCTTGTTTTATAAATGTTAATATATAAAGATGGTTGTGATGATATATTTATGTGAATCATTTATTTTATACCATTGTGGCTTTTTTGTTATTAGTTGCTTTTGTAAAGTATATAACAAAAATCCATGGCCTACTATTTTTAATATCAAAAATCAGTTGTAAGCATGTTAGATATTGTTTATAATTGACTTTCAATTTTAAAAATAGCGGGTCTTCACACGTATGACATCTTGTTTATGTTTATTGAATGTTTGTATGTACCTAGATTCTCAGATATACAAGAGTTGAATGAGTCTCATTCCAGAAATTGGATTTTTAATGATTAATTTAACAATAAAATGATTGGGGAAAAATTAAAGTTTGAATTTAAGTTCCAATACTTTTAAGAAATGAAATTGAGCTCATAACAATGAACTTTTGCAAAAGAATGAACTGGTTTTGAAGAAGTTAAGAACAAGTTATGGCCTATCGAACATTGAGACGAATAGTAAGTTGATTTTACGATGAATGGTAAACTGAAGTTGCATTTGCAAAGCAAACGGATTCGAATTTGCATTATTATTGTTTCAATGTTCTTATAATGGGCATAAGCCAACTTTGAGACTTTAATAATAATTTTTGAAGAATAATATTATTTTAATGATTTAAATATTAATTTAAATATTTAAATGTGGAATAATTAGTATAAAAATTCTTAAAAATATGGAAATGTTATGATAAATCATAATAAATGACTTAAAGGAGTTTTGGAAAGAAAATATCAAGTTTTGAAAATGTATAAACCCTTCGGGAAATCCAGATTTAATATCAAATAGAACATTTATTTTAATATAACGGAATTTGGACTTTTAATCAATAATCGAATTATTGATAATAATTAATGAGAATTGAAATCTACAAATTATTAAATTAATTTGGAATAGAATGGAAATCAAATTGGTTATTAACTGAGGTAAGTCTCTATAGATGAAGACTTAGATTATTCGAGGGAGTCAAAAGGTTGTGTCGTTATCCCGCTTATAGTGTTTGTTGGATATGGGGGTTTATATCGATTATAAACCAATATGATTTTTGTTGAGATTCCCATATAAAAGGAAATATGATTTTGGGTTTGTTGTGAATGATGTCTTTAATAACATTGTTCTTCGGCCCATGAAAATGTAAGATAATTTTCCAATTTAGGCAAATGAAGTCTTTATTGTTAAAGATTTTGGTGAAATGAATGAACATGTTTGTGCATGAGGCAAATGGTGAACAATCTATAAGGATTATTGAGAAAATTTAATTTGGAATTTGAAGTAAAGAAATTAGAATATTTGATTTAGCGTTTTCTGAAATCTTTCAACAAGATTTGAGGGAATGGAATTTGAAAGTCAATGGAAATTACCGAAACATAAGACGATTAAAATGGAGTATTACCAGTTCTGCTCCATGAAATAGAAATGAAGGATTTCGTTATATTAAAACTTAATATAGTTTTAATAAATCTTTGAATAAAAGATTGGAACAAATAAAGGCGCTGGAACAAATGCGTATTCACATATAGAGATGACTAAATAGTCATAAAGTTTGTTTAACAATCTGTAATTGGATTTCAAGTTAAGTAATCATTAATGAATGAATTTGACATAGTAAAGCTCATTACAGTTTTAATAAATGATTGAGTAATATTCCAAAATATAATGAGGTTCATGAGATCCTATAAACTTATTGGTTTAAATAGATGCGCTAATTATTTGGAAAGGCTGGGTTTTTACCCATTCTGATTAATTATACGACGTGATGATGATGTCAAGATATCAACGACGATGGTGGAAGACCCAGATTTCTTCACATTTAATGGATGGCCTGTTGATGCCTAGTGTAGGCAGCCCAGGTTACAGTAGCGGGCAATATGACCGTACTTGAAGCGATTTGGTTTGCAAGGACTTGCACTCTCAGGCAGGGACGTGGAATCAAGTGCCTTCGGTTTCGTTCCTATTCCCGGAACGGACTTGTGGATGGATTGCATGTCTGACATGTAATGACCATGGGGCATGCTAAGTGCTGAGTAATGATCAGGCTTTTGTTGAAAAGCAGGGCTCTGTGGTGATGATCAAAGCATGGCTTAAATGCGTAGCTTTGTGTATGAGGGGACCATGTGATAGCCTCACACTCTAGCATGATGGTGTGCTGATTGTCAGATTAGCATGACTTTTGCATGTATTCGGTCAGCCGATGGTATGATAGGTTGCGAGATTAAGTTCATCAACCTGAGAGAATGGGTGTGGTGTTGTGTACAAACATGGTATCCACTGAATGCCTAAGTGGTCTTTCGATCTGCAACCATCATGATGGAATCCAAACTCCAATACGACCCCTTTTTACGATTTTCAGTTATATAGCTATGTAGCCAACATAGTGGTATGGGACACTATGCGAGATAAGATTTGTAAGCTTATTTTCGAAATGATTTTACATGCCCTAGACATTATCATAATATCAAATAATTTGGTTTTAAACTATATCAAGAATGTTTTACAATTATATGGCAAGCCCCTATCCTCTGTTGTGCGCTTGCATTGTGTGATAGGACCTGGGGCTTATAATCGTTCATTTGTCTAAAGTCATGTTTTCAAAATATGGTTTATGTTTGCTATGTTTAGTCATGGTTGCTGTGGTTGTGCACGTATCCTTCAGAGGAAACTAGATCCATGACATGCAGCGTAGTCCCGAGATACCTTATTCAAATTAAGGCTAAGTATAAGATTGGTGAATAAAGTTTCCTCACACCAGTCACATGATTGACTCGTAGTTTGTTTTTCCCTTGTAAAGTACGAGTGCCCACAATTTCCACATGGGCTATCTGTTTGTTTGTTTTCCAATTAGCGAGATTGGGATCAACCTTCAGGACATGGAGTTCTAGAGAGAGACGAAGTTTCAAATGAATGAAGAACATGTTTTACTATCAGTTTACTATGTCAAGTCTTCATGGTTTTAATGGTATGTAGAATCAGATTTGTATTCAAAAATGTTTCTGCTGCAATGATATATTCTTATTATATTTTATCTGCTTCGTTGTGAGTTTTGTATTCTACTGTGTTTGCTCTGATAACCCTAAAGAAAATGTACTTTTGCTTGCGTTAAATCGACATGGGCTCAGGCTTTTTAGTTAGATTGAAATGAGTGGAAGTGTAGTCATTACAGTTATTGTTCATAGAAAACATTTTATGTCGTTTCTGTTTCTTGGTTCACAACAATTTCTTACCAATTGTTGGAAATGAATAAGTGGATTGGGGGAAATCAATTAGTCCTACATTGGGAAACACTAATACCTATGCCACTAAATATGTAAAGGCTTGGTATACAATATCTAAAGAAATATGAGATGGGTGTAAGGCAATGGCATGAACCAATCACATGGAAAACTCTCATATTAATATTAAAAGGTAAAAGATTAGGGCCGTAGGCCTTGGGGCTCTTAGAATATCGTAAATAATTAGGCCTCTGATTACCGCTGGGCTTAGTATGATAAAATGGCTATTTTTTGAATATGGTCACACAAATGCCAACGGAAATATCTGCTGGTAAAGGGTCACAACCTTTCTAATAATCATTACCATTACAATTCAAACAGAAGCACCTCTTCATGAATGGATGCCTCCTTCCAACCTATATATATGCACTTGAAAATAAAAACAGGAAATCAGTTTTTAAGTTCTGTTTTCTTCTCCTCCAAGCTATATCTTCTTCCTAGAAAATTCTGTTATGATATTATCAACTTCCTTACGTTCATTATCGCTGCGATTGCTGTGCAACATCGCAGAGAAGATCTGCTTCATCCTTGGGAAACGATAGCTTAAACATCCTAACAATGCCGTGGAGGGAAAAATTTCGTTTCAAGGAAACAACATTTTCTAGACTCGGTCATTAATCGGTGATATTTCTCTTCCTTTCCTCAGTTCTTACTACATACAGTTATTTTGTACAATTTATTTGCAAAATTGTGGTTGTTCCGTCTTGTCGCGAATTGCAACATCATTGAAACAATACTGCTAACGCTTAAAAGCATTGTTGTTCATAGAAACAGTTTTCTGCCGTTTACATTGCTTGGTTCATAACAACTTCTTTCCGACTATTTTCCAATTATTGGAAATGAATAAGTGGATTGGGGGAAATTAATTAGTCCTACATTGGGAAAAACTAATACCTGTGCTACTAAATATGTAAAGCCTTGATATACAATATCTAAAGAAAGAGGAGATGGTGTGAGGCAATGGCATGTACCAATAGCATGAAGTACTCTCATATTAATATTAAAAGGTCAAAAATTAGGGACTTGGGGCTCTTGGGCAATCGTGATTAATTAGGCCTCTGATTGCCGCTAGCTTGCTATGCTAAAACGGCTATTTTTTTGAATGGTCGCACAAATGCCAACAGAAATGTCTACTAGTAAAGGGTCGCAACCTTTCCAATAGTCATTACCGTTGCAATTCAAACAGAAGCACCTCTTCATGAATGGATGCCTCTGTCCAGCCTATATATAGGCACTCGAAAATCAAAACAGGAAATTAGTTTTTAAGTTCTGTTTTCTTCTCCTCCATTCTGTATCTTCTTCCCAGAAAATTCTGTTGTGATATTATCAACTTCTTTGCGTTCATCATCGCTCTATGATTGTTGCGCGACATCAAAGAGAAGATCTGTTACATCTTTGGGATGCGATTACTCAAACAACCTAACATTGTCGTAGATGGAGCAATTTCATTTTAAGGAAACAACATTTGCTGGACTCAATCGTTAATCCATAATATTTCTCTTCCTTCCCTCAATTCTCACTGTGTATATTTATTTTAGACAATTCCTTTGCAAAACTATGGTTATTCCGTCTTGTAGCGAATTGCAACATCATTGAAACAATGTTACTAATGCTTAAAAAGCGTTATTATTCATAGAAACAGTTTTTTGCCATTTTTATTGCTTGGTTCATGAAAATCTTGAAACGAAATTTGTGATTGTTGCTTCTGTTTGTAGACGACGATGTGGCAAAGTAGCAACAACAAATCTGTGCCGACACAGACCATGCCACCGGCTCCGCCTCTGGTTCCACCTACTGTTCCATTTTCACATAGCGAGCGACCATAAAAGTATAATAGAAAGGATTTAAAATGCTGGCAACAGAAGGTGCTTTTCTACCTAAAAACATTGGGCCTAGCAAAATACCTTTCAGGGGATTTCTCGGTTGTTGATTAACTAGAGATTGATGCCATCAAAGTCGAGCTCTTACTATATGGAAGAATTATGACTTCATCTGCAAGAATTACATTCTCAACGGCTTGGAAAATAGTTTATATAATACGTACTGCACCGTTGAGACTGAAAAGGTTCTCTGCTAATTTCTTGAAAAGAAGTACAAAACTAAAGATGCCAGAATGAAGAAATTCATTGTTGGGAAGTTTCCAGACTTCAGAAAGGTCGATTCCAAATAGTTGTCTGCCAGATTAAGGAACTCCAAGTAATTATTCATGAAATTCACAACAAAAAGATGGAGTTAAGTGAGTCATTCCAAGTGGTTACCACTATCGAAAAGTTGCCTCCGTCATGGAAGGATTTCAATAACTATTTAAAGTATAAGCGCAAGGAAATGACCATGAAGGATCCGGTTGTTCATCTATGAATTGAAGAAGATAACAAAAAAGAAGATAAAAAGGCTATCAGTTCCTTATTGGAAAAGGATAATGTGATTGAGGATGAAAATAAAAACCAAAAAAAGTGCAATAAGAATCCTAAGGCAAAGAAACAAAAGAAGTTGCAGCGTCTTGCCACAATTGTGGAAAGAAAGGCCACAAAGGTGTCATGTGTCATGCACCCAAAAAGAAGAAACCAAAAGAAAATATGGCCGAAAATTCAGATGATGTTGCAAATATGGATTTATGTGCGGTTGTTTCTGAATGCAACCATGTTGGCAACAACAAGGAGTATTAGACGCATGAGCCACTCGTCATATATGTGCCAATAAGTGGATGTTCATAACCTACAAAACTATCACCGATAACGAGCAATTATTCATGGATCACTCACCTGCATCAAACGTAGAAGGCAAGGGAAAGATTATGCAAAAATTAACTTCTGAAAAGGAACTTAAATTGAATGACGTTCTCCACATTCTAGAAATCTGCAAGAACCTGATTTTAGAATCATTGCTTAGCAAACATGGTTTTAAACTAACTTTTATTACTGATAAATTTGTGATATCAATGAACGAAGTGTATGTTGTAAAAGGATATGTGTGTGATGGTTTTCTTAAAGCAAATGTAACCACTGTTGTACAAAACAATGATATGGATAAAAGTGAATCTTCTGCTTGTATTGTTGACTTTTCTAACATATGTCATTCTAGATTAGGGCAAGTAAATTTCGATACATTGCAAAAATTTATTAATTTAGAATTTATACCAAAATGCAACATAGATTCCAACTACAAATGTTAAGTTTGTGCAGAAACAAAATTGACAAGAACTTCATTTCATCATGTTCAATGGGAGACCAAACCTCTAGACTTAATACGTACTGATGTATGCGATTTGAAAATGTGTCAAACTAGAGGTGGAAAAAGGTACTTTATTACATTCATTGATGATTGTACCAGATATTGTCATGTATATCTCCTTAGAAGCAAGGATGAAGCATTTAAAATGTCTAACAATATAAGTCAGAAGTTGAGAATCAACTCAACAAGAAAATAAAATCTTTAAGAAGTGATAGAGGAGGAGAATATGAGTTTCCATTTGAGTAATTCTATGCTGAGCATGGAATTATACATCAAACTACAACCTCGTATTTACCTAAATCCAATGGTATAGCCGAGCAGAAAAATATCTCTTAAAGAAATGATGAATGCCTTATTAATTAGCTTTTGTTTGCCAGATAACTTTTTGGGAGAACCTATTCTTTCGGAAAATCACATTTTGAATAAAATACCACAAAAGAAATCATTTATCCCCATGAATTTTGGAAAAATAGACCACCATCCTACAAGTACTTGAAAGTGAGGGGGTGTCTTTCCAAATTAGAAATACCAAAACCTAAAAAGGTCAAAATTGGACCAAAAACTATAGATTGCATATTCATTGGATATGCTCATAATAGTAGTGCCAATCGATTTTTGGTGCACAAATCTGAAATTGATGACATTCATGAAAACACAATTATTGAGCCACGAAATGCTAGTTTCTTTGAACATATTTATCCTCTAAAATCCTCTATTGAAACAATTGTCAAAGGAAATCAAGAGACACTGATACCCCTTAGGATAATGTTATTCAAAACTCAAATGAAAGAAATGTTGAAACGGAGGTGCAGGAACCCACAAGGAGCAAAAGTCAAAGGACCACTAAAACCTTTGGACCTGATTTCTATGCATATATGATAAAAATGAACCTCTTACTTTCCAACAAGCAATGTCATCACCTGAGGCTCCATACTGGAAGGAGGCAGCCAATAGTGAAATAGAATCCATTTTACAAAACCATACATGGGAAATAGTGGATTTAACCAAAGGATCAAAACCACTAGGATATAAATGGATATTTAAGAAAAAACTAAAAGTTGACGGCTCAACAGACAAGTATAAAGTAAGATTTGTAATAAAAGGATTTAGATTGGAGGAAGATCTTGATTACTTTGATACGTATTCACCAGTAACTAGAATAACATCGATCCGGGTGCTTATTGCAATCACAACCATATTAAATATGGAAATATACCTAATGGATGTGAAAACTGCATTTTGAATGGTGAACTAGAAGAAGAATATACATGCACAACCAGAAGGTTTTCTAAGCCCAAGAAATGAAAATAAGGTGTGCAAGTTAGTAAAACCACTTTATGGCTTTAAACAAGCACCAAAACAATGGCATGAGAAATTTAATGAAATTATGTTATCAAATGGATTCAAAATATATAAATCAGATAAATGCGTCTATGTAAGATATATGGATACTGGATATGTCATTATTATGTTGATGTTTTGTTGATCCTAGGGAATAATAAGGCCATAATAAAATCTACAATGGATATGTTATCCTCTAGATTCGACATGAAAGACCTAGGAGTGGATGATGTAATCTTGGGTGTAAAAATTATAAAAACATCACAAGGATATGCATTATCTCAGTCACATTACATTGCCAAATTACTTGAAAGATTCAAGCAACATAATATAACCATTGCAAAATTACTAGTGAATATGAATAAAAATTGGGTAAAGAACACTGGTGATGGAATATATCAGCTTGAGTACTCTCGTATACTAGGAAGTATCATGTATGTCATGAATTGCACTAGGCTTGATATTGTATATTTTATAAGCAAGTTGAGTAGATATACTAGTAATCCGGGCAAATGTCACTGGAAAGCAATAATCAGGGTCCTAGGATATCTAAAGTACGCAAAAAACTATGTGTTGCAAGATGAAAAGTATCCTTAGTAGTAGAAGGATATAGTGATGCCATTTGGATAACTGGCTTAAATGACACAAAATCCATAAGTGGATATGTGTTTACACTAGGAAATGGATTAATGTCATGGAAATCATCCAAATAGACTTGTATAGCAAGGTCAACAATGGAATTGGAGTTCATTGCTCTTGATAAAGCCGTGGAAGAAGCAGATTGGCTTAGGAGCTTTTTGGAAGACATGCTTTTTGGAAGACATTCCAAATTGGGAAAAACCAGTACCTCCAATATGTATACATTATGATAGTCAATCTTCGATAGGAAGGGAAAATAGTACATTGTATAATGTTAAATCTCGACATATTCATTGTAGACATAAAACCATAAGACAACTTCTCTCTAATGGAGTTATCATTATCTACTACGTAAGGTCAAAAGATAACATAGAAGATCCACTAACAAAAGGCTTGCCAAGAGAGAAAGTTCAAAACATATCAATGGGAATAGGCTTAAGACCTATGAACTAAAAGTTTTCTAAAATGGAATCCCAGCCTAGTTGATTGGAGATCCCAAGATCTAGGTTCAAAGGGACAACTAAGTTTAAGATAAATTTAATAGCACTGTTAAATATAAACTAATCCTAAGATAAGTCAGTGCACAACCCGTCGGAGAATAGGATAAGCTTGGATTTTAGTTATGTCTATATTGTGGTGTTACAAAGAACCAAGTGGGGTATTATGAGATACTCCTTATAGAATCTCCTATGCAAGTGCGATGGAGCCGCTTCAGGAAAAATTGTAAGGTCGAATATTTCAAGCACTCATGAAACCAAGGCAGCGTTCATGGCAAAAACGAACACAAACATAGAACCAAGGAGTTAAGGAGAATTTATCATGTGTTATCTCTATAGACTTACACAAATGGATTACAGTTCAAAGACAGTCTAGTCCAATAATTCACGAGTTAGTTATAACGATAAAATACTAGGAAAAGTTCAAGGCCTTTGTGCTACTTTCACCGAGCTGATAAATGTTTCGCGATTTTAAGAATAGATTAAGATAACTACTCATTCATGTGAGGGGTTGTTGAAAATGAGTAAGTGGATTGGGGGAAATCAATTAGTCCCACATCGAGAAAAACTAATACCTATGCCATTATATATGTAAAGGCTTGATATACAATATCAAAAGAAAGAGGAGATGGGTGAGAGGCAATGGCATGAACCAATGCATAAAAAAATCTCCTAAATATTAAAATGTCAAAGGTTAGGGCCTTGGCCCTATGGGCTCTTTGAGCCTCATGATTAATTGGGCCTCCGATTGTCATTGGGCTTGCTACGCTAAAATGGCTATTCTTTGAATATGGTAGCGTAAATGCCAACGGAAATGTCTGCTAGTAAATGGTACCAACCTTTCCAATAGTCATTATCGTTGCAATTCAAACTGGAGCACGTCTTCTTGAATAGATGCCTCATTACAGCCTATATATAGGCACTCGAAATTCAGAACAATAAATTACTTTCTAGGCTCTATTTCTTCTCCTCTATTTTGTATCTTCTTCCCAGAAAATTCTGTTTTGATTACTTCCTTGTGCTCATCGTCGCTCTACGATTTTTGAGCAACATCGCAAAGATGATTCATTTCATTCTTGGGAAGGGATTGCTCAAACAACCTAATATCAATGTAGAGGGAGCAATTTCGTTTCAAGGAAACAACATTTGCTGGACTCGGTCACTAGACGGTAATATTTCTCTTCCTTTCCTCAATTCTTACTACATATAGTTGTTTCAGATAATTCCTTTGCAAAACTATGGTTGTTTCGTCCAGTTGCGAATTGAAACATCATTGAAACAATATTGCTAACACTTAAAAGCATTATTGTTCATAGAAATGGTTTTCTTCCTTTTCTGTTGCTTGGTTCATAACATATCATACATCGAATTGTAGATTTGTTAAAATCGGTCATGTCTGTCTTGGTTTAACTAGTCAAGTCTAAGATTTTTTATTTTATTGCGACTAATAAAATATTTTTTTGCATGAATCATCATTGTATCTTTGATGACATTTGACACCCTTTAATTATTGTATACTTTCTAATATTGATTGCAAATTTATGTTTTCTTTTTTCCCATAAATAATGACACACGATCTATCCATACACTATAAGTAGCTTGTGGACAAAAATAAAAGTGGAAATTAGGAAGCGATCCCTGTTAGAGTTTGAAATATAGACGGCCTCCCTCCGTAACTTTCATTTCAAAGCGGGTCCCTAGAATTGGCTGTTACGTGTTTTCTTAAAAAAAGCGCTGACATATAAAAAATATTCTAAAATATGCAAATATTCCCAGAAGACCAATTAGGAAAGAAAAACTTGCAGTAATGTATGCAAGTATACACAATAGCTGCACACATGTATGCAAGTATTCCTGAAGAGGTTTACACTAAAAATCTGCATTAATTCTTACATACATGTATGCAAGTATTCTAAATACATGCATACATGTATGCAAACAATTCATGAAGGTTTCACATTGAAAAATCTGCGAGAATACTTGCATGCATGTGAGCAAGTATTATGTTTTCTTGCATACATGTATGCAAGTAAAAACGAACTGATATTTGTGCCTACAGATTGTTGCATACATGTGTGCAATTATTCTCTTTTATTGCTTACATGTATGTAAATAATCATAAATTGATTTGCATGCCTACGAATTTTTACACAATTGTGTGCAAAAATTATGTATTACTTGAATTCATATGTGAAATGTCAACACAGATGCAACAATGAAATAGTTGCACAGATGAATGCAAGAATTTCAAATATATGCATCTTTGATGCAATTAACTGCAGTTTAGTAGTTTTTTGTATTTTGTTGTTTTTGTTGCCTTTTTTGTGGTTTTTTGATCTGAAATTTATGATGATTACATGTTTTATTTAAATATGAATTTAAATGATTTTTTTATTTTATGTTTTAATGAATTGTCGAAAAATAGGGATCTAATTTATAATAAGTTTTAGACCGGATGTGTGACTAATTTTGAAACTTAATAGGGACCTATGCCAAACGCACCCAAAATAAATTTGGTTATGGAAAAAGTATTTTTTGCGATTAATATTACACAATAACGTTTATGGAAGAGTGGTGTTTTGTAGTTATGTAATCTGATATACATTAGGTGTCTTAAGAATATGATACCTTTGCCGGGAAAAAGTATAATGCAACGCAAGTTTTCCCAACATGTTTTAGTTGATTGTACAAAGTTTATGGTAGTTAACGAGAACAATACTTTTATAGTTGAAATGTAAAATTAACAAAATGAGTGAAATTGGTAAATTTAAAATGGTAATGAGTAATAATGCTGAAAATTCCATATATATAATACGTATTTATGCTGAGCCATTTAACAAATATATCTTTTTATTTAGTGAAATGATTGTGACTTGCCACTATGAGAGCTCATAGAATGTCACACTACCGTTGTACCAACAGAATGATTGTCGATTCTTTTCAGTAGTCGTTGGGCACACATTCATTTATATGGCTTTGCAACTTCCTTTGTTTTATAGGATTTGTCATACACTGTTATGAATGCCTCAAATGTAGAAATACTGAAATGAATAATTTGGATACTCCGTATTTGTGGTGAAGAGCATCGGTGCATCATGTGTATTTTCTAAGCTCAAGTTATAAATAAGTCTGGGTTGTTGACACAATAAAAATAATTGGTTGTTGCCACACCTACACAAGAGAAGCCAAATTATAATGGAAAATTGTTGATGCCATCTTATTCGTTTGGTCATATATGTGCTTTTTTGGTTTCAACACCATGGTCGTATATGTGGTTTTTTGGTATAATTTAAGCAAAACTTATAATTGTATAATTGTTTGTTTAACAGGAACTTCATACCAAATGCTCCAACCATTGGATGAAAAATTCTGAGAATGAAACAAGAGGAGATTACAATATCACAACATATGGAAATTCTTCTCTAATATCTAAGGTGCACACGGGAAGTGGGACTGAAAAGTATGGCCATCGTACTAAGAGATCGTAAAGAAAAGGGAGTCATAAGTTGAATTCCCCATCTGTGCAGTTAAAGCACTCAGTGGGTCCAATGCGGCGGAGGTGCAAAAAGTTAAAGCGGGGATAAAATGAGGAAATAGCGGGATATATTGGGTTAGTCTAAAATAGCATATAAAACTCATACTTAATGCTTTTTCAAATATACAAATGATAAATAAATAGAAAATTAACATTCTATTTAATTTTAATTAGTACATTCTTATATTTAAATAAAAGCATGTACAAACACTACAAGAGAAACAGGGTTTTCCAATGGCCAGGGGCCGTTGGCGGCTTGGAAGCCGTTGGTCAATCCGTTAGTATACGGATCAATGACTTTCAACGACTTCCAACGCGAACAATGCCTATTTTCCAATGGCTTCCAACTGATGCATATGGCCACGTGTCCCTTATTTCTGGCCAAAGGGACGTTTGAAAAGGATGAAAATCGTTGAAAATAAGTCGTCTAGCGCTGTTGGAAGCCGTTGCAACGATCAGACCAATAATCCGTTTTTTCCGTTGATGGCCGCTGGAAATTCTGGTGTTTTTTTTTTCAGAATTCAGAATTGCCACTTCAAGCCGCACACAACATATATAATCATCGAAACTGCTCCATTTCGAGCATATAACTCACAATATCAACCATATATACACCCAAACACAGTATAAAATAAAAATCAAACATAAAACACATAAATTAACTAATATTTACATAACATAACAACCAAACGTCGCTGAAACAACATAACCATGTCCAAACATCATAACCAACACCATGTCCAAACTGTACCATCATAACATCATGCCCAAACCATCATAACAATATATACAACAATCATGTAGCAATCCCCGACAACTCTAAGAACATAGATCAAAACAAGCTAACCCGATTAACTCTCTCCACCAGAAGATGAAGGTGGCGTACCATGCTGGGTAATGTACTCCGCCAGCCATTGGCTAAGCAGCTCCGTCTTCTGTTCACGATGACGATCACACTCATGGAGCTCTGCAATCTATGCTTTTAGCTGTGCGATTTCTTCTTTCTCCTGATCCATTTGATACGCCTATTGAGATGATCTAATCTGTATATAATTTCAATTTTTTTTGTATTTCATAATAGCATTTCGAGTACATTTGAGTTTTTTATTATAAATTTTAGTATTACCTCTAGATTTCCAAAACCATTTTGTCTGTTTCGGGGTAGGCGGATCCATGACAGCTTCAAATATCATGCCTTCATCGTCCTTAGTCAAATTACTCCTCCCACTAGGTTCCAATAATTGCGCCTTTGTTCCTAAATTGTAACAACTCGGAATTTCAGAACCAATTTAAATTTTTTATTTTAGCTATTTTAATGGATTTTGAATATTTGAAATTATTTATTTTAAATAATAACAACTAAAAATTTGTTTAAATCGAAGGTAGAAGTATAAATTTATTTTAATTATAAAACGAGCCTGAAGTAGCGCAGTAGTTTGAAAATTCGATTTTAAATTTCAAATGAATGTACAAGATTCAAAATATATCGAATTTCAGTAAAACAAGAAATATTTGGATCTGTGTAATGATATCTTTCTAAGGAATGTGAAAATTTGAGATTTCATAATATAACATGAAAGTTATGTCCAGTTTAAGATTTGAAATAGTAGTTATGGAATTTATATATATTTTAAGGTGCGTTTTTTAAGGTCCTTATTAAGTTTTTAAATTAGGCTCATATCCGGTCATAAACTTATTGTAAAGTTAGTCACTATTTTTCAAAAATTCATCAAAAAAAATATAAAAAAATCACGTAAATTCGTATTTTAATTAAACAGGTACTCACCCAAAAATTCAGCTCATAAAAAATAAATAAAAAAATGCATCAAAACCAAAAATGTACAGAAAACAGTGAAAAATACAGTAATTTGCGTTAAGTCATGCACATATTTGAAATTCTTGCATTCATCTGTGCAAATATTTCATCGTTGAATCAGTGTTGGCTTTTTTTCATACATGTAAGCAAGTTATACAGATTCTTTCATATAAGTGTGCAATAATCTTCAGGCAAAATTTCAGTTTAGTTTTCTTCATGCGATACTTGCATACATGTGTGCAAGTATTCCAAATATTTGCACACAAGTATGCAAGTTTATCTCCATATTTTTAGTAAAAACAACGTATGCAACATGTGCATACATGTATGCAACTATTGGCAAAAGTTTCATACACGTATGCAACTATTTTTTTAATTTCCGTAAACTTCTGATAATATTTCGAGAATATATTTTTTTTACATTATAACGCCAAAATTTTTGGCCAAAAAGGCAAAAAGGCAGAATTGGAAAAATAGGGGGCAGGTTTACATGTAAACCTAGGGAGGAATGTGAGCTTAATTAAGTTTTCCTTTAGGGATATGTGCCTATTTTTTACATTTTATATAATATATAACCCTTAAAAATAACCGTTTTGCAAACGACCTCCGTTTTCGACGAAACTACTTTTGTTGGATCCGTAATGTCAAATTATTGTTGGATTCTAATTTTCATAATTTTTGGAATTAATATGTGAGCGTGGTAAATTTAAACTTGTTAGGTACTTTTAGTTTGAATTTAATCGACTGGAAAATTGCAATTTTTCAAACGGTCTCCAAATTCGAAGAATTTAGTTTTGTTAGGACTGTATCGTCAAAACATAGCTAGGTTTACTTTTCTGGAATTTTTGGAGTCAGTATGTGGCCCCGGTAAATTAAAATGTACGTTGAAATCAATTTTGAACATTATATTGATTTATATTTTAATTTTGATAAAAACTGATCGAAACGGTCGAATTGGCTTGCGAGACGTATCCCATTGTGATAGGAATGAGGGTAATTAGTTAGGGATGTCAGTCGTTGGGTTTGATTTAGAGTTCAAATGGAAAACTAACTTTTTGGAATTAAAATAAAGTAAAATAATTATATAAATACCCCTCAAAACCCTCCTCTCTCCTCATTTACTCAGCGTCGCCGCTTCGCAACAAAGGGCTGAAAAGCTCCCAAATTAATAAATTCTTCCAATCTTTAGCAAATTAGGATGGGATTTAAAAGGGAAAATCAAAGAGTGAAGTAAGAGCTTGAATTGGGTACGGGTATGATCCAAAACCCGGGTGTATTGTGGGTGATTTTTTGCTTGAAAGACCAATGGTTCGTGCTCAAATCCTCGTGATGGTAGGGCCGCAGTCAGGCGCCATGGCAGGCGTTGGTGGAGAAGGAGATGGGCGATGCTGTGGAGGTCACGTATCGGGGTCTCGGGCCTCGACGTGCGTGCGATGGGTGATGACAGCTGGAGCTTTTTGGCGTGAAAAGGGGACGGGTTACAAATGGTTACAATTTTATTTTATTTAGAATAATTATTTTGTTTAAATTAAAAAACATTTTTTTAAATGTTATTTATATATAAACAACATTGTTTTTAAATGTGATGTTTGAATAAAATAGCCTTGATAAAAATGAGTTTTTAAAAATATAAATAGCATTGTTTTAAAAATAGAAATAACATGATTTATATATATACATAGAGTTGAACTAAAAATCTAATCTTTTTTGTATAGATAACATTGGATTAAAAATCTGATTTTAATATGAAATGTTATTTACAAAAATGTAATTTTTATAAAGACAACTAAGTTATAAAAATGCAGATTTGAATATAAAGCATTGAATTAAAATCTGATTTATATGTATAAAACATTAAATTTATTTTTAGTTTTTTATGTAATAAAAATAGGACTTATATATATATATATAACTTTGTTTTAAAATTGTGATTTTTATAATGTAAACATTGTTTTAAAGATTTGTTTTTTATTTAAATGACTTTGATTAAAATGGAATTTGATACCTATAGCTTTAAATAAAAATATGATTTTTATATACATAGCATTGATTTAAAAATGTGATTTTTAAATTGTATAACATTGTTTTAAAAATGAGATTTTTAATATAGATAGCGCTATATAAAAATGTGATTTTTAATATAAACTACGTGAAACAGATTGCGTTGGAATCATGGTGAAAAATGTTATGCAATGAAACATGAAACTAACTGGAACAAATTTGGAGCAAATTAGAATTTGGGGAAAATTCAAATCTGAAGTGTACAGAAATAAAAATCAGAATTAAAAACTGGCGGAGTTGATCCCAAAGTGAGAACTCCTTCTCACTCTAATTTTTTTACAGTTAAATATATGCTAGGATGCAGGCGGGGCTTAGAAGCCCCCGACACTATTTATTGTACAAACCATGATTGTTTTTTGGATTGTATTATGGAAATTTGGTTATGTTGAAAATTGATATATTGTGGTGTATTGATTGTAGTGTATGGCGCAAACCAGTATCAGGAGAGGGGTAATGCTAGACATTACTCCGGTTTTAATATCGTGCCATTATAATGCCGAAATTTTCTGAAATAAATATTTATTCATTAAAAATTTAATTTTTAATGTGTATACGAACTGTATAAAATATTTATGTGTTGAATAAAATTTTTGAACAATAAAAATATCATTTTTATTGAATGTATGAACTATTTTTTATGCAAGAATGTATGAACTATTAAAAGTAGTGAAGTGTTGATATAAATATTTTATCGTTAAAAATATATTTTTTAACGTATATATGAACGACATAAAATTCTCTTGAAATGAAAATAAATATTCGTTTACAAATCAAAAGATTTGTTTATGTACACCCAGGACGATAAAATTTACACATCGCGCAACTGCACAAATAATATTCAGTATTTGTACGCTGAAACCCCACACGGGTATTGGGACGATATTTGGCGTACACTAATCCCAATTGTTTAGTTGTATGTCAATCAGTTGGTTGACAGATTGTTGTAAGCATTAATTATTTATATTTAATGCTTATGCAGTTGTGTAATGCACTCTAGATGATGGTTGACTGTGTATAATTATTGTTGTATACATGTGTGTATGAAATCCATATAAATAACATTATATGGCAATTGATTGGGTCTGATTCCATTTCAGAAAGAACGAATATTTAGAAATAACGAATATTTTAAAATAAGGGATATTTTAAAATAATATTCTGTAAAGGATTAAAATATGATTTTGATGTCCGATTTTGGATAGACACGAGAATATTGAAATATATGAAGTCGTGTTGATTAGATTTGCGCCATTTTGAGGCGAACGATATTTGTATCGATTTTATTCATTTTTATAATGAATATCGAAAAGGAAATGATTTCAAAATCAGATATTTTGAAAATATTATCATTTAAATACTATAATGATACAGAGTATTCAATTTTGATTTAAAATTGAAAAGAAAGTGGGAATTGTTTTAAAATGAATTTTTTAACGATTTATAAAATACGTTTTAAATGGAAATCTATATATTATATTTAATGGCGTGAATAGAACGCGCCGCGTAGCGACCGTTTGCGAATTTCGACAATAGACTTCGAATTGATATTATGGGAGATCCGACCGTCGGATTCTCCTAAACCCGGAACAGTTGGGTTCATATTGAAAAGAGCTTTCCAAAGAATAGAAGATATTTGAAATCTAATGGTTGGTTTTGGAATTATGTTCAAACAAATTTTGTAAAAGGTCCCTGTAAATGCGGTTCGATGACCGCTTATGGAAATCGGCTGAAAGGGCCTTAATAAAATTATTTAAAATATTAATAATTTGTGTAAAATCATAATAAATTATTTTAAAAGAATTGGGATGAAAAATTCCATATTTGAAAAGATAAAAATATATTTTTATCAAAATGAACTGTTTATTAACTAGATTTGAAATCCAATAATTTTTAAATAAATAAATTGGATTTGTAAAGGGTTTTTAATGTAAACAGAAATTTCCAATCTATAAATTGGAATGGATTTGAAAAGAAATCGTCTTTGGGAGATTTCGATATTGGATTCTATGGCAATATAGATATTGTGGAGGAGTTTGGAAGATAGATATATATCGTTATTCCCCATACGATATGTGTTGGTTTCAGCATTTGATATTGAATATAAGCCGATATATTTTCTATTCAGAGCCTTATATTTAATATTAAATTGGATTTTGGGTTTGTCGTAAATGGTGCCTTCAGTAACACTATTCTTAAACTCCATGTGAAAAGAATAAATATTTTAATTAAGATTATTAGAGTTTCAATTTATATTTAGTAATTGGAATATAATGGAATGTGAATTGAGTTTATTATGAACTGTGTTTTTAACTGCATTCGTTCTTTAATCCGATTAACAGTGAAATGTGATATGGAATTTATAAATCTTTTTTATTAAGATTTAATGGAAATTTTCCAAAGAAAAGTTTTTCAATTTAATATATTAAATTGGAATTGAATGGAATTCGATTTGGTAATAATCGAAGTGAGCTTCTTAGGAAGAAGACTGTTAATATATATATGGAATTTAAAAGGCTTTGTTGTTATTCCATTTATATTATTAGTTGGATATAGAAATTGATATTGATTATACATTGATCTGTTTTCCGTGAAGATTCCATAATTAATGGAATGTGATTTTGGGTTTATCGTGAACTGTGTTTCAAATGACATTGGTTATTTAACCCAACTAGGGATAGGATTTCATGTCTAACATTGTATTTCTAACTATATTGTTGATCTCTGCTAAGTATATATCTGTTTGGTGGAAGAGAATTTATTCTCTTGCTTAACACCCTTCTCTAAGATGTAAGGGCTTAGACGTTATATATCGGCAGAAATCAGTGATACGGTGTAGATTGTTGATGCGGCACGTTTGATTTCCCAAAGTTAAATAATCAGTAATAGTGATTTTTGGAAGATTAAAACTAAGTGGAGTTTTGATGAATCTTTAATTATATTGAAAGGTGAATGTGATAATTTAAATTATCAAATTTTGGGAAATTATTGAGAGTGGAGTACCACCAGTTTTACTCCAGGTGATAGTTAAATCTTTAATTAGATTTGAACGTGAAATGGTAATTAAATTTACTGATAATAAGGTGGTGTTAGATATGGAGTATTACCAGTTTTTCTCCATGGGATGAATAGGTTAGGATTGGGAAATTAAACAAATGATTACTTCGGTAAGGTTCGCTAATCCTGACTAGTTGATAAACCTTAATTTGGTTTAGAATTGATATCCAAAGGAAGATTAAAGAATAAACTTAGAAGAAATTATCTTTGATAAAATTAATGGGAACCTTTCTCGAAGTATAGAATATTTGAATAGAAGAATATTCTGAATTGGAATGAGGCGTATGTTGTGTTGTTATAACAATTGATTATAAGATACGTGAATTATTTGGAAAGGTCGAGTTTATACCCATTCTGAATAATTGATTCGACGATAAGTCGATGATGAACACAATGGTTGAAGACTGGAAGTCTTCATATCGTTTGGATGATTACTGATGTCTTGATTGGGCTATACACCTAAGACAAGGTAATAAGTGGTGATCATCCAGATGTACTTAGAGATCGACCGGATATGCGAGGACCTCTCTCATGTATTTGACATATGGGACGAGGAATAAGGTGCCCTCGGTTTCGTTCAAACCTAGAACGGACTTGTAAATGGATGTGTGTCAGACATTAGATTTTATTCTGTATTAATTGGTTTCTATTAACTGTTTGGTGGTGGAGAATTTAATCTCTTGATCAACACCCTTCTCTGAGACGTACGAGCTTAGAGGTTATATATCGATAAACATCAGTAGCATGGAGTGGATTGTCAGTGTGGCATGCTGAGATGCAAATGATCAAGGCTTTTGTTGAAAAGCACAGCCTTGTGGTTGATGATCAAAGCACGTCTTTAAATAGCATAGCTTTGTGTATATCATTAATTTGCGAGCCTCACACCTCAGTATGAGTCAAAAATGAGATAAGGGACGTAGGGAGGATATGACATTTGCTTCTAGATATGGGTGGTGTCTTGGTATGGAGCCCAGACATTTATTTATTTTTACCTATGTGAATGATGATAGCGAGGCGTCATGGATATATCGGTCACTACAGGGCCGATGGATAGGTTCGATAGGACCGGGAAATGTATGTTGATTAGGAATTATCAATCCTCAACCGTAAGAGTGGATCGACCCTGCAGGAACCAAGGGTTGCCCAGAATGTGTAATCCTGAGGCATTTGCTAGAGTGTCTTGAATTGGTGAGGAGCCATCCCTGGCCTCGACTCATGATGGAATCCAATTTCCAATAAGACATTTTGGTTTTAGTTGTAAAACCTAGTACGAAGGCATAGTAGCATGGGATACTATGCCGTTTATGACTGATACATTTATATTTGAAGTTGTTTTGACACTATATACCTATAGTAATGTCAAAATGATTTGTTTTAAATGTATCAAGCATGTTTAGCTATTATAAGATAAAAATCTATCCTCCGGCTTGCATTGTGTGATGGGACCCGAGTCTTATAATAGCTTCATTTTTCTAAAAAGCATTGCGCTGTTTGTTTTATGCACTAGTATTCTTGGGAGAAAACGCGTTCCATGTTATACGGCGTGGCCCCTTGATTTACTTAGTTTTTAAAGTAAAGTTTTAAATAACTGTTTTAGTTCTCACACCAGTCGCATGACTGACATGGAGTTTATTGTTTTAACCTAGACTTTGGGTGCCCTTATGATCCACATGGGCTGCTAGTAGTTTTGGTTTGCAGATATTTCCTTCCACGGGATCCTAGATTTACAGCTGGAGCTATATTCAGAAAGCTCTGTACCCGTGTATCTCTTTCAGTTGTGTTATGTATTATTTTTCTACTGCTAATTTAATTTAAATCTCTGATATTTTTCTGATGTATATTATTTATTTTACACTGTTATATTCTCGTACTCCGATGTAAATTGTTGTAATGGAAATGAAATGTTCTATTGTTTGCATTCTGATTAGTCTTGTTCTCAAAGCAGTCTGCCTTCTTATTTAGTTTAGGCCGGCCGGGAAGTTCGAGCCGCTACAGTCGATATCAAAGCTTTGGTTTACAGAGCTCGAGAATAAGTCACATTAGAACCGAACGAAAGAAATCATCAGAGACTGGATTAGTAATATCCAATAAAAATGACTCGTTAGAGATGGTATTAGTAGTACCCTAGAATGAGTTTCAAAGAGTGTTATTTTTAAAATCAAATTTAGTTTTAAAAATTTTATATCAATTATATGCATTTGAATATTGATTTTGGACAATCGAGTATATGAAGATTTCAAATATACGCGTAATTAACGTATATTCGAAGGCTCAAATATATTGGGTAGATATAGAATCACACTCTCGTCGCCCAGGGATAATTTTGGTGATGCCCGAGCATCATCAACATTTATGTTCGAGTTTCGAAAGTGTGATATCTATATATTTCCAATTTGATAGGTGTGAGAACCAAAATTTGATAGGGTTTATTGTTGTGATTTGACACTAAAAATGTGATTTTTGTATATGTATAAAGTGATATATTTGAAAAGTTAATCAACTAATTGATTAATGGTTGTGTTGTATAATAATTAGTGTGACTAAATAAAAATATTAGACTAATAAAACCAATAAGAAAATGTAAGGCAAATTTAGCCAAAGCGAGAAAATATTGAACTGAATTAAAAAATAGATTTGAATTGCACACATAGACATGTATATATGTTGAACTGGTCATAGCATGAAAGCTAAGAAGAGGAATAAAATTGTATGTTCGACAGATTGGTACATATTTACTGTATTTATTGGGTTTTGATGATTTCATGAGCCGATTGACTAGCCGCTTGGCTTTTTCTTTTTCTTTTGGATTGATGAGAGCCCTGTGAGGCAAGTTGTGGTTTTAAATATCAACCCGTACAAAGGAGGTTATGGCGAAATTTTTCAGAAATTTAGGGTGTTAGCCAAATTTTTGAGAAATTAGAAAATTCTTAGAATATGAAAAGTTGAAGAATGAAAGCTAGAATGAAAGTTGAGTTGGTTAGTTAAACAACTTTCAGCTCCATTCCTTTTCGAGGACGAAAAGATTTTAAGTGGGGGAGATTGTAACAACTTGGAATTTCAAAACCAATTTAAAATTTTTATTTTAGGTATTTTAATGGATTTTGAATATTTAAAATGATATATTTTAAATAATAAGGACTAAAAATTTATTTAAATCGAAGTTAGAACACATAAATTTATTTTAATTATAAAACGAGCCTGAAATGGCGTGGTAGTTTGAAAATTCGATTTTAAATTTCAAATAAATGTACAGGATTCAAAATATATCGGATTTCAGTAGAACAAGAAATATTTGAATCTGTGTAATGATATCTTTCTAAGGAATGTGAAAAATTGAGATTTCGTAATATAAATTGAAAGTTATGTCCAGTTTAAGATTTGAAATAGTCACTATGGAATTTATATATATTTTATATAATATATAGCCCTTAAAAATAGCTGTTTTGCAAACGACCTCCATTTTCAATAAAACCACTTTTGTTGGATCGGGAATGTCAAATTATTGTTAGATTCCAATTTTTGGAATTAATATGTGAGCATGGTGAATTTAAACGCGTTCGGTACTTTCAATTTGAATTTTATCGACTGGAAAATGGTCATTTTTTAAATGGTCTCCAAATTTGATGAAATTAGTTTTGTTTGGACCGTATTATCAAACATAGCTAGATTTATTTTTATGAAATTTTTGGAGTCAGTTTGTAGCCCCGATAAATTAAAATGTACGTTGAAATCAATTTTGAATGTTATATCGATCTATATTTTAATTTTGATAAGAACTGATCGAAACGGTAGAATTGGATTGCAGGGCATATCCCATTAGGTTCGGAATGGGGGTAATTAGCTAGGGACGACAATCGTTCGGTTCGATTTGGAGTTCGAATGGAAAACTAATTTTTTGGAATTAAAATAAAATAATTATATAAATACCCATCTAAACCCTCCTCTCTCTCCTCCCTTACTTAGCGCGGTCGCTTCGCAATAAAGGGCTGAAAAGCTCCCAAATTCAATCAATAAATTCTTCCAATCTTTAACGAAGTAAGATGGGATTTCAAAGGGAAAATCAAAGAGCGAAGTAAGAGCTTGAATTGAGTACGGGTATGATCGGAAACTGTGGTGTATTGTGAGTGATTTTTTGCCTGAAAGACCGGCAGTTCATGCTCAAATCCCAGCGATGGTGGGGCCGCGAGTTAGGCACCACGGCGAGCATTGGTGGGGGAGGAGATGGGCGGTGCTGTGGTGGCGACAGGTCGAGGTCTTGGGCCTCGACGTGCGTGCGATTGGAGACGGATGACTGGAGCTTTTTGGCGTGAAAATGGGGTGGGATACAAATGGTTACAGTATAACAAAGAAGAAAGTTTTTTTGACTAATTATTTTGTTTAAATTAAACAACATTGTTTTTAAATGTTATTTATATGAAGAACATTGTTTTTAAACGTGATATTTAAATAAAATAGCCTTGATAAAAATGAGTTTTTAAAAATATAAATAGCATTGTTTTAAAAATATAAATAACGTGATATATATATATAGAGAGGGAGTTGGATTAAAAATCTGCTTTTTAATATGAAATGTAATTTATGCAAATCTAATTTTTATAAAGATAACTAAGATATAAAAATGCAGATTTGAATATAAAATATGAATTAAAATCTGATTTTTATATATAAAGCATTTAATTTATTTTCAATTTTAATGTAATAAAAATAGGATTTATGTATATATTTATATATAACTTTGTTTTAAAAATGTGATTTTTATGATGAAACATCGTTTTAAAAATGTGATTTTTATTGAAATGACTTTATTTAAAAAAGGATTTTTATACCTATAGCTTTAAATAAAAATACGATTTTTATATATATTGCTTTGATTTAAAAATGTGATTTTTAAATTGCATAGCATTGTTTTAAAAATGGGATTTTTAATGCAGATAGTGTTATATAAAATGTGATTTTTAATATAAACTGCGTGAAACAGATTGCGTTGGAATCACGGTGAAAAATGCTACGCAATGAAACTAACTAGATCAAATTTGGAGCAAATCAGAATTTGGGGCAAATTCAAATCTGAACTGTATAGAAATAAAAATCAGAATTAAAAACTGATGGAGTGGATCCCAAAGTAAGAACTCCTTCTCATCTAATTATTTTACAGTTAAATATATACTAGGATGCAGACGGGGCTTAGAAGCCCCTGACACTATTTATTGTACAAACCATGATTATTTGTTTGGATTGTATTATGGTTGTGTTGAAAATTGATGTATTGTGGTGTATTGATTGTATTGATTTTTGTGTTTGGCGCGAGCCAGTATCAAGAGAGGGGTAACACTGGACATTACTCCAGTTTTAATATCGCGGTGTTATAATGCCGAATTTTTTTGAAATATATATTTATTCCTTAAAAATAGAATTTTTAATGTGTATATGAACTGTATAAAATATTCATGTGTTAAATAAAATGTTTGAACAATAAAATATCATTTTTATTGAATGTATGAACTGTTAAAAGTAGTGAAGTGTTGAAATAAATATTTTATCACTACAAATATAGTTTTTAACATATATCTGAATGGCATAAAATTCTCCTGAAATGAAAATAAATATTCATTTACAAATCAGACGATTTGTTTATGTACACCCATTTAACTGATATGGATTGGGATGATAAAATTTACGCAATGCCCAATTGCACAAATAATATTCAGTATTTGTTGGTTGAAACCCCACATGGGTATTGGAATGATATTTGGCATACACCGATCCCACTTATTTAGTTGTATGTCAATTGATTGGTTGAAAGACTGTTGTAAGCATTAATTGTTTATATTTAATGTTTATGCAGTTGTGTAATGAACTCTAGATGATGGTTGAATGTGTAAAATTATTGTTGTCTACATGTGTGTATAAATCCATATAAACAACATTATTTAGTAATTGATTGGGTCTGATTCCATTTCAAAAAGAACGAATATTTATAAATAACGAATATTTTAAAATAACGGATATTTTAAAATAATATTCTGTAAAGGTTTAAAATATGATTTTGATGTTCGATTTTGGATGACACGAGAATATTGAAATATATGAAGCCATATTGATTAGATTTGCGCTATTTTAATGCGAACGATAATTATATCGATTTTATTCATTTTTATAACGAATATCGAAAAGGAAATGATTTCAAAATCAGATATTTTGAAAATATTATCATTTAAATATTATAATGATAAGAAGTATTCGATTTTGATTTAAAATTAAAATGAAAGTGGGAATCATTTTAAAACTAATTTACAATTGATTTATAAAATACGTTTTAAATGGAAATCGATGGAATATATACATACATATATATATATATATATATATATATATATTTAATGGCCTAAATAGAAAGCGCCGTGCAACGATCGTTCGCGAATTTCGACCATTGACTTAGAATTGATATTTCGAGAGATCCGACCGTCGGATTGTCCTAATACCGGAACCATTAGGTTCGTATCAAAAAGAGCTTTCAAAGAATGTAATGGATTTAAAATATAATGGTTGGATTTGGAATTATGTCCAAATCAAATTTGGAAAAGGTCGTTGTAAATGCAGTGCGCTGACTGTTTATGGAAATCGACTGAAAGGGCCTTAACAAAATTATTAAATATAATAATAATTTGTGTAAATCATAATAAATAATTTTGAAAGAATTAGAATGAATAATTTCATATTTGAAAAGATAAAAATATATTTTTATCAAAATGAAACTAGATTGGAAATCCAATAATTTTTAAATAAATAAATTGGATTTGTTAAGGGTTTATAATATAAACAGAAATTTCAAATCTATAAATTGGAATGGATTTGAATAAAAATCGTCTTCGGGAGATTTCGATATTGGATTGTGACTATACGGATATTGTAGAGGAATTTGGAAGATAAATATGTACCGCTATTCCCCATGTTATACGTGTTGGTTTCAGAATTTAATATTGAATATAAGTCGATACAATTTCTATTCAGAGCCTTATATTTAAAGTTAAATTGGATTTTGGGTTTGTCGTGAATGATATCTTCAGTAACACAATTCTTAAACCCCGTGTGAAAAGAATAAATTTTTAATTAGGATTATTAGTGTTTCTAATTATATTTAATAATTAGAATAAAATGGAATGTGAATTGGGTTTATTGTAAATTGTGTTTTTAATGACATTCGCTCTTTAATCCGATTAACAGTGAAATGTGATTTGGACTTTATAAATCTTTTTATTAAGATTTAATGGAAATTTTCCAAAGTAAAGTATTCCAATTTAATATATTAAATTGGAATTCGATTTGGTAATAATCGAAGTGAGCTTCTGAGGAAGAAGACTGTTAATATATATGAAATTAAAAGGCTTTGTCATTATTCCATTTATATTATTAGTCGGATACGGAAATTGATATTGATTATACATTGATCTATTTTCCGTGAAGATTCCATAATTAATGGAATATGATTTGGGTTTATCGTGAACTATGTTTTAAATGGCATTGGTTCTTTAACCCAGTTAAAGACAAGATTTCATGTCTAACATTGTATTTCAAACTGTATTGTTGATCTATGCTAAATATATAACTGTTTGGTGGCGGGGAATTTATTCTCTTTCTTAACACCCTTCTCTGAGACGTACGAGCTTAGAGGTCATATATCAGCAGAAATCGGTGATACAGTGTAGATTATCGATGCGGCATGTTTAATTTCCCAAAGTTAACAATCATTAATAATGATTGTTGGAATGTTAAAACTAAGTAGATTTTTAATGAATCTTTAATTAGATTGAAAGGTAAATTTGACAACTTAAATTATCAAATTTTGGGAAATAATCGAGAATGGAGTACCATCAGTTTTACTCCAAGTGATAGTTAAATCTTTAATTAGTTTTGAATGCGAAATGGTAATTAAATTTACCGATAACACCGTGGTATTAGATATGGAGTATTATCAGTTTTGCTCCATGGGATGAATAGGTTGGGATTGGAAAATTAAACAAATGATTACTTATGTAAGGTTCGCTAATCCCGACTAGTCGATATACCTTAATTTGATTTAGAATTGATATCCAAAGGAAGATTAAAGAATAAAATTAAAAGAATTTATCTATGGTAAAATTAATGGGAACCTTTCCCGAAGTATAAGAATATTTGAATATAAGAATATTCTGAATTGGAATGAGGCGTATGTTGTGTGTTTGTAGCACTTGATTACAAGATACATATTCAGAAAGGTCGGGTTTATACCCATTTTGAATAATTGATTCGATGATAAGTCGATGATGAAGGGGGTGGTTGAAGACCGGAGGTCTTTACATCATTTGGATGATTATTGATGTCTTGATTGGGATGTACCCCCAAGACAAGGTAATAAGTGGCGATCGTCCAGATGTACTTGGAGATCGACCAGATATGCGAGGACCGCTCTCCTGTATTGGACATATAGGACGAGGATTAAGGTGCCTCCGGTTTTGTTCAGACCCAGAATAGACTTGTAAATGGATGTGTGTCTGACATTGGATTTTATTATGTGTTGATTGATTTCTATTAAATATATATCTGTTTGGTGGCGGAGAATTTATTCTCTTGCTTAATACCCTTCTCTGAGACGTACGAGCTTAGAGGTTATATATCGATAGACATCAGTCTCATGGCATGAATTGTCAGCGTGGCATTCTGAGATGCAAATGATCAAGGATTTTGTTGAAAGTAGAGCCTTGTGGTTGGTGATCAAAGCACGGCTTTAAATAGCATAGCTTTGTGTATGGCGTTAATTCGTGAGCCTTACACCTCGGTATGAGTCAAAAACGGGATAAGGAACTCGGTTCGAGGAGGGGCCATAGCCACCATGAAAACAGACCCTAGGTATATCTATATATAGAGGCTCCTTAAAGACGGGCCTGTACAGGTATGGAAAACCTCCAGAACTAATTTCATGTATCGCCCTGCTATGGAACTCGGTGCACATTAGAGGATGTGTAATTGAGGTATCGAGCTACAACTTAACAGTACATACGACGGACAGTCTGGATACATGCATATCTGCTCTGGGTGGTGTATCATAAACTTGAGGGCATTACTCCGGTATCAGATATGATTCAATCGAGGGTGGCAGTCCGTACGCTTATGTAGCGTAGTGATAGCATACATATGATGATCGTAACATTGTAATATAGAGATCCGTACGTCACTCTGGTGCAGGATGAGGGACTGCGAGCATTTCGGTAGCATTACGGTGGAGACCGTGCAAGTGGGGTACCGTGGGATGTACGTCGATATTGGGGGTAGCTACAAATATACCATATTAGATTAGTACATGGGAAGTAAATGGGTACAACGTGTGTGTAAGCCTTGAGTGTTGTTAACCCAAGTAACCTAATAAATAGGAAAATATGATTGAATGGTATATGTAGGATTATCCAAAGTATATAGTTTCAGTCCAGTCACCAGAACTTGTGTTCTAACCCCATCCTCATAACATACTCGCAGGTTATGTTTGTGGCAGAGACATGAGACATTATAGCTTTGGATACTGGTTAAGCAGTATTATTAATATGGTAAGGTTGTACTTTGATTATATTATATTTTATCCTTTCCGTTATGAGATGTTTTCTGAGCTCTGACATATTTTATGTCTCTGTCTTTTCTGCAGGATACCAGAGCACAACAACTTAAGTTTCGATAAATTGGAATTTAAAAAAAAAAGGTCTATCAGAATTTGGGTTGTTATATCTTCGGTTTTAGAAACTGAAGCAGTGAAGCTGAGACTGCTTCAGTTTTAAAAACTAAAGTAGTGAATCTTTAGTTTTAAAAATTGAAGCAGTGTGATTCTATTCTAAATACTAAAGCTCTGATGCTTCAGTTTTTAAAACAAAGGCAGTGTGCTTCAGTTACAAAAACTGAAGTAGCTTCGGTTCTTAAATTAAAACATATAATGCAATTGAAAAGGATGTCCATAATATATTCTTCTTCCATTTGAAAAGAGAAACATAGGCTAATGACGTTCATTCCTTTATCTCAGTGATCTATATATGACCTATATTTTTAGTAGCTCTCCATAGTATTATATTTCCTTTTCATTGTTATGCATAAGCCAAGTTCTTTTGTACCAACTGTAATTTAAGGCGGTTGATGATTAGCTAATAACATGTATACATCACCACATTAAAGTCAAAGACCATTGCCTGTCTACCTAACATCATCCTTATCAGCCAAAGAAGGATATAACCTATGCATGCTTGTCTCGAACATTTTGATCACTTAGTTGCTAGAAAAACCCTATTGAATACATCTGTCATGAATATACTCAAAGGCCTTAACTTGCTTATTAATTCATGTTTGTCGAATTTGCAAAAAATCAAGATGCCAACTTAATAAATCTTTGTTTCAATAAACAATCGTTCCAAAACAAACTAAACCATAAATGGCAACATCATATATGATATTTTGGGTTATGATCACTTTGGGTTTAATTAAATACCTCAACGACCATTAATTTGCACTGTATCTTATTTTCGGTTTATTTGAACATTTTATTTACAGCAAGCTGATTTAATAACCATCAATAAAACAATCTGTAGTTTTAGTTTGAATATAATTAATTATATTATAAATTCATATGTGTATATTAATGTATGTACGTGTATATCATGAATTAAATATATTAAATATAACATATGTTAATTTTTAGCATAATTTATTTTTATTTTTATGTTTTAATTTATTAATTACTCGCCTTTATAATGCAAACATTAATTACTTGATGAAACTGATTTATTTTGTGGAGCCGATGCATTGGTATCAACCAAGTTTTCTAAGCTTGGTTACAGATATTTGGACATTGGTAACTTACCAAGAATTTTCACTCTATTGCATTGTGTTAAGCAAATGCTATAATAGAATTATCATGCAGAATCATCAAATATAATGATTTTATATTTTGCAGATGATTATTGAGCAAAATACGAGAGAAATATAAAGGTGTGTTTTTTGCTAAGCTAATATTATTATCAACCATCGCATAGAAATTTAAACTAGTCAGTTAACTGTTTCTTCTTTATGACCATAAATTTTGTTGATTTTATAGAACTAGTTATCTTATCAAGTTATCATAGAACGCAATAGTTGGGTCAGGCAATAACGCATCAAGTATACAATCTAACCTATGGTTCAAAGGGCAAAATGAAGTGATAGAGTTGAACTAGCATATATGAATTGAAGTAGCCAAAAACTAAAATGTTGTGAAATAGCCAGTCATAGATTTTTTGTCTGGTGATGTTTATGCTTTTCTGCACCATTTACCAAAATTACAATCTAATGTATTTGACTATAGGATTTATTGTCTGTTTATTAACATGCAGATGCGTGAGTGAGGGATCATCATTGTATGCAGGTTCAGTAGCAAAGGACATTCCTGAAGTTAAAGGCATACAATCAAGTTGGAAGCTTCCTAATAATAAACAAAGTTAGAATTGTAATAAAAAAAGTTTATCTTGTCTGATATTTAAGCTACTTATGTAAATCGTACTTTTTCTGTATATTTTCTTTTTAGAATACTATAAAAAGTTCATATTGCATATGAGAATAGTGTTCTATATATTTGCTTGGAATTGATTATAGTAAACATGTTCTTATGTGTACTTTTCAGCTACGTATATTGTTTTCTTGTTGTATGACATTTTTTCAGCTTTGATATTAGAATTAAATGATTGGTTGATATTCTGTGATAGTTGTAATATACAACAGTAGCAAAACTGTACAGTTTTGGAACTACCTTCTTGCTACTGTTGTAAAGAAAATAGTCGCTAGAGCATCAGGTTTTGTGGCTGTTTCTTTAGTCAACAGTCGCAAAAGACTGTTGTAGTGAAGCAAAATTGTCGTTTTTCTATTGCTATGGTTGTAAACCATTGCAAAAATTTAACTTTTTGCGACTATTTTACAAAAGAACAATCGCAATAAGTAGGTTTTTCTACGCTGACTGAAAACCAATTGTAAAAGTTTATATCTATTGTGACGTCTGAATTTGCTACACTTGTTAAACAGAAGAGAAAAGGAGTTGACAACTAATGCAAATGAACTGTTTTATAGTACTGGTAGTTTTATACTAACCACTAATGTGCAGGTGTTCCGGGGATATTTATGAGGGTAGTTAGACACAGTCAAGCGAGAAACCCATTTCGCTATGTGGCATGGTCCCACTAGATATCAATGTCTTAGGTATAAATAATTATTTTTCACACCAGCCTATTGACAGACCCGAAGCTTTTATCTTCCGCTTTAATACTCGGGTGCTCATTCGAGTAGGCTGAGGGTTTAGCTTGAGGGTTATCGTTTTCAATTGCTTCGCTGAATAATCTTCTGGAGGTGAGCATGAGGCTTTAGTTATTGATATCACTACTATTTGTTTTGTTTTAATATATATGTATGTAAACTCTGATCAACCGAGGGGCATCGTCATATGTTACTCTTGGAGTATATTTTGTAATAACTTATATTTTTTTTGAATGGGTTGAATGAATGGAATGGTTATCAAATCATGTTTTGTAATATTTTTCATACTCTCATGCTTCTTGATTTTATGGTTTAATCAAAACCAGATTTTCTTGCATCACCTAAAGGGTTGTGGTTTCTATCTTGCTTAATGGGATGTTACAACTTCCGCATTAAAGCATGGGTTTATGGAAAATTTAAGTAACAATTTCTTCATAAGGTTTCCAAATTAAAACACAAAGATCAGGGAAATTTTAAGGGTTAAGAAAATGAAACTGTTATAGATTTGTGTTATATAAGTATATATAGTCCTTTCGGTCTAATGAGTAACCTTCAATATCTTATCAAAGTTTATCTATAGATGGAAGAAGTAGGATATGAAGAGAAGGAGTGTAAAACTGAATATTGGTAGGGGAAGCACTACGACCAATGGTAACTTTTGGCCCGATGTGGAAGGCCAAGGCCGAAGGGTTAATGAGCTTCAAGGTGTTGCAAACCCACTAGTGGATATAGAGTATTATTCTAGACTTTATTCCAGTGTTACAAACTGGAGCGGCTGCTGATCCGGGAGTAGTTAATCTATTAGTGCAAGTTGGAAACCACTATGCTAAACTAAGCAAGGATTATACCAGTTTGGGAAGAAAGTAGTTTCTTAGGATGGAAGATGTTGCCATTGTGGACACTTGGATATTGCATTATAAGAGAATCTTCTGGGACATAGGCTTGGTTGATGAGCAGAAGAGAAGATTGACCTTGAGATAGCTATAGGTTAATGCTTTGCATTGGTGGAACAATTCTTCTACAATGACACCAGAAGGAGGGATTACGTGGGAAGATTACTAAAGATGCTTAGGGTCAGATTTGTGTCAGAAGTTGCCTAATCTTGGATGATGAGAAGGCTTGTTGATTTGAAGCAAGGATAAATGGAAGCGGTGGAGTGTGCCACTAGATTTAAAAAATGGTCTCGTTATGCCCGTGGGACATTGACTGTCATTTTGAGAAAAAAGAAGTTCATCTAAGGGTTAAGGTTTGATATACGAAGGACAAATATACCTCATTTGTGAGATCTCATGGATGTTCTTGTAGATATGACCATTCATAATGAAGGGGTCCTTATGAAGGTGGGAAAACGTGGCTATCAAGGCGAGAAAAAGAAATTCCTCAAAGGTGGGGAAGCTCCGAAAAACAGAATTCTCAAGAAGAATAAAGATGAAGTTGTTTGCTTTAAGAGTCACCAAAGGGTAACTATTTGGCAGAGTGCAAAGTTACAGATGTCAAGGCCACTACCAAGAAGCCGCATGATAGATGATTTAACTGTAATCAGCTTCGACATTACATAGATAAATGTCCATAAGTAGCCAAGGGTAAAGTGATGGATGTGGAAACTTCGCCATCCAAACGTACTGCTACAGAGAAGGGGAATTCTATGATAGAAGGTATGATATTGTTTCGTAAAATACCTGTTAGAGTTTTATTTGACATTGGTGTATCACACTCGTTTCTCTATAGATGTGTAGCATATAAATTGTCTTAAAAACCTCCATACCTTTGTTTTCTTCCTTCAGGGCATTTAATCCTAATGGAGGGTACGTAACTCTAGGTTTAACTCACGATAACCTAGAATTTCAGTTGGTAGGTTATAGTTTTTTTGTAACTTGGTGTCTGATCTAAAGGGTTTCAGAATTTTTTGTGTATTGAACGGTTAAGCTGTTATGATGTGAGAATATTGTGTCAAAGCAGAGAAGTGTCGCTGAAGCAACCCAGTAGCAGCGGTAGGATTATGTCCTTGGTAGAGGGAGCAGCTCTGTAGATGTTTCCTTCATTGGGTAGTTTAGAATTACAGGAAGAGGTAAGTAGTGTTCCTATTGTCAATGAATTTTATAACATCTTCAAGCCAGTGAAAGAACTGCCGCCAAAAGAAGCTATCGAGTTTGGGATTGATCTTATGCCGGGAGATGAGACATTGAGTAGTCCTCCTAACTGAATGACCCCTTTAGAAATGTTGGAGCTAAAGGTTCCACTTGTTGAGTTGGAAGGTAAAAGCATCATTCGTTCAAGAAGTTCACCTTGGGGCACATCGACATTGTTTGTGAAAAAGCCCAATGGATCATTGATAATGTGTATTTATTACGGGGAGCACAACGAGATGATTGTGAAGAACATATATCATTTGCCTTATATTGATGATCTATTTGATCAGTTAAGAGGAGAATAGATGTTTTCTCAGTTGGATTTCGCTACTGGATTTCACGTTCTAAGGGTAGCGGAAAAGAGTTTTCCATTGATTGCATTTCATACTAGGTATGGGTCTTACGAATGAAGGGTTATGCTTCTCGGATTGATGAACATGCTAGATTTCTTCATGGATTTAATGAATCAAGTTTTTTGAGAACACATAAATAAATTTGTGTTGGTTTTCATTGATTATATATTGGTGTATTTGAAGGATGCGGAAAAGCATGGGAGTTACTTTGGATAGTTCTAGAGATTTCGCAGAAGCATTAATTGAGAGGAAAATTTTCTAAATATCGGTTTTGGGAGGAGAAAGTGAAGTTTCTTGGTCACATATTTGCATAAGAAGGACTACCAGTAGATCCTGCGAAGGTTGATGCTACCTTTAGTCGGGAGAAGCTCGAAAGTGTTACAAATTTTGAAGCTTTCTAGAATTGGTTGGGTACTATCATGGGTTTATCAAGGACTTTTTGTGGATGGCGACACCGATTACTAAGCTCAACAGAAAGGATGTTAAGTTAGTTTAGTCTAAAAAGTTTAAAGTTGCATTCTAGAATTTGAAACATTTATTGACCAATGCTCCAGCATTAATAGTGCAAGAGGGAAACCAAGGGATGCTTAAGGATCAAGGTTAGGTGTTGTTCTGATGCAGAACGGACGTGTTACTACTTATGCTTCTCGACAGCCAAGTCCTCCTGAAGTTCGATACCCAACTCACAATCTTGAATTAGCTTTTTTCTTTTATTCCTTAAAGATTTGAAGGCATAACTTATTGGGTGAAATGTTCGAGTTGTTCACAGACCAAAAGTCCTTCAGATATTTGTTTTCCAAGAAGGAAATGAATATACAACAAAAAAAGGATGGATTTCTTGACAATGTATGATTTTGGCATAGGGTGTACCCCTAGGAAAGGGAATAAGGTGGAAGATGGCCATAGTATGAGGCACCAAGGGATTTTGTTGGTTAAGCTGAATGAATAGAAAGACTTAGAAGCTTTGGTGACATTTAATATGAGGATTAGGTCGACAACGAGTTCTAACAGATGTATACCGATGGTTACATTCTTAGAGGTTCAACAAGCATTGACTGAGAAAATTGTATCTAGGAAGAAAGTCATTTGTCAAAAGGATCAAGTAGCTCAGAGTCAGAACAGAAGGGAATGCCTTAGGGAGTTCACTTTCGATTGGAAGGATTAGTTACAGAAGGATGGAAGCCAATGCGTTTTGAAGGTTGGTAATCTGAGCAAGGACGTTTTTAGAGAGTGTCATTGCTCTAAGTTTATGATACATCCCGGGGGAACCACCAATTCGAGTTTATGCCCTAGAGGAAATCCATTTGATGTGATTAATGACATTGTTGATGTTTTATTTTATTTGGAATAAAAATATTCAGTTATGTTATATTAATTGCGCAATATAAATATTGACATAATAGAAGTCCTTAGAATAATAATATGTAATTATGTGGTTTGAGTACGACTTGAGATTATAAAATATATTAAATACTATAATTCTTAAATGTCCTTAGTCAAGTCTTATTTCTTATATATAAGACAACAATAAAACATTGAGACTAGTATGTTGATCGACTGATGATCACATCTCATTGATCATTAATATACGTAATACTAATGTCATGACATAAATATGTATTGGAGAATATCGTATTGGGCTAACCCAACGTGAGAAAAATACATGGAATATAATTAATAGTATCACAAGTTATTCTCATAGTGAGAGTGATGTAATGGTCCTCAGACTTGAAATCAGTATAATTTTATTCGAGGATATTTGTGTTTTGATGTTATCTAAAGTTACTTGTGACAGAGTAGACGATAACGGTGATTATTGGATACATCTCGAATTGAATGAAAATTATGAACGATCTAGATGGAATTTAACCCTACGGTATATTTGTAGTGATATCCATTGGCCTCTTGATTGAGTGGGACTATGAAAAGCATGGCCATGCTCAAATATTGATTTGTTTTATATAGTCTACTCGTCGATCAAGATAAAAGGATTAAATTATAAAGAGGGTGATACATTCCATGCCTCGAGTTTAATCCTGGATATATTGCTTAAAAGGATTATATTACATTAAGAAACTAGTCACAGAAAGGTTGCATCAAATCATTGTTCTTATTATAACTTGGGTAGCAGTGACGTATTAGATGCCAATCACTGTTTATTGATTTAAAATATGATTTAAAATCATTTCCAATGTTATAATAACCTATAGGGTCACACAACTAGAACGTTGAAAGGAAATAGGACCATTATTTATAAAAATATAAAATCGCTAATATTTTATGTCATTTGAAATGGTCCAACCGTCCTTAATTTCTTCGATTCAGATTTTTAATATTGTGTTACTTTATTAAAGGTAATACACTTACCTTTTTGAGGGATACACGCACTATTAAAATGACCCAAAAAAATTTGTGGATCGAAGCATAATGGCGGCGAGAGGCTAGTACCTCGCTTTCATCCTTGAATTCGTCATGACGAAATCTCAAGGGCATTCGAAGTGGATACCAATAGAGGGATGGTGATTTGCTGTGCCTTTCTGATTCGATGCATCATCCATTCCTTTCGACTTGAATTCAATCTGGCCCATTGTGAATGGAATATACCAGGTATGAATCCCTAACCTAAAATAATTTTGATTTATTGCCTCGCATAGATCCCATGTTTAATTTTTTCTAACTACAATTTTGGATGTTGATTTAATCGTTTTTATCCATTAGTGGTATCAGAGCAAGATTTCGCTTGTATTTATAGATTGAATTAAGTTTAGGTGTGTGAATATAGCAGTTTCCTGGAATAAGTAGATAGATCTTGGAATTATAACTCAAGTAATACAATTGGGACTGTTATGATGATTTGTTTATGAAACGAATGCATTAATAAAACAGAATTTGACTCTGTTATATATAAACTAGATTTAGATCAAAACCTAGAATTATATGATTAAACAAAATTAAGTTATCTTTGATCAAATTTCTTGAAACAGATTAAAATGTGAATTTTAATACTTATTACTAATAATCAAATATTAATCTGAATGATTTTGAATCATTGAAGAACATAATGTAGTATGTTTTGAACTGAGCTGAACAAACTATGATGCATATCAATCTGTAATGCATCATATAAATATTTTCATTATCGATGATATATGTTTATATATAAGTTAACTGTTCTTATACACAATCAAATATGGATTTTAATTATTTTATTATACAAGCATACTGGTATTAGAAAATTAATTGTAATTTATGTTTGTTGATCAAATAGGTGAATTATCGACTTTACATGAGCATTTCGGGTTTCACACATGAAAGATATTGATCATGAATAAAGGATAATTTGCAAATCATAGTAATGATTTTCAACTCATTTTAAATATAATATTGTATATTTTCTATCCTAATATAAATCAATATAGGTAAATTAAATCCCCTAGAAGATTGGAACCTGCTATTGTATTTATAAAAAACTAATCCATCCCAATAAGCCTCGATCAATTACTTATTTTGGAGAATTTGTTTTTCAATTGTTTCATTTAGTTTTGAATCTCATCATGTAGTTTTTCTTGAGCAGTTTGAAACTGCATATTATTTTTATAATTATAATCAAATGTTAGCTTACTGATTATATATTTGTGATGGTAATTATATATTGTAAATCTGTTAAAGGGGTATGATAACCTGTTATGACTTATACTATTTCATTTGACATATGTAAATGTGAATATGGTCTAAACATGAAAACTGTGTCATACGAAAAGGGCCTAGATGATTGTGGGTTCTAAACGGGCATATTGAATGTACAAAATGCATTGACATTACATATATAACAATTTTTCAACAGCAAATGAGATTGCTAATTGAATTACTAAATACTTGTCAAATCACAGGTAATCTGAATTTTTTTCTTTGAACTCGGCTTGACCAATGTTATGTATAAATATACAGACCAAAATTCATTAATATACATTAAATCTGATATGATCAGATTTGTATGGGTTGGAATGACACTACCAAGTCATTTTCCAATTTCAGAATGTATATGCTATGTTTTATGTCATTCTTTGAATTTTAATATACAACTATATGTTTATATTAGTTGCAAATATTGTTTGCAATTTACCTTATTTCATTTACGTATGAATGTGCATTTATATGCTGGAATTAATTTATACCGTTTGTAAATAATTAATAACTTTGTGTGTGTGTGTGTGTATGTATATGTATGTGTAACAGTATATACAGAAACTATGTTGTTTGAAAGCTCGTTGAATAAGTGATGCATAGTTTTAAACCGATCCTTCAAGTTGCAAGACCCGGTTTAGCTTTGAAATTTTCTGTTTTTGCTAAAACTATCACTGAATATAAACATGTAAATCACTTCAGCATATTGCATGGACTGCATATATATATATATATATATATATATATATATATATATGTCATTATACGGGATGCCTTAAAATTATATTTCCAGTAATATAATATATATTTATTGAAATACATAGCAAGTATGACTTTCCTTGTTTTATTTTGACACCATTTATATTTGCCTTTGTATTAAGACACAAAATAGTTATCATATTTAATTGATATGTATGCCGCATAAAATCCACTGCAGTTTAATTTGTCAATGATTTTAGAAACAATTTAACATTTTAAGTCATAAGTTGTTTTACTCATATTAGTATGAATGATTTTAACTCTTTATACATGATACATGCATATGAGTTGTGTGTATTACCAAACACCATTCTCACCTATCAGCTGTTTAGACACTTATATGTATGTTTGATTTTATACATCACTTAAGACACATTATTAAAACCTATATATACACATGCATTTTTTAAGATCTTGACTGGAAATTGTTTTTTGCAAAATTTGAATCACATATTACTACTTGGATGTATACGTGCATGTTATACACAAATAGCAGTAAGTACATGTCATTATGAATGAGAATATATATATATATATATATAGTCAAGTAAAATTGAGTAATAGTTACAATTTTGACTGTAAATTAATGTGTATTAAGATCAATGTCATTTCAATGATCATTAATGATTATAACTGTTGACGGGACTTTTGGTACGTCTCCCAAAAGTACGCAAAACACACTCCAATCGACATACAACGTGATATCAAAGTCAGAAAGTGTTGCGAACATCCTCAGGGATCAAGCTAAGACAGGATCGCACAAGGATAGTCGTCGCGGCTCACCAGACCACTCTCGAACAATACAATTCACGAGTCAATCAAACACACTCAGGATTGTGTGATCGTATCAAGGCATGGTTCAACACCCGAAGACTCGAGTCGAGCCACTAGCAGAATGTCGGATCACTTGGATGCGTCATCCATAAGTATCCATCTATATCCGAGCTGAAGGCAAGACGTGCTCCGAGCAAAAGGCGAGCCATCAGCGGGTCTGGACGCAGCGCCAGTGGGGGTACGGGGCCCCATAGTCCTGGCGGCGATTTCCGCTAACAAGTGTGTTACCCAGAATCACCGGATCGACTCAAAGTCAAGGTTCAACCAACAACTTCTGTGATCTTTGTATCCCTCAAAACTAGGCCACATACATATTTTCATACCCCACTCCTCCTAATACGCCTGTGCCCAACCAGCATAAACTCGTACCCCATGGGATATGAATCTCGTACCCCCCTCCCGGGGTACGAATCTTGTACCCATTCGGGTATGAATTTCGTACCATACTGGGTACGAACTTCGTACCACTGGCATGAGGTACGAATTTTATGGGCATGAGAGAGGATCCGAGCTTTCTGGAGCACTCTCTTCTGGGGTACGAAAATTGGCATATGAGTCCCATTTCCTATCTACTTCCACCAACCCTCAACTAACCTCTCCACTATAAATACCCCCTCACTTCATACATTCAAGAGGTTGGTCTAAGCTCTATCTCTCAAGCTTAAATGGCTTCCATCTTCTCTTCAACGGCCTACAAGCACCTCCCTTCATCATACAAGGAAGAATATGAATATGCTTGGACCCATGAGCATTCTCATGAAGGTTCAAGCATGCTTTCAGACTTCATGAAGCTCTAAAACACCATTAATGATCACCATCTTCTTCCCCATGGCCATTGGACATGGCATGGGCCTCTCAAACATGGTTGACCAGGTTATCACCTCTTCCACTCATGGAAGAAGGTGAAGGCCTCGACTCTGCCTCCCTCAGACCGCGAGCCTTGACTCCGCCTCCTTCGGACCCTGAGCCTCGACTCCGCTCCCTTGGACCCCGAGCCTTGACTCCGCCTCCATCGGACCCCGAGACTCGACTCTGCCTCGCTCAGACCCCGAGCCTCGATTCCTCCTCCCTCGGACCCCGAGCCTCGACTCTGTTTCCCTCGGAACCGTCGGCCATGCTACGACATCAGCAACTCCCCGACTACTCTCGCTCAGCGGAGAGGTTCGATAGCAAGGAAGCTTGATAACAAGGGTTAAGAGGATATTATTAATCCTTATAGCTTCTTGTAAATGTCTTGTTGTTCATTATTGAAATGGAATAAAATTAGCACAGCCTTCAAAGTGGACATAGGCCCCAACGGGCCGAACCACTATTTATAACTGTGTCATCTACTTTCCCACATGTTATTACTGCTTCTCTTATACTTCTCCACTCTGGGCATAAAATTTTCAAATTTTTGGAACTCTCAGATGTAGACTATAATTATAGGCGTTAACAATAACTAGCACCAGGACTTGTTTTTTTAATTTGATTATGCCTCCTGATGTAAAATCTACAAACTGCTTTGTGATTATATTTATATCACATATAAATATAAGGATTAACCCGGTTTCTCCTTTTAAGTTACAAACAAAGATACAAATGATTTTTAAAAATTACCATTGTTATTGTTTGTATTCAGAACCTCTATTGAAAGGCTTAGAAACTGGTTTGGCTGATTGTATGAGTGCACAAATTCATATGGCTGAATGCATCTGTGTGTGATATGCATACATTTGATGTGTATGTGTGTTGCTACATGGGTGTTGATTATACATTTGATGTATACATGAGCTATAGCACATATGATATATATATATATATATATATATATATGTATGTATGTATGTATGTATGTATGTATGTATGTATGTATGTTTGTGTACATTTGATGTATATTAATAATTCTGACTTTATCGCTGTTAATTGATTTAAACAAGGGAAATAATCTCGCTTGCTGAAATTGTTTTAGAAGGATGAGTGGCTCATCAAACCAGGGTGGACAAAACTGTTGCTGCAAATATAAAATTTGTATATTGATACCTTTTTCGATTGCAGCATAGGTTACTATATAATATTATGTGTGCACGTATATGGCAAGAACAATGTTTTGTAAAAGGATCTAACCTTACATGTTTCCAAAATTTGTTTTGTACGAAATGTATAAATCTGTAATGTTAAGACTGGATCAGTTATGTGTAAAACTTGCGCATTGTATATATAGGTGCATTTTTTTGAAAATTGGTAAATTACTTTATTAGGCATATGAGCCAATATTAGAGCTGATTACATCATGCATCACGTGAAATACATAATGTAACTTACATTAATTAAAACTACTTCAACTAAAACATTCCCTTTATAATTCGACAACTAAGCATTTAATCTCCCCTAATTCTTCATGCAAATCATGGCGACTGTTGAGGGTTACTGCTTGTTTCTAGAGTTTCGCCCCTCGATTCCAACAGAGTTAGATTTCCAGATTCAATAGTTATCTGTGCCAAGCTATCGGTAAGTGATTTATGTTTAATCCTTAGTGTGCTCCACTTTATCTCTTCAATGGAAAATTTACTCATTACACTTGCTTTTCTTTGTTTTTCTTTGAATATCCTTGTGTTTCTCTCCTTCCACACTGTGCTACTACAGCTATGATGACGATGGAATTCAGTTTGGGCAACAAATCTTTGCTATTGTAGTTCCTGGCCAAGTACGAAATCCATTCCTCTATTTTGAAGATGTGATTTGATAATTTGTATGCGGATAGACAGTTCTTAAGCATAGTAGATGAATAATCACATTCAAAGAATAGGTGATCGTGACTCTCAATTGTTGAGTTGCATAGAACATACATGATTTTGTTAGTTATGCACTATTTACGAGTCTATCTCTAGTAGGTAATCCATGCAATGGAGGTTTATATTATAAAAATGAGTTTTTGGGACAATTTGATCTATCCCAGACAATTTTACACCAGTCAAGATGTTGATGATGTAACCGTATTGCATTCCATGCTGATTTTATAGAAAAATTGATACTTGCATTGTTCCAGCACCATATGTCATTATTCCTGCCTAAGAATAATGTCATTCCTTGAATAATTTGTTTGTATTCATTGCAACATGGTATTACGTCACACTTCCACTTTTGATCTTCTATGATACTGTCCACCGTTTTTTCTGGTAATCCAAATGCCGAGTATATATCCCACCCTATTATGTCAACAAGAGCTTTGCCATTAATCTACGGATCTTTGCATAAGTTTGTGTCTCTTCCATTTGCAATTTCTCTTGTACGATTAGCAGCTAGGGTATCTCTCATTCTTAAGATTGCCTCCATGTGGATGATGCGTTATTGTCAATAGGAATATGCCAAAAGTTGCCTTTAATATACCATTGTCTCATCCAACGTGCCCAAATGCAATCTGAAGTTAAAGTTTTCCGTCCTTGTTTAAGTGTTAAACATCCCTCATCCCCCACTTGTTCCTTAAACCGACGCAGCCTTCTTCTTTAGGTCTACACAAATCAAAAAATTTTATTTTGTGCATCCCCCCTCCATACAAAATCAACAAATACTCTTTTGATCTTGTCAATAGAGGCCATTGGTAATTGGAATGTTTGAAGCTAGTAGTTGACTTTAGCTTGAATCACTATATGAATCAATTCTACTCTTCTAGCAAATGTGTGAAGTTTTGAGCTCCATCTTTGTAGTTTGTCTTTGGTTTTGTCAATCAATCCAACACACTATTTTTTCGTTATCTTATTAGTGAACAAAGGGACGCCGAGATATTTAACAGGAAGTTCCAATTCAGTAACGCCTGAAATCTCCAAGTTTTTGTCTCTTTCTACACAAAATTAATTAAAGTAGCATTTAGACTTGTTCTCACTTAATTTCAGACCAACATATTTGTCCAATAAAAGAAATTTGTCTTTTAAAAGTTCTTGCTACGATTTCATTTGTTATAATGCATATTATCAAGTCGTCTGCATATAATAGATGGTTTGTCTTAGGCTGGAAATTATACACTGACTGAATAAGTCTGTTGTGCTCAGCTAATTCCATCTATGGAGTAAAATTCTCCATAGCTATTGAAAAAAGGTAAGGAGAAAGAGGATCACCTTGTCTATTTCCACGGTTAGAACCAATATGACCTTTAGGCACTCCATTAATCATGATAGAATATGTAGGAGCGTTAACGCATTCACCAATTAGCTTAATTAATTTTTCAAGGAAACCCATAACCGTAACATATGAATTATGAAATGTGGATTAATTGTGTCATAAGCCTTGTGAAGATCAACTTTTATACGAAATTTGTTTGCACCTGGTTTTTGGAAGTTTCTAAAAATTTCATGTGCCAATAACAAATTTTCAGAAATGCTCCGCCCTTCTATGAATTCACTCTGACATTCTACAATGATGTCTGGTAGTACCCGCTTCATTCTATTGCAAATGACTTTACTCGGAATTTTGTACTCCACATTACAACAAGCAATCGATTGGTACTCTTCAGGTTGCGAAGGATTTTCAACTTTTGGGATTAAGCATATGAAAGTGTGATTAATCTCTTTAATGATTTAACCAGTCTAAAAAGCCTCTTGTATCGTCATCTGTATAATTTCTTTTAGGTCATTCCAGTGCAGTTTATAGAACATAGAATTCAGTCCATCAGGGACTGGACTCGAATAAGCTCTGATGGAGGAAATTGCATCCCAAATTTCATCGAGACTGATGCGACTGCACAGCATCCTCTTGCCTCTGGCATTGACTTTTCTTCTACATATAATAGCAGGTAAATTAGTTTAACATATGACATTATATAATTAGGAAAGTATTCAATTGCATCATTTTCTAATTTGCTAGCATTGAAGCTATTAGAGCCACTCATATCTATAGGATGGTGATAGCTATTAATATAAGATCGAGTAGACATCTTAGTGTAGAAAAATTTGTTGCATTCATCGCCTTCAGTAATCCATTTTTCTTTTTGTTTTAGCTCTAGAGATTTGTTTTTGAGAGCTTCCTTGAGTTTACATTGAGCTTCTGTGTATAACTTCCACACTTCATTCGAATTATTCCCTACATCAATCATTTGCAAACAGTTTTCACATTCATTTTGTAGTTGCATGATAATGTCATTTTCTTTAAGTCTGCATCTGTTCCAATCTTTAAGACATTCTTTAGCAAACTTTACGAGTGGAATGAGTCTGTATCCAGCACTGCCTAGCTCAATATGACACTGGTTGAATTTAATAACATCCCCGTAACCTTCAATCATGTGCCAAGAGTTAACATATCGAAAAGGCTTTCCTTTGTTAGTCTTTGGTTTTTCAGCAATTTGGATACGAATCAGACTGTGATCGCTAGTAAAGGTTGAAAATATATTCACCTCAAGGTCTTGAAATTTGCTAACACATTCAGCATTGATTAGTACCCTGTTAATTTTACACGATATTTTCTTTTCATCACCAATTCTCCATGTGTATTTCAGGCCTGAGTGTATTGGTTCAAGCAATCCCGCTCCAGTCACGCAATTGTTGAACTCGGTAAGTTGCACCACTTTTAAGTGATTTCCTCCTGGTTTTTCTTCCTTGCTTAAAAGTGCATTGAAAAATCTCCCATTACAGGCCATGGTTCAGTAATGTTACTCGCAATGCTTTTGATTTTATGCCATAAATTACTTCGATCAATTGCAAAATTACTAGCATAAACCATGTTAATATCATTTTCATTCCCTCAATATTAGTAGCATGCACTGTAGTTTGTTGTTCATCCTTCTCCTTTAAATTCATTTTCCAAATATTTTTACTCCAAAGAATTAGAAATCTCCCTTTACTACGACAATCATTATTATGATAGTATTCCCATTCTATACCTAATGTGTTGATGAAGCTTTCCATATTAGTAACCGAAAATTTATTTTCCAAAATGTATAAAATTGAAGGCACATAAGTCCTTCTAATATGTAAGAGGTCTAGTTGACAAATGTCATTATTTAGGCCTCTTACATTCCATGTTGTTATTGACATTTGGGGGGGGGGGATTTTCCTGTTCCTCAAACCCTTGGTGACGAACTAGCCACACTTTTACTTTTATTTCAACTTGTTTACCTTTTTACTGATTCCCATACTCCATATTTGGTTTTGTCATTGTTTTGGGGTTTTTTGCTGGAGATTCTTCTTTCTCTTCTTTTGATAAGTTAATATCTTCTATGCTTATTTCTTCATTGTTTTCAGGATTCACTTCCTCCATTCGAGTACCCTAGGAATGAACAACTGGCTGATTTGGCTATAGGCTCTGGGTTTGCTTCTCAACCACCTCCTCCTGATCTTCTAAACTTTCCATTCAGACTCCAACTATCGGAATGGTTGACTCTATCTGATGTGTATATGTTTTTTGGCTTGAACCATTCAAGCTTGTCTATATATATATATATATATATATATATATATATATATATATATATATATGTTCGAATTCAGTTTTGAGATTATATGCATAAATCTGGGTTTACAAAACTATAGATGATTATGTATTTGGCTTGATAAATAGTAGTATTGCCTGCATTATATGGATATTAAGTTTTATAGAGCTATGTCACAGAGAGCTAATTTAGATTTAGGCCTTAAACATGGGCCTGAACTTATATATAATTTGATATGGCAAAGGTTTAAATCTATATAATATACACCGATATAGATGCAATATATAAGCTATAAAGCAACCATAATTTTTAAATGTTCAAAAACTGAATTGGCGTGCAACCTGAATATAACATTGAACTTAATTAAATATATACATTTTATGTACTTTATTTAAGTTCAGTCTATATTATTGATATTAAATACGTATATTTTGATATGTATAAATCACAGTTATATCGCTCACTACTACGAATTACATAATCCCTTTAAAGAAAAAATTTGTTATATTAAATCATGGTGAAGTCTTCCAAAAATACACCCGTCAATGCTAGTCTCATTGGATGTGACTAACATCAAAGCGTTGTGCACCTTTTATTTTGGTTTTATGTGGTTGGAGTAATTGTGGTGCTTTGACTATGTTATTGGGTTTGACTTGACTAAGGCTCAATGGCCTTAGAGACAAAGTGCATGTATTATTCTATATTTGAGAAAATGAATAATTTAATGAACGAAATGTTCATCATGCGATCCAAGAATTATGTACAATATAATTGACATAAGATGTCTACCTGAAAGGTTGTGTTTTGGGGATTAGCCAAAGCTAGGTCAAGGCATGACTAGTTATGGATATTGGAACACCATCATATTTAAATATACACTGATATATGTATTTAAACAGAGGGACGTTAATTTGAATGGGAGCATATTTTAGTTTAAAATTATACATTAATATAAATATAAAGTTTTGATTGTCAAAATTTAGTATTAAATAAATATTAAAGAATCAATTATTATTTATTATCTACTGTAGATATTAAATAACAAACAACTCCGATATTATAAATTAATTCTTGAGAAGATAAATTGAATTAAATCAAATTTCTTGACAAACACTGAAATTTGAGGATTTTTCTCGAACAAATTAAGCGTAATTGTTTAAGAAATATAGAGGATCTAAATTGGAAGCTGAAGTATGACTTCAACCGAATAAAATATAAATATTATAACAATCAAATTATACATCTCTATTATTGTTTACTACATATGAATCACATAAATATATGTAAATTAATTATAATATAATTTTCATTTTTGAAATTCTTATTGTATTCCAGTAATTTCAAAAGAAGTAGAAATTTGTTGAAAGGAAAAGTGGGATTACGGTTGGAAATGAAGCAAATGTTGCTGGATTATCCATAGGAAGTTGATTCTTGTTCTATATAATGGCTTAATTAAATAAATAAAATAATTGTTATTATGAAATCTATTTTAAAATAAATGTTATTATAAATCTTGTTCAGACAAGTTTAAATTTCATTTGTAACAAAAGATCAATTGTTATTCATTTTATTTAAATGAAATATCTTATGGAATTTCACAGATAGTTAATGATCTTAATTAATCCTTAACTATGACAAGCTTGACACAAATACCGAGCGGATTAAATTTAATGATTTAAATACAACACACCTTTAGCATAGTCAATTGGCCCATATAAACAAGAAAAGTGTATCAAAGCTCCATAATGATGGAATTTAATGTCATTTGAGTTCGAATAATGTAACGACCCGCATTCTACGCATCAGGGGATCGTAGAATATTTGTTTCTTTCTCATGTGAAGTTGTATAGCCATATAACTTTGGGAGACGACTATTGGGGTCATTTCCCATGTTCATGAATTTTGTTGATTTTTAAATGACTATTTTACCCCTAAGTGATCTTGTTTCAGCCATAACTTTTGATTGGTAAGGATTTTTGACCTGAAACCCCTTCCATTTGATCCGGATGATGCTTTACCTTTCTGTAGAGTTGTCACATTAGCCAAACGGACTCACCGATTGAGAGATATGGCTGAAACAATGTTTAGAAGGTGAAAAACAGCATAACCGGGCCTAATTAGAGTGATTAGCAAGAGGGCCCATAACCATTTCGGGATTAGGGTTATGGGGAGGCTGAGAAAAGTAGGAAAATGATTTTTATTTCATTTTTCAGCCGCCTAAAACATTTCTGTAACCCTAGCCATGACCTCCACCTTCTAATTTCATCTCAAATCGCTCTCTAATCAAGGATTAAGCTTAGCAACATCAAATCAAGGAGAAATAACACCATTTTAGAGTTAGGGCTGTTGCTTGACGTTGGAAATCGCCCCAAATCCATGGAGTTTCAGTTTTGAAAGTGTTATTTGTGTCTAAGGTGATTGATTTGCATAGCTTCTCACTAATTACGGTTGATTATGAGTAATTAGTGTTAATTAGCGAAATTTTGGCTTGGAAAAATCTGGAAAATTTAATTAAATTCTAAAATATTATTTTAGGGCTTTGATAGAAATTTGGGTTAATTTGGTTAAGTTTTGTTAATCTATCATTAGATTTGCTTAAACATGCTTAAGGGGAAAATATGGGTTTTGGGTATGTTTGATCCGTTTTGACATATCAAATTGTTGTTTCGGTGTTTATGGTCAATTCTACATGTTACTATGACTGTTTGGAATGTTTTTTGATTGCTTAGCAAAGTTAGGATGGTCGAAAACGCCGTCGTATGGTGTAAAACAGTCGCTGGAAAAGTTGCAGGAAATGGATCAGGAACCGGATCAGATCGGTGAAGGGCGACCCGACCCGCTCGTGGGGAACCCCCTTCTCACGAACCACCTCCAATAACTGCTGCATCATGAACCAGAGCACACGAGCGACCCGATGCACCAAAAATGGACTGCCACAAATTGAGGAGCTCAACCTGACCCAGAGTGCACTGTCACGAACCGACCTGGATAGGAAAACCGACCCGACCTGATAGCTGAGCACGATTCGAACCGCCTGGTGTACCACGAACCATGCTCGCACACTCAAACTGACCCGATGCTCTGGAGTTAGGATCACGAACTGACCGGAGACTAGAGACAGGTTGGTTGGTATGCACGAGTAGCTTTACCGGATATAAGCAGGAGGCTTCCACGTATGATATATATAGATATTCTTCCTGTGTCGCTGCTGTTCACTACACTAGGCATTAGTAGTGTACCTTTCATATTTTGCTTTAGAGACAGTTTGAAAAGTTGTAATAATGATGATGTAGAACATAAGCTGTATTTTGAATTTTCCACTGCTACCATGGTTTATTTTTCAGCTTATGCATTGTCTCGCCTGTTTTAAGTCAAGTATGTTATTATTATATTTTATTCCATGCGCTGTGAGACATTCTACATATTCCTTGCTAGTTCAAATTCCCTTCTTTCCTTTCTTTGACGACTGTCATGTGCTGGTTGGGCATTGGCACAACACACTTTCATTGGAAATGTCGGCTAGTGCAAGGAGGGCCGCCACATTTGGTATCAGATCTCTAGGTTGCATAGTTAACCTAGGGGAAGACACCAGGGTGAGATAGTACGTATATGAGAACGCGTATTTGTTATATTTTGGTTTTCAAAAGTTACATATATATACTATTAGTATATTTTAGAATGAAGTCGCATTGCACTGGCACCACTGAAGAGATGGTTAATCATTTTCTCCTTACAGATTGAACGATGAGCCGATATACTAGGGGTACTGGTAGAGGAGCTAATAATGCGAATGCTTCTGACATGAGGGTGATGTTCACTGACTTCATGAGAGAGATGCTTAGAAATGTGCAAGTAGTAGTTCCCAATGTGGCAAATGGTGGTGGTGCAGCGGTGCAGGTGCCTAGAGCCGATTTCGCCAAGCTATGCAAGGATTACACTAGTCTTGGTGGAAAGCCGTTCCACGAAACGGAATCGACTACAGAAGTTCAGGATTGGTTAGATAGCTGTGAGCGTATCTTCGAAGACTTGGGTATCGAGGATCCGACGAAGAGAAAGCTAGCATCCCGTCAGCAGCAACGACGGGCAATGAATTGGTGGAATGCTATTAAGGCAGCTAACCCTGAGGATCAAGTTACATGAGATCAGTTTAAGGCCCGATTCAGTGAAAATTTTATCAGCTGCTCAGAAATCAGAATTGTTTAGGAAGTTCTTGGAGCTTAAGCAGAACGGTAGGGCAGTCTCGGAGTACATTGTTGAGTTCGATACTTTATCGAAGTATGGATTATCCCTTATTGATACTCCTGAGAAGAAGAATGAGAAGTTTATAATAGGCTTTGATCAGTACTTGGGGGAAAGGCTTATAAACCATATCGATGAGATGTTTGAATCAATTGTGTGAAAAGCTTTGAGATTAGAGAGTCTATATCCTAAGTCGAAGACTGAGGTTGCATCTGTAGAGGAGCCAAAACCGCAAGCAAGCGGTGGAGGCAAGAATGGTTCTCAGAATAAGAAAAAGCAGAATCAGACCAAGGATGGCTAGAAGAAAAAGAGTAAGAAAGATGTTGAGTGCTTTAGCTATGGCAAGAATGGCCATTATGCTAAAGAATGTCGAGCAAAGCCTACGGACAGGAAGTGCTTCAACTTCGGCCAAGTGGGACATCACAAGGATAAATGTCCGCAACCCCTAAAGAGAAGCAGATTGTGAAAGCATATGCTCTTAATGTTGTTCCCTCTTCGTCAAATGCCCCAACTGCAGCGGAGAAAGGGAAGAATGTCTCCATTCAAGGTATGCTTTCTGTTCACGATGTTCCTATTCGAGTATTGTTCGATACCGGAGCTTCCCGTTCCTTCATATCTAGTGACCTGGTTGATAGGTTGGAATTGGAACCCGAGATAGTCGATAGACCTTTAGCGGTGACGAACCCAGTAGGTGGTTTGACTAGCCTTAGCATGATTTTTCGTAATGTGGTCTTATCGAGTCATGGATGCATGTTTGTTTGTGATTGCTTTGTTTTGGGATTTAATGGGTTTGGCATTATTTTGGAAGTTAATTGGCTCCAAGGGTACGCGGTGGTGGAAGACTATGAGGGCTTTTTGGTGATAGTTAGAGCGGATGATGAGCGGAGGGTAGTGTTTGGTGGTCTACATAGTGATGGGGTAATGGCTAGTTTTCTAAATTCTCTCGACATCCTGCATGATGAGTTGTCAGATGTTCCCATGGCTGGCCAGTATTCGGACGTCTTCGAGGTAGTGACCGGACTTCCACGACACTGAGAGATTGAGTTCCGTATTGATTTAGTGAAAGATGTTAGACCTATAGTGTTGCCACTTCGTCGTATGGCACCAAGGAAGCAGAGAGAGCTCGGGGTGCAAGTAAGCGATCTTTTGAAGAAGGGATTTATCAGAAGATGTGTTTCCGAGTGGGGAGCACCAGTTGTGTTTGCTACCAAGGCAGATGGTACCCTTCGATTGTGTGTGGACTGCCGCGAGTTGAATAAGGTGACGAGGAAGAATAAGTATCCTCTACCGCGGATAGATGATTTGTTGGATCAGTTGAGTGGCGCGAGAGTGTTCTACCAGTTGGATCTCGCGACAGGTTTTCATCAGCATAGGGTGGAAGCTAAGAGTATAGCTAAAACAGTCTTTCAGACGCCGTTTGGATTCTATGAGTTGTTGATCATGCCATTCGGGTTGACCAATGCACCAACGTATTTTGTGGATCTTATGAATAGATTATTCCGAGATCAATTTATCAAGTTTGTTCTTGTGTTTGTAGACGATGTCTTGGTTTATTCGAGGACAGAGGAAGAACACAAGGAACATCTGAGGATAGTGATGGAGGTGTTGAGAAAACACCAATCGAAAGCAAAGTTTTCTAAGTGTCACTTCTGGAAGAGGGAAGTGAGATTCTTGGGCCATGTTGTTTTAGAAAATGGTATTGCTGTGGACCCTACAATGTTGGCAATGGTACAAGACTGGTCTACGCCCAAGAATGCAATAGACGTAAGAAGTTTCTTGGGATTGGCTGGATATTATCGTAAGTTTATCCAAGACTTCTCCAAGATAGCAGCACCGTTGACTCAGCTGACCAAGAAGAATCAAGATTTCATCTGGAAAGAAAAGTGCGAGAATGCATTTAAGAGCCCAAAGGAAATGTTGATATGTGCACCAGTGTTAGTCATTCCTAAAGGGAATGAAGAGATGATGGTATACACAGATGCCTATGGTACCGGACTAGGTGCTATATTGATGTAAGAAGGTAGGGTTGTAGCTTATGCTAGTCGGCGACTAAACCCGCATGAGAAAAGATATCCTACCCATGATTTAGAATTGGCAGCGATCGTGTTTGCATTGAAGATGTGGAGACATTATCTCTTGGGAGAACGATTCAAGTTGTTTACTGATCATAAATCGTTAAAGTATCTTTTCTCTCAGAAGGATTTAAATCTCCGACAACAAAGATGGTTAGAATTCTTGGCTTCCTATGATTTCGATATCACATATACACCAGGAAAAGGCAATGCGGTAGTTGATGCATTGAGTAGAAGACATGCCAGTTTAGGGGTTATGTTTCTAGAATGGAAGCAACTGGAGTACATCGCTGGGTATGATTTCGGACCAAAGTGCGAATTGGATCCAGAAGTATTAGCATGTTTGACGATCAGACGCACTTTGATTGAGAGGATTGGTTCCGGTCAGAGGGACGATCCTAACCTATTGGAAATCGTTTCCAAGTTAGAGATGGGTATCGACGAGGATATGAACAAGTATAGGCTTGATCGAGATAGATGGCGTAGAAAGAGTGGACGACTAGTTGTGCCCAATGTCAATGGATTGAGAGATGTAGTGCTTAGAGAATGTCATCACTCAAAACTGACTATACATCCCATTGGTAACAAAATGTATCGAGACATGAAGCAGACCTACTACTAGGAAGGGATGAAAAGAGACGTTGGGAAGTTTATATCCAAATGCATGAATTGCCAGCTAGTTAAAGCTGAGAAAATGAAGCCTAGTGGTTTGTTGCAACCATTAGAAATTCCAGAATGGAAATGGGATCAAGTCTCACTGGATTTCATTGATGGGTTACCAAGAGCTAAATTGGGCCATGAGAACATTTGGGTGATTGTGGACCGATTTACCAAGAGTGCAAGGTTTATACCCGTCAAGTCGAATAGAACATCAACTAAGTTAGCAGAATTATATATAAAGTGGGTTGTGAGATTTCATGGAATACCCAAAGGCATTGTGAGTGACTGAGACCCGTTGTTTACTAGTGTGTTTTGGAAGAGCTTACAAGAGGCTCTAGGGTCATGTGCGTGCATGGGCCCGGGCTGGTAGGTAAGACGTTGTTGCATCGTGTAGGTATGGTCGTGCATTTTATGTTAGTATCGGGGTTGCCACTTTGGGGAGTGATACACCCCACTGTGGGGCCAGCGCGGGTGCCTACGGGGTTTAGGGAGCTGATCGAATGGGTAGGGTAAGGGTACTTTAGCAGTGATAGGAGGAAGCCGGCACCTACGATAGCAACTAGGTACAAGTAACTACCAAGTTTGTCATGTGGGTACAGTTAGTGGGAAGGGATCAACCTTTAGTAAACAGAGACTAGTAGATGTGCAGTGTAATTAAGTAATGTGGTGTAACTTAGCAAAAGTGCGGTGTAATGAAATACATGTTGGTTGAGATGGATAGTTATTTGGGTGCTAGCCTGATGTTGACTTTGGTCTTCAGGGTTAGTACTTGGAGGTTGTTTGCTTAGCCAAGGTGCAGGATTGTCTTAGTACTTAGGAACGGTATCATCTTGTCCATCCTTTTTATCTATCTCATCTATGTTACAACTATATCATGATGCCTATTTATGTCTTGATCATTTACCTTACCTATTATTTGTTAAAATTACTGGACTTGCCAGACTTTATGTCTGACCTGTTTTGTTTCCACCACTTTTCTTTCCTTCCCCCCCCCCCTCCCTCAGGTTTACAAGGAGGGAATACTATAGCTTAGTGCCGATTTATTTCAGTTGCTTGAAGAGAGTAGATGTATCGCTTTGGACTCCCTCATCTTTATGGCTTTTCTTATGCTCAGTGGGGATTTATGCATTTATGTTATTTAAGTACTTGCTTCTTTATGTACTTTGAAGTTTTTGGAAAAGACAACTGATCTTGTTGTAATGGTTTTTGGAGACTACTTATGTAATCTTGTTTTGAATTTATGATGCTACGAAATAAGTTTTATCTTCCACTGTGTTTTATTTATTTATTCTTGTAATTTATCTATTCTATACTACTACAACGCTTCATGACATTAATGCGTTCCCTTTGTGAGTGACATTAATGGCCATGGGGTGTTACACGTGGTATCAGAGCTATGGTTACAAGAACAGATAAAAAGTTTTGAAAAGTGTTTTCAAAAGTATTATTTTCATAGAAAGTATTTTCGAAAACTTGTTTTAAAGAAGATATTTTCAAGGAAAGTTTACTTTAAAGAGCATAATGCCTGCAAGCCATACATCTCTCTTTCGCTTCCCTTGTTTTGAAACTCTTTCTTTTTCTTTTTAGCATGTCTGGAGCGTCTGAAATACCAGAGGGTGTTCATGTACCCGGTTGGTTTCGTCAACATCTCGAGGCTAGGGCCGCTGTCGCGGGTCCAGCCAATGTTCCTCCTCCTCCCCCAGCTCTAGTCATTCCTCCGTGTGGAGATGCTTTCTCCAAGATATGTAAAGACTTTCATTCGATGGGTGGAAAACCTTTTAATGAGTCTGAAACATTCATTGAAGCTAGAAATTGGTTGAAAGAAGTGGAGGATGTGTTTGGCATTTTCGATTTGGACGATTATAAGAAGATCCAATTGGCTGCTTGGTTGATGAAGGACGAAGCTTTGTTTTGCTGGGAGGTTACTAATGGAAAGCGTGCTGTAGAGACGTGGGCAGATTTTAGGGGAAGGTTTGAGTTGAAATTCCTTTCTCAAGCTGAGGAGAGTATGTACATGGAGAGGTTCTTGACATTGAAGCAGAAAAACTTGACCGTGAAGGAGTATGTGACCGAATTTAATAAGTTGGCGAGATTTGGGCTAGAGTTGGTGAATACGCCTCACAAGAAGGCCTTGAGGTTTGCAAAGGGCCTAAATGGCCGCTTCACAGTTTGGCTATGTCCCACATTCCAACGGGGGCAACGTATGAAAAGCTTGTTGATATGGCATACATGCATGAAGAAGAGAAGGGTGTAAGTACTTTTAGGCTGCAAGATAAGGAGGATCCAAAGAAAGCCCAACAACAAAAGAAAGGTGGTAAAGAAAAGAGGAAGTGTCACAACTGTGGGATACCTGACCATTTGAAGAAAGACTGTAGGAAGAAGAATAAGTTCGCTTGTTATCATTGTGGTGATCCAGGTCATGCTGTCAAGGACTGTCCTAAGAAGAAATGGAAGAGGGCAGGTTCTACTTCGGGAGGGCAGGTTCATGCTCTCATGGCTCCGGGGCAGGAAGAAGGTAGAAAAATTTCTGTTGAAAGTTTGATTTTCTTGTTTGATCATCATGTCCATACTTAATTCGATTCTAGCGCATCACATTCGTTTATCTCTACATCATTAGTTGAAACATTGCACTTAAATACCAGTCTCGTTGTGGATCCCATTATAGTCTCAGATCCTATTGGTAGGTCGGCTCATTTATCCATGGTTTGTAGGGATTTGAGATTGTCTGTCTTAGGCGTTGGTTTTGAATGTAATGCTTTTGTGCTTGGTTTCATGGGCTATGGGTTGATTCTAGGGATGGATTGGCTAGTTAGACATGGTGCCATCCTAGATTGTGAACGAAGGGTAGTAAAATTGTTGACTCGTAGTGGTAAGACCCTTGATATTTCTTGTGACCCTAGAGGATCGGTGATGCTAAGTTATTTTGAGTCACTTGACGCATCCAGTGATGATTTACATTCTGTTCGTATAGTCCATGAATATGTTGATGTCTTCGAAGAGGTGAGGGGTCTACCCCTAAAACGTGAGATAGACTTTCGTATTTATCTTGTGGATAATGCAAAACCCGTATCTCTGCCAGTACGCCACATGGCTCCTCGTGAGAGGAGGGAACTCAATAAGCAAGTAGAGGAGTTGCTTGAGAAGGGGTTCATAAGACGTAGTATATCGGAGTGAGGTGCTCGAGTAGTATTTGCCACGAAGGCGGATGGGTCCCTTACACTTTGTGTGGACTATAGAGAACTTAATAAGCTTACTAAGAAGAATAGGCACCCACTGCCGAGGATTGACGAACTCTTCGATCAGTTAGATGGCGCCTCAATGTTTTCGCAGTTGAACTTAGCCACTGGTTTCCATCAATTGAGAGTGACTGAGGATAGCATAGACAAGACTGCATTTAGGACTCCGGACGGTTTCTGTGAGTGGCTTGTGATGCCCTTCGGTTTGACAAATGCCCCTGCATACTTTGTTGACTTGATGAGTTGGGTGTTTAGGGAGTACCTTAATAAATTCATGGTGGTCATTATGGATGGCATCTTGATCTTTTCTAAGAGCGAGGAAGAGCATGCCCTACATCTTAGGGAAGTGTTGGAGAACCTTCGAGCGCATAACCTTAAAGCTAAATTTTCTAAATGTCACTTTTGGAGGAAGGAAGTGTGATTCTTAGGGCACGTGGTTTACAAAGAAGGGATAGCTGTGGATCCCGCGAAGGTGGTGGCCATCCAAGATTGGAAGGTCCCTAAAAATGCTACCGAGGTGAGGAGTTTCTTTGGGTTGGCTGGCTACTATAGGAACTTTATCAAGGACTTCGCAAAGATATCAGCCCCATTAACACACTTGACGAAGAAGAATCTAGTTTTCACGTAGGACGTAGATTATGATGATGCGTTCCAACGTTTAAAGAGAGCTTTGACCACAGCCCCAGTCTTATTGTAGCTAGATGTGATTAAGCCATTTACTGTTTACACCGATGCTTATGGGACAGGGCTAGGCGCAGTCTTAATGTAAGAGGGGAGGGTAATAACCTATGGAGGAAGGCAGTTGAGAATGCATGAGAGAAATTACCCTACACATGACCTAGAGTTAGCCGCTATTGTTTTCGCGCTTAAGTCTTGGCGCCATTATCTTCTTGACGAGAAATTCGAATTGTTCACGGACCATAAATCGCTAAAATACTTGTTCTCTCAGAAGAACTTGAACTTAAGGCAGCAAAGGTGGATGGAATTCTTAGCGTCCTACGATTTCGAGATAGCATATACCCTTGGCAAGGGTAACGTGGTGGCAGACGACTTAAGAAGGAAAAGGTTGTCCTTGGGTCCGTTTTCTGTTGAGCGGCGAAGCTTAGAGTTCATCTCTACATTTGACTTTAGACCTTCCATTGACTTTGTACCCAGTTTGCTAGCATCCTTAGAGGTCAAACCTACGCTTTTGGGACGGATTGATGAGGCACAACGAGATGACCCACAGTTGGTTGAGTTAGTAGAGAAGCTTTTAAGGGGGGAGTCATCGAGCCATCTCAGTAGGTATACCCTAGATGATAAGGGTTAGTTATGTATGGACGGTAGACTTTGTGTACCACGAGACGAGAAATTGAGGAAGACCATTCTTGATGATGCACATCGTTCGAAGATGACCATTAATCCCGGCGGGGACAAGATGTACATAGACATGAGATGATTTTACTTTTGGGCTGGTATGAAGAGGGATGTGGCCGAGTTGTCGCTAGATGCTTGGTGTGCCAACAAGTAAAAGCAGAGCAAAAGAAGCCCGGTGGGTTGCTTCACCCATTGGAGGTCCCACAATGGAAGTGGGAGAGTGTCTCGATGGACTTTGTTGATGGGTTACCAGGATCAAGAAAGGGTAATACGAGGATTTGGGTCATGTTAAACAGACTTACTAAAAGCGCCCATTTCATTACCGTGAAGAGTAAGAGGACTGCTCCTTCGTTAGCCTCTGTATACATTCGAGAGATAGTTCGTTTGCATGGTATTCCTTCTAGCATAGTGAGCGATCGCGATCTGAGACGACCCGCAACTTCCCCGTAAAGGAAAGCGACGAATAGTTCGAGAACAAACCACAACAGAACGCATATAGAAGAACATTTCATTGTATATAACAACAATGCATCAGATTACAAGAATATACAGAGTAAAAATGAATATTACACAGAAATATCAGAGATTTAAATTACATTTAAATACATAGCAGCGGAAAATAATACAATAAACAACTAGAAGAGATATACGGATACAAAGCTTTCCGGATATCGTTCCAGCTATAAACCAGGATCCTGTGAATATAAATCTGCAAAGCCAAAACTACTAGCTGCCCGTGTCAAAATAAGGGCACCCAGAGTTTAGGTTAAAACAATAAACTCCAGGTCAGTCATGGGACTGGTGTGAGAACTAAAACAGTTATTAATCTTTGTTTTAAATCATTAGGTAAATCAAGGGACCACGCCGTATAACACGGAACGGGTTTCCTCCCAAGAATACCAGTGCATAAAACAAACAGCGCAATGCTAAATAAAGAAAAATGAAGCTGTTATAAGACCCAGGTCCCATCACACAATGCAACGCAGTCGAGGATAGGGTTTTCCCTTATAACAGCCAAAGAATGCTTGATACGTTTTAAAACAAATCATTTGATACTATTATAAGTGTATAAAACAACTTCAAATCATAAGTATCAATCATAGGCGGCATAAGCGCCCCATCCCACTATGTCGCCATATATAGGATTACAATTAAAACCGCGAATGTCACGTATTTGGAAATTGGATTTCCATCTATGAACCGAGGCAAAAGATAGTCCTCAACCGATTCGTGACTCTCTAGCCCGAGCCACAGGATCAGAACGCATCAACCCTTTAGATCGTCAGGGCCGGTCCACATGGAGTGGATTATTATGCCTGAACAATACGTCTCCCCACCCTATGGGGTGTAAGTCTGGTCCGTCAGCCGACCAGAATGCATTCGGCCGAAACCGATATAACCGAGGCGCCTCGCAACCGCAACAACCACATAAGTCAAACTCGTCAGGGCGTGTAAAACCACTGACGCCACTTCTAGCTAGAAAGAAACGCAAGTCCTCCCTGATGTCCCCTCCCGTTTTTGGTTCATACCGGGTGTGAAACTCGCGAAGCAAACGTTACACAAAGCTACGCCACAAAGGCCGTGCTTTGATCATCAACCACAAGACTTTGCTTTTCAACAGAAGCCTTGATCATTTGCATCTTAGCATGCCACACAGGCAAACCATCCTATGCAACCGATATCAGTCACACAGAATGAAATCCGATGTCAGACACACAGTCCATTTACAAGTCCGCCCTGGGTCTGAACGAAACCGGAGGCACCTAGTACCCCGCATATCCATCGATCTCCAAGTACGTCTGGACGATCACTAACTGTTTCCATCTTCTTGGGTGTACAGCCCAATCAAGATCATCAGTTATCACCCAAACGACGTGAAGACCTCCGGTCTTCGACCATCGTCTTCATCTTCGACTTATCGTCGTATCAGTTATTCAGAATGGGATAAACCCGGTCTTTCCGAATAACTCGCGTATATTTAAATAAGTGTTACACAAACACAACATACGCCTCATTCCAATTCATTAGTCACTAACCGTAAATTAATCAAGAGAATAATTCCCCAAATATTAACCCCGAAGGCCAAAACAAACATCAGATCAATATCCAGAAAACCATTCTGCTTGGCCAACCGACAGTTAGTTTCTAAATTTCACATTCATAGGGAAATATTCCCATTAATTTTATCCAAGATAAACTCCTTGAATTTATTCTTCTTTTGAATTTCGATTCAACTAGTCGAGATTAACGAACCTTACCGAAGTAATCATTGGTTTTAATTTCCCAATCCCAACCTATTTATCCCATGAAGTAAAACTGGTAATACTTCATATCTAACACCACAGTGTTATCGGTAAATTCAATTACCATTTCACGTTTAAATCTAATTAAAGATTTAACTATCGCCTGGAGCAAAACTGGTGATACTCCATTTCGATTATTTCAATCTAATTAAAGATTCATTAAAACTCCACTTAGTTTTAATCTTTGACTGGGTTAAAGAATCAGTGTCATTTAAAAACACGGTTCGCGATAAACCCAAAATCACATTCATTAATCATCGGGTTAAAGAACGAGTGTTATTTAAAACACTGTCCACGATAAACCCAAAAATCAATATCGATTCAATTCCAATTAAATATTATTTAATTGGTGCACTTCATTAAATCTAAATAAGAAGATTTAATCTTTTCTCAACAGGGTTCAAGAACAGTGTTAGTGAAGACACCATTCACGACAAACCCAAATCACATTCGATATTCAATACAAGGCTCTGAATAGAAAATATATCGGCTTATATTCAATATCGAATTCTACGACTAACAAATGTCGTATTGGAAATAACGATATAAATATATATCTTTCAAATTTCCATAACAACACCTGTATAATCACGAATTCCAACATCGAAATATTCCGAAGACAAATTCGATTCAAATCCACTCCAATGCAATCATTGGAAATTTTGGTTATTTTTAAAACCCTTTTCGAATTCAATTTATTTATTTAAAAATAAATAGAATTATAATTCTAGTTCAAAACTAGTTCATTTCGATAAAAATCTATTTTTATCTTTTCAAATATGGAGTTTTTCATCCCAATTCTTTCTAAATCATTTCTTATGATTTTACACAAATTATTACTATTTTTAATAATTTTATCAAGGCCCGTACAGTCGATTTCCATCAATGGCCATCGAACTGCACTTACAGCGACCTTTTTCGAATTTGATTTGGACGTATCTCCAAATCCAACCGTTAGATTTCAAATTTCTAATATTCGTTAGAAAGCTCTTTTCGATACGAACCCAACGGTTCCGATTTTAGGAGAATCCGACGGTCGGATCTCCCGTAATGTCCGTTCGAAATAAATGGTCGAAATTCGCGAACTGCCGCGACGCGGCGCGTTCTATTCAGGCCATTATATTATATATATAATATATATAATATATATTTCGTCGATTTCTATTTAAAACGAATTATATAAATAGTTTTGAATTCGTTTCAAAAACATTTTCAACTTCCATTTCAATTCAAATCAAAATTGAATTCTTCTTTATAAATTCGTTTTAAAAATCCATTTCTATTCAATTCAAATTTCAATTCAATTTGAATTCATTTTCAATTCATTTCGAAATCGTTTTCAATTCAATTCATTTCGAAATCGTTTTCAATTCAATTCATTTCGAAATCGTTTTCAATTCATTTCGAAATCGTTTTCAATTCAATTCATTTCGAAATCGTTTTCAATTCAATTCATTTCGAAATCGTTTTCAATTCAATTCATTTCGAAATCGTTTTCAATTCAATTCATTTCGAAATCGTTTTCAATTCAATTCATTTCGAAATCGTTTTCAATTCAATTCATTTCGAAATCGTTTTCAATTCAATTCAAAATATTCGATTTCGAAATCACTTTTCAATATTCATTTTTAAGATGAATAAAATCGATATAAATATCGTTCACGTCAAAATGGCGTCAATCTAATCAACACGGCTTCATAAATTTCTATTTTCAAATATTCTATTTCAAATATTTCTTTTTCAAAATAGTTGCTATTATCAAAATATTTCGTTCAACACATGACCAATCTCAATGGATGAGTACTGTCAACACATGAACTTTTATTTTATAATATTCTTTATTTTCTAAATTGGAATGAGGCCCAATCAATCACCATATAATTTTAATTATATGGATTTTCATACAACACATGTATATAATAGCATTGAAAATAATCAACCATCAACCAAAGTGCACTACACTGTATAAGCATCAAATATAGATATTCAACGCTTATAACAGCCTGTCAATCAATCGATCGACATTTTTAATCAATCAGGATGAGTGAACTTCACATTTCATCCCAACACCCGTGTGGGGTTTCAAACAATCAAACACAGATTTTATTTGTGCAGTTGGGCGATGTGTGAAATTTATCGACCCAATCAATATCAGTCAAATCAGTGTATATACAAACAAATCGGCTGATTTGTTTATAACTATTCATTTATTCACATTCACGTTAAAAATTATATTTTTAACGATAAAACATTTTATTTCAACCTATGAATTTCTATTCAATTCATTTACACAATAAAATGATATTTTTATTTTCTAACATATTTTAGAAAATTTCGGCGGCATAACGGCACGATACTAGAAACGGGACAAGGCCTAGCCTTATCCCCGGTCTAGTGAAGGCCCACGCCATTCACACATCAATCATATCAATTTCATCTCACCAAACAATTCAATTTCAACAAATAATCCAACTAATCTATGCAACCAAACAAACAAGTCCATGGTCTATGGACGATTGTGTCGGGTGCTACTAAGCACCGTCTGCATCCTAGTATATATATAAAACTAGAAAGAAATTGAAAGGTGAGAAATTCTCACATATAGCTATCCTAGCTCCACGGCTCTTCTTTTGCAGAAGTCTTCGTCGTTTCGCCTTTTTGTCACCTTCACCCGTATTCTCTACATATGTAAAAATCACATTTTTACTTCGCTATTCAATATATAAAAATCGAATTTTTACTTCGATGTTCAATATATAAAAATCGAATTTTTATTTCAAAGTTCAATATATAAAAATCGAATTTTTATTTCAAAGTTCAATATATAAAAATCGAATTTTATTTCAAAGTTCAATATATAAAAATCGAATTTTTACTTCGAAGTTCAATATATAAAAATCGAATTTTTACTTCGAAGTTCAATATATAAAAATCGAATTTTTATTTCAAAGTTCAATATATAAAAATCGAATTTTTATTTCAAAGTTCAATATATAAAAATCGAATTTTTATTTCAAAGTTCAATATATAAAAATCGAATTTTTATTTCAAAGTTCAATATATAAAAATCGAATTTTTACTTCGAAGTTCAATATATAAAAATCGAATTTTTACTTCAAAGTTCAATATATAAAAATCGAATTTTTACTTCGAAGTTCAATATATAAAAATCGAATTTTTACTTCGAAGTTCAATATATAAAAATCGAATTTTTACTTCGAAGTTCAATATATAAAAATCGAATTTTTATTTCAAAGTTCAATATATAAAAATCGAATTTTTATTTCAAAGTTCAATATATAAAAATCGAATTTTTATTTCAAAGTTCAATATATAAAAATCGAATTTTTACTTCGAAGTTCAATATATAAAAATCGAATTTTTATTTCAAAGTTCAATATATAAAAATCGAATTTTTATTATCGAAGTTCATATAATAAAGATTATATTTTTATCATGCTATTCTTCATATAAAGATTTCGCCTTTTCAAATATAAAGATTTCACCTTTTCAAATATAAAGATTTCACCTTTTCAAATATAAAGATTTGATCTTTACTATCTATATAATATAAAGATCATATCTTTATTCTTTCTACAATATAAAAATCATATTTTTAATCTTCTACAATAATAAAAACTATATTTTTCTTCTCTAACTTCATGATAGAAATCATAACTTTGCTTCTACAAAAATCTAAACTTCATATAAGTAAAAACATTGCTTTCTAATGTAAAAATCTCACCTTTTCTATAATGAAAAATATAAACTTCATCTTATAAAAATCACAACCTCTTAAATATAAAAATCATAACTTTTACTTATTAAAAAATCAAGCGTCTTATAATTTAAAACATTAAATAAATGAAGATTATCAAAAAAAAAAAAGGAAGAGCTTACCGTCGAAGAAGAGGAGGGGGGACGAGCCACTGGCCATCGCGCATCGGAGGGTGGAGGCTGAGGTCGCGGTGCCTTCTTCTGACATGGCGGCTGGTGAGGTGGTGCTCGCGGATTGGGGCAAGTTCGGGTGGTCAGCGTCGATTGGAGAAGAAGAGGAGTGAGAGGGGAAGAGAGGGAGGCGGGGCGGAGGTCTGGGGCTGACGAGGGGGAGGCGTTTAACGCCGGCGGCGGGCGAACGATGGGGGGGGGGGGCGATCGCGATTTTCCCCCTTTTTTTTTTTATATCTGTATAATGAAATTCGAAAGGGGGGGGCCAGAAGTTAAGAGAAAAGGGAGTTTTTTTATTTTATTTTATTATTTTATTTATTTAATTTAGCTAAGAGTTGACTTTTACGTACGACCTCTAAACGAGGCCCACCGCCTGCCGTCCATAGCGTTTCACCCCCATTCCGAACACAATGGGACATGTATCGTAAGCTGATTCGGCTGTTACAATCAATTTCCGTTAAATTTATATTTAAATCACTATATTGATTTTTAAACGTACATTTCAATTTACCGAGGCCACATACAGACTCTAAAAATTCTCGAAAAATATTTTCTAGCTTCGTATTGACGATACGGTCCTAACAAAACTAGTTTCGTCGATTTCTGAGACCGTTTGAAAAATGGCCAATTTCCAGTCGATTAAAATCAACTGAAACTGGTCAAACGCGTTTTCCTTTGCCACGCTCACATATTGAATCGAAAAATTATGAAATTTGGAATCTAGCAATAATTTGACACTGCGGACCCAACAAAACTGGTTTCGTCGAAATCCGAGGTCGTTTGCAAAATTGCTATTTTTAAGGGCCTTATATATATAAAAATATATATAAATTCCACAGCGACTATTTCTAATTTTAAACTGGACATATCTTATCATTTCTAAGATGAAATCTCAGTTTCTCAACTTCGTTGCAAAGACATAGTTATACAGATTCAAATATTTCTTGTTTCGTTCAATTCTGACTTATATTGAATTCTGTATATTCATTTGAAATTAGAAATCGAATTTTCGAACTACCGCGCCATTTTCAATTCCTTTTATAATTATATATAATTATTTATATTCTAACGACGACGCGTATAATATATACGTCGATTTATATTCAAAATAAATTTCTCGTCGATATTATTTAAAATAATCCATTTTAAATAATCAAAATTCGCCAAAATTGCCAAAATAAAAATTTTAAACTGGCCCAGATTTTCCGGGTTGTTACAATCTCCCCCACTTAAAACTTTTCGTCCCCGAAAAGGAACAAAGTCGAAAGTGGTTTGATTAATCAACTCTACTTTCAATTTGGCTTCCATTCTCCAACTTTTCAGTTTCTGAGAATTTTCAAATTTTCAAAAATTTGGCTAACACCCTAAATTTTTGAAAAATTTCGCCATAACCTCCCCTGCATCGGGAGCATCGGGGAATTTCAAATAGCTTCCCCGGTCCTTCAGATCTCAAAAAGAAAAAGAAAAAGCCAAGCGGCTAGCCAATAGGCTCACAAAATCATCATCACCCAAACAAAACAGGAAATTATGTAGTAAACATGTACCTATTTGTCGGGCAAACAAATTTTATTCTCTGGCTCTAGCCTCCTTGCTATGACCTGTTCAATGATATACATGTATATGCAAGCAGATGCGACCAAATTCCAATACAATTCAATATTTGGTTAAATTAGGCAAAATGGTTAAAATTTAGCAAACAAATAAACAAACCACACAAACATCAATCAATTAGTGAATTAGAGTTTCAAATTCATAATTTTGATACATATACAGAAAATCATGTTTTGGTGCCAATTTACAACAAAGTGTTCTAACTATATTAGTATTGGTTCTCACACCAGTCTAATGGAAACATATAGATATCACACCTTCGAAACACGAATATAAATATTGATAATGCGGCCGCATTACCAAAATTATCTCCGGGCGACTAGAGTGTGATTCTATATCTATCCAGTATATTAAAATTTCAAATACACGTGGATCAGACGTATACGCAAAATTTATATATACTGGATTGTCCACATCAATATAAATAAATAATCAAATACGAATAATTGATTTTAAATTTTCAAAACAAATTTGACTTTCATTTTAAAAATATACTCTTCACACTCGTTCTAGGATACTACTGATCCTATCTCTAACGAGTCATTCTAATTGGATATTACTAATCCAATATCTGATGAATTCTTTCGTATGTTTCTAATGTGTCTTGTTCTCTGCTTTGTAAACCAAAGCTCTGATACCAAATGAGACGACCCGCAACTTCCCCGTAAAGGAAAGCGACGAATAGTTCGAGAACAAACCAAAACAGAACGCATATAGAAGAACATTTCATTGTATATAACAACAATGCATCAGATTACAAGAATATACAGAGTAAAAATGAATATTACACAGAAATATCAGAGATTTAAATTACATTTAAATACATAGCAGCGGAAAATAATACAATAAACAACTAGAAGAGATATACGGATACAAAGCTTTCCGGATATCGTTCCAGCTGTAAACCAGGATCCTGTGAATATAAATCTGCAAAACCAAAACTACTAGCTTCCCGTGTCAAAATAAGGGCACCCAGAGTTTAGGTTAAAACAATAAACTCCAGGTCAGTCATGGGACTGGTGTGAGAACTAAAACAGTTATTAATCTTTGTTTTAAATCATTAGGTAAATCAAGGGACCACGCCGTATAACACGGAACGGGTTTCCTCCCAAGAATACCAGTGCATAAAACAAACAGCGCAATGCTAAATAAAGAAAAATGAAGCTGTTATAAGACCCAGGTCCCATCACACAATGCAACGCAGTCGAGGATAGGGTTTTCCCTTATAACAGCCAAAGAATGCTTGATACGTTTTAAAACAAATCATTTGATACTATTATAAGTGTATAAAACAACTTCAAATCATAAGTATCAATCATAGGCGGCATAAGCGCCCCATCCCACTATGTCGCCATATATAGGATTACAATTAAAACCGCGAATGTCACGTATTTGGAAATTGGATTTCCATCTATGAACCGAGGCAAAAGATAGTCCTCAACCGATTCGTGACTCTCTAGCCCGAGCCACAGGATCAGAACGCATCAACCCTTTAGATCGTCAGGGCCGGTCCACACGGAGTGGATTATTATGCCTGAACAATACGTCTCCCCACCCTATGGGGTGTAAGTCTGGTCCGTCAGCCGACCAGAATGCATTCGGCCGAAACCGATATAACCGAGGCGCCTCGCAACCGCAACAACCACATAAGTCAAACTCGTCAGGGCGTGTAAAACCACTGACGCCACTTCTAGCTAGAAAGAAACGCAAGTCCTCCCTGATGTCCCCTCCCATTTTTGGTTCATACCGGGTGTGAAACTCGCGAAGCAAACGTTACACAAAGCTACGCCACAAAGGCCGTGCTTTGATCATCAACCACAAGACTTTGCTTTTCAACAGAAGCCTTGATCATTTGCATCTTAGCATGCCACACAGGCAAACCATCCTATGCAACCGATATCAGTCACACAGAATGAAATCCGATGTCAGACACACAGTCCATTTACAAGTCCGCCCTGGGTCTGAACGAAACCGGAGGCACCTAGTACCCCACATATCCATCGATCTCCAAGTACGTCTGGACGATCACTAACTGTTTCCATCTTCTTGGGTGTACAGCCCAATCAAGATCATCAGTTATCACCCAAACGACGTGAAGACCTCCGGTCTTCGACCATCGTCTTCATCTTCGACTTATCGTCGTATCAGTTATTCAGAATGGGATAAACCCGGTCTTTCCGAATAACTCGCGTATATTTAAATAAGTGTTACACAAACACAACATACGCCTCATTCCAATTCATTAGTCACTAACCGTAAATTAATCAAGAGAATAATTCCCCAAATATTAACCCCGAAGGCCGAAACCAACATCAGATCAATATCCAGAAAACCATTCTGCTTGGCCAACCGACAGTTAGTTTCTAAATTTCACATTCATAGGGAAATATTCCCATTAATTTTATCCAAGATAAACTCCTTGAATTTATTCTTCTTTTGAATTTCGATTCAACTAGTCGAGATTAACGAACCTTACCGAAGTAATCATTGGTTTTAATTTCCCAATCCCAACCTATTTATCCCATGAAGTAAAACTGGTAATACTTCATATCTAACACCACAGTGTTATCGGTAAATTCAATTACCATTTCACGTTTAAATCTAATTAAAGATTTAACTATCGCCTGGAGCAAAACTGGTGATACTCCATTTCGATTATTTCAATCTAATTAAAGATTCATTAAAACTCCACTTAGTTTTAATCTTTGACTGGGTTAAAGAATCAGTGTCATTTAAAAACACGGTTCGCGATAAACCCAAAATCACATTCATTAATCATCGGGTTAAAGAACGAGTGTTATTTAAAACACTGTCCACGATAAACCCAAAAATCAATATCGATTCAATTCCAATTAAATATTATTTAATTGGTGCACTTCATTAAATCTAAATAAGAAGATTTAATCTTTTCTCAACAGGGTTCAAGAACAGTGTTAGTGAAGACACCATTCACGACAAACCCAAATCACATTCGATATTCAATACAAGGCTCTGAATAGAAAATATATCGGCTTATATTCAATATCGAATTCTACGACTAACAAATGTCGTATTGGAAATAACGATATAAATATATATCTTTCAAATTTCCATAACAACACCTGTATAATCACGAATTCCAACATCGAAATATTCCGAAGACAAATTCGATTCAAATCCACTCCAATGCAATCATTGGAAATTTTGGTTATTTTTAAAACCCTTTTCGAATTCAATTTATTTATTTAAAAATAAATAGAATTATAATTCTAGTTCAAAACTAGTTCATTTCGATAAAAATCTATTTTTATCTTTTCAAATATGGAGTTTTTCATCCCAATTCTTTCTAAATCATTTCTTATGATTTTACACAAATTATTACTATTTTTAATAATTTTATCAAGGCCCGTACAGTCGATTTCCATCAATGGCCATCGAACTTCACTTACAGCGACCTTTTTCGAATTTGATTTGGACGTATCTCCAAATCCAACCGTTAGATTTCAAATTTCTAATATTCGTTAGAAAGCTCTTTTCGATACGAACCCAACGGTTCCGGTTTTAGGAGAATCCGACGGTCGGATCTCCCGTAATGTCCGTTCGAAATAAATGGTCGAAATTCGCGAACTGCCGCGACGCGGCGCGTTCTATTCAGGCCATTATATTATATATATAATATATATAATATATATTTCGTCGATTTCTATTTAAAACGAATTATATAAATAGTTTTGAATTCGTTTCAAAAACATTTTCAACTTCCATTTCAATTCAAATCAAAATTGAATTCTTCTTTATAAATTCGTTTTAAAAATCCATTTCTATTCAATTCAAATTTCAATTCAATTTGAATTCATTTTCAATTCATTTCGAAATCGTTTTCAATTCAATTCATTTCGAAATCGTTTTCAATTCAATTCATTTCGAAATCGTTTTCAATTCAATTCATTTCGAAATCGTTTTCAATTCAATTCATTTCGAAATCGTTTTCAATTCAATTCATTTCGAAATCGTTTTCAATTCAATTCATTTCGAAATCGTTTTCAATTCAATTCATTTCGAAATCGTTTTCAATTCAATTCATTTCGAAATCGTTTTCAATTCAATTCATTTCGAAATCGTTTTCAATTCAATTCATTTCGAAATCGTTTTCAATTCAATTCAAAATATTCGATTTCGAAATCACTTTTCAATATTCATTTTTAAGATGAATAAAATCGATATAAATATAGTTCACGTCAAAATGGCGTCAATCTAATCAACACGGCTTCATAAATTTCTATTTTCAAATATTCTATTTCAAATATTTCTTTTTCAAAATAGTTGCTATTATCAAAATATTTCGTTCAACACATGACCAATCTCAATGGATGAGTACTGTCAACACATGAACTTTTATTTTATAATATTCTTTATTTTCTAAATTGGAATGAGGCCCAATCAATCACCATATAATTTTAATTATATGGATTTTCATACAACACATGTATATATTAGCATTGAAAATAATCAACCATCAACCAAAGTGCACTACACTGTATAAGCATCAAATATAGATATTCAACGCTTATAACAACCTGTCAATCAATCGATCGACATTTTTAATCAATCAGGATGAGTGAACTTCACATTTCATCCCAACACCCGTGTGGGGTTTCAAACAATCAAACACAGATTTTATTTGTGCAGTTGGGCGATGTGTGAAATTTATCGACCCAATCAATATCAGTCAAATCAGTGTATATACAAACAAATCGGCTGATTTGTTTATAACTATTCATTTATTCACATTCACGTTAAAAATTATATTTTTAACGATAAAACATTTTATTTCAACCTATGAATTTCTATTCAATTCATTTACACAATAAAATGATATTTTTATTTTCTAACATATTTTAGAAAATTTCGGCGGCATAACGGCACGATACTAGAAACGGGACAAGGCCTAGCCTTATCCCCGGTCTAGTGAAGGCCCACGCCATTCACACATCAATCATATCAATTTCATCTCACCAAACAATTCAATTTCAACAAATAATCCAACTAATCTATGCAACCAAACAAACAAGTCCATGGTCTGTGGACGATTGTGTCGGGTGCTACTAAGCACCGTCTGCATCCTAGTATATATATAAAACTAGAAAGAAATTGAAAGGTGAGAAATTCTCACATATAGCTATCCTAGCTCCACGGCTCTTCTTTTGCAGAAGTCTTCGTCGTTTCGCCTTTTTGTCACCTTCACCCGTATTCTCTACATATGTAAAAATCACATTTTTACTTCGCTATTCAATATATAAAAATCGAATTTTTACTTCGATGTTCAATATATAAAAATCGAATTTTTATTTCAAAGTTCAATATATAAAAATCGAATTTTTATTTCAAAGTTCAATATATAAAAATCGAATTTTTATTTCAAAGTTCAATATATAAAAATCGAATTTTTATTTCAAAGTTCAATATATAAAAATCGAATTTTTATTTCAAAGTTCAATATATAAAAATCGAATTTTTACTTCGAAGTTCAATATATAAAAATCGAATTTTTACTTCAAAGTTCAATATATAAAAATCGAATTTTTACTTCAAAGTTCAATATATAAAAATCGAATTTTTATTTCAAAGTTCAATATATAAAAATCGAATTTTTATTTCAAAGTTCAATATATAAAAATCGAATTTTTATTTCAAAGTTCAATATATAAAAATCGAATTTTTATTTCAAAGTTCAATATATAAAAATCGAATTTTTACTTCGAAGTTCAATATATAAAAATCGAATTTTTATTTCAAAGTTCAATATATAAAAATCGAATTTTTACTTCGAAGTTCAATATATAAAAATCGAATTTTTATTTCAAAGTTCAATATATAAAAATCGAATTTTTATTTCAAAGTTCAATATATAAAAATCGAATTTTTATTTCAAAGTTCAATATATAAAAATCGAATTTTTATTTCAAAGTTCAATATATAAAAATCGAATTTTTACTTCGAAGTTCAATATATAAAAATCGAATTTTTATTTCAAAGTTCAATATATAAAAATCGAATTTTTATTATCGAAGTTCATATAATAAAGATTATATTTTTATCATGCTATTCTTCATATAAAGATTTCGCCTTTTCAAATATAAAGATTTCACCTTTTCAAATATAAAGATTTCACCTTTTCAAATATAAAGATTTGATCTTTACTATCTATATAATATAAAGATCATATCTTTATTCTTTCTACAATATAAAAATCATATTTTTAATCTTCTACTATAATAAAAATTATATTTTTCTTCTCTAACTTCATGATAGAAATCATAACTTTGCTTCTACAAAAATCTAAACTTCATATAAGTAAAAACATTGCTTTCTAATGTAAAAATCTCACCTTTTCTATAATGAAAAATATAAACTTCATCTTATAAAAATCACAACCTCTTAAATATAAAAATCATAACTTTTACTTATTAAAAAATCAAGCGTCTTATAATTTAAACATTAAATAAATGAAGATTATCAAAAAAAAAAAAAGGAAGAGCTTACCGTCGAAGAAGAGGAGGGGGGACGAGCCACTGGCCATCGCGCATCGGAGGGTGGAGGCTGAGGTCGCGGTGCCTTCTTCTGACATGGCGGCTGGTGAGGTGGTGCTCGCGGATTGGGGCGAGTTCGGGTGGTCAGCGTCGATTGGAGAAGAAGAGGAGTGAGAGGGGAAGAGAGGGAGGCGGGGCGGAGGTCTGGGGCTGACGAGGGGGAGGCGTTTAACGCCGGCGGCGGGCGAACGATGGGGGGGGGGGGGCGATCGCGATTTTCCCCTTTTTTTTTTTTATATCTGTATAATGAAATTCGAAAGGGGGGGGGGGCAGAAGTTAAGAGAAAAGGGAGTTTTTTTTTTTTATTTTATTTATTTAATTTAGCTAAGAGTTGACTTTTACGTACGACCTCTAAACGAGGCCCACCGCCTGCCGTCCATAGCGTTTCACCCCCATTCCGAACACAATGGGACATGTATCGTAAGCTGATTCGGCTGTTACAATCAATTTCCGTTAAATTTATATTTAAATCACTATATTGATTTTTAAACGTACATTTCAATTTACCGGGGCCACATACGGACTCTAAAAATTCTCGAAAAATATTTTCTAGCTTCGTATTGACGATACGGTCCTAACAAAACTAGTTTCGTCGAATTCTGAGACCGTTTGAAAAATGGCCAATTTCCAGTCGATTAAAATCAACTGAAACTGGTCAAACGTGTTTTCCTTTGCCACGCTCACATATTGAATCGAAAAATTATGAAATTTGGAATCTAGCAATAATTTGACACTGCGGACCCAACAAAACTGGTTTCGTCGAAATCCGAGGTCGTTTGCAAAATTGCTATTTTTAAGGGCCTTATATATATAAAAATATATATAAATTCCACAGCGACTATTTCTAATTTTAAACTGGACATATCTTATCATTTCTAAGATGAAATCTCAGTTTCTCAACTTCGTTGCAAAGACATAGTTATACAGATTCAAATATTTCTTGTTTCGTTCAATTCTGACTTATATTGAATTCTGTATATTCATTTGAAATTAGAAATCGAATTTTCGAACTACCGCGCCATTTTCAATTCCTTTTATAATTATATATAATTATTTATATTCTAACGACGACGCGTATAATATATACGTCGATTTATATTCAAAATAAATTTCTCGTCGATATTATTTAAAATAATCCATTTTAAATAATCAAAATTCGCCAAAATTGCCAAAATAAAAATTTTAAACTGGCCCAGATTTTCCGGGTTGTTACACGATCCTAACTTTACTAGAGAGTTTTGGAAGAGCTTGCTTAGAGAGGTGGAAATAGAGCATGATGCGATGATTCGATGAGCTCCTACATGCATTATTGGGTCGGAGATTAAGAAGTTGAGAAATCGAAAGGTCAAGCTAGTCAAAGTGCAATGGGGAGATGATGAGAGCGACGCTACTTGGGAGATGGAAGAGAAGATGCATTCATTGTACCCTTTTCTTTTCGAGGGTATGTCTTTTAATTTCTCCTTTATCACTTAGCTTGTACTTGTTCTATCTTTAGTATGTCCTCTCACTAGTATCTTTAACCTTTAAATAGGGTAGTCCTATGGTTGAAACATGTGTTTGAGACATGTTATGTATGGTGGATGCATGTGGATGCAAGTGTTTGCTAGTGGTTGCTCGTGGACGCATATACACACACACTTTAGGCAGTAGATCAGCTCAGTCACTTTCATATTGCATATTGCATATAAATGGATGTATTTAGTAAAATGAATGTATGTTGAATGTGTGTATCATATGGATGATGCATTTAAATGAATGGTTGTGCACACATGTAGTAATGATATGTATAGGGTTCTTTGCATACATGATGGATACATGGCACTATCATTATTTGCATTAAGGAGGTCGACTGAATCAGTGGACCGCCTGATTTTGCATTAGTATGTGGACATATACACACACTATACATATGTACATGAAAAGCATTAGAAATCTTTTAAGGACCATGGTTGCTAGTGGTTGATGGTTGAATAGATGGATGATTGGATGGTAGGATATGTTCTTCTTGACTTAGAGATTTCGAGGACGAAATCCTTTAAGTAGGGGAGAATGTAACACCCCGCATTTTCTTAGAATATTAAAATAACAAATTAAATAATAATTTATTTGAAAAGAGGAATGAGAAAAGAATGATGTTTAGCATTGTTCTAAGGTTTGTAAGCAAAAGACTTAGTAGCTCATTTGGTTAGAACATGTGACTTGCATACAAGAGGTACAGTGTTCGATCCCCGCCAGCGCCATATTTTTGTTTTAAGGGAATGTCTAAAAAGTGGCTTAGTGTGAACGCAGTTCAAAAAGTGGTTTAGTGTGAAAATGGTTAGTTATGAAGAAGTTATTAAGCCATGAAGTTTGTATGCATATGAGAAAAAAATATATATAGATATATATAAAAATTAAATAAATAAATATTCAAAAAAAAGTTCAAAACAGCGAATCGGGAGGGGGAATAGCCGAACCGCACCATTTTTGGAGTCGACCCTAGCCCCGCTTGGTCGACTAGAGGTCAATCCAGGGTGTTTGGCTGCCAACCCATGGCCCGATTAGCCCTAAGGGCTGATATGGCATCTGAGTGGTCCAGATCAGATCTAGGTTTAATCCTGAGGCCTAAATAACTTCCTACACCTATATATATACACCCTAAGGCTGAACCCTAATTCATAAATATTATCTGTGACACCATTATGCTGTCAAATTCTCACTTAAACCCTAGCCGCCGCCTCTAAATCAAATTCCAAGTGTTCAACTTCAACTCAAATTAAAGATTAGAGCTTCTACAACAATTCAAGAAGATAAATCAGCAACACCACAACATTTCTACACCAATTTCAGTGCATAATTCTATTCTTTAACCATGAAAGGTGAGTACGGTGATTTTCACAATATAATGGGATTAAAAGTAACATGATGAAGTTGTAAAGAGGATTCATATGTATATATGTAATTTAAATCTCATCCAAGTCTTCACCTTTTTGATTCATGTCATCATATACCTATGTTTCTATGTAAAGTTCATAACTTTATCAGTTTATTCATGTTGAATCTGTCATTATGCCTCTATGCCAGTTTACATGCACCTTTATTTCATGATGTTGTGTTAATTCCAATTTTCTGTGATTTGATTCTCTCTTCTTATCCCTATTCCTTTTATTTTTGAATCTAGGCTATCTTCGAGCCTATGTTAAAAATACGCGCGAATGCAAATACGTGGGAATGATGAGAATATGTGAAATAAGGGAAATTGGATATTATTGGATATTTTGGATAATTGGATAATATGTGAAATTGGCATATTTGGGTATGAATTATATGGAATTGATGAAATTGCCAATAATTGTAAATTTGTAATTGAGGCTAATTAATATATAATTAGTGACAATTTGGAATAGGCAATATTATAAACATGATTATATGTTTAATTGGATATACATGACATAAAAATTGGGTATGGGTGAAATACGATTATTAATAAACCTTTGACACGAGGTTAGGCGCAATTGTGGCGTAAGACTGCCCGGAACCGCCCAACAAATCCAGCTGCCACAATTGGACGTCTAATGTGAGAGGTCAAAGGAATGAATTGTAGGCGCAATGGTTAATGACACGAGGTTAGACCCGGTTTGTGGCGTAAGACTGCCTGGAACCGCCCGACAAATCCAGCGGGCACAAAGCGTTCGGTCTAATGTGGGAGGTCATGCACCGTTCATCATAAGGAATGAATTAAGGAATACTAACCATAATAAGGCATGGGTATGGTTAGAGGGTTAAGTGGGGTGACATGTAAATTATGACATGTAAATATGGACTTAACCGGAGTAAGATAAGACATGTAAATTTTGACATGTAAGTATGGACCTAACCATAGCATGTGTAAGACATGGACATTTAAATTAAAATGGTTAAGTGGTAGAAAAACCTAGTAGGGACCAAGCATAGGTGGGAGGCTTATTGATCGACGCTAGTCTATGAATTAGAAAAGCGCGACATTTGTAATAAATTCTGCAAGCATACAGGTGTGTAGCATACAGGTCGAACACAGGGAGGAAAGTTAAATTTTATTATTTATATGTTTCGTGGGCGTGTTAGACGAACTTTGGAGGTTGATTTTGCAAAACAAAACAAAATTAAAACTGTAATTTGATTCAGAACAGATCTAACTGAACCGACGATCAAATCACAATTTCAATGGAAAGCAAATGAAACTATGAATTAGATTTGAATCTAATCAAACCCAATTTGACCTAAGAAAATAATAAAAAGCAGAAATTGAAATTGCAGAAATTGAAATAACAAACAAGAATTAAAATTAGGATTTCCGCTGAATCTAATCAGACGGTAAATCACTAATGCAAACAAGTGCAAAATACAAATAGTGTTCTACCGAATCTAATCGTATAGACAACACTAGTTGCTAAGAAAACAAAAAAAATGCAGAAAATAAAAGAGAAAGAAGAACTTTTTTTAGAACAATAGAAGATAGGATGGTGGCTATAATGCCATTACAAGGGTATATATATAGGTTAGATAGCCAAACCCTAACCCTAACCCTAATGGTAAATGGGCCTGGTCATTACACCACTAATTAGTTTACAATGAGAAACATAAATGGGCCTTAGATAAATAAAGCAAATTTGGGCCTTTTCTCTTTTTCCTCTTGCTTCCTTGATATTTCTTCATTGATTTGTGATGTGCAAAGCCTTTTTATCACTCCTTTTCCTGTCCAATAGCAACTAGATGTGATATCTTCATCTACAATTCTTCAAAATGCAAATACACAACAAATTGAACTCTATTTCTCTACATTTCTGGTTGCATGCGGGCTGGGTTGGACTATCTGTAAAAATAACAAAACAATACCCAAGTAATATTTATTTATATACAAAAGATAAGATATAAGAGCATAAAATAAACATATTTCTATGTCAATCACTTATGTCGGATGGGGGACTCGTTTCTACCAGTAACCCATTTGAGTATCTAATCGAGCCCGGTACTAGGCCGGGGTTGGGGCACGCTTACTGGACTTGAATGTAAGAGGTCCAAACGTGAATAGCGGTGGCAACGCGAGGCCAACGGGTTCATATGCGTGCATGGGTCTGGGCTGGTAGGTAAGATGTTGTTGCATCGTGTAGGTATGGCCATGCATTTTATGTTGGTATCGGGGTTGCCACTTTGGGGAGTGATACATCCCACTATGGGGCCAGCACGGTGCCTACGGGGTTTAGGGAGCCGATCGAATGGGCAGGGTAAGGGTACCTTAGCGGTGGTAGGAACAAGCCGGCACCTACGATAGCAGCTAAGTACAAGTAACTACCAAGTTTGTCATGTGGGTACAATTAGTGGGAAGGGATCAACCTTTAGTAAATAGAGACTACTAGATGTGCACTGTAATTAAGTAATGTGGTGTAACTTAGCAAAAGTGCGGCGTAACGAAATACATGTTGGTTGAGTTGGATAATCCTTTGGGTGCTAGTCTGATGTTGACTTCGGTCTTCATGGTTAGTACTTGCAGGGTTGTTCGCTTAGCCAAGGTGTAGGATTGTCTTAGTACTTAGGAACGGAATCATCTTGTCCATCCTTTTTATCTACCTCATCTATGTTACAGCCATATCACGATGCCTATTTATGTCTTGATCATTTACCTTACCTATTATTTGTTAAAATTACTAGACTCGCCAGACTTTATGTCTGACCCGTTTTGTTTCCACCACTTTTCTTTCCTTCCCCCCTCCCTCAGGTTTGCAAGGAGGGTATACTATAGCTTAGTGCCGATTTATTTCAGTTGCTTGAAGAGAGTAGATGTATCGCTTTGGACTCTCTCATCTTTATGGCTTTTCTTATGCTCAGTGGGGATTTATGCATTTATGTTATTTAAGTACTTGCTTCTTTATGTACTTTGAAGTTTTTGGAAAAGACAATTGATCCTGTTGTAATGGTCTTTGGAGTCTACTTATGTAAGCTTGTTTTGAAGTTATGATGCTATGAAATAAATTTTATCTTCCGCTGTGTTTTATTTATTTATTCTTGTAATTCATCTGTTCTATACTACTATAACGCTTCATGACATTAATACATTCCCTTTGTGAGTGACATTAATGGCCATGGGGTGTTACATTTTCATTATCACTCTTGAATTTACAAAGTATATGATTTCATTCATCACACTCATTTCACTCATTTATGATGATCTCCACTATTTTCATTCCTTTTTTGCTCTTGATTTCAGTTGAATTTACGATGGAATCGGTGAGATCTCTCGATTTTTGAGGGTTGTTGTGTAGATCTTCAACCGTTTGAACATTTAGGTGATCTTCCTTGAGTCCACAGTGATTTTGTGTTGAATCTAGGCTTGAGAGTGAATTAATGGAGGTTGGAGAAATTTAGTGTGGTGGAGAAATGAAAATGTCAGCCCTTCGGGGTGGAAAAACCAGTCCCTTGAATAGTGAAAAGGTAGGTTATTTATCGGTGTAGTTTGGAGGTGGTGGAAGAGTTGTAAATTATGTGTGCAGGGTACGGATAAGCCATAAATGTATTTACAAAAATGCCACTGGTCCATAAGTATAGCTGTACACAACTGTCACCACCGACCTATAGGAGAACACTTTGTCCAACCGACCCATAGATTACTGCCGACCGACCCATGAATAAGAAAGTGCCGACCCACGTGTATTTTACTAAAGCCGACCATTACAAGAATTGCTGTCGACCCATACACGTGTTATAACATGGCGGTTCATCAGTTTCAATTGTGTCGATCCATAGCCACTATGAAATACGTTATGCTGCCGATCCATAAACACAATTGTTCCATAGTCTAACACGTTTACCCCACGTACTCAACTGTACCAAACTATGTTACATTGCCACATGTCTTGCATATTCTTTGTATATAAAATCATGAACCAGTTCACGAAAATAAATATGTCGATCCTTTCATTAATGTAATTACCGATCCATGTGGCATCCCATATTTCGCTGCATGTTCCCTTATTTACATATCCATGTTTCACGGTTTACATTGGTTTACATTACCAAGTTATATAAACATATTTATACAAATGCCCTATTGCATTTTGGACATAAAAGTGGCACTTTAGTTGCCATGCGACGAATGTTTTGACCCGACATTACTGACCGAACCATAAATGAAGAATATGTCGATCCATAGATATAGCTTCGTTCTCACAATTAGCCACGTTGCCCGTCCATCATACGTGAATGGTGCTTGTCCATGCAGCAATTTCCTTCTAGTCAAATTTATCTTTTCTAGTCCAACGTGTTGCTTTTACTATCATGCAACATGTATTCATTAAGCTTATAAGTGATATGCACATGTTTTTATGATTTATATGCATGGCTCTATCATGCCTCACAGTTTATGGCTGGCCCATATTTAAGCTCCAACCCATGAATTTGTTTCGGACGATCCATCTTTTAAGTACTGTCTGGTCCAATCAGCAACTTTATAAACTGAAGGATCCATTTGGGTTAAGACCAACTGATCCATCAGCAATGTGGATGGTCGATCCATTACCAATGAAGGCGCCCGATCCATCAACGGATCACCGATCGATCCATGAAGCCATTTTATGTTCAATAAATACATGAAATTCATGCTTAATCCAACATGTAATTCACGCCCACTCCATATTAATACATCACCTGGTCCATCGTTTTGAAAATATAAATGTTCTTTTTACCCTTGTATGGAATAACTCATGATTTTTAGGCCATGTTTTATAACAAAGTTAACATTTGCCCCTCAAAATTTATATTTTTGCTTGTTAAAAATATAAATTTCAAAATGACTGCCATAACCGATGTTAACACATATTGATAGATCGTCTATACTTATTTTTGATGGATTGAAAATAGCCTTTATATATACACACACACATAGGTCGAGTGCCTATTGTATTTTGGAGCGTAACATGCATTTTTAATACACATGTATATGTCGGAAAATTTTATATGTATTGAACAGGAATTAATTTCGGATAGTGTATCGGATATGGGAAAATTTCGAAGGATCAGTTTCCTAGTCACTAGTGTCTCTGTTGTTGAATCGAAGGTTAGACTTTTAGAGCTTAAGTTGGATCAAGCTAAAAGGTCGATCTCAAATTTTTTTCCAGTTGAAACCAGATTTCAACTCCGTCGGTTTAGATTTTGAAAGCATGGATCTCAAAGTTATCTTTGACACTGGTTCATGCCATAGTATTAGAGTCTTGTTTTTTAGCATTTGCTTGGCCGCCGAATCTCTTTTGAATCAATGCACGTCTTTTGAAGGCAATCCATAATGATTTGTCTTCGTAACATATAACCCAAGAATGTTTTTTCAGTGCTACGCCTTGTTCTATAGCAAAAACATAACACATTTTTCTGGGACAATATTTTGCTATCGACTGCCCGCATCGATAGCAGGTTCGTTAATCATTAAAAATTTAGCTATAGCGAATTTTATGATTTGAACTGACTGAGATATCTACACAGAATCGTTTTGTCTGATCATTTATAACTTGTCGAATATTACCTGTGCAGATACAACATTCTTATTCTAAATTTGTGGCGACGTTTGAAACCTACTATCCGGCACATACTGACTATAGATACGAAGCATCATCTTTTAGTGACTCATATAATTTTGTACGATGGTTCATATTTTATGAAACATGTACCTGTTCAAATTCGAAATTTGACTTGAGTTTCTGAGGATAGAGCGACTACAAATTTTGAATTGTAAACGCCTTGGTAATTCCTTGTCCCCTTGACAATTTGCCAGAAAGATGCCATTATGTGCTAACTCAATATGTCTTTAATCAAGCATGCACTTATTTTGGCATTCCCGAATTTGTCGCAAAATTTCCAAGGAAATAAGAATTTGCTGGTTGTCTATTTCTAGGTTAGTTGTTGTAGCTTAGTTGGATTCAAAGTTTTGAATTTGAATTCAGTACCCCTGCTTAGGAAGGTCTTTGGATTTGATGCCGTTGATAGGGGGATCTTATATTTTGTGCCCCTGCTTGGGGTGGACTTATATTTTATGCCCCCGTTAGGGGAAGTCTTATATTTTGTGCCCCCTCTAGGGGAGTTCTTATATTTTGTGCCTCGGCTTGGGGAGGTCTTATATTTTGTGTTGAGAAGGTTGCCTTTGCTTGGGAAGGATTTCGCGCTTTGTGTGGGAAGAGTTTGTCTCACTCAGGAGGATTTTTGTCATTGCACCGTTCCTTGGGGCAGTCACCAGTTCCAGTGTCAGACGCCTGGCATGGTAGACTATCTCAGCTAAGGAACTAGGGCCTTGGACCTTTCACTCGGAGAAGTGCCCCTACAGTGAAGTATGCAACCCTCTCGTTTGTTTGTCGTGGCGCTTGTGCATTGTTTGAATCTTTGAGACTCTTCCCATCCACATTTCAGGGCTACACTCTTCTATTTTTTGCATTTGTGCATGTTGATATTTACAGCATTTGGCGCTTGATTTAGTGTTGTTGGGGTCACTATGTTTCGTTAGATTTTAAAGGAACAAGCGCTCGATGGGTAGCCTGCAATACGAAATCATCTTTTAATCAAGTTTTGATTTGACCAAAATTTTTGCAAGTAAATGATTTATTCAGAAAGATATGCTTTTAGTCGTGGAGATGATGTTCTAATACAATGTATGTAAAATATTACAGACTGTTTTAAAAGAATTTTTGAATATAGCAAGAAATAAAGCATGAAGTAGAGAACAAAATAAAGTTGAGGCGATGATAATCGCTTTTTCCGATCCATTGAAATTGGAGCACCGCCATTTGGTTATCGGTTGATCACCGGCCTTGCATTGGTTTGAGCAGGAGCCCCGTTGCTTACACCGGATTGATCATTCGATGTCCCCTTGCCCCCGGGGAGTTGCAGAAGGATTTGTGGCTTGTGGATTTTCCACATATTGCTGCAGTTTGTTCTTCCAAATCAACCCCTCAATTAAGCTCTTCAAGTGTCGACATTCAGTAGTATCATGCCTGGGTTGATTGTGAAAGCGACAGAATTTTCCGCAATTCGCAGCTCTCTTAGAAATGTTCAACGATGATGGTTCTGGACAATGTTCTATATCTTTGGGGGCAAAGAAAATATTTTCCAGAGTATTGTTCAGAGGGGTGAATTCAACGGGTGTAAAGAGACGAGACTTCTGGCCGTCTCGATTTTCCTTCCCGTCGTTTCCTCTCTTTTGACCTTTGGGATTCTTCAGATTATATTGAGTAGCAGCATTTTTTGGGTGCTTCAAGAAGTTGGTTACCATCAATAATATGAAGAGGCATAGGGTTATTGTCCACTCTCATATACTCCTATGCTTTTTTACATAATTTCTCAAGCGCGTTTGGTTCTTTTATTTTAATCCATCTACCAAATTCTCTCTTCTCATCTATGGCGCCAACTAGTGACATTAAGTTTATGCGGGGCTCAGGATACCCTACCTCGGACATAGTAGTGTTGAACCTCTTAAGAAAAGCTTTAACAAATTCTCCCAGATTCTTTTTCGTTGATGTCAAAGAAATAACATCCTTAGCCTTCGTAGCTTGCAGCCTAAATAGCTCTTTGAATTTCAGAGTCAAATCATAAAATCAGTCAACGAATTTGGGCAGCAACCTCGTGAGCCATAATGACGCCACGCCTTCTAGATAGAGAGCAAAACACATGCACTTGATCTTGTCTGTCACTTTGGTTGCATTCATATGTCATTCATATTTGTAAAGGAAGTGATTTGGAACAACGGTCCCATTGTACAGAGGCAGAGTATGATGAGTGAACTTTTTAGGGAATTCTGCCTTGCTAATCCTTTTACTGAATGGATTTTTGCAGGGGGAGAAGTCCCATTCTCTCTCATGTCATTATGGGCCATGCTGTCTTCATGATTTTCTTTATCATATCCGTAATATACTCTTTCGAGTTGTGTCATTCCACAGAGCGGACTTCAATCTCTTTTCTGAATGCTTGCCTTGGCGAGCGATCGCGATTATAGGATCTAGGTATGTTACCTCCACCGTTGCTCCCTTAGCGGGACTAGTAACTCTTTGGGTATTTTGGTCGGAATGGCTTTTGGTCTTCAGCTTTGAGCCTTGGACATCAGCGTCTCCTTTGTCACTTTCCCAACCATCAAACCTTTCCATGCAATCATTACGATGATGATCAGAAGTTGCCGAATTCATGTTCTCTTCAAGGTTGATGTGAAATTTTTGAGGAGGGGTGGGATTCACTTGCGCATTCAAAACAGCATTCATCTAACCGACCAGGGCTTGATTAGCATCCATCAAATCTTTACTTGAAGTCTCCGTTCGTTGGTTTAAATTAGCGATAGTGGCATCCAATTCATCCTAGACATACCGACTCAACCTACCAAGTTTTTTCCAACTTCAAAGCGGTTAGTTAGTGGCATAGTCTCATTAGCAACATTGTCTGTTTCTCCACTGGTTTTACATATAGTTTTCTATGACTTTGCCATTATCTCGGACAAGGCTTTGAACTTCGAAGAGAATTCATCAATTGGTCTAGATCTTAGACTTGATGAATCTATCGTAGAAGCAGGCTTCAAATTTCAATATCTCTATAAGGCACTTAAGCTTGAGAATGTGAGCATGGCCCCACGGTGGACGCCAGAAATGTTGACATCAAAAATTGATCACAACACTCCAAGGTGTTTATGTAACACTTTACAAAAGTAAGATTTGAAAATACGGAGTCACGAAATATAAAAGCAGTAAAGACATGGGAATTTTAGGGTAGGTCAGCCTAGAATCGGCCTACAACCACTATAGAAGCTATTTTCATTATCACCCTTGAATTTACAAAGTACATGATTTCATTCATTACACTCATTTCACTCATTTATGATGATCTCCTCTATTTTATTTTTTGCTCTTGATATCACTGGAATTCACGAAGGAATCGGCAAGATCCCTTGATTTTTGAGGGTTGTTTTGTAGTCTTCAACCGTTTGAACATTTAGATGATCTTCCTTGATTCCATAGTGATTTTTTGTTGAATCTTGGGTTGAGATAGAATTAATGGAGGTTGGAGAGGTTTAGAGTGGCGGAGAAATGAAAATGGCAGCCCTTCGGGGTGGAAAAATCAGTTCCCTGAATAGTGGAGAAGTGGGGTATTTATAGGTATAGTTTGGAGGTAGTGAAAGAGTTGTAATTTATGTGTGCAGGGTATGGATCGATCATAAATATATTTATGAAAATGTCACTGGTCCATGATCGGTCCATAAGTACAGCTATACACAGCTATCACCATCGACCCATAAGAGAACAATTTGTCAAGCCAACCCATAGAATAGTGCAGACCGACCCATGAATGAGAAAGTGCTGACCCACGTGTATTTTACTGAAGCCGACCACTGCAAAAATTGCTATCAACTCATACACATGCTATAACATGCTAATTCATCAGTTTCTATTATGCCAACCCACAGCCACTATGAAATACGTTATGCTGCCAATCCATAAACTCAATTGTCCCATAGTCTAACACGTTTGCCCAAGTTCTCAACTGAACCAAACTATGTTACATTGCCACATGTCTTGCATATTCTACGTATATAAATTCATGAACCAGTTCATGTAAATAAATATGTTGATCCTTATGTGAATGTAATTACCGTTCCACGTGGCATCCCATATTTTGCTGCATGTTCCCTTCGTTACATATCCATATTTCACGGGTTACATTTGTTTACATTACCCGGTTATATAAACATATTTATACAAATGCTCTATTGCGTTTTGGACATAAACGTGGCACTTTAGTTGCCATGCAACAAAAGTTATGACCCAACATTACTGACTGAGCCATAAATAAAGAATATGTCAATCCATAGATATGGCTTCGTACTGACCACTGGACATGTTGCTCATCCATCGTATGTGAATGTTTCTTGTCCATGCAGCAATTTCCTTCCAGTCAAATGTATCTTTTCCAGTCCGTGTGTTGCTTTTACTATCATACAACACGTATTCATTAATCTTATAAGTTATATGCACACATTTTCATGAGTTAAATGCATGGCTCTATCACGCCTCACAGTTTATGGCTGACACATATTTAAGCACCAAACCATGAATTTGTGCCGACCGATCCATTGTTTAAGAAATGTCTGGTCCAGTCAACAATTTTATAAACTGACTGATGCATTTGGGCTAAGGCCGACCGATCCATCCATCAGTGGACAACCGACCGATCAGACAATATTTCGACGCAACGTCTTCTTCACCAATATATATATATATATATATATATATTTGTTAATCTCTCTCTCTATCATAACAGGAGGAAGAGGAGGATGACGACGAACTTCGGCAAGGTGATGGTGGAAAAGAAGAAGACTTATGCCATGGAAACCATGGCCATAAGCTTAAGAAGAAGGAGGAAGATAGTAAAAATGAAAATGGAAGATAAAAAGTGAAGTAAAGAGCTCCTTATATAGGAAAGGAGGAGTAAGGAGGTAAAGACACATAAGGGGACAATCAGAAACCATGCATGAAAGGAGGCATGCAAAAATACAAGTGTCCTTACACTGGTCTTAAGGAGGGAAAGTGATCTTTTGGTAGCATTTCCTCTCAAATGCTATAAAAACTAAGGACAACACTTAGTTCTAACGCTATTAATTCATGTTATGGTTTGACAAATCCGATCAAACGACAAATAGCATCAATAAATCCAAACTTATTAATAATCACTCTCATTTATAATTCAAGTAAAATCTGTCATATAACTTATCAAAATTATTAAATATTCTAAAACATATATGTTTATGTCAAATTCAAATTTAAACTCAAATTAATTAATAAAAATTTCAATTTTAAATTGGTTAAAAATACTGGATCATTACACATATGTGACCTTTTTGAATGTCATGATCTGGAAAACTTTTTGCTCTGTAGAATAGAAAATTCTTCACTAGCCCATGACTCGTTTCCATTTCAATTTTTGGTGTATTGTATTTTCAACCTTCTACTGGATTTTGCACAAGCATTATTACCAATTTTATGAACAAAATTTGCAGTTACGTGCTCATGTAGGATGATGATAAAATTATTAACGAATGAATATAAGGGTTTTTATAAAATTACAGGGAAGCTGCATATGCATTCATTGATTGATTCCACTTTGCTCTTTGATTATTCTAGTAACAAATTACGAAAAGTTCATTTATTGCGTGTAAAATATCATACTTTGGTCAGACCTAAAAACCAACGGTTTAACCACCAATTTTAGACGGTTGAATCACGGTTCTTATAACTTTTCTCTTACTTTCTCATCATTAACGTCTTTTTCATTCTCATCATTTGTATTAATTAAAAGAAAATATATATTACAAAAATCATCGTCGTCCTGAAATTCAACCGCTTTAATTTTCACCGTTACTAGTTTCGCTAATATCATTGTAAACTTCATTAAGTTTATCGTTATTAAACATTTATCATTGTGCACTACTCTATTGTATACACAATGTAATTGTATTGATGTAGTTTCGCACTACAACAGTACATAAATTTAGTTGCAGAAATTTAAGATCACAAGTAATTCATATATGTATCATTTTTATTTCAATACTACTGCATATAAGTTGTTGATAAATGCATAAATCATATATATATATATATATATATATATATATATAAATCATGGTTCGATCGGTTGAACCATCAATATCTTAAACCTCGAGTCATCACGGTTTGGGTCATGACATGATTATGAAAACTATGCTTCAAACAGTACAGCAACTCAAAAGAGTCCCAATTTTGACCATTTTTTATGTTCCTCTCTCACTCCACCAACCATTTCTCAATCCACTGACATATTTAACTATAAACTAGTGGTTGAAATCAAAATATTTTTGAAGTGCTACAATTTAGGATTGTTATTAATCAGTACACACACACACACACATATATATACATATACATATATATATATATGGCGAGCGTTCAGTGGCACCCCAAACAGTGCAGCACCCCTAAACACCCCCTAATTTCCACCACATATCGCGTTTCTCTCTCCCTCCACTCATTCTTTCACCTCCCACTCACTTATTCTAATATAAATGCTTGGTTTATATAGAGGGCAAATGGGGTGCTCACTATTTAGGGTGCCACTGAACGCTCATATATATATATATATGTATATATATATATATATGTATGTATGTATGTATACACACACACATACATACATGCATACATACATACATACACATATATAATGTCTCTTTAATTAGAGAATAGTGAAAAATTTAAGAACAACATGGTTTAAATATATGAAACAACATTTAACCTCAACGTCCTTATCTCCTTTTTTTATTTAAAATAAACTCTCCATAACTTTGAGCACAAATGGATAATAAGGAACATTCATGAATTTTGAAAGATGATATGGAAAGAATGCACAATGAACTTGGATTCAAAAGTGAGGGACAAGTAGGCCATATCTTTGTGTTCATCTATTTCCTTACAATGACAGACTATCTTTATCATCTCCGACATTGTATCACGGATATTCACAATGATGGGAAAATATTTGACTTGGGGACAAATGGGTATGCACAAATTGCTCAAAAGCTGATAACATATGATTATATGTATAAGATCAAAAAGTGGTTCTATCACCCAAACAAGCGATAATTCTAAATAAAATAGAAAGAAAAGCAGCAAGAACACCATATTTACAGTGGTTCAGCGTTAAAGAGCCTACTCCACTTTATACTTCCTTGATTCACTATTCAAATACAAATACAATGTTGATTATCGCTCAATCTCACTTATACAATTGACAATCTCTCATAATTTTGATAAAATATACTCCAAAAGTTGGACATAATCCGAATGAAATAGTGGAATTTGCTGGTATGAGAGTTGAAGTGATTTTGCCAAAAGATCCTTCCATTGCTGGTGTATTTACAGGCAAAAATCCGATTTGGTTCCGTGCCATGTAGGATTGCTTCCGCTTGTTTCGGTCTCGGGCGTTCCAAGATGTTGACAGCGCATTAAAAACGTGGGTTAGTGGAGTGAAACCGCTCCGGGTTTGTAGGATCATGGGGTACAACTGTCGTATTTCTTCTTCTCGGTTCGGATCGGAGGGATGAGAATGGGTACGAATCGGAGAAGCCTGTACCGAACCGATCTGTGCATGTTACCTCTTCTTGATCTTCTGATTCATGTGCAATAAAGTGGAGAAACTTGGCTCGAGGAGTCCGACCCGACCCGGAGGGCCTTCAATTTTGCTTTACATGCTCAAGCACATTCATTGAATAACTCTTCTACTTTGTATAGCCTATCCACAAAGTAGGCTAATATTTTGTCCCCTTGAAGTACGTATTTATTGGAGATAAGGCATGCATCGAAATGAACAAATTGTCTACTCTTGATTCGACGTCAACTAATAGTCATGTCCTCTGGTTGAGTAGCGATATTTCATAGATTGGGTCTTCTAACATTTCTGCAGTATCTATAAATCCACTATAGGATCACAATAAATTATTTATGTTGTTTTGAATAACTTCAAGGCTCCTACCAAGGTTCATGCAATTTTTTTAAGTTATTCTTCTTGATGTATTTATGCAAAAAAATTAGTACCTTCTAAATTCCCTTACTTTGTTTTGGTAAACCAAAATATTCCATCAAGTTAGTAAATTCGTTTCGATTTGGACCAAGATAACCCGAATTGCCATGCATCCGACTCGGCGCTGCACCTATAGGCTAAAAAGAAAAGCCTTTTATCTACTTGGATTGGATTGGACTGTCTAATCCAGTAGAATACAAAGAGCCCCCATACTCGTTAAATAAGGCAGAAATTTCTGCATTTTCCTTCGCTTTTACACCGCCTTCCAAATTCGATTGCCAAAAGAAAAAAAAAACTCTAATCCTTAATTTGCTCATTTTACTTAAATTTCCCAAATCAAATTCTAGTAGGTTTAAAAGCTTCATTTTTACTTTCTAATCTCTGGTCTTACATACGAACACCTGGAATTTGCATTAGCTCATAATATCTCGCCTTTCTTGACGGTAATTCTAGAGTTTTCCAGTTTGCCACAACCACTGGTGGTGCTTTGATGACCTCGAGATGGCGGCGCAAGTAACTTGAGCTTTGCGTCGTGAGTGATAGCTTAAGGGTGTTCAATGGGTTTCATTGACTTGGGGATGGTGAAGGTGAGTCCTTGATCCGATAAAAGAAATAGGAAAGAGGATGATGAATCTATAAGAGGAGCGGATTGGTTAAAAGTGGGAGGGTTTAAGACTTACCCAAGAATTCGCAGAGGTAAGCGTTGGCAATATGGGATCGGAAATGCTCAAGGGATGAAGTCAGCTTCCAGATAGCTATTCCGGTTCGGCTTGGTGCTGACTGGTCCAAACCGGTATGACTTCACAAGACTCGAACCAAACTGTTAATGCTTCTTAGGACCCAATCTGAACCTTTAAGGCTTCACAGGACCCACTCCGGACTGGCTTTGTTTCTCTTTCTCCCCCGAACCGAACTGATGAACTTCTGAACCGGGCCGTTATTTAAGCTTTGGACCTCCAAACCGAACCAAATATCTTTCATGAGGAACATGTACATAGTTTGTGAACAACTTGATAAAAAAAGTATGATAGCGAGTTTGTGGACAGTTAGGATAGAGCCTTTGTAACTTGATCGTCTGTACTTAAAAAACTCATGACTACTTTCCGCACTTCTTTACTTCCTGTTAATCTTGTATTCTCTGATTTCGGCATTGTACACATTTGCATAGATTATCACACATACACACACGAGGGACACGGGTAACTACACTCTAATTTCTGTTATCTCGTGGATAGTACAGCTGTCATGGCCCAAAGACATTCAGCTAGGCTAGCAGAGAGGAAAGAAGCCGTAGGATCATCCGAAAATCTTATCATCAAAGACCTACCTTCCATTTCAGATCCGAAATAGGATAGTGAGGGTCCGGACTACGAAACGAAAACTTATGAAAGTGAAGCATCATCCGGAGGTGATGTCTCCATGGATGAAGAAGAGGAACGAGGAGTAGGAGACGGTCGCACTCTCGATGAGTTTGAGACTGTATTGTCGTAGAATCGCCTGGTGACTCCGTTGAATCGAAAATTGACGACGTCAAACTCGCACGAATATGCTTAAAGCATGGAATTCTCCGAAAAGACACTAAGTTGCTTGCTAAAACGGACAAACCTCATAATCCGCCTGAAGGATATATCACTATCAGTAGGTTAATTTTCCTAGTTGGGGGCGATACCTTCGTTTCTGCCATTCGTCGTTGATTTTCTGAGACGAATGCACATCGTTCCAATGTAGCTCCAACCCAACTCTTACGCTTATCTGTACACCTAATATATTGCTTATAGGGAAATTCTGTGTACAAATTTCACCTTCGAAGATGTTCGTTTCTTCTACAATTTCAAGCACCGAACCCAGGACAACTTGTCCTTTATATATTTTGAATCGGCGCCAAAGCGGAAAATCATTAGCGTACCATTTAGCATCAAAGTTGGTGATCCAAAACCCGAATGGTTCTATATCAAACAACAACTAGAATGTTCCAGGAGATGGCTTAAATCAAGTAAATATTTCAGACTTTGATTTCTAATTTCAATCACTACTGTAAATGTTTTGTCTGTTGTTGTTCACTTTCGCTTGCACTCCCTAATCCAAAACAAGAAGCGCATCAGGTGTACTTTGATCGTTTTGAACCAACTACTCAATGGTGACCAAAAATTCTTGACCATCAAAGACTGCCTAGCGGATGAGTATCTTCACGGCCACCGCTTACTTGCTATCACTCGTAGCATAGGCCATCGAGAAGGTCCCCATGTATATATAACCCTAGTTGAGGGGCCGATTGAAATTTTACCTGAGAAGGGAGAGAGTTCGCAAGATCCAACGATGCCTCAAAAGTGTCCTTCTCCCACTTAGACCCAAGATGGTATATTAGCCAACATAGCTGCCAAAGATAGGGATAAATACATCACTCCTGAAGATGCGGCTACTCCGGTAAAACCTATTTCCCCAAAGGAACTACCATCAATCACGTCTCGCGAGGATGATTCCATCACGGATGATTGTTTACACTGGGTTTTGGGGGATCTTCCCTAGCCTGTCACTATTTGTACTTCTGGAGATTTTGGTAAAGATCCTCTTTATCTCACCTCTGAAGAAGAAGTTACGCCTTTGAAGGCCAGGGAAACTGCGCATACTGGCCTGACTCCAGGCTTTGGTCCGTTAAGGGAGTGTCAGTTAGGATATACACAACACTCTAGCACTGCACGTCATAGCACTTGTACTTTATATTAATCTTGATTCTAACGTTTACTTGTATCGCTTTGCAGGACAAATGACACGTCACCGCTACCATATGAGAGATATTCGCTCAAGCATGCCCCCGATGGATTCTGGTACAGGGCACGATCAACATGAAAGACGGGGCAGAGATGACAGGAGGAATCGGCCCCCTCAGCCTTATCGGTCTTCTCATTCCTGATCTCCGCTTCGTACAGACTCGGACAAACATAAGGGCCAAACAACATATCACGAAGGGGATAAACATGCCCCCAAGCCTCCTACTTCATCTAAAGATAAAATCATCAAGACGAACCTTCGAAAAAAGGGCCTAATCCTAAAGAGAAACAAAAGGAACTAGGGTATGAAGTAGAGAAGAGAAAATCTAGTGTGCCATCGAAGCGTCACATCATTGACATTACCACTACAAGGCCAGTCATACTTAACAATGAAAACGAGGCCAGGCTAGAGCTTCTAAGGAAACAATTCCCCGAGCACCACTTTGGGAACATGCCCTTTGTTCCTTCTCTTAAACCGGTTGATCCCGACTGGGCCACCAAGTCAAAGCTAAAATATATTTTGTGGATACTCAATATAAGGAGATGAAGAGATATTCAAAGAACCTTTCCGAAATCATTAACGACTTGATAGCCGACGTAAAAACCACGAAGGACGCTGCTGAATATGATGCAAAGGCTATTGAAAATCCGAGAAAGACGTCGAGGATGCTCAGGCCAAAATTGCCCTTGTACAACGGGATGTGGACACTTATAAGAATTAATTTGAAGAATTACAAAAGCATTATCACACCAAGCTTGATTCTCATAGCCAGGAGCGCATAGACTTAAAGAAGCAAGTCAAAGATGCTATGTCTAAAAGCACCACGACAAATTTCGCTTGTACTCGTCTCGAGCATGAGAAAGTAGAGCTAGCGAGGAAGAATGCAGAGCTGGAGGCCAAACTAATGGAGGCCGGGACAAGGGTAACTCTTGCCGAGGGGAATGAGGATACAGATTTAAAGTCTGTTGAGAGCACTAATGCACAACTCGTGGAAGCTCAAAAAAATTTGGATGAGAGTGCTGAAACCATGATAGGATTCTTTTCTCAGGTGATCCGACATCAAGATATTACATGGATCAAAGATTGCCCCACCACTCTGGTATATGTATGGGATTAGTGTTGAATAACGAGATTTTGATCGATGTCAACGAACAAAGCTACTATGGGAATTTAATCATAAAGATAAGGTTTTATATATGTACATACATTGAGTCGTACACTACTACAAAACAGGTCAGTTGCTTCAGTTATTTACCCCCTGTTGCTTCAGTTCTGGAACCAAAGCAACTATAGACGATGCAACAGACCAAAATTTGTTGCTTCGGACAAACAACCGAAGCAAATAATATTTTTTGCTTCGGTTGCTTACCCCATGTTGCTTTAGTTCAATAACGGAAGCAAATGCAGAAGACGCAACAGGTCTACATCTGTTGCTTCCATTCTACGGGGGAAGCAAATGGCCAATATTTTGCTTCAGTTGTTCCAAACAACCGAAGCAAAAAAACTGGGTGAAGCAAAAAAATAATAATACTGCTTCAGGTTTTAATTAAAGCCTGAAATAGCATCAAATTGCACTTAAAGCCAGAATAGAAAGCACATCAATAACACTAAACTTGACTACAATATTAATATAAAACATTGAAATAAAATTAAATATCAATACTATATCTATATATAACATTGAATTCTAACTAAATGTCAATGTTACACAACGAAATAAAACTAAATAGTATAACAAAGTGAAATAAGACTAACTGCAATATCAAATTCATCCAATACACAACAAACATCACATTGTTATTTGCTGAAAATAGAAAAATAAATTCAAGGTATAAAACCAAATGCATCGACAAGTCGCTTACTCAAGCTTAGTGCATGTTCCAAAACCAAATGCGCCTGCAGCATAAAACAAATAAAAAAGAATGAATTTTTTTATCACATATTTACTCTTGTAAATATGCAGCAAGATATAAAACAAATAAAAGAGAAAAGTATACGATCCAGTTTTTCGTGTCATCGAAGTCTATATGATGGTAGATCTTAAAAGAAAGATAACTGAAATAAAATCATGGTATAATAATATTGAGATTTTAATAAATAACTGAACTATTAAAATAATTCCAGAATTAACAAGTTCAATAAAAAATTATGAGCATGCGACATCATTTAAAATATATATAAAGGATTTCCTTTGAGTAAGTTAAGAGAGTCAAAATTTTCACTTTGATATATAAATTATTTTGAAGGGTAAGTTTGGAAAAAATCTCACCAGCTAAACAACAACAAATATGGGCACGTGATCTCTAACAAGCATTTGGAACTTTAATCTCATCCACCAACGATCTGGTGGCACGTTTGCACGCAACAAGAAAGGAGCCCTGCACTCAGTACAATGCGAAAAGGCAAATCCTTCAAATTATTCAAGAAGTGGACATAATGTAATACCATTATTTATACATTGCACTAAAAATTACTGGTTAACGACAAAACATCTAGCTTAAATGATAACCAAACATGTCTTTTTTCCAAACTAATATTAAACAACTGTTTCTTTCTATGTAATTAATTTTATATTTAAACAAACGGGTAGTTTTTCATTGTACAGTGCATATCATGTTATTCCTCAGCATAACCAAATTCATATACTCAGGCAGGCATGTAGTGTAGTCAGTTTGAGACTTCAAACCCATTTATATTACCAGTTGTCCATTCAGTGAACTTAGTCATATGGTGAAAGTCACCTGTTCATTGAATTGAGTCACATGCTTTTAGTCACCGTTGTCTGTAATTTATATCAAAGAAGTTGACAGTTCCATCACGATCATATGGTCTATTATCAATTGCTTTAATATAAGTTATATGTTTGTAGCCATGTAACTTCTGGTCTATTACCAATAGTTGAAAAATATACACAATCGATGATTTAAACTAGGAAGTTGCATCCCACTAAACTAAGTTGGGCATGCAGTGTTTACACCACGATACTGATGCATATTCCAGTAATAAAAAATTTGTCATCAGTTTCTCTTAAGCTACATGCACTTTAATTATCATGTAAGCTGCCTTAGAGAAAATCAATTTAAGCACATGTTACTATGACAGTAAAAACAATCAAAATGTTAATCAAAAGTGCATTATTTTACATATAATATATTCATTAAATAAAACCTTGTTACCATGCATAAAACAGCTAAATTTAGTTGTATTATTAGACAAATGAATTATATTCGTTCAGCTAAGGAAGAGAAGGTTACAACGGTAACGAATCTAAGATAAGCTATCAGCTAGATGTAATGTACACGTTCAAAGATGTCAATCTGTTATGCACTTAAGAGTTTTCTCTTTCACCAAAAAAATGGTGAAACTATTAATATAGGTTTATAATATCTAAAGTGTATGACAATTTTTTCCTTTTTTAACATCATGACCAAAATAACAAACTATCAAACAAAAACCATATAAAAATAAGAAATTGACAAAAAAGACGTTTATTGTGAAAAAAAACTGATATAAACAAATAGAAGAAAAAACGAATAAAACAACAGTTAATGTAAAAAAATCTTTAAATTTTGATTCAGAAGACCATCTTTTGAATTTCTGGCTTTCGTTTCAAAAACGAAGCAATATTTCTTCATAATACGTGCATTTTTGCTACTTTAAAAGGAAAAGTCTGCTTGTAAGATAATAATCCTAGGCAACTAGAGTCCTGCCAGGGTGAAAACAGAGGGATAATAACAAGCGTTCATCTCTCTAAACCAATAATTGGTTAAGCTGCATACTTATAAACAAAGCAAAGTGACGTTGCTTGTAAGGTTTTGATCTCTAAACGCCAGGGTGACATACTTTATTATATCTCTAAACAAAGCAAAGTGACATTGCATACTTATAAACAAGCGTTCATCTCTCTAAACGCCAGGCTGACATACTTTATTAGATGTCTTGCTTCTAAGGTTTTGATGGCCTTTTCAATTGTAGTAAAGTTAAGACATGTTATCTCTTTCTCGATATCACTTTGGCATATCCCAACAAACGGCAGATTTAAACAAAACAAAGTGAAGAAATACATACTTATAAACTTTGCCTCTTTCTTTTAGCACAGCCAAGATCTTCCCCTAATTCAAAGCCTGTCACCAACTGCTCCAATCACCACCTCGTTATACCGCCCTCTAATCAACCTCTGAGCCAGCAATCCCGTCAAGCCGATCACCAGAAACCGCTACTACCATTAGGTTGGCCATGAGCGTTTTAGCTATTCGAACTGGCTCTGGCCGAGCTGGCGCTCGAGGCTAGAGGTAAAAAGAACAAAATGCTGCTGTTGCACTGGAGACGGCCATGACTACGAGGAAGACGCGAGGATTGCGGATCCACTTGGCGGACTGGCGGCTGCTGCAGCTTGAAAGCGCTCCAGATTTTGGATGCGCCGGTTGGTGTAGAAGAGTAGGAAGCACAATGGTGATGGAAGAAATTAAAGATGGGTTCGTATCTGTATTTGATCTGGGGAAGCGCAATGGTGTAGAAAGAGTATAGTGAAGGTTTTGTATTTTGATCTGAGAAAAGAGGTCATGGAAGAAATGGAAGATGGCGGCTGGGCCAAGAAGGGTTTAATGTTGTAAGAAATGGGTCGGGCGGTTATGTATCGGGTATTTATTCCGGGATTAAAAACTGGATTGCGTTCACACTTGCATCTCAAAATACTTCAAGTTTATTGGCTACTATTTAGTAGTTTTTAATATCTTATAAACTACTATTTCACAGTTCAACTAATTTTATGAACATAATTGATAATTAATTACTTCAAGTTTATTAGCTACTATTTTTTATTTATGAACACAATTGTTAATTAAATATATTTATTATTTTTTACTAATGTATTGATTATTACTTATTTATTAATTATTACTTATGTATGAATTATACATAACTTATTAAATATAATAAAAATTTAAAATTTCTAAGTTCTCATTTTCTTTTAGTTTGGAACTTTTTTTTTCATAAAAAATTTAAGAATAGATCATTTATATTTATTACATAAAATTTTAAATTTCTCACATAAAGTTTTAAAATTCATTGAAATTCCATTTCTTATTGTTATTCATTTAATAGTAATTATTAATTATCGCTTCATACTTATTAATTATTAAATACAACTTTTTAATTATAATAATTGAATATTAATAATTAAATATTTGATATTAATATTAATTATTTGATATAAATTATTTAGTAAGTTATTTATTATTTATTAATTATTAGTAATTAAACCATATCAACTGTAATTTACTAATTATTTTTATTTAATTATATTAAATAATTAAGTGTAAAAAAATAATTTTAGATAATAATTCATAATTAAAAATTATTTATTGATAATCAGTGTTGGTAAATTAAAGTTAAGTACGTAAAAAAGTCTCCATTTATAAATTACTAATCTTTAAATTATTATTATTTAATTAATTATTGGTTTAAATTAATTATTACATACTAGATATACTTCATAAGTATTAAATTTTAGTAGTAATTACTAGTATTAATTATTACATAATTATTGAAAATTATTTATTTTATAATAATTATTAGCATAATTTTTGAGGATTAATTAACAATTATTATTATTAATTGATAATAACTGCTGATTATTGAACATTAATTCCTAATTAATAAATATTAATTGTTGATTTAATATTAAATGTTAAGAAAATTATTTATTAATTACTAATTGTTATTTATTCAATAATAATTATTTAATATTGGTAATTAATTATAGAATGTAATTAATTAGTATTAATATTAAATATAATATACTATTAAATGAAAATAATAGTTATTGATTAATTACAATATTTAATAATTTTAAATTACTTGTTGCTACTCATTAATTAGAATAAATTGTTTACTACTATAATGCATTTGCTTCTGTTCTTCGGGAACGAAGCAAATGACATTATTTGCTTTGGTGCATTTGCTTCGGTTCATAAGGAACCGATACAAATAACATTATTTGCTTCGGTGCATTTGCTTCAGATTTTAACACAATAGAAGCAAATGATATTATTTGCTTCTGTTATGAGAACAACAGAAGCAACTAACACTATTTGCGTCCGCACATTTTCTTTTATTATGTGAAAAACTGAAGCAAATGATAGTATTTGCTTCCGTTATGAGCACAACCGAAGCAAATGCGGCGAAGCAACTGACCTGTTTTGTAGTAGCGGCATTAGAATTATGTTAAAATCTATCCTCAAGTATACACGAATGTGCTAATCATTTTTATATATAAATATATATATTTATAAATCCATAAAAAAGCTAGAAATATACCAAAACTGGCCTACCAGTCGACTGGTAGGAAATAGAACAGTCGACTGGTCGATCTATTTTGTTATTTAACGGCTAGTTTTAAAAAAATTATATATACATTTTAATTCTACCAGTCAACTGATGATTTCTGACCAGTTGACTGATTCGATCTAGATTTTATTTTCTGAAGAGTTGCTTCCATTCATAAAGAGATTCCTCTTCATTAATCAAAGGAAATTGACATATCTTTTTATGGAAACTATTCATGAATGTTTGCTACTCTTAGACCATTATATAAACAACTTTAATCTTGTTTAACAATCACCAAATGATTCTATATTCTCTCTATTTTCCGAATTGCATTCTCATACTTGATTCAACAAGTCATTCTACTTCCTTAAATCTATGCATTCAAAGTATATACTCGAGGATTAGATTATAAAAAGGTTGTACTTAAGTTATTGGCTAATCAGTGTTGAAAGAAGAACACATCCAGAAGTCGAACTCTTTGTAATTGTTGAAGACCTATGTAGCTGCTCAGGCGAAAGGCATCCTTGTTGGGGCTTGGGTGTACGGACCTATTCCTCCGGGTTAAGAGAGGGCATTGTTAGTTAATTCCAAAGAGGAGCTTCAGGACTGGACGTAGGGTGGGAAGTCCGAACCAGTATAAAAACTCCTGGTGTCTCTTTATTTTCCGCTTATATTTACTTGCTATATATTTCGATAACTTAGACTTTATTTGCATAAACTATTGCACATAATTTAGATAGTGTGTCACATATATTTTTGCATTATCCATACAGATCCTTTAAGTCGTACATACCGACTTTTCAATTGGTATCAGAGCAAGGCTATCATATAACCATAAAACCATTATTTGATAATTAGATGATATGGATAGTAACACTAGCATTAGCAATAACACCTGATATTCTGAATGCCAATCAACGGCTAGACTACCCTTCTTTAATGGCATGAATTATAGTTACTTGGCTACTAGAATGAGAATATACATGCAAGCTAATAGCTATGATGCATGGAACATTACTCAAAAAGAATATACATCACCTACTACTGCATACACTGAATGGTCAAACACTGAGAAAAATGAAGCTGCTGCAAATGCTAGGGCCATGAATATGCTACATTGTGCACTTAATAGAAATGAGTTCAATCGGATTTGTATGTGCAAAACTGCATATGAAATCTGGAGAACACTTAAGAATACTCATGAATGCACTAACAAAGTTAAACAAAGTAAAATTTCTATGCTCAAAAAGCAGTTTCAAAATTTTAAGATGAACGAGAACGAATCCATAAATGATATGTATTCATGTTTTCTAAATATTTATCATTCATTATTAGGACTAGGAGAAAAATATTCTGACTTTGGCATAGTTTCAAAAATTTAAAAATTCTTTAACCAATGAATGGGAGAGAAAAGTATTAGCAATCGAAGAAGCTAATGATCTCTCTGCCATGAAACCGGAAGAATTGATCGGTAATCTAATGTCATATGAAGTGAACTTGCAGGTAAAGAAAGCACGAGTACAAGATAAGAAGAATTTAGCTTTCCTTGCAGAAAAAGAAGATTATGATTCAGATGAGGAAGATATAGCAATTGTTGCTAAAAAAATTTAGAAAATTTCTAAAATACTGAAAGAGTCAAAGCAAAAATATAAAGAAGAATTCATCAATAGAACCTGATCCAGCTTTAGTATAATGTTTCAACCGTCACAAGTCCGGACACTATCAAAAGAACTGTCCAGAGCTAAAAAGAAATCGCAAAAGTGAAAATTCAAAGAAACGAGCTTTCTCAGTCACTTTGGATAACTCGGACTCATCTTCTGAAAGTGATAGCGACAACGATAGTGAGCAATCAAATATGTGCTTTATGGCTAAAGACAACGATGTAAGTGATTTCAATTTTGATGAATTGGTAGAAATAAATACAGAAATTTTAGAATCTAGAAAAATGTTTAAAAGAAAATTTAAACAAGCTAACGAAGACAAAAACAAAGCCGAATTTGAGAGAGACCTTTTGAAAGATGAAAAAGAAATCTTAGAAGATGAAATTAGAATATTACAAGATTCTATTTCAAATGCAAATTCTCAAATTTCTTTGTTAAGTCAAGAAATAGAAATTCAAAAGAATTGAAATGATTTATTGCTTTCTGAAAATCATGATTTTAATAATAAAGTTAAAATTATAAAGTTAAAAAATTCTAGTTTAAAAACTAATTTAGAAAGTATTTCTAAGAATGTAAATAATCCTAACAAAGGTAGAGAGAATTTATCTAAAATTTTAGAAAATTCTCATTCGGTTTTTAATAAAAAAAGGACTTGGATATAAAATAAAATAGATTCAAAAAGGAAATCCAGTTTTGAAAATTTTACAATTTACCGAGAATTTCTAGTAGAAAATTAAATACTTCTACTAAGAAAAAATACTCGGAAAATATTTAAATATGGATTCCTAAAACAAATAAAATTCCTATTAGGAATAAAAATAATAAAAACTTTTTAGATACTGTTCGTTATAATAGTGATTATTTTTTCAAAAAGGAACCTAAGCCCTCTTGGGTTTGGCTTCCTAAGATTTAACCCTTAGGACCCTAACGGAGAAAGTGGGTACCAATAAAAAAATAATAATTATTTTTTGTAGGTTCCACTTCACAAAAACAAAGGCAAATGGATACTAGATAGTGATTGCTCAAAACACATGACATGAGACAAGGAAATGCTAACAAATATTACTTACTCAAAAGGAGGAAATATCACATTTGGAGATAATTCCAAAGGATACATCATCGGCAGAGCGATGTAAGCAATTACGGTATATAACTCACCTCCTACTTTGGATGTTTTATTAGTTAAGAATTTAAAACACAATTTATTAGGTATAAGTCAATTGTGTGATAAAGGTTTTAAAATAACATTTTCCGAAAATAAATATAGTATATTTGATTCAGACCAAAATCATATTTTCGAAGGAAATCAAGACAAAAGTATTTATATTTTAAATATGACAATTAATAATAATCCGAGCATGTGTTTATTAGCCAAATATAATGATCCTTGGTTATGGCAAAAACGGTTTGTCACATTAATTTTAAGACCATTAACAAATTATCTAAAAATAATCTTGTAAGAGGTTTACCCAAAATAAAATTCAAAACTGAAAATTTATGCGATGCTTGTCAACTCGAAAAATTAACAAAATCCTCTTTTAAATCTAAAAAGTTTATATTAACCTTACAACCGCTTGAATTATTACATATGGATTTATTCGGACCAACTCAGGTTCAGTCCATAAATCATAGTAGATTTGTATTTATAATTGTTGATGATTTTCCAAGATATACTTGGACTATGTTTTTAAGGAATAAAAGCGATACTTTTTATATTTTTAAGAATTTTGTCAAGAAAATTCAGAACTTAACTAGTTTGAAAAAAAAGAATATACGAAGTGATCATAGAGGAGAATTTGAAAATGAGAAATTTGATTTATTTTGTCAAAAGAAAGGAATTTTTCATAACTTTTCATTTCCTAGAAATCCACAACAAAATGGAGTTGTAGAACATAAGAATAGAACTTTACAAGAATGTGCTAAAACATTATTAAATGGAAGTACATTACCAAAACATTTTTGGGCTAAAGCAGTTGTAACAACTTGCTATGTTTTGAACCGTGTTTCCATTCGACCACTTACTAAAAACATTCCATATGAGCTTTTTACTGGTAGAAAACCAAATATATCTTATTTCAAAGTTTTTTGTTAGAAATATTTTGTTTTGAATACAAAAGATCAGCTGGGAAAATTCGATTCAAAATTGGACGAAGGAATATTCATAGGATATTTTGAGCGTAGCAAAGCTTATTGTAATTTTTAATAAACGAACTGGTAAAATTAAAGAATCACTTCATGTATCATTTGACGAAAATATTATTAAAAATTCTTTAAATTCAGATACTCTTAAAAAGAATCCTTCACATGATGATGATATTGAAATACACAAAGAAGACGAAAACATTATTCATAATAATATAAAGAATAATGCTACAGAATTACAAGATAATACCAATAATCAAAATACTCCTGCTAATGAAGTTCGATTTCCCCCAAGAATATTAAGAGATCATCCAACTCAGAATATCATGGGAGAAATAACTTTAAACGTAAGGACAAGAAGTCAACTTAATTTAGTAAGTAATGTAGCCTTTTTATCAAATATCAAACCCAAAAATCCTAAAGAAGCATCAACATATGAAAACTGGATACCATGCAAGAAGAACTAAACCAGTTTGAACATAATGAAGTCTGGGAACTAGTTCCAAGACCAAATGATCAAACTGTTATTGGAACAAAATGGGTTTGTAAAAATAAAGCAGATGAATTAGGTAATATCACTAGAAATAAAGCATGACTTGTTACGCAAGGTTACAATCAAGAAGAAGGCATAGATTACGAAGAGTCCTTTGCACCAGTTGCACGACTAGAAGCTATTCGAATACTATTAGCATACGCTTGTCATCATAATTTTAAATTATATCAGATGGATGCTAAAAGCGCTTTCTTAAATGGCTACATCAAAGAGCGAGTAAATGGAACAACATCCACTATTTGCTCATGAAAAATATCCTGATCATGTTTATAAACTGAAAAAGGCATTATATGGAATGAAACAAGCACCTCGTGCTTGGTACGAACATCTTAATTTTTTTTGGTAGATTCAAGATTTCAAATTGGAAAGGTTGATCAGACACTTTTTATTAAGAAGGATCATAAAGATATTATAATAGTTCAAATATATGTAGATGATATCATTTTTGGTTCAACTAATGATCAATTATGTCAAAAAAATTCAAAAATAATGACCAATGAATTTTAAATGTCACATATGGGAGAACTTTCTTATTTTTTAGGATTACAAATCAAGCAATTACCAGATGGAATTTTTATCAATCAAGAAAAATATTGTACCAATCTAATAAAATGCTTTGGAATGGAAAAAACTTCAAGTAAACCTACACCAATGAGTACATCGACACATTTAGTAAAGATGAAAATGGCAAAAATGTCGATCAAAAGTTATATAGAAGCATGATAGGTTCACTTGTATATTTAACTGCGAGAAGACCAAATATTATTATGAGTGTTTGCTTATGTGCCTAATTTCTTGCTAATCCAAAAAAGTTGCATTTAAGAGCAGTTAAACGAATAATACGATATCTAAGAAATACAAAAGATTTTAGACTCTTCTATCCAAAATAATGTTCCTTTGAATTAGTGTCATATAGCGATGCTGATTTTGGAGGATCACGAACAGATTGTAAGAGTACAAGTGGAACATATGTCACTTTATTCGTAAATCACTTATATCTTGGTTCAGCAAGAAACAAAAATGTGTTTCATTATCAACATGCGAAGCTGAATACATATCTGCTGCATTAGTTTGTACTCAGGTACTATATATGCAGCAAACACTAAAATATTTTAATGTAAATTTGTCAAATTCTATAATATATTGTGACAATACAAGTGCAATAAATTTTCCTAAGAAACCGGTAAACCATTCCAGAACTAAACACATTAATATCAACATCACTTCTTGAGTGATAACATTGAAAAACAAATAGTTAATTTAGATTTTGTTAACTCAGAAAATCAAATTGTTGATATCTTCACTAAACCCCTTCTAGAGAATTCCTTCATAAACTCCAACGTGAGTTAGGTATTGTATCATTTAATGATCTCTTAAAACTTTCCTCGATTACTTAGTACTTATAATGTCTTCATTTCTTTTTAATCAATGACAAAGGGGGAGAAAAATATCTCTCATGCTATCTATGTTATATACCATTGTTATGTTTCCATGCAATTATACCATTGTATTTCCATATTATTGGAAATTGTGCTAACACTTGTGAATGCAGGATTCAAATGGTGAGTATATACTAAAAAATTTATGTAGAAATTCAGGGGGAGATATACATTCAGGGGGAGAAAAATCCAAAGTGTTTTCATCAATAAAAAAGGGGGAGAATGTTGAATAATGAGATTTTGATCGATGTCCACGAACAAAGCTACTATGGGAATTGAACCATAAAGATAAGGTTTTATATATGTATATACATTGAGTCGTGTTAGAATTATGTTAAAATCTATCCTCAAGTATAAATGAATGTACTAATCATTTTTGTATATAAATATATATTTATAAAGCCATCAAAAAGCCAGAAATATACCAAAACGGGCCTACCAGTTGATTGGTAGGAAATAGACCAGTCGACTGGTCGACCTATTTTGGTACATAATGGCTAGTATTAAATTTTTTATATATACATCTTAATTCTACAGTCAACTGATGATTTTTAACCAATTGACTAATTTGACCCAGATTTTATTTTCTGAATAGTTGCTTTCATTCATAAAGAGATTCCTCTTCATTAATCAAAGGAAATGGACATATCTTTTTATGGAAACTATTCATAAATGTTTGCTACTCTTAGACCATTATATAAACAACTTCAATCTTGTTTAATAATCACCGAATGATTTTATATTCTCTCTATTTTTTGAATTGCATTCTCATACTCTTTGCCAAAAAAAAAATCTCTTCATATTCAAATACTTGTTGAATCCTTGATTTAATTTTATTATCATTTGATTCAACAATCCATTCTACTTCCGTAAATCTACACATTCAAAGTATGTACTCGAGGATTAGATTATAGGAATGTTGTACTTAAGCTATTTGCTAATCGGTGTTGAAAGAAGAACACATCCAGAAGTCAAACTCTTTGCAATTGTGGAAGACCAGTGTAGTTGCTCAGGCGAAACGCATCCTTGTTGGGGATCGGGTGTACTGACCTATTCCTCCGGGTTAAGAGAGGGCATCATTAGAGAATTCCATAGATGAGCTTTGGGACTGGACGTAGGGCGGGAAGTCCGAACCAGTATAAAAACTCCTGGTTTCTATTTATTTACCACTAATATTTACTTGCTATATATTTCGATAACTTAAACTTTATTTGCATAAACTATTGCACATAATTTAGATAGTATATCACATATATTTCTGCATTATCATCCTTTAAGTCATATATACCGACTTTCCAATTAGCTGGTCGAATGGAAAAAACAAGAGCTCAAGTTGAATACGATTGACGAGGATAAGCTTATAGAGAAGTATTTGAGGGGTGAGGAAATAATGTGTTTGGCCGAAGGGCGTCAGCTTAACGCTACTGCTATGGAGGAGGATAGGCATCAGGCCAATGGAAAAAAACCATCGAAACTGGTTCCCCTTCTACTGCCCCCGGGGCTTCTGAAATGGAAGTATACGACCTAGAGAATCCAGGAATTCCCAAAGCATATTTCTTGTCTCCTATTGCTAAAAACACTCCAGAAACTCCTGCCAGTCATGTTGAGAAATCATTCGAAGGTATCTCCCTTTTCAACTCAGTTTGTTAGGGCTATCTCATCATTCCGTCATATCGTTGGACAAACAATTGAGGAACATTCTTTATCTCCTGAGCTAATAACTATAACTTCCCACCAAGTAGGTGCAAAGATAGCTAAGAAGACTGGCGAGCAACCAGAAGAAGCTAGTGAAGCAAAGTCTGCTGAAAAGGTGCAAGAGAAAAAGGATGAAGCTACTGGCTCTGAATCTGCAGAGAAGATCTAGGGAAAATAAGTTGAGGTTACTGACAAAGCTTTCCTTCCATCTAGCACTAAGACTCCCAAAGACGGAGATATAATAGATGCCTTGAAAGATGATGGCGACCATGATGGAAATGAGGAAGATGATGAAGTTGTTATGACTGGACGCTTGGGGGAAGCCGATGACATGACTCTGCCTGATAAGAAGGCAAAGCCAGATATGATTTTAAAAGCCAAAGTTGAGGAGGAGACCCCCAAAACTTTAAACCCCTTGCGACAATCCCTCCTAGGTCAAATTTAGTTGTCAAGCTTTCATCCCGGTCGATCACTGAAGTGCTTGCTCAAAAATCTTCTACTAATCCCAGCAGTTCGGTTTCAGGAAGAAAAAGGTGAAGCGTATCTTTTTCGAGTCTGAAAAAGAGGAAAGGAATAAGCTCAAGGCTGCTAAGAAAGCTAAGTCTGCTCCAAATCCCAAATGAAAGTTGGTTTCGCCTTTTGATTTGATTTTCAAATGGTCCGTTGTTGTTGTAGCAAGCGCAGCCCTCGCATTTCCTTGTTAATCTTCTGGTACAAACCTGCACTCATGTAAATGAAATAGTTTGTTTCCCACTATGTCAAATACTTGTGAGTTTGTCATTTATTTCAGTTGAGTTCAGTAATGGTCAAAGTGTTAAAAACATAAGTAATAAATAACAATCCACGTCATAATTGAGCTTCCCTGTAGATGCATAAACAACAAAATATAGTGTATAAAAATCACTGCTTAACTAAATAATCGATAATAGGGAATATGGTGTATATGCCCCTAATCAATGTTGAATAAAATGCCTGGTCAGGGCTTGTTCGAGATTGATTAGGTTCGGCATTGGATTGCCCCCCTTCCCTTCAGTTGGGCTAGGATTTTTTTTCTCAATGGCGCTTATTCTTAGTACCTTTATACTCTCCTGTCATGGTCAGGTTAGAGTGTATTTAAGGCGGTCTTTTGTCGTAGTGCACCTTCACACCTTAGAGATGTCGTCCTCCCTTCCTTTATACTCTCTCTCGAATCATGAGAGTTAGAGTTTGGGACATCGTCTTTTCTTCCTTTTCATCCTGTTATGCGAATGGTCATATTGTTCACTTAGGTTTCTCTCCACACATGATTTCTTAAAGTAGAGTCTAACCGGTTGGATATATAAATTCATATTTTGTATCTCATATTCAGATTACAGTAATCACAGAGTATATAAAGATATTTATGCAGGAAAACTAAATCACATACGATATTTTTATAGTGGTTCAGCCAAGTCGTGGCCTACGTCCACTTTATAATCTTTTGTTTATGTCAACCAGAATTTTCTAGGTATGTCGTGCCTTTTTACATGGTTCATAAAACAAAAGAAAACAATACAGATTTAATTCAAGTACTGCTGCAAGTGTTGGGCATTCCATGCTCTGGGAATTTCTTCTTCAATCACAGTCGTTAACTTGAAATTTCCTATATCAAGTTCTCGCTGGATGGTATATGGTCCTTCCCACTTTGAACCCAGATGAGCTAGGGGTGGAAAGACATGGTTCAGTACTAAGTCTCCAGGTTCAAAGGTCCGAGGATGAACCTTCCTGTCATAGTAACGTGGCACTCGGCGCCTATGTCTCGAGGCAAGCAAGTCCGCTTCATCTCTTTTCTCTTTAACCATGTCCAGGGATTCAAGGGGAAGCGCTTTGTTTATCATTGGATTGTAGTACGTTATCCCGTGGGAGGGAACTTTCGATTCCACTGGAATAACTGCTTCCGATCCAAAATAAAGTGAAAAAAGGGTATGACCCATTGCTATCTTAAAATTCATTCGGTAAGCCCACTATGCTAATGGTAGTTCGTCGACCCACATATCCTTTTTCCTGCTACAATTGCTTCTTCATTATAGACATAATAGTTTTGTTTATTGCCTCAACTTGTCCAATTGATTGTGGGTGAGCTACTGTAGTATACTTTTGTCAATCTTGTACTACTGGCAAAATTTTATGAATTCTGTGCTATCAAATTATGTTCCATTGTTAGTTATGATGGTTCTTGGTATTCCAAATCGACAAATAATATTCCTGACCATAAAGCTTATCACCCGCTTTGTCATTATCGTAGTTAAGGGTTCGGCTTCTCCCCACTTTGTGAAATAATCCACGGCCACGATTGCATATTTGTATCCTCCTTTGGCGATCGGCGGGGTTCCAGTAATGTATATCCTCCACATAGCAAATGGCCATGGGCTCACCACTGATTTTAATTGACTCGAAGGTTCCCTAGGAACTTTTGCAAAATTATGACACTTATCGCAGTATCATGAATAATCAACTACATCTTTATTTATGGTAGGCCAGAAATAGCCATATCATAATACTTTCTTTTCCAATGTTTGGCCCCCGGTGTGGTCTCCACATTCACCTTCATGTACCTCCTTTAGTACATGTTTGATGTCATCATGTGCTATACACCAGAGCAGGGGCATAGGAAATCCCTGGCGGTACAGAATTTCATCTTGTAAGACATATCTTGTGGGTTTACGAATCACGGCTCGTCTCTCGCTCTTTTTTGCTGGGAGTGTTCTGCTTTTAAGGAAGTTCTTAATTGGTGTCTCCATGACTCCCTTTCTAGTTCGGCTTCCAGTACTGGGTCAACTTCCATCTAATCAAAGATTGGCAACTTCAGTACCTCTATTAGAACCATCTCTATCTCTTCTGGATTGTCAAAAGCTTGCTAATTTAGCTAACCTGTCCGCTTTCTGATTTAATATCCACAGGATGCGAGTTATGTTGTAATGCTCCAGGTTGTCCAACAACCCTTCTACTTTTTCAGGGTAAGTAAAGAGTCGAGGTCCCCTAGCCCGTAATTCCTTTCGGACCTTGCAAAAAACTATTTTGGAATCATAGAAAATATCTGTCATGTTCACCCCCAATTCCTTAGCGAGTTTTAGCCCAGCAATCAGGGCCTCGTATTCGAAACCATTGTTAGTGGCAGAGAATTCCAACCGCAAAGCATTGTAAATAGATCGTCCCTCAGGAGTCATTAAAATGACTTTGGTGCCGAATCTTCGGATCGTTCTTAGCCTCATCGGTATATAGTTTCCAAGGGTTAAGCTCTAAACTTTGATCCGAGGGGTTATCCTTTTCATCTAATACATCCTCCTTGGGGACTATGAATTCAGCGATGAAATCGGCTAAAGCTTGCCCCCTTATCGATCTACTTGGCTGGAAGTTTAAATCGAAGTGGCTTGACTCGATGTTTCATTTAAGCAATTTCTTAGATGCCTCTGGTCGTTGTAGGACCAGTCCGAGCTGTTGATCAATATATACAACAATTGGATGAGCTTGAAAATAATGATGTAGTTTTCGGGATGCAATCAGGAGGCTATAGGCGAGTTTTTCTATCCTTGGGTAATTATGCTCTGTTGCCGCTAATTTCTTGCTTACGTAATACACTGGCCTCTGAACTTTGTCTTCCTCGCGTACCAGAGCTGTGGTGATGGCATGAGATGATACTACTAAATATACGAACATATCCTCATGGTCCACTGGTTTAGACAAAATTGGTGGTTTCCTAGCAGGTTCAACAAGTTTTTAAAAGCCTCTACACAGTTAGGGGTCAACCCAAAGTTTCGTTTCCCCCGTTTAATTAACTCAAAGAAAGGAACACATTTGTTTGTAGCTTTGGAAATGAATCTTCTTAACGCTGCAACTTTTCCGGCCGAACTTTGAACATGTTTGATCTTTCATGGCTCTTCTATGTCTGTGATTGCTGCAATTTGATCAGGGTTAATCTCGATCCCTTGAGAGCTAACAATGAACCCAAGGAACTTCCCTAATGCAACCTCGAATGATCATTTTAAAGAATTCAACTTCATCCCATACCTCCGTAGAATTTCAAACATTTCTGCCAAGTCTTTTTTGTGATTGGAGGATCGTCTAGAATTCACAAGCATGTCGTCAACATAAACTTCCATTGTTTTCCCGATCTGATTGTTAAACATTTGGTTCACCAGACGCTAATATGTAGCTCCTGCATTTTTTAGTCCAAATGGAATCACCACATAACAGTACAACCCCAAATGTGTAACGAAACATGTGTGTTCTTGATCCGGTACATGCATGGGGATCTGATTGTACCCCGAATATGAATCCATAAAGGAGAGAACTTCATGTCCTGCTGTTGAATCAACCAACTGGTCGATCCTAGAAGTGGAAAACTATCCTTTGGGCATGCTTTGTTCAAATCAGAAAAGTTGATGCATATTTGCCACTTCCCATTTGACTTCTTAACCAGGACAGGATTTGATATCCAATCGAAATACATTGAGTCTCTAATGAACCAATTATTCCTTAACTTCTCCACTTCTTCCTTCAAGGCTCCTGACCTCTCTGCGGCCAACATACGCCTTTTTTTCTTCACCGGAGGATGCTTTGGGTATAGGCTTAGTGAATGGCTCATGATCGAGGGAGAAATTCCACACATGTTCGCATGGGTCCAAGCAAACACATCAAGGTTGGCTTCAGAAAGTCAGTCAACTCTTTCGTCTGGAAAGAATCCAAATGAGATCCAATCTTCAAGACCTTTGTCGGGTCATCGTTATCGATTGGGATATCAATAGTTGCCTCATTTGGCGTCGCCTTCCTAGTTCCTAGCTGCTCGTCCTCTCTAGGATCGATATCTTCAGGCTATTCGTCAAGCGACTCCCTTGGCGATATTGTTTTTAGTTGCTATGCTGAATTTTCCTTAGCAGAAGAGGAAGTATTATTACGTTTCGATCTCTTTCCGTTATGCAACATCTTGAACTCCTCCATATAGCAGGCTCTTTCGGTAACTTGATCGCCTCGGATCATTCCCACTCCAGCATCTGTTGAGAATTTCATTAGCAAGCACCATGGAGCAATGTAAGCCCTAAACTCCAAAAGTGTTGGCCATCCTAGGAAAGCATTGTAAGGCAAGTCAATGTCCATGATGACGAACTGGAGAATCCTCACTCTTCTACGCTTTCCTCACCTAACTCTATAGGTAAGTCTATCACTCCAATCGGGGCGGTCGAGGTTCCATTACAGCCATGAATCCAACCTTCACATGGCTTTAAGTCCTTCGTCTCCAGTTTCATTTGATCGAAAGTCTTTTTAAATAGTATGTTAACAGAACTTCCATTATCCATAAGAACTTTCTTGGCCATTGCAGGTCCAATAACGGTAGTTATCACTAATGGATCAGTGCTCGGCGCTTCAACTTCAATACTTTCTCTGTCCCATAAGACGATATCATCAGTAGCCGTCTTCTGTTGTTTTACTTGTGTGGTTTCTTCAAGGTTACTACATTCCTATATTTCGGGATGTTTGGCTGCATTAACATACCGTTCCATTGTCCTGTTACTAGACCCAGCTTGTTGCGGTCCCCTAACTGTGGTATTGATGACAATATTCTTTCCCTTCTGTTGGGCAGTGGGCTTAGATGTAGGTTGGTTTTGATTCGAGGCTTTTCCTCTTTGCCCCCTATTTATTGGAGTGACTTTGTATTCATCTAACTTTCCTTCTCGAAGTAGTTTTTCAACAACATCTCTTAGATGTCGACACTCGTTAGTAGAATGACCATAAGTCCCATGAAACAAACAAAATTTTCCAATTGCGAGCTCCTTCTCAATGGAGTCCCTGGGCGGAGGTTTCTTGTACTGTAAGACATTATAAGTATCTAGACAGATGTTTTCTAGAGTGTCATTTAATGACGTGTAATTTTTGAAAATCTGAAATCGAGGCCTTTTTTCAGAATTGTTTCCTCGATTCCTGTTTCTTTTTCTGTTGTTCCTATTTCGATTGTTATTTCCTTCATTTTTGTTGCTAACGTTTACCTCGACCTTCCCTGAATTATCGCCGGACTTTTTCAAAGTGACATTACTTTGAATGTCTTCTTTGGATGCTCCATCAGATTTTCTCTTTCGATTGACGTATATTTCCTCCCGTTACAGGAAAATATTGGCCTTTTCATAGAATGATTCTCTTGTCATTGGCGGTTTTCCAGCTAGATATCCCTCTAACTCCGTGTCTGGAACAACCCCATCTATTAATGCCATTAGAATGGTTGGCTCATGTGGGTTGCTTACTTCAGTAACTGCTAGGTTAAAGAGATCTAAATATGACTTCAAAGATTCACCCGAAGCCCGTTTGATTCTGCAAAGTTCAATGATGCTTTTAGATTTCCGGGCATGAAGTCAGAACTAGTTCATAAAACGTTTGCTTAGTTCTTTAAAGCTCGATACCGATCGTGGATGGAGTCGAGTGAACCACATCAATGCAACATCTTCTAGACATATTGGGAAGGCTTTGCATTTCACTGCGTTAGGTGCTGCTGCGGCATTCATGTACCTTGCATACATCATCAAATGTTGTCCTGGATCGGTTCTTCCTCTATATCGATCCATTTGTGGCATATTAAACCATCGGGGAAACTGGAAATTCAAGATGTCATCAGTGTATGGGGTGTGGCTACGTTCAATGCCCCATTCTTCATTGGTGTAATGTCGGCTATCGGCCATGATCTAGCGCACAATCGCTTCTACCTCGGTATTGGTTAAAGTTGGTTCAGCATCCGCATTCCTATTTCTTCTAAATGCCCGGTCCCCACATCAGGTGAAGTTTTTTGGTTTCGAGCTACAGCTGAACTTCCTTGACGTCTACGATCCCGGTCGTTCACAGGATGAGTGGGTTGTAGAAGTTGTCCTTGAGTAGGATTAGTGACATTGGGATCTCTGGGTAGAACATGTGATCCTCTCATTGGCTGTAGCATTGGTTCCCTCAAACTAGGGTCATTAGGTCTGAGGACACGGGCTGCGTCTTCGCGAGATCCCAATGACCCAAACGTTAAATGAACAAGATTCCTGGGCCTTTCATATGGCCTCCTTCGACGGGGACATTCTTTGTTTGAAGATGATGAATGGTCCGCAGCGGGATGATGAGTTGGAGATGATGTTCTTTATCTACGAAGTTCACTTATTTCCCTACTCATAGCCCTCATGTTTTCTCGCATAAGAACACTATCGCGTTTATGGGCCTCTAAAGCATTATTAGTCTTGTCTAGCATGTCCAATAAACGTGAAAATTTCATGTGCGTGACGGGTGCAGATGGAGTAGGCTGATCACTAGTCGTCGTGGCTGACGTTAGAGCATCTGTAGGAGCTTGAGTAGAAGTACCAGGCTCTATCACATTCGGTTCAGATCGAGTCATAGCTGCACTTTCGGTTCGGGTCAAGGGGTAACACTAGAGATGTTCAGGTCTCCAATTCGGTTCGGGTTTGCATCGGCGGATCGGTTCGGATCATCGGCTTCGGTTCAAATCAATGATGCTCCCTCGAACTGGTTCGGTCCTGCACTTTGTCCCCTCGATCTAGTGAAAATCATGGCCTGTTGATCTTCACTCGTCTCATTTTCCCGAGCAACTTATGGTTCTTTTCCTTTCTCTTTAGCCATAAAGTCCAACTCTCTTTAGATTAGTCAGAAAACTTCCAAAAATGCTAAAGAAAGTGGATTAACTTCTTTGAACTTGAGTGTCCAAATAGTAGAACGATAATCCAAAACGCTTAAAATTCAAAGCTCTTAGTGAAAGCACCAAAATGCTAGACCAAAAAGTGGTTCTAACACCCAAACAAGTGATAATTCTAAATAAAATAGAAAGAAAAGCAGCAAGAACACCAGATTTATAGTGGATCGACGTTAAAGAGCCTACGTCCAGTTTATACTTCTTTGATTGATGATTCAAATACAAATACAATGCTAATTATCGCTCAATCTTACTTATACAATTGACAATCTCTCTCAATTTTGATAGAATATACTCCAAAAGTTGGATATAGTTTGAATGAAAAAGTGGAATTCGCTGGTATGAGAGTTGAAGTGATGATTTTGGCAAAAGATCTTTCCAAATGGTGCTTGCTGGTGTATTTATAGGTAGAAATCGGATCCGCTTCGGCGCCACGTGAGACTCCTCCGACTTGTTTCGGGTTCGGGTGTTCCAAGATGTTGACAACGCATTAAAAACGTGGGTTAGTGGAGCGAAACCTCTTTGGGTTCATAGGAACATAGGGTGCAAATGTCGTATTTCTGCTTCTCGGTTCGGATCGGAGGGACGAGAAGGGGTACGGATCGGAGAAGCCTGTACTGAACCGATTCATGCATGCTACATCTTCTTGATCTTCGGACTTATGATTCATGTGCAATTAAGTGGAGGAATTTGACTCGAGGATACCGACCCGACCCAGAGGGCCTTCCATTATGCTTTACATACTCACGCACATTCATTAAATAACTCTTCTACTTTCTATAGCCTAACCACAAAGTAGGCTAACAATATGCTTTTTGATTGATTAGATAAGAATGGGTTTTATATATATATATATATATATATATATATATATATATATATATATATACACACACATATATATATGTATATGTGTGTGTATATATATATATATATATGTATGTATGTATATACATATATACACACACGCACACATATGTATGTATATATATACACACATATGTATACATATACATATGTATATGTACACATATACGTATATGTATACGGTGCTTGCATAAAAGATAAAAATATGCCTGAAGCTGCATAAAATTTGACTATTGCATGGTACTAATTGGTACTTATAGTTATTGACGGCAAGAAGTGGTTTGAGCTGCCACCGTTTTGAACCTGCATCAATGGTGGCAGGTTATGTAGGCGTATATTACAATAAAAGGACACATAAATTATTCCTGAATAAATCATTCTTGAAACCAGGCGCGTTTCAAAAGAATCTCTGATGTACATTGAATGTTGTTATTACTTGCAGAATTAATATAATTAGAGTGTTATGGTAATGATCACCGTTACATTTGACAAACACCGTTACCATACCGCTATTACAAGTAAGCAAGAACTGTATACCATTAACGATCGACTGATATACCGAATTTTGATATACTGATAATCTAGTAACTGTTACACCAATAATGGTAAATCACCGTTTTTCCATCAAAATTTATTGGTTGTTAGATTATTGTACACAGTACATCTTTATTGTACTATATGCAGTGTTAGTTTATAAAAAAACATAAATGAAAAGAAAATAAAGGTACCGCAAATTATTTCACATGATTAATGAACTAAATATAATCTTTTATAGGAAAATAATGTTAAGAACAAAATTACAGGCTTCCTTAGCCGTAAGGACGACCTGCTAAGATTTTATTCTAATGGACAAGGCATCAGATTTTAATTATCAAATTTATAGTTTGCATGGTATCAGAGTTCGACTACCAGTTTTTAAATATCAGTTTTACAAATTAATGTATGTGAAAAATAGAGAAAATGACAAACTTAACAAAAAAATTGGTGAAAAGTATGTAAAGTTTATAATTTAGTGAGAATGCCAAATAATAGTGTAAATGGAAAAACGTTAGTGGACCCTCTGAATTCCACATTTAGTGTAAATGTGTTTTTCTCCCAAATTTTGAAACTTCACATGCTTTTCACCAGAAAAATTTCAAAGTTTGTCATTTAAAAGAAAATCCTCCGTATGTATTTGTATTGTCCTTAGAAATAATTTTTTGATGAATTGCCTTTTAAACTTTAAGAAGTTATGAAATTTGTTCTTCAAGGTAAAGTCTCCGTTAAAACGGGACATTGAAAAGAATCGTGAACCACCAACTTTTTTTATTGTAAAAGAAAGTATTTGCAGCAATTCCCCCAACAAAAAGGAAAATTGACTGATAATATATACGCATCACAAATGATATCTACTTGACAAGCTATTTATAAAGAAGAATACCTAAATGCCAACCATAACCATACAAAATGAATATCTAAAACCAAATTTCATTTGACACTTATGAATTGCGGACTGCTCTGGAAATACTTCCCTGACTTAGTTGCACAGAAATTCTCCATAATATGTTGAAGCTGTGTATAATGCACAGAAGGACTACCACTCTTCAACAAATGCATCAAATGCAAGAAGAGATCGATCTCACAAACAATTCTTAAGGCTCCATCGTATGAATACCCAATTTCTTCTTTTGAAAGACGAAGCAGATCTTCAAATAAGTGGTGATTCAGGAACTTTGCATCCAATTCAAACTTCACTTGTTCTTGATCGTCAAGTCCTACATGCACCCATATGTGACCCTTTTGGATGTCATATTTTGGAAAACTTTTTGCTCCGCAGAACAGAAATTTCTTCACTAGCTCATGACTCATTACCATTTTACAAGTTGATGTATTATTGTCTTTTCAACCTTCTCTTGGGTACTTTTCAAGCTTTTTTTTGTGATTGTACTAATGTGGGTTATAAAATCTTGGATGAGGGGTCTATTTATATGGAAACACAGTTGGAAGTTGACTAAAAAAATGTGTTTGCTTTAATGAATTTAAAATAAGGCATTATTAGCATTTCATGAATAACACCTGTAAGAGTGTGCTGATGCAGTGTGAACATATAATAATTAATGGATGAATACAAGGGTGTTTCTTGAAATATAAGGAAGGTGCATATGCATTCATTGATTGATTCCACTTGGCTCTTCGATTATTCTTTATTATGAATTATGCAGGAGTCTACTCTTGTAATGTGAAAAAGGTTCATATGGCTACATTGATTAATGGTACTGGTCGGTGTAAATTGTATGATTTGCCACAACAAGCTAGGGTCATTTATATTCCAATATTGGTCATTTATATGTACAGTTTTAGGGGGGGAAAAAAAAACCTTTTACACTTCATGTATATAGAAAAAAAATTAAGAATGCCGTCGTTGAGATATAACTGCTGCGTAATTAACATATGTTTCAAAGCCTTGGCCAGATGAGCCATTTGAATTGAGATTTGTCACAATTTAAGAACTGCATAACTGGTTGAAATATATGAAACGACATTCTAGCTACCATCAATTCTAATTATGGCCTTAATGCTACAAGATAATGTATATAAGCTCAACTTGTTAAACCCATGCTACCTAGAATTTTCATATGAACATACGTCTCTTTGAACTTGTCAAGAACTTGAGCATGATTAATTGAGTATAATGGAACATAAATGAAGTTTCCAAGGTGGGATTCTAGCTCTGACTTGTAGTATACAAGTAGGCCATGAAATGTGCAAATTCATGCCTATCCGTTTTCTTATGTCTTGACCTGTTGATCGTTGCCACTGTCTTCTCCGACCACTTTATCAATACTTATGGACTGATGTTTGACTTGGCAAAACATCGAGTATAAGTTGCTCAAAGGCTAATTAATTAGAAAGAGCGCTACTCATCTTTCTTCAAATTACGTAATTTCATGTTCCAACTGTTGGAAAAATAAACTTGTATTCGATACTGAAGTTATAATGTCTTTTGAGTTAACTGTTATGTCTATTGGTTTGTCAATATTTGTGTCATTTCATCCTAATACAGATAAGTCTGCATGCTATATAATAATACAGTACGTTGCTAAGGACACCTTGTTTTCTTTTATCTAATATCATTACTAAAAAATACAATAAAATATAAGACGAAACTCTTTCTATTGTCAAACTATTTATGAGGCTGCCGGATACATCGTTTTCGGGAAAAGAAAAATAAAATTGTACATCGATCTGCCTTTGTTCAACACCGCTTTTCATTAAATATTGATCAACAACAGTGGTTTGGTGGCTGATGACCGTAGAATATGGTATTGATCGGTGGTTGTTTGCTGTACAAAACAATTATGTGCGGTGGTTGATTGCCGCGTGTGAAATATCTTTGTATTAGAAAGTGCATAAAATGTACTGTGCTTGTTATTTTTATCTGAAGAGGAAACGTGAATGCCTTTGCTGCAACACACTGTAAAAAAATATTGGGCGTAATTAAAAGTAATGTAGCTTCCTGAAGTAATATATCAATACAACAAAAATCAAATCTGCAGCTTTTTCCAAGTGGTATCGGAGTCATATCATGGGTCGATTCATGATGAATGGAAGCGTGGGAAATGAAGATGCATCAGAGATTGTATAGAACGGGTATGATAAACCCCAAACTGAAAATGCCATGATGGCTATGCAGAGAGAAACGCTACATAAGGCAAAGGCAAAGTGTCACGTTCAGACAATTCAACAGACACTTAACAGGCATGGCATTCTACCTGGCATTTCAGCAAACACTTTGATAAATCTCGAAAAATAGACGGAACAAAAGGTAAGAAATGAAGAAAATCAAATCTGAAATATTATGGACTTTAGATGATTATGTCCAAACCAGTGGCGTATGCATACATTTGGGTGAATTGGGGTGGAACTGCAAAAAAAAAAAAAAAAGAAGAAAAAAATGTGACCTTATTTTTATAATGAAAATTAACACCATCTCTTAATCTATTATGTAGTGAAATAATATTGACAATTTTTATTGTTAAAAATACTCTTTCAACGACAGCAATAGCGAAAGATGAAAATCATCCCAACTTCAAAAGCAAGTACACTACCGAATAACGATGGTTTCCTTTGAATTTTTTTAATACAAATTCATTGATTCTTCCATATTGAAAATTTGATTGTTTGACTGCAAATTTAGGTTGTAGTTGTCAAATTAATCAAGTTGTATTTGACCATTTGAAAGAAAAATTATGGATCAAATTTGACAAACTGAGCTAGTTTTTACTCTCTTGAAATTCCACATTTACAATTCATAGAAACGTTCAACACGATAATAATAACCGTGTTTCCTTCAAACGAACAGTGCTGTATTTTTTAACAAATTAGGTATTCATTCCAAAAGAGGAAAAAAAATATAGCAGCAGAGGATAAGGAATGATGTGTGCGATATATTGAGAAGTATTGCTCTAGTTTAACATATCACATATTTCGTTCTTGCCAGTTCAAATTAACTTCTTCTTTTAATATTCTTTCACACTTTTCTTGTTAAATTTGTCATTGTAAAGCTACAACAATATGTGGAAACATCTGATTTCAACTTGTCATGTTCTACATACATTCAATTGTATGTTCAATTTGGTAGTGTGTAGATAAATAGCTTCAACTGTTACCAAGAAAAGACTTTTAATTCAAGTCCTTGTTCACTTCTATTTTCCCCCTAAAATTCAACGTTTGACCACTTTTGCAGATCTCATGCGCCTGTTATTAGAAAGTCTGATCAATACTTGTTAAAAAAAACTAAAATCCAGTGGGGGCGGCGGCCCCCACTCGTTCTACCATAGCCCCGTCACTGGTCCTAACAGATGATAGCAACAAATTGTTGATAGAAATGAAAATAAATCACGGTGCACCTTGTGCATGTGCATGGTTCATATACAGAAATAATATAATAAGGGATAACGACAATTTTGATTCCAACAGCTAATTACGTTGAAAATATGTATAAATAGACTCCTTAGGTCGTGTAATCATCGTGGGAAAATCTCTAATAAACTAAACATCACTTACCCTATTTGATGTGTTATGTTCTTTGTATTTTCTCTTCCTGGAATTCTTCTTTTTAGGCACGAATTGATCAATTGATTTTTGAAGATCTCCTCGTGTTGATCACTTCCTTTCCCCGGTTCTCTCGTATGTTACCTCATCAACCATTTCCCTACTGATCACGTTTTGATCACACCTTTTCTGCTGATCACTGCGTGTTATTCCCCTTTTCCCTGATCCCCTCTTACTCCAGTTCCCTTGTTCACAAATACCCATTAATATCTTTTGCTTTAATCCAAGTTTCACCATGCCTGAGATCGAGCCCAATCCAAGAAACATGATGATGCTAACATTTTGGTATCAGAGACCTCTGGTGAGTTCACTACGCCATAAACAACATAATGCAACAAATTTGCAAGGTGTTGTCAGCCAAAATGTGATAATAACTATACTATTTTGGTCCTACATCAACGTTTAATTTTTATGTGTTACCTTAGCCATAAAAATGTGTTGCTCTAGATAAATAAGTGCAACAGAATGCAACATTTTGTACAGTGTTACTATAGCAGACATTTCCATGTCCTACGTGGCGATCCACAACATTAGTTAAAACAATATTTCAGCCGTCCAACCACTGCCTACTTGGATTACCCTATCTCTCGCTTACATTTTCATTCATCCGCTTCATTTTCATTTCGTCCCCCCCCCCCCCCCCCCCCAAATTTTTATTCACCTGCTACCCTCAAATTTTCAAATTTGATTTTCATTTTTCGTTTTATTCAGATCTTAGCTTCTGCAGCACAAGAGCTACTAGCTTCAGATCCAACGACGAGCATCAAGTTTCATCGGTTTTCAACTCCAGGTGACACGATTTCAATAACTAATCCTCAAGCAATGACAAAGAATTTCCTACGACGAAAAAGAACAATACAATTCCAGATCTAAAGTTATTTTTGTATAATTCCAGGTGACTTACAGTGGTTGTTTTCTGTCTGAACCAAGTTGGTCGATGTTAAGTTTGTTGTTTTGTTAAATGGCTCCTATTTTTGCTCAATGTCGAGGATAATCGTCCAAATATGTTGGGGTTTACAGGCAAATTGGTATTTTTGGTTCCAATTAAAGATTTCAGATATTAATTTGTGCAATTTCAAGATTTTCTTCAGTATGAAAATTGGGGCTATTGGTAATAGCATGAGATGTTTGATAAAATGCCAGTGAGGGTAAAAGGGCTAGTCAGTTGATTAGCGCATGCAACTCGGTGGATTTTGCTGGTGGTTTTGAGGTATTTTTGTGTGTATTGTGTATGAGTGGGTTATGACAGCTCTATGTTCACTGTTCTATTGCACATATATGCATATGTACACTTATGTACATATGTATACATTTAGAGACTTGTACACTTATGTATATATGCATAGGTACACTAATGCTGTGTTGCTTCATGATATTGCTTTGCCTTGTCTGCTCATCCCAATTGCATGATTGTTGGTTGTGCCATAATCCACTGATGTGAAATGCTTGGTAAACCTTGAAACTGTGCATATATATGTTATGCGCTACTCCTATATGTGGCTGGTCTGAGTTATTTCTTTGTTTATTCCATTGCACTTGAATGGCAGATCTGCTCAGCAAGAAACCTTAACTCTGCACTTGATATGCTCCTACAAGCTATTTCAAAGAAGGCTTGATCTTCCAAAATCGAATGAATCGGGCGGTGCTCACTTGCTCGACCTAACCGGTTAGGTCGATCGTCACCGGAACTGTGGGGTCTCGGACACTCACTGACGCTGTGTCCGGACCTGCTGACGGCTCGCCTTCGGCTCGGCATATATTTGTCAGTGTTAGTGTCTATATAAATTGAAACTGCAGATGTAATGAGTGAACTGAGTGATGTAGAGAGGAATATCCTATATGTAATTGATTAAGTTATTAACAGTGAATTGTAAATAATGGAGTTAGAAATATGCATTATTTCAAATGTTGAAATAAAATATTGTTTGAATAATAATTCTGTTTGAATATTTAATTCTGTGTACTAGCATTTGTTTTTCCTTTTTGTTATATATATATTCAAAAAATTAATATAAATATTTACAGCAACTTTTTTGTATTGTTGCTACAGACATCTAAGGATGTTGCTATAAAGCAAAATAGGATTCTACTGTAACAATTATTGTTGTGTTGTCGTACATAGTCAAAATGTTGCCTTTGAGGTCTGTAGCAACGGTGATAATTGCATCACCCTAAAAACGTTGCCAAAGACCTATGCTAACATTTTTTGGGCCTGTGCCAACAATTTTTTGGCGTTGCATTAGGCCGTTTATGGCGTAGTGGTTTAACACCTACCTTCACCATCAAGTTCCATCAATTATAGGAACAAGCATAGGTCCGTTATCCTCCTGCAAAAATACAAACTTTGGTAGCTCGTCACAACAAGAGCTTTGGGACAGACAAAGCATGGTTGATCATATAAATGAAAATTGCCATAGGAAACTGGAAGAGATTACCCAAAATTTATCACTGCAAACCCAAGATCTGTCACTACAAAACTATGAACAGTCACTGCAGAACCAGATATTGATAACTTTATTCATTACATGAAATAAAATAGAAAATAAAAATAAAAGATAAGAAGAAGAAAATAATGGAGATTGCTTTATTGATTGATTGAAGAATACAATGCTAAACCTTATATTTATAGGGTTATTTATTCTCTAAAATATTCCTTATTCTCCAGCATATTCTTTATTCTGTAGCATATTCTCTGGCATATTTCTTAGCATATTCTCTAACATACCCCTCAAACTCATGATGCAGCTGCTGTTAGCATCGAGGGTTTGCTAACTAGAAAATGAAAAACTGAATGTGAGTTGGTAAAGAAATCTGCAGTTTGCAAAGAAGATGGTATAAAAGGTAAGGTGATGGTGCGCTTCTCAAGATGATGTCGAGTAAGGTGACAATCAATCTCAATATGTCTGGTTCATTCATGAAATACTGAATTGCATGTTTTTGAATTGCGCTTTTATTATCACAATATATGGGAATTGGATGAGAAAAGGATACTTCCATATCCTCAAGTAACCAACGTAACCAAACAATCTCTTTAGTAGTAGATGCCATAGCACGATATTCCGCTTAAGTTGAAGAATGAGAAAAAATAGATTGTTTCTTACTCTACCAAAATATAAGAGAATCTCCCAAAAATACATAATAACCATTAACTCATTTACGATCAGTTGGATTACTACCATAATCAGAATTAGAATATGCACGCAACTCCAATGAGGAAGTAGATGAAAGTATCAAACTATGGAAAATAGGACCTCTAAGATATCTCAATATGCGAAGAACAACGACCCAATGAACTGTAGTGGGGCAAGCTACAAACGGACTAACAATATGAACAACATATGAAATATCTGGATGCGTGATAGTAAGATACGCAATGCTTCCAACAATAGTACGATACAAAGTAGGATTTGATAAAGGACTTTTATCAGAATGAGAAAACTTCACTTTAATCTCAATGGAGGTACCAGCAGTCTTATTACCTGTGAGTCTAGCTCGATCAATAATATCTATCATATATTTTGACTGAGAAATAATATATCCTTTAGGGTGAATGTGCTACCTCAATACCCAAAAATATCTTAATGAACCCAAAAATTTCATTTCAAATCATCTAGCTAACTCTGTCTTTAATACAGAAATTCTCTGTACATCATCACCAGTAATAATCATATCATCAAAATATAATGATAAGATTATACATCCAGCATTAGTGCATTTAACAAAGAGAGCTGGATCATGACGACTAGAGATGAAACCAAGAGTAGATATGACAGCTGAAAATTTCTCAAACCAAGCTCGAGGAGCATTTTTTAGACCATACAATGCTTTCTTTAGTTTACAAACATATCCAGAATCATGTGGAACACCAGAAGGAGGTTCCATATAAATTTCTTCTTGAAGATCTCCATTTAAGAAAGCATTATTAACATAAAGTTGGGAGATAAACCATTGACGAACATAAGCTACATCAGTTAACGTGCAAAAAATTGTCATCTTAGCAACAGGAGCAAATGTTTCCTCATAATCCATGTCATACTTTTGAGAATACCCTTTTGCAACCAATCTACCTTTGTATCTCTTAGTAGATCCATCAGAATTAGTTTTAACCTTATATATCCAACGACAAACAACAACCTTCTTAGTAGAAGGTAGAGGAACCAAATCCAAAGTATTAGTCTTATGCAAAGCAGAAAGTTCCATATCCATCGCCTATTGCTAGTGAGGATCAAGAGTTGCCTCTTTATACGAAGAAGGTTCATAAAAACTATGGAACGAAGACAAAAGAGAGGTAAAAGAAGAAGAATAACAAGATTTTGAAAAATATGGTAATTTTGTAGACTTACTATTGCGTGTGGAATGACGTAAAGGTGGTGGAGGTGGTGGTGGTGATGGTGGTGGAAGATCTACAGTCTTGGAAGTTGCTTGAGGAGGCATAGGAGAAGAGGGAGCTTCATCGTTATAATTTTCTGAAAGCATGTCATTATCTGCAATACTACTAGCATCAAAATCATCTGAAAAAGGATAGATATGAAGAGGATCAAATCTAGTTATGTCATGAGTCTTAGTTGGAACAGAGAAGAAAGTGATGTGTTCAAGAAAAACAACATGACGAGAGACATAGAGTTTGCTAGTAATTGGATCAAAACATCTATATCCTTTTTGTCCAGCACAATATCCTAAAAAGACGCACAAAGTTGAATGAGAAGACAATTTATTGCATTCAATATGAGGATGAAGAACAAAGCAAATACATCCAGAAACTTTGAAGAATGAATAATCAGGAGCAAAACCATACAGTTTTTCAAAAGGAGAAATAGTACTCGAAATATGAGAAAATGGAATCGTATTTATTACAGTCACAGTTGTAAGAACAACCTCCCCCCAAAAGTCATTAGGGACAGAAGAGGATAATATCATAGATCTAGCAGTTTTAAGAATGTGTCTATGTTTTCTTTCTACAACACCATTTTGTTGAGGAGTGTCTGTGCATGATGTTTGGTAAATAGTTCCATCTGCGGTAAATAATTCTCGAAATTTCTTAGATGTGTACCCCCACCTAAATCACATCTAAAACATTTAATGATAGTTAAGTTTTAACAAGAGCTCGAAAAATAGTATAAATTTCATAAAATTATGAACGATGTTTCATTAAATATATCCAACAATAACGCGTATGATCATCAATAAAAGAAACATAATAACGAGACCCTCCTTTTGTGGAAATAGGGGATGGACCCCATACACCAGAATGAACTAAATCAAAAGGATCATAAGAAACTGAAGTACTTTTATTAAAAGGTAATGTAGAAAACTTAGAAAGTTTGAACCATTACAATAAGAAATATCATGAATTTTAAAATTTCCTAATGCCCCTATGGATGCTAAAAATCTCAAATGATACGAAGAAAACATGACCAGACGTGAATGCCATAAATAAAAGATAGAAGAAGAAGGACCTAAACGAAAAGAAGATAAATCAACATTAGTAATAGTAGTAGCAGTTCTAAGTAGCAAGGGCTGCTGCTCCAATAACAAGAATCATATTGCTCTAATTCCCTTTTCTGCTTAATTACTTCCAGAGCTTCCTTTCTTAACCATTGTTCTTCCGTCACACTTGTGTCAGTAGTGCCTGATATATCCATTTGAGATCCAAAAGACTCTCGTTGGGGCCTTTTGCCAATGGTCTTGCTTCTTCAAAGCCTAGTCCAACCTCAGACAGAACAGTGCAATTACATAAGAGGGAAGGTTAACCACAAGGTCGGAGGTTCAAGCCCTCCTTCTAGCACTAAAATGTAAACGATATTTTTTGATAACACCAGAGATAGGTCTACGAAAGTGGACTGTTAACCCTGTTAAAAACACCGGGTCGACCTTAAAGCACTGGATCGGTCGCTACATCGGGTCAGCCTCAAGGCACCGGGTCGGTCAGTTGCAAAGCACCGGGTTGGTCGCAAATATGGGTCGGCCTTAACAATGCGGATCGGTCGGTTACATACATGCTAACGGGTCGGTCGGTATTAACGGACCAGGTTGGTCTGTTGAAAAGGATACAAGTGGTCGACCTGAAATGTATTGGAACAATCTAGGTCGGGCATATTATATATGCGATGGCAGTAATTGTAAATTGTTTGGGTCGGTGCTAAAACATTTCTAGATCGGTCCTACAATTGAAAAAGCTGCTATTAAACTAACGTGGGTCAGCACATTTTAAGAAAGTGGGTGAGTCTCATCTAATTAAATTTGGGTCAGTACATTGATAAAAGCGGTGGTAGAACTATAAATTTGGGACACGAAAGCTGTATACAACTGTAAAGTGGACCAGTGGCATTTCTGTAAATACTTTTAGGCCGACCCAAACTTTGTACCCTGTAATTATGAGACTGCCACTACCCTCAAACTTCACCTATAAATAGGCCATTTCTCCACACTTCAAGGGATAGATCCACTACCCCGAAGGGCTGCCAAATCATTCCTCGACCGTTCTAAAGCTTCTAAAAACTCCATTAATGACCGCCAAAATTCTCTCCTTCCTCCTCCTACATGAAATGGATCTCATCTTCTTCGAGAACCATTAATTCACACTCCAAGTGATCTCCAATCGTCATTACTCCTCTTTAAGGCACGGATCTAACGCCATTTTCATGATGGAACCAAGGAAAAGTATATAATTACATGATATGATCCGTTCCTTCTCGAATTAAGTGAAATCTAAAGCGGAAAGAGGGCATAAAGTGGAGAATTATGGTAAAAAGTGATTAAGTGTAACAAACGAGATGTATGAGATCGTAAGCTATGTAATCCTCCCCATGATGATATGAAAAATGGACGTAGATTCATTTTGAATCGAACCATTATAAAAATCCCATGTCTTATTTGATTTTATCCATTTATTTTGTGATTGCGGCACTTTTAATTTCTAACCATAATTGGTGAAGTGTGATTTCACACCATTGGGGTTTGAGTCATTTTTGATTCAAACATTTGGCGCCCACTGTGGGACCATGTTCACATCTCCTTCCTTCACACTTTTCTCAAGTTTAAAAGCCTTGCATTAAAAGTTATAAATCGCATGCTCCTCCGAAATCATGGAAAAAAAATCTAAGAAAGCTGCTAGAAAAACCATGGTAGAAGGCAATAATGTTTCTAATGAAGAAACACCACTCAATAATTGTTGACACACTTTTTGGTCAAAGCTGTCACACAAGGAATTTCTGAATAGCAACATGCTCAAGTAGTGGAAACAACATCAGAAGACATAAAGCGATTTGGTTGAAATCACACCATCAACGTAAAAATGGCCCGAAACTCCTATCAGACGACCTCTTTTGGGCCCAAAAATAGCAATTACGCAGCAAAACTTCGTAACCCTTGTAGTTCTCTAAATGAGCTTCAAGTAGAGCTTTCGTTTGGCTCAATCGGACTTACGATTTGGAAGTTATGCCCGTTTCCGTGAAAGGGTGCAATCTGGCATCGGCTGACAATCACTTGAATGACGCGACCACTACCTCACAAACCAGCTCGTGGTACACCTTGACCATCACAACCCCATGACCACGACTCGGCAATGGACACTAAGCTTGCGACCAGACCTCGGCTCATGAAGCCCACATCACGACCCGACCACATGACCACGAACCGATCCATGCACCTGCTGATACACGTGTAGATCTTGACCTGTTCTCAAGGCTACTTTTGCTCCTACTTTCCCGGATCGGCTGCCACGTGCCCTGTCACGAACCGGTCCTCCCAGAAGCTCTCCTACAGCTATAAGTACACCACTACATGGAAGTTTGAAGGGAATTTTAGTCATTCTTCTCCACAGTTTCCACCATTACTGAAGTGCAAGGACTTTGCATCTTCCTACATCAAAATTCACCTCTTGTGATCTCAGTTAACACACGGATTGTGTGTCTACATGTAACCGATTCTTGTAATCTGTCATTATAACAATAAGATTATAAAGTGGACGTAGGCTACATCTACAGCCGAACCACTATAAAACCTCGTGTGTTCCCTTTGATTTTACTATTTTCTGTATTCTGAGATCTGTGATCTGCATTTGGGTGTTAGTGCCAAATTTTGGTCTAATATTTTCGCGCACCAGGAAGGGGGCACACGATACTTCTTCAACTTTCTACTTAGATTATTTGGCTATTGGATCAATGGCAATCAAAAGGAAGAAGACTGGAACTTCCTCCCATGTTGAGGATGCTGAAGCAAAAGGCACTAGAAATGAGGAAAGCCATGGGGCATCCTCTCATGGAGATCCTTCTGCGTACTTGACTAGAGAAGAGATGGATGGCGTCCTCACTGAACTGAGAGATCAAATGGCAAGGCAAGATGATCTCCTCCGGAAACAACAAGAGATGATTGACGGATTCTTCGCTCGGATGGATGGAAGGCCGAGCAATGTTCAAGACATTGGAAATGAAGCCACTGAAGCGGCACATGCATCACATGGACTCGGGGGCAACCCTCGCTCTTGAAAATGGTCAGGATTGACCACCTTCAGCTCCGGTTCAAATGGATATTAGAACGCAAACTCATGATTAACAGAAAGAGGCAGTTCGTGATGAGGCTCTTGGACTCGATCGGCTTGCCCCCCCCCCCGCCCACTCACAAATTGGCCTTCATGATCCACATCAGCAGAATCAACATGAAGCAGCTCAGCGTCACGAGCTAAGTCCAGATCAGGTCACACCCCATGAGCCGCGACCTGCAAGCCTTCTCCCTCCAAACACCATACCTTATCACGAACCAGATCAAATCGTGCACCCCGATCCATGAATCGTGCTTCCCCACGGCCCGCTTCGTGCAGCACACTATGAACACACAACAACTCATCAACAGCTTCCTCACTCTCAGGCATTCAACGCTGGGGGTACTAGCTCTGATCTTGGCAACTTGCAACAACTTTTTGAAGGAAATCGGTTAGCAAATCTGATTGAACGCCTCTCAAGAGGGCGCACTTATCAGAATGACGTGGATGACGTCAACCACACTGCTTTCACTTAGGAAATCAGGAATTCCTGCAATCCTCTGAATTTCAAACTTCCACAACTAAAGCCCTACAACGGAAGGATAGATCCTACCGTGCACTTGATGTGCTACAAACGACACATGGAGGTTCAAATGGCATCGGAAAACGTCATGGCGAAATGTTTTCCCATCTTTTTAACTGATACTGCTGCAAGGTGGATTCGACAGCTAGAAACAGAATCGATCAGCAGTTGGAACATGTTGGTTGCACGCTTCATTGATCAATTTCGGGTTCACATCGCATGACCCAAGAATGTCATGTCTTTCACTACAATCAAACGGAGGCCCAGAGATACTCTGCGTTCATTCTTGGAAAGATTCAACGTTGCAGCAGAATCAGTTGATCGCCCTGAACCATCCATGGTATTAATGGAAGTAGTATCCGGTGTTCTAGATAACTCAGAGTCTAAAAAATCCTTGTACCGAGATCCACCACGAAATCTCAGTGAATTCTACCTTGAAGCAGATAGATTTTTGCGGGAAGAAGATGTAACTTCCGAGAAGCGCATTCTCGATGTCAACATGCTTAAAGATGGAGAACCGTCTGATTTCGGAAAAGGCAAAGGAAAAGCCAATGTCAAGAATGACCGCAACACTCAGCCCCGGAGAGGGCCGAAATATGAAATATACATTAAACTGAACGGCACTCTAAGCAACATCTACATGGATACAGGGGGTGATGCCTCCTATCCGAGGCCTCCCAAGAGGGAGCCAACACTAGCACAACGTAACTCTAGAAGACGTTGCATATTGCATGACATAGACGGTCATAACCCTGATGACTGTAGACATTTGCGAGACCTTGTTGAGGACTGGGTCAGACAAGGAGAGCTACTCGAGTGTGTCACTCAACCAGCAGTGCCGACACCTGCGCTTCCACCACCTATTCCCCAAAGAGGGAACGATCCAGGATTGAGAAACCGTGGGATTATCATTCGCTGATCCCACTAAGTGGATCTCTTCAGTTTACAGGACTCCGGTCCATAGTTCATGTTTTTAGGCTCTTAGGCGACTTCTCTCCCCTCTTGGTTTTCTCGACATGCAATAAGCATGGCAACAACGACCCACACGCACGGAACTGACCGGTAGTATCCAGTCGTGTTCAGGATTAGAATAATTGCTGCTTAGTTTTCATAAATCAATAAAGATCATTGATGAGCTCCGGCTCCCAACTGGATCCGTCCAGTATAAACAAACACGAGCTCCGGCTCCCAACTGGATCCGTCCAGTATAAATATTGAGCTCCGGCTCCCAACTGGATCCGTCTAGTTTAAACAGACATGAGCTCCGTCTCCAAACTGGATCCGTCCAGTATAAACAAACTGCATTAGCATTTCGTCGGTCGTCTTACACTGGTAAGGCCGTCTTGGAACCTCACGACATTTCCTCGGTCCTCTTACCCCGGTAAGGCCATCTTGGAACCCTATAGCACTTCCTTGGTCGTGTTACTTCAATAAGGCCGTCTCGGAGCCATTTTTGCATTGTTTGTCTTATCTTTTTGTAGGTACAGATTATGGATCTTATAGATTATTCAGAACACATCTTCCTTCAACCAGTAAGATAAGTTCTGGGGGGACTTGTTATAACACTTTTTGGTCAAAGCTGTCACACATGGAAATCCTGAATATCAACACGCTCAAGTAGTGGAAACAACGTCAGAAGACATAAAGCGATTTGGTCGAAATCACACTGTCAACGTAAAATGGCCCGAAACTCCTATTAGATGACCTCTTTCGGGCTCGAAAATAGCAATTACGGAGCTAGGCTCCATAACTCTTATAGCCCTCTGAATGAGCTTCAAGTAGAGCTTTCGTTTGGCTTAATCGGACTTACGGTTTGGATGTTACGCCCTTTTCCGTGAAAGGGTGTAATCTGGCATCGGCTGATAATCACTGAATGACGCGACGAAACATCAATAGCTCGGAATATGGCTCGAGCACCCTCCTCGGATCGTGATGCACTCTTGACTCGTGGGACCTACCTTGGTTCCCCCTAGCCTCCGCACGCCCCCCATTCATGGCTCGTAGACCACTACCTCACGAACCAGCTCGTGGTGCACCTTAACCATCACGACCCCATGACCACGACTCGATGGTGGACACTAAGCTCGCGACCAGACCTCGGCTCGTGAAGCCCACATCACGACCCGACCACATGACTATGAACTGATCCCTGCACCTACTGATACACGCATAGATCTTGACCTATTATCTAGGCACTCCTGCTCCTACTTTCCCGGATCGGCTGCCACATGTCCAGTCACGGACCGGTCCTCCCAGAAACTCTCCTACAGCTATAAATGCATCACTACATGGAATTCTGAAGGGACTTTTGACCATTTTTCTCTGCGGTTTCCACCATTACTGAAGTGCAAGGACTTTGCATCTTCTACATCAAAAATCACCTCTTGTAATCTCAATTAACACATGGATTGTGTGTCTACATGAAACTGATTCTTGTAATATGTCATTATAACAATAAGATTATAAAGTAGACGTAGGCTACATCTGCAGCCGAACCACTATAAAGCCTCATGTATTCCCCCTGATTTTACTATTTTTTGTATTCTGTGATCTGTGATCTGCATTTTGGTGTTAGTGCCAGATTTTGGTCTAACATTTTGGCGCGCCAGGAAGGGGGCACATGATACTTCTTCAACTTTCTGCTTAGATTATTTGGCTATTGGATCAATGACAATCAAAAGGAAGAAGACTGGAACTTCCTCCCATGCTGAGGATGCAGACGCTGAAGGTAGTGAAATGAGGAAAGCCAGGGGGCGTCCTCTCATGGAGATCCTTCTGCATACTTGTCTAGAGAAGAGATGGGTGGCGTTATCACTGAACTGAGAGATCAAATGGCAACGTAAGATAATCTCCTCCGGAAAGAATAAGAGACGATTGACGGATTCTTCGCTCGGATGGATGGATGGCCGAGCAATGTTCAAGTCATTGGAAATGAAGCCACTAAAGCGAAACATGCATCAAATGGACTCGAGGGTAACCCCTCGCTCTTGGAAATGGTCAGGATCGACCAACTTCAGCTCCGGTTCAAACGGATATCAGAACGCAAGCTCATGCCCAACAGCAGGAGGCGGTTCATGATGAGGCTCCTGGACTCGATCGAATCGCCCCCCAATCATGAATCGGCCTCCCCGATCCACATCAGCAGAATCAGCATGAAGTAGCTCGGCATCACGAGCTAAGTCCAGGTCGGGTCATACCCCACGAGCTGCGACCCGCAAGCCTTCGCCCTCCAAACACCATACCTTATCACGAACCGGATCGGGTCGTGCACCTCGATTCACGACTCTTGCTTCCCCACGACCCGCTTCGTGCACCACAACATGAACACACAACAACTCATCAAAAGCTTCCTCACTCTCAGGCATTCAACGCTAGAGGCACCAGCTCTGATCTAGGCAACATGCAACAACTTTTCGAAGGAAATTGGCTAGCAGATCTAGTTGAACGCCTCTCAAGAGGCCGCAATTATCAGAATGACGTGGATGACGTCAAACACACTCCTTTCACTCAGGAAATCAGGAATTCCCACAATTCCCCGAATTTCAAACTTCCACAACTGGAGCTGTACAACGGAAGGACAGATCCTACGGCGCACTTGATGCGCTACAAACTGCATGTGGAGGTTCAAATGGCATCGAAAAACGTCATGGCGAAATGTTTTCCCCTATTTTTAACTGATATTGCTGTTAGGTGGATTCAACAGCTAGAAACAGAATCGATCAGCAGTTGGAACATGTTGTCGCATGCTTCATTGAATAATTTCGGGTTCACATCGCACGAACCAAGAATGTCATGTCTCTGACTACAATCTAACAGAGGCCCAGAGAAACTCTGCGCTCATTCCTAGAAAGATTCAACATTGCAGCAGCATCAGTTGATCGCCCAGAACCATCCATGGCATTAATGACAGCAGTATCTGGCGTTCTACATAACTCAGAGTTCAAAAAATCCTTATACCGAGATCCACAACGAAATCTCGGCAAATTCTATCTTGAAGCAGATAGATTTCTATGGGAAGAAGATGCAACTTTCGAGAAGCGCATTCTCGATGTCAACATGCTTAAATATGGAGAACCATCTGATTATGGAAAAGGTAAAAGAAAAGATGATGTCAAGAATGACCTCAACATTCTGCCCCGGAGAGGGCCGAAATATGAAAGATACACTGAACTGAACAACACTCTAAGCAACATCTACATGGATACAGGGGGTGCTGCCTCCTATCCAAGGCCTCCCAAGAGGGAGCCAACGCTAGCACAACGTAACTCCAGAAGACATTGCATATTTCATGACATGGATGGTCATAACACTGATGACTGCAGACATTTGCGAGACCTTGTTGAGGACCAGGTCATACGAGGAGAGCTACTCGATTATGTCACTCAACCAACACCGCCGACACCTGCGTTGCCACCACGTATTCCATAGAGAGGGAACGATCCTGGATCGATAAATCCCGGGATTATCATTCGCTGATCCCACTCAGTGGATCTCTTCGGTTTACCGGAATCAGATCCGTAATTCATATTTTTAGGCTTTTAGGTGACTTCTCGCCCCTCTTTGTTTTCTCTGCATGCAATAAGCACGGCAACATCGGCCCACAAGCACAGAACCGACCTGTTGTCTCCTGTCGTGTTCAGGATTAGAATAATTGCCGCTTAGTTTTCATGAATCAATTAGTTTTCATGAATCAACAAAGATCATTGATGAGCTCCGGCTCCCAACTGGATCCGTCCAGTATAAACAAACATGAGCACCGGCTCCTAACTAGATCCGTCCGGTATAAACATTGAGCTCCGGCTCCTAACTGGATCTGTACCGTATAAACAAACATGAGCTCCGGCTCCCAACTGGATTCGTCCAGTATAAACAAACTGCATTAGAATTTCCTCGGTCGTCTTACTCCGGCAAGGCCGTCTTGGAACCTCACGACATTTCCTTGGTCGTCTTACGCCGGTAAGGCCATTTTGGAACCCCATAGCACTTCCTTGGTCATCTTACTCCAATAAGGCTGTCTCGGGTCCATTTTTGCATTGTTTGTCTTATCTTTTTACAGGTACAAATTCTGGATCTTACATATTATCCAGAACACATCTTCCTTCAACTAGCAAGATATGTTCTAGGGGGACAAACTTGTTGACACACGTTTTGGTCAAAGCTATCACACATGTAATTCCTGAATAGCAACACGCTCAAGTAGTGGAAACAATGTCAGAAGACATAGAGCGATTTGGTCAAAATCAAACCATAAACGTAAAATGGCCCGAAATTCCTATCAGACGACCTATTTTGGGCCCGAAAATAGCAATTACGAAGCTGGGCTCTGTAACTCTTGTAGCCATCTGAATGTGCTTCAAGTAGAGCTTTCGATTGGCTCAATCAGACTTACAGTTTGGAAGTTACGACCGTTTACGTGAAAGAGTGTAATCTGGCATCGACTGACAATCACTTGAATAACGCGACGAAACATTAATAGCTCGGAATATGGCTCGAGCACCCTCCTCGGATCATGATGCACTCTCGGCTCGTGGGACCTACCTTGGTTCGCCCTAGTCTCCGCTCGCCCCCCATCCATGGCTCGTAGAAAAATTCCTCACGAACCAGCCGTGGTGCCTATCACGACCCCCTGACCATGACTCAACCGTGGACACTAAGCTCGCGACGGGACCTCGACTGAAGCCCACATCACGACCCGACAACATGACCATGAACCGATCCCTGCACCTGCTGATACACGCGTAGATCTTGACCTGTTCTCAAGGCTACTCCGGCTCCTACTTTCCCGGATCGGCTGCCACGTGCCCTGTAACGAACCAGTCCTCCCAGAAGCTCTCCTACAGCTATAAATACACCACTACATGGAATTTTGAAGGGACTTTTGGTCATTCTTCTCCACGGTTTCCACCATTACTGAAATGCAAGGACTTTGCATCTTCCTATATCAAAATTCACCTCTTGTAATCTCAATTAACACATCGATTGTGTGTCTACATCTAACTGATTCTTGTAATCCGTCAGTATAACAATTAAAGTTGTCGTAGGCTACATCTACAGCCGAACCACTATAAAACCTCGTGTGTTTCCCCTGATTTTACTATTTTCTGTATTCTGTGATCTGCATTTGGGTGTTAGTTCCAAATTTTGGTCTAACATTTTGGCGCGCCAGGAAGGGAGCATATGATACTTCTTCAACTTTTTGCTTAGATTATTTGGCTATTGGATCAACGACAATCAAAAGGAAGAAGACTGGAACTTCATCCCATGCTAAGGATGCTGACGCTGAAGGTAGTGAAACGAGGAAAGCCAGGGGCATCCTCTCATGGAGATCCTTCTGCATACTTGACCAGAGAAGAGATGGATGGCGTTCTCACTGAACTGAGAGATCAAATGGCAAGGAAATATGATCTCCTTCAGAAACAACAAGAGATGATTGACGGATTCTTTGCTCGGATGGATGGAAGGCCGAGCAATGTTCAAGTCATTGGAAATGAAGCCACTGAAGCGACACATGTAGCAAATGGACTTGGGGACACCCCCTCGCTCTTGGAAATGGTCAGGATCGACCAACTTCAGCTCCGGTTCAAACGGATATCAGAACGCAAGCTCATGCCCAATAGCAGGAGGCGGTTCGTGATGAGGCACCTGGACTCGATCGGCTCGCCCCTCCACTCATGAATCAGCCTCCACGATCCACATCAGCAGAATCAACATGGAGCAGCTCGACGTCACGAGCTAAGTCCAGATTGGGTCACATCCCACGAGCCGCGACCCGCAAGCCTTCGCCCTCCAAACACCATTCCTTATCACGAACCAGATCGGATCGTGCACCCCGATCCATGACTCTTGCTTCCCCACGACCCGCTTCGTGCAGCACACCATGAACACACAACAACTCATCAATAGCTTCCTCACTTTCAAGCATTCAACGCTGGAGGCACCATCTCTGATCTTGGTAACTTACAACAACTTTTCGAAGGAAATCGGCTAGCAGATCTAATTGAATGCCTCTCAAGAGGCCGCACTTCTCAGAATGACGTGGATGACGTCAAACACACTCCTTTCACTCAGGAAATCAGGAATTCCCACAATCACCCGAATTTCAAACTTCCACAACTGGAGCCCTACAACGGAAGGACAGATCCTACCGTGCACTTGACATGCTACAAATGGCACGTGGAGGTTCAAATGGCATCAAGAAACATCATGGCGAAATGTTTTCCCGTATTTTTAACTGATATTGTTGTTAGGTGGATTCGGTAGCTAGAAACAGAATCGATGAGCAGTTGGAACGTGTTAGTCGCACGCTTCATTGAACAATTTCGGGTTCACATCGCACGACCCAAGAAAGTCATGTCTCTCACTACAATCAAACAGAGGCCCAGAGAAACTCAACGTTCATTCCTAGAAAGATTCAACGTTGCAGCAGCATCAGTTGATCGCCCTGAACCATCTATTGTATTAATGACAATAATGTTTGGCATTCTTGATAACTCAGAGTTCAAAAAATCCTTGTACCGAGATCCTCCACGAAATCTCAGCGAATTCTACCTTGAAGCAGATAGATTTCTGCGGGAAGAAGATGAAACTTCCAAGAAGCGCATTCTCGATGTCAACATGCTTAAAGTTGGAGAACCGTCTGGTTCTGGAGAAGGTAAAGGAAAAGATGATGTCAAGAATGACCTCAACATTCTGCCCCGGAGAGGGACGAAATATGAAAGATACATTGAACTGAACGACACTTTAAGCAACATATACATGGATACAGGGGTGCTACCTCCTATCCGAGGCCTCCCAAGAGGGAGCCAACGTAAGCACAATGTAACTGCAGAAGACATTGCATATTTCATGACATGTACGGTCATAACACTGACGACTGCAGACATTTGCGAGACCTTGTTGAGGACCGGGTCAGACGAGGAGAGATACTCGAGTATGTCACTCAACCAATAGCGCCGCCGACACCTGCGCTGGCACTACCTATTCCCCAGAGAGGGAACGATCCTGGATCGAGAAATCATAGGATTATCTTTCGCTGATCCCACTCAGTGGATCTCTTCAGTTTACCGGTTGTTGGCCCGTAGTTCATGTTTTTAGGCGACTTCTCGCCCCTCTTTGTTTTCTTTGCATGCATTAAGCACGACAACATCGGCCCACACGCACAGAACCGAACTGTAGTCTCCAGTCGTGTTCAAGATTAGAATAATTGCCGCCTAGTTTTCATGAATCAATTAGTTTTCATGTATCAATAAAGATCATTGATGAGCTCCGCCTCCCAACTGGATCCATCCAGTATAAACAAACATGAGCTTTCGGCACCTAACAGGATCCATCCAGTATATACAGACATGAGCTCCGGCTTCAAACTGGATCCGTCCAGTATAAACAAACTGCATTAGCATTTCCTCGGTCGTCTTACTCCGGCAAGGCTGTCTTGGAACCTCACGGCATTTCCTCGGTCGTCTTACCCCGGTAAGGCCATCTTGGAATCCTATAGCACTTCTTTGGTTGCCTTACTCCGATAAGGCTGTCTCGGAGCCATTTTTGCATTGTTTGTCTTATCTTTTTGCAGGTACAAATTGTGGATCTTACAGATTATCCAGAACACATCTTCCTTCAACTAGCAAGATATGTTCTAGGGGGCAAACTTGTTGACACACTTTTTGGTCAAAGATGTCACACATGTAATTCCTGAATAGCAACACGCTCAAGTAGTGGAAACAACGTCAGAAGACATAGAGCGATTTGGTCGAAATCAAACCAAAAACGTAAAATTTTCCGAAATTCCTATCAGACGACCTCTTTTGGGTCCGAAAATAGCGATTACGGAGCTGGGTTTTGTAACTCTTGTAGCCCTCTGAATGAGCTTCAAGTAAAGCTTTCGTTTGGCTCAATCAGACTTACGGTTTGGAAGTTACGACAGTTTCCGTGAAAGGGTGTAATCACGCATTGGCTGACAATCACTTGAATGACGTGACAAAACATCAATAGCTCGGAATATGGCTCGAGCACCCTCCTCGGATCGGGATGCACTCTCGGCTCGTGGGACCTACCTTGGTTCGCCCTAGTCTTCCCTCGCCCCCCATCCATGGATCGTAGACCACTACCTCATGAACCAGCTCGTGGTGCACCTTGACCATCACGACCCCATGACCACGACTCGACCGTGGACACTAAGCTTGCGACCAGACCTCGACTCGTGAAGCCCACATCACGACCCGACCACATGACGACGAACGGATCCCTGCACCTGCTGATACATGCGTAGATCTTGACATGTTCTCAAGGATACTCCTGCTCCTGCTTTCCTGGATCGGCTGCCACGTGCCTTGTCACGAACCGGACATTTCAGAAGCTCTACTACAGCTATAAATACACCATTACATGGAATTTTGAAGGGACTTTTGGCCATTCTTCTCCACGGTTTCCACCATTACTGAATTGCAAGGACTTTGCATCTTCCTACATCAATATTCACCTCTTGTAATATCAATTAACACATGGATTGTGTGTCTACATGTAACTGATTCTTGTAATCTGTCAGTATAACAATTAAAATGGACATAGGCTACATCTACAGCCGAACCACTATAAAACCTCGTGTGTTCCCCCTGATTTTACTATTTTTTGTATTCTGTGATCGTTGATCTACATTTGGGTGTTAGTGCCAGATTTTGGTCTAACATTTTGGCGCGCCAGGAAGGGGGCACATGATACTTCTTCAACTTTATGCTTAGATTATTTGGCTATTGGTTCAATGACAATCAAAATGAAGAAGACTGGGACTTCCTCCCATGCTGAGGATGCTGATGCTGAAGGCACTAGAAACGAGGAAAGCCAGGGGGTTCCTCTCATGGAGATCCTTCTGCATACTGGACCAGAGAAGAAATGGATGGCATTCTCACCGAACTGAGAGATCAAATGGCAAGGCAAGATGATCTCCTTTGGAAACAACAAGAGATGATTGACGGATTCTTCGCTCCGATGGATGGAAGGGCGAGCAATGTTCAAGTAATTGGAAATGAAGCCACTGGAGTAGCACATGCATCACATGGACTCCGGGGCACCCACTCGCTCTTGGAAATGGTCAGGATCGACCAACTTCAGCTCCTATTCAAATGTATATCAGAACGCAAGCTCATGCCCAACAGCAGGAGGCAGTTTGTGATGAGGCTCCTGGACTTAATCGGCTCCCCCCCCACTCACGAATCGGCCTCTACGATCCACATCAGCAGAATCAGCATGAAGCCCTTGGTCTCACGAGGTAAGTTCAGATCGGGTCACACCCCACGAGCCGCGACCCGCAAGCCTTCGTCCTCCAAACACCATACCTTATCACGAACCGGATCGGATCGTGCACCCCGATCCACGACTCGTGCTTCCCCACGACCCGCTTCGTGCAGCACACCATGAACACACAACAACTCATCAATAACTTCCTCATTCTCAGGCATCTAACGCTGGGGGCACCAACTCTAATCTTGCCAACTTACAACAACTTTTCAAAGGAAATCGTCTAGCGGATCTGACTGAATACCTCTCTAGAGGCCGCACTTATCAGAATGACGTGGATGACGTCAACCACACTCCTTTCACTCAGGAAATCTGAAATTCCCGCAATCCCCCGGATTTCAAACTTCCGCAACTGGATCCCTACAACGGAAGGATAGATCATATCGTACACTTGGTGCGCTACAAATGATACATGGAGGTTCAAATGGAATCGGAAAACATCATGGCGAAAAGTTTTCCCCTCTTTTTAACTGATATTGCTGCTACGTGGATTCGACAGATAGTAACAGAATCGATTAGCAGTTGGAACATGTTGGTTGCACGCTTCATTGATCAATTTCAGGATCACATCGCACGACCCAAGAATGTTACGTCTCTCACTACAATCAAATAGAGGCCTAGAGAAACTCTGCATTCATTCCTGGAAAGATTCAACTTTGCAGCAGTATCAGTTGATTGCCCTGAACCATCCATGGTATTAATGGCAGCGGTATCCGTCGTTCTAGATAACTCAGAGTTCAAAAAATCCTTGTACTGAGATCCACAATGAAATCTTGGTGAATTCTACCTTGAAGCAGATAGATTTCTGCGGGAAGAGGATGCAACTTTCGAGAAGCACATTCTCAATGTTAACATGCTTAAAGATGGAGAACAGTCTGATTCTGGAAAAGGCAAAGGAAAATCCAATGTCAAGAATGACCGTAACACTCAGCCCCGGAGAGGGCCGAAATATGAAAGCTACACTAAACTGAACGACACATGAAGCAACATCTACAAGGATACGGGTGCGCTGCCTCCTATCTGAGACCTCCCAAGAGGGATCCTACGCTAGCACAGCGTAACTCCGGAAGACATTGCATATTTCATGACATACACAGTCATAACACTGATGACTACAGACATTTGTGAGACCTTGTTGGGGACCGGGTCAGACGAGGAGAGCTACTCGAGTATTCACTCAACCAACAACGCCGACACCTGCGCTACCACCACCTATTCCTTAGAGAGGTAATGATCCTCGATCTAGAAATCGCGGGATTATCATTCACTGATCCCACTCGGTAGATCTCTTCAGTTTACTAGACTCCGGTCCATAGTTCATGTTTTTAGGCTTTTAGGCGACTTCTCGCCCCTCTTTGTTTTCTATGCATGCAATAAGCACGGCAACATCGACCCACACGCACAGAACCGACCTGTAGTCTCCAGTCGTGTTCTAGATCAGAATAATTGCCGCTTAATTTTCATGAATCAATAAAGATCATTGATGAGCTCCGGCTCCCAACTGGATCCGCCTAGTATAAGCAAACATGAGCTCCGGCTCCCAACTGGATCCGCCCAGTATAAACATTGAGCTTCGGCTCCCAACTGGGCCCGTCCAGTATAAACAGACATGAGCCCCAGATCCAAACTGAATCCTTCCAGTATAAACAAACTGCGTTAGCATTTCCTCGGTCGTCTTACTCTAGTAAGGCCGTCTTGGAACCTCACGGCATTTCCTCGGTCGTCTTACCCCGATAAGGCCATCTTGGAGCCCCATAGCACTTCCTTGGTCGTCTTACTCCGATAAGGCCGTCTCGGAGCCATTTTTGCATTGTTTGTCTTATCTTTTTGCAGGTACGGATTATAGATCTTAAAGATTATCCAGAACACATCTTCCTTCAACCAGCAAGATATGTTCTGGGGCGGCAAACTTGTTGACACACTTTATGGTCAAATCTGTCACACATGGAATTCCTAAATAGAAACACGCTCAAGTAGTGGAAACAACGTCAGAAGACATAGAGCGATTAGGTCGAAATCACACCATCAACACAAAATGGTCAAAAACTCCTATCAGACAACCTCTTTTGGGCCCAAAAATAGCAATTACGTAGCTTTCATTTGGCTTAATCAGACTTACGGTTTGGAAGTTATGCCCGTTTCTGTGAAAGGGCATAATCTGGCATCAGTTGACAGTCACTTGAATGACGCGACGAAACATTTATAGCTCGGAGTATGGCTCGTGCACCCTTCTCGGATCGTGATGCACTCTCGGCTCGTGGGACCTACCTTGGTTCGCCGTAGTCTTCGCTCGCCCCCCATCCATGACTCGTAGGCCACTACCTCACGAACCAGCTCGTGGTGCACCTTGATCGTCACAACCCCATGACCACGACTCGACCATGGACAGTAAGCTCGCGACAAGACCTCGGCTCATGAAGCCCACATTATGACCCGACCACGAACCGATCCCTGCACCTGCTGATACACGCGTAGATCTTTACCTGTTCTCAAGGCTATTCCTACTCCTACTATCCCGGATCGACTGCCACATGTCCTGTCACGAACCAGTCCTCCCAGAAGCTCTCCTACAACTATAAATACATCACTACATGGAATTTAGAAGGGACTTTTGGCCATTCTTCTCCGCGGTTTGCACCATTACTGAAGTGCAAGGACTTTACATCTTCCTACATCAAAATTCACCTCTTGTAATCACAATTAACACACGGATTATGTGTCTACATGTAACTGATTCTTGTAATATGTCAGTATAACAATAAGGTTATAAAGTGGACGTATGCTACATCTAAAGCTGAACCACTATAAAACCTCGCATGTTCCCTTTGATTTTGCTATTTTCTACATTCTGTGATCTGTGATCTGCATTTGGGTATTAGTGCCAGATTTTGGTCTAACATTTTGGTGCGCCAGGAAGGGGGCACACAATACTTCTTCAACTTTCTGCTTAGATTATTTGGCTATTAGATCAATGGCAATCAAAAGGAAGAAGACTGGAACTTCCTCCCATGCCGAGGATGCTGACGCTGAAGGCACTAGAAACGGGGAAAGCCAGGCGGCATCCTCTCATGGAGATCCTTCTGCATACTTGACTAGAGAATAGATGGATGGCATTCTCATTGAACTGAGAGATCAAACAGCAAGGCAAGACAATCTCCTCTGAAAACAACAAGAGATGATTGACGGATTCTTCGCTCCGATGGACGGAAGGCCGAGCAATGTTCAAGTCATTGGAAATGAAGCCACTGAACCAGCACATGCATCACATGGACTCGGGGGCACCCCCTCGCTCTTGGAAATGGTCCAGATCGACCAACTTCAGCTCCGGTTCAAATGGATATCAGAACGCAAGCTCATGCGCAACAGTAGGAGGTAGTTCGTGATGAGGCTCCTATACTCGATTGACTCGCCCCCCCCCCACCACTCGCGAATCGGCCTCCACGATCCTGATCACAGAATCAACATGAAGCAGCTCGGCGTCACGAGCTATGTCCAGATCGGGTCATACCCCATGAGCCATGACCCACAAGCCTTTGCGCTCCAAATACCATACCTTATCACGAACTGGATCGGATCGTGCACCCCGATCCATGAATCTTGCTCCCCCACGTCCCGCTTCATGCAGCGCACCATGAACATACAACAACTCATCAACAACTTCCTCACTCTCAGGCATTCAATGCTGGGGGACCAGCTCTGATCTTGGCAAATTGCAACAACTTTTCGAAGGAAATCGGCTAGCAGATCTGATTGAACGCCTCTAAAGAGGCCGCACTTTTCAGAATGACGTGGATGACGTCGACCACACTCCTCAGACTTAGAAAATCAGGAATTTCCGCAATCTCCCGGTTTTCAAACTTCCAAAACTGGAGCCCTATAACATAAGGACAGATCCTACCATGCACTTGATGCGCTACAAACGGCACATGGAGGTTCAAATTGCATCGAAAAACGTCATGGCGAAATGTTTTCACTTCTTTTTAACTGATATTGTTGCTAGGTGGATTCGGCAGCTAGAAACAGAATCGATCAGCAGTTTGAACATGTTGGTCACACGCTTCATTGAACAATTTTGGGTTCACATCGGACGACCCAAGAATGTCATGTATCTTACAACAATCAAATACAGTCCTAGAGAAAATCTGCGTTCATACCTGGAAAGATTCAAAGTTGCAGCAGCATCAGTTCATCGCCCTGAACAATCCATGGTATTAATGGCAGCAATACCCGGCGTTCTAGATAACTCAGAGTTCAAAAAATCCTTGTATCGAGATCCACAACGAAATCTTTGCGAATTCTACCTTGAAGCAGATAGATTTCTGCGGAACGAAGATGCAACTTCCGAGAAGGGCATTCCCGATGTCAACATGCTTAAAGATGGAGAACCGTCTGATTTAGGAAAAGGAAAAGGAAAAGCCAATGTCAAGAATGACTGGAACACTCAGCCCCGGAGAGGGCCGAAATACGAAAGATACACTAAATTGAATGACACTCTAAGCAACATCTACACGGATACAGGGGGTGCTGCCTCCTATCCGAGGCTTCCCAAGAGGAAGCCAACGCTAGCACAGCGTAACTCCGGAAGACATTGCATATTTCATGACATAGACGTTCATAACACTGATGACTGCAGACATTTGCTAGACCTTCTTGAGGACCGGGTCAGACAAGGAGAGCTACTCGATTATATCACTCATCCAACAGTGCCGACACCTACGCTGCCACAACCTACTCCCCAGAGAGGGAACGATCCTGGATTGAGAAATCGTGGGATTATCAATCGCTGATCCCACTCTATGGATCTCTTCAGTTTTCCGGACTCCACTCCATAGTTCATGTTTCTAGGCTTTTAAGCGACTTCTCGCCCCTCTTTGTTTTCTCTACATGCAATAAGCGCGGCAACATCGACCCACACGCACTGAACCGACCTGTAGTCTCCAGTCGTGTTCAGGATCAGAATAATTGCCGCTTAGTTTTCATGAATCAATGAAGATCATTGACGAGCCCCGGCTCCCACCTGGATCCTTCCAGTATAAATAAACACGTACTCTGGCTCCCAGCTGGATCCATCCAGTATAAACATTGAGATCCGACTCCCAATTGATCCGTCCAGTATAAACAGACATGATCTCCGGCTCCAAACTGGATCCGTCCAGTATAAACAAACTACATTAGCATTTCCTCGGTCGTCTTATCCGGTAAGGCTGTCTTAGAACCTCACGGTGTTTCCTCTGTCGTCTTACCCTGGTAAGGCCATCTTGGAACCTCATATCACTTGCTTGGTCGTCTTACTCCGATAAGGCCATTTTGGAGCCATTTTTGCATTGTTTGTCCTATCTTTTCGCAGGTATGGATTATGGATCTTATAGATTATCGAGAACACATCTTCCTTCAACAAGCAAGATATGTTCTTGGGGGGGGGGGAGGCAAACTTGTTGACACACTTTTTGGTCAAAGCTATCACACATGGAATTCCTGAAAAGCAACATGCTCAAGTAGTGGTAACAACGTCAGAAGACATAGAGCGGCTTGGTCAAAATCACACCATCAACGTAAAATGGCCCGAAACTCCTATCAGACGACTTCTTTTGGGCCCGAAAGTAGAGATTTCGTTTAGCTCAATCGGACTTACGGTTTGGAAGTTACGCCCGTTTTCGTGAAAGGGTGTAATCTGGCATCGGCTTACAATCACTTGAATGACGCGACGAAATATCAATAGCTCGGAATATGGCTCGAGCACCCTCCTTGGATCGTGATGCACTCTCATCTCGTGGGACCTACCTTGGTTCGCCCTAGTCTCCGCTCGCCCCCCATCCATGGCTCGTAGACCACTACCTCACGAACTAGCTCGTGGTGCACCTTGTGCTTCACGGCCCCATGACCGAGACTCGACCGTGGACACTAAGCTCGTGACCAGACCTCGGCTCGTGAAGCCCACATCACGACACGACCACATAACCACAAACCGATCCCTGCACATGCTGATACACGCGTAGATCTTGACCTGTTCTCAAGGCTACTCCTGCTCCTACTTTCCCGGGTCGGCTAAACGTACCCTGTCATGAACCTGTCCTCCCAGAAGCTCTCCTACAGCTATAAATATACCACTACATGGAATTTTGAAGGGACTTTTTGCCATTCTTCTCCGTAGTTTCCCCCATTACTGAAGTGCAAGGACTTTGCATCTTCCTACATCAAAATTGACCTCTTGTAATCTCAATTAACACACAGATTGTGTGTCTACATGTAACCGATTCTTGTAATCTGTCAATATAACAATAAGATTATAAAGTGGACATAGGCTACATCTACAGCCGAAGCACTATAAAACCTCGTGTGTTACCTCTGATTTTACTATTTTCTGTATTCTATGATCTGTGATCTACATTTGGGTGTTAGTGCCAAATTTTGGTCTAACATTCTAGCGCGCCAGGAAGGGGGCACACAATACTTCTTCAACTTTCCGCTTAGATTGGATCAATGGCAATCAAAAGGAAGAAGACTGGAACTTACTCCAATGCTGAGGATGCTGATGCTGAAGGCACTAGAAACAAGGAAAGCCAGGGGGCATCCTCTTATGGAAATCCTTCTACGTACTTGACTAGAAAAGAGATGGATGGCGTTCTCACTGAACTGAGAGATCAAATGGCAAGACAAGATGATCTCCTCCGGAAACAACAAAATATGATTGACGGATTCTTCGCTCGGATGGATGGAAGGACGAGCAATGTTCAAGTTATTGGAAATGAAGCCACGAAGTAGCACATGCATCACATGGACTCGGGGGCACCCACTCGATCTTGGAAATGGTCAGGATCAACTAACTTCAGCTCCATTTCAAACAGATATAAGAACGCAAGCTCATGCCCTACAACAGGAGGCGGTTCGTGATGAGGCTCCTGGACTCGATTGGCTCGCCCCTCCACTCTCGAATCGGCCTCCATGATTCACATCAGTAGAATCAGCATGAAGCAGCTCGACATCACGAGCTAAGTCCAGATCAGGTCGCATCCCACGAGCCGCGACCCGCAAGCCTTCGCCCTCCAAACACCATACCTTATCACGAATCGAATCGGATCGTGCACCCCGATCCACGACTTGTGCTTACCCTTCTCAGGGCTACTCCTGCTCCTACTTTCCCGGATCAGTTGCCACGTGCCCTGTCACGAACTGGTCCTCCCAGAAGCTCTCCTACAGCTATAAATACACCACTACATGGAATTTTGAATGGACTTTTGGTCATTCTTCTCTGCGGTCTCCACCATTACTAAAATGCAAGGACTTTGCATCTTCCTACATAAAAATTCACCTCTTGTAATCTCAATTAATACAAGGATTATGTGCCTACATGTAACTGATTCATGTAATCTATCAGTATAACAATAAGCATATAAAGTGGACGTAGGCTACATCTACAGCCGAACCACTATAAAACCTCGTGTGTTCCCTTTGATTTTACTATTTTCTGCATTCTGTGATCTGTGATCTGCCTTTGGGTGTTAGTGCCAGATTTTGGTTTAACATTTTGGCATGCCAGGAAGGGGGCACACGATACTTCTTCAACTTTCTGCTTAGATTATTTGGCTATTAGATAAATGACAATCAAAAGGAAGAAGGCTGGAACTTCCTCCCATGCCGAGCATGCTGACGCTGAAGGCACTATAAACGAGGAAAGCCAGCGGGCATCCTTTTATGGAGATCCTTCTGCATACTTGACCAGAGAAGAGATTGATGGCGTTCTCACTGAATTGAGAGATCAAATGGCAAGGCAAGATGATCTCCTCCGTAAACTACAAGAGATGATTGACGGATTGTTCGCTCGGATGGATGGAAGGCCGAACAATGTTCAAGTCATTGGAAATAAAGCCACTGAAGTGGCACATGCATCACATGGACTCGGGGGCACCCGTCGCTCTTTGAAATGGTTAGGATTGACCAACATCAGCTCCAATTCAAACGTATATCAGAATTCAAGCTCATGCCTAACAGCAGGAGGCGGTTCGTGATGAGGATCCTGGACTCGATCGGCTCGCCCCCCCCCTCACAAATCAACCTCCACGAACCGTATCAGCAGAATCGGCATGAAGCAACTTGGCGTCACGAGCCAAGTCTAAATTAGGTCACACCCCATGAGCCACGACCCGCAAGCCTTCGCCCTATAAACACCAGGCCTTATCACGAACCGGATCAGATCTTGCACCCTGATCCACAACTCGTGCTTCCGTACGACCTGCTTTGTGCAGCACACCATGAACACACAACAACTCATCAACAACTTCCTCACTCTCAGGCATTCAACGCCGGGAGGCACCAGCTCTGATCTTGGCAACTTGCAACAAATTTTCGAAGGAAATCGGCTAGTAGATCTGGTTGAACACCTCTCAAGAGGCCGCACTTATCAGAATGACATGGATGACATCAACCACACTACTTACACTCAAGAAATCAGGAATTTCTGCAATCCCCCGAATTTCAAACTTCCACAACGCGATCCCTACAATGGAAGGACAGATCCAAGCGTGCACCTGATGCGCTATAAACGGCACATGGAGGTTCAAATGGCATCGTAAAATGTCATGGCGAAATGTTTTCTCCTCTTTTTAATTGATATTGCTGCTAGGGGATTTAGCAGTTAGAAACAAAATCGATCAGCAGTTGGAACATATTGGTCGCACGCTTCATTAAACAATTTCGGGTTCACATCACACAACCCAAGAATGTCATGTCTCTCACTACAATCAAACAGAGGCCCAGAAAAACTCTGCGTTCTTTCCTGGAAAGATTCAAAGTTGCAACAGCATTAGTTGATCGCCCTGAACCATCCATGGTATTAATGGCAGCAGTATCCGACGTTCTAGATAACTCAAAGTTCAAAAAATCCTTGTACCCAGATCCACCACGAAATCTTGGCGAATCCCAGATAGATTTCTACGGGAAGAAGACGCAACTTCCGAGAAACCCATTCTCGATGTCAACATGCTTAAAGATGGAGAACCGTCTGATTTTGGAAAAGGCAACGGAAAAGCCGATGTCAAGAATGACCGCAATACTCAGCCCCGGAGTGGGCCGAAATATGAAAGATACACTGAACTGAGCGACACTCTAAGCAACATCTACATGGATACATGGGGTGCTTCCTCCTATCCGAGGCCTCCCAAGAGGGAGCAAATGCTAGCATAGCATAACTCCAGATGACATTGCATATTTCGTGAAATAGACGGTCATAACACTGATGACTGCAGACATTTGCGAGACATTGTTGAGGACCGGGTCAGACGAGGAGAGATATTCGAGTATGTCACTCAATCAATAGCGCCGACACATGCGCTGCCACCACCTATTCCCCAGAGAGGGAACGATCCTGGATCGAGAAATCGTGGGATTATCATTCGCTGATCCCACTCAGTGGATCTCTTCGGTTTACTGGACTCTGGTCCATAGTTCATGATTTTAGACTTTTAGGCGACTTCTCGCCCCTCTTTGTTTTCTCTGCATGTAATAAGCGCGACAACATCGGCCCACACGCACGGAACCGACCTATAGTCTCCAGTTGTGTTCAGGATTAGAATAATTGCTGCTTAGTTTTCATGAATCAATAAAGATCATTGATGAGCTCCGGCTCCCAACTGGATCCGTCCAGTATAAACAAACATGAGCTCCGGCTCCCAACTGGATCCGTCCAGCATTAACGTTGAGCTCCGGCTCCCAACTGGATCTGTCCAGTATAAACATTGAGCTCAGGCTCCCAACTGGATCCGTCCAGTATAAATAAACATGAGCTCCGGCTCCAAGCTGGATCCGTCCAGTATAAACAAACTTCATTAGCATTTCCTCGCTCGTCTTACTTCAGTATGGCCGTCTTGGAACCTCACGGCATTTCCTCGGTCGTCTTACCCCGGTAAGACCATCTTGGAACCCCATAGCACTTCCTTGGTCATCTTACTCCAATAAGGCCATCTCGGAACCATTTTTGCGTTGTTTTTCTTATCTTTTTGTAGGTACAGATTATGAATCTTACAGATTATCCAGAACACATCTTCCTTCAACCAACAAGATATGTTCTAAGGGGGAAAACTTATTGACAAACTTTTTGATCAAAGCTGTCACAAATGGAGTTCCTGAATAGCAACACACTCAAGTAGTGGAAACAACGTCAGAAGACAGAGCGATTTGGTCGTAATAACACCATCAATGTAAAATGGCCCAAAACTGCTATCAGACGACCTCTTTTGGAGCAGAAAACAACATTTACAGAGCTTGGCTATGTAACCCTTGTAGCCCTCTGAGTGAGCTTCAAGTAGAGCTTTCGTTTGGCTCAATCGGACTTACGGTTTGGATGTTACGCCCCATTCTGTGAAAGGGTGTAACCTGGCATCAGCTGACAATCACTCGAATGACGCGACGAAACCTCAATAGCTTAGAATATGGCTCAAGCACCCTCCTCGGATCGTGATGCACTCTCGACTCGTGGGACCTACCTTGTTTCGCCCTAGTCTCCGCTCGCCCCCTATCCATGGCTCGTAGACCACTACCTCACGAACCAGCTCGTGGTGCACCTTGACCATCACGACCCCATGACCACGACTCGACCATGGACACTAAGCTCACAACCATACCTCGGCTCGTGAAGCCCACATCATGACCCGACCACATGACCACGAACTGATCCCTGCATCTGCTGATACACGCTTAGATCTTGAACTGTTCTCATGGCTACTCATGCTCCTACTTTCTCGGATCGGCTGCCACGTGCCCTGTCATGAACCGGTCCTCCCAGAAGCTCTCCTATAGCTATAAATACACCAATACATGTAATTTTGAAGGGACTTTTGGCCATTCTTCTCCGTGGTTTCCACAATTACTGAAGAGCTAGGACTTTGCATCTTCCTACATCAAAATTCACCTCTTGTAATCTCAATAAACACACGGATTGTGTGTCTACATGTAACTGATTCTTGGAATCTGTCAGTATAACAATAAGATTATAAAGTGGACATAGGCTACATCTACAGCCAAACCACTATAAAACCTCATGTTTTCCCTCTGATTTTATTATTTTTTGTATTCTGTGTTATGTGATCTGCATTTGGGTGTTAGTGCCATATTTTGGTCTTGCATTTTGGCGCGCCAGGAAGGGGCACACGATACTTCTTCAACTTTCTGCTTAGATTATTTGGTTATTGGATCAATGGCAATCAAAAGGAAGAAGTCTGGAACTTCCGTCCATGCTGAGGATGTTGAAGCTGAAGGTGCTAGAAATGAGGAAAGCCAGGAGGCATACTCTCATGGAGATCCTTTTGCATACTTGACCAAAAAAGAGATGGATTGCGTTCTCATTGAACTGAGAGATCAAATGGCAAGGCAAGATGATCTCCTCCAGAAACAACAAGAGATGATTGGCGGATTCTTAGCTTGGACGGATGGAAAGCCAAGCAATGTTCAAGTCATTGGAAATGAAGCCACTGAAGTGTCACACGTGTCACATGGACTCAGGGGCACCCCCTCGCTCCCTGAAATGGTCAGGATCGACCAACTTCAGCTTCGGTTCAAACGGATATTAGAATGCAAGCTCATGCCTAACAGCAGGAGGCGGTTCATGATGAGGCTCCTGGACTCGATCGGCTCGCCCGCCACTCACGAATCGGCATCCACGATCCACATCAGCATGAAGCAGCTCAACGTCATGAGCCAAGTCCAGATCGGGTCACAACCCTTGAGTCGCGACCCGTAAGCCTTCGCTCTCTAAACACCATACCTTATCACGAACCAAATCGTGCACCCCGATCCACAACTCGTTCTTCCCCACGCCTCGCTTCGTGCAGCACACCATGAGCACACAAGAACTCATCAACAGCTTCCTCACTCTCAGGCATTCAATGATGGGGGAACCAACTCTGATCTTGGCAACTTGCAACAACTTTTCGAAGGAAATCGGCTAGCAGATCTGATTGAACTCCTCTCAAGAGGCCGCACTTATCAGAATGAAGTGGATGACGTCAACCATACACCTTTCACTCAGGCAATCAAGAATTCCCGCAATCCCCCAGATTTCTAACTTCCACAACTGGAGCCCTACAACGGAAGGATAGATCCTATCGTGCACTTGATGCGCTACAAACGGCACGTGGTGGTTCAAATGGCATCGGAAAATGTCATGACAAAATGTTTTCCTATCTTTTTAACTGATATTGCTGCTAGGAGGATTAGGCAGCTAGAAACAAAATCGATCAGCAGTTGGAACATGTTGGCCGCACGTTTCATTGAACAATTTCGGGTTCACATCGCACGATCCAAGAATGTCATGTCTCTCACTCCAATCAAACAAAGGCCCAGAGAAACTCTGCATTCATTCCTGGATAGATTCAACATTTCAGCAACATCAGTTGATCAACCTGAACCATCCATGGTATTAATGGCAGCAGTATCTGGCGTTCTAGATACCTCAAAGTTCAAAAAATCTGTGTACTGAGATCCACCATGAAATCTCGGCGAATTCTACCTTGAAGCAGAAAGATTTCTACGGGAAGAAGATGCAACTTCCGAGAAGCGCATTCTCGATGTCAACATGCTTAAAGATGGAGAACCGTCTGACTTTGGAAAAGTCTACAGAATAACGATGTCAAGAATGACCGCAACACTCAACCCCGGAGATGGCCGAAATATGAAAGATACACTGAACTGAATGAAACTCTAAGCAACATCTACATGGATACAGGGGGTGTTGCCTCCTATCCGAGGCCCCCCAAGAGGGGGTCATCGCTAGCACAGCGTAACTCCGGAAGACATTGCATATTTCATGACATGGACGATCATAACACTGATGACTGCAGACATTTGCGAGACCTTGTTGAGGATCGGGTCAGACGAGGAGAGTTACTCGAGTATGTCACTCAACGAATAGAGCCGACACCTACGCTGCCATCACCTATTCCCCAGAGAGGGAATGATGCTAGATGTAGAAATCGTGGAATTATCATTCGCTGATCCAACTCAGTGGATCTCTTCAGTTTACCGGACTCTGGTCCATAATTCATGTTTTTAGGCTTTTAGCCAACTTCTCGCCCCTCTTTGTTTTCTCTGCATGAAATAAGCGCGAAAACATCGGCCCACACGCACAGAACCGACCTGTAGTCTCCAGTTGTGTTCAGGATTAGAATAATTAGTTTTCGTGAATCAATAAAGATCATTGATGATCTCCGGCTCCTAACTGGATCCGTCTAGTATAAACAAACATGAGCTTCGGCTCCCAACTAGATCCGTCCAGTATAAACGTTGAGCTCTGGCTGCTAACTAGATCCGTCCAGTATAAACAGACATAATCTCCGGCTCAAGACTGAATCCGTATAGTATAAACAAACTGCATTAGCATTTGCTCCGTCGCCTTACTCCGGTAAGGCCGTCTTGGGATATCACAGCATTTCCTCAGTCGTCTTACCCCGGTAAGGCAATCTTGGAACCCCATAGCACTTCCTTGGTTGTCTTACTCCGATAAGGCCGTCTTGGAGCCATTTTTGCATTATTTGTCTTATCTTTTTGCAGGTACTGATTATGGATCTTATAGATTGTCCAGAACACATCTTCGTTCAAACAGCAAGATATGTTCAGGTGGGCAAACTTGTTGAGACACTATTTGGTCCAAGCTATCACATCATCAACGTAAAATGGCCCAAAAATCCTATTAGACAACCCCTTCTGGGCTCGAAAATAGCAATTAAGGAGCTAAGCTCCATAAATTTTGTAGCCCTCTGAATGAGCTTCAAGTAGATCTTTCGTTTGGCTCAATCAGACATACGGTTTGGAACTTACGCCCGTTTCCGTGGAAGGGTGTAATTTGGAATCGGCTGACAATCACTTGAATGACGCGACGAAACATCAATAGCTCGGAATATGGCTCGAGCACCCACCTCGGATCATGATGCACTGTCGGCTCATAGGGCCTACCTTGGTTCACCCTAGTCTCCGCTCATCCCCCATCCATGGCTCGTGGACCAATACCCCACGAACCAGCTCGTGGTGCACCTTGACCATCATGACCCCACGACCTTGACTAGACCATGGACGCTAAGCTCGCGACCAGACCTTGGCTCGTGAAGCCCACATCACGACCCGACAAATGACCACGAACCGATTCCTGCACCTGCTGATACACACATAGATCTTGACCTGTTCTCAAGGCTACTCCTGCTCCTACTTTCTCGGATCAGATAACATACGCCTTGTCACGAACGGTCCTCCCAGAAGCTCTCCTACAGCTATAAATATACCACTACATGGAATTTTTTGGGGACTTTTGGCCATTCTTCTTCGCGGTTTCCACCATTACTGAAGTGCAAGGACTTTGCATCTTCCTACATCAAAATTCACCTCTTGTAATCTCATTTAACACACAAATTGTGTCTCTACATGTTACTGATTCTTGTAATCTGTCAGTATAACAATAAGATTATAAAGTGGACGTAGGCTACATCTACAGCCGAACCACTATAAAACCTCGTGTGTTCCCCCTGATTTTACTATTTTCTATATTCTATGATCTGTGATATGCATTTGGGTGTTAGTGCCAGATTTTGGTCTAACATTTGGCGTGCCAGGAAGGGGGCACATGATACTTCTTCAACTTTCTGCTTATATTATTTGGCTATTGGATCAATGGCAATCAAAAGGAAGAAGACTGGAACTTCCTCCCATGCTGAGCATGCTGACGTTGAAGGCACTAGAAACGAGGAAAGCCAAGGGGCATCCTCTCATGGAGATCCTTCTGCATACTTGACCAGAGAAGAGATGGATGGTGTTCTAACTGAACCGAGAGATCAAATGGCAAGGCAACCTGATCTCCTCTAGAAACAACAAGAGATGATTGAATGATTCTTCGCTCGGATGGATGGAAGGCCGAGCAATGTTCAAGTCATTGGAAATGAAGCCACTGAAGCGGCACATGCATCACATGGACTTGGGGGCACCCCCTTGCTCTTGGAAATGGTAAGGATCAACCAGCTTTAGCTCCAGTTCAAACGGATATCAGAATGCAAGATCATGCCCAACACCAGGAGGCGGTTCGTGATGAGGCTCCTGGACTCGATAGGCTCGCCCCCCACTCACGAATCGGCCTCCACGATCCACATCAGTAGAATCAGCAAGAAGCAGCTTGGCGCCATGAGCCAAGTCAAGATCGGGTCACACCCCACAAGTCGTGACCCGCAAGCCTTCGCCCTCCAAACAACATACCTTATCACGAACTTGATCGGATCATGCACCCCGATTCATGACTCGTGCTGCCCTACGACCCGCTTCATGCAAAACACCATGAACACACAACAACTCATCAACAACTTCCTCACTCTCAGGCATTCAACGCTGGGGGCACCAGTTCTGATCTTGGCAACTTTCAACAACTTTTTGAAGGAAATCGGCAAGCAGATCAGATTGAACGCCTCTCAAGAGGCCGCACTTATTCGAATGACATGGATGACGTCAACCATAATCCTTTCACTTAGGAAATCAGGAATTCTCGCAATCCTGCGGATTTCAATCTTCCACAACTGGAGCCCTACAACGGAAGGACAGATCCTACCGTGCAACTGATGCGCTACAACGACACATGGATGTTCAAATGGCATCAGAAAATGTCTTGGCAAAATGTTTTCCCCTCTTTTTAACTAATATTGCTGCTAGTTGGATTCGGCAGCCAGAAACAGAATCGATCGGCAGTTGGAACATGTTGGTCGCACGCTTCATTGAATAATTTCGGGTTTACATCGTACGACCCAAGAATGTCATGTTTCTCACTACAATCAAACAGAGGCCCGGAGAAACTCTGCTTTCATTCCTGGAAAGATTCAACGTTGCAGCAGCATTAGTTAATCGCCCTGAACCATCCATGGTATTAATGGCAGCAGTATCCGGCTTCTAGATAACTCAAAGTTCAAAAAATCCTTGAACCGAGATCCACTACGAAATCTCGGTGAATTCTACCTTGAAGCAGATATATTTCTGTTCGAAGAAGATGCAACTTCCGAGAAGCGCATTCTCGAAGTCAACATGCTTAAAGATGGAGAACTGTCTGATTTTGGAAAAGGCAAAGGAAAAGCCGATGCCAAGAATGACCGCAACACTCAGCCCCATAGAGAGCCGAAATATGAAAGATACACTGAACTGAAAAACACTCTAAGAAACATCTACATGTATACAAAGGGTGCTGCCTCCTATCCGAGGCCTCCCAAGAGGGAGCCAACGCTAGTACAGCGTAACTCCAGAAGACATTGCAAATTTCATTACATAGACAATCATAACACTGATGACCGTAGACATTTGCGGGTCCTTGTTGAGGACCGGGTCAGACGAGGAGAGCTACTTGAGTATGTCACTCAACCAAGAGGGCCAACACCTGCGCTGCCACCACCTATTCCCTAGAGAGGGAACGATCCTAAATCGAGAAATCGCGGGATTATCATTCGCTGATCCCACTCAGTGGATCTCTTCAGTTTACCGGACTCCGGTCCATAGTTCATGTTTTTAGGCTTTTAGGCGACTTCTTGCCCCCTCTTTGTTTTCTTTGCATGTAAAAAGAGCGGCAACATCGGCCCACACGCATGGAATCGACCTATAGTCTCCAGTCGTGTTCAGAATTGGAATAATTGCCGCTTAGTTTTCATGAATCAACAAAGATCATTGATGAGCTCCGGCTCCCAACAGGATCCGTCCAGTATAAACAAACATGAGCTCCGGCTCCCAATTGGATCCGTCTAGCATAAACATTGAGCTCCGGCTCCCAACTGGATCCGTCCAGTATAAACAGACATGAGCTCCGACTCCAAACTGGATCCGTCCAGTATAAACAAACTGCATTAGCATTTCCTCGGTCGTCTTACTCCGTTAAGGCCATCTTGGAACCTCACGGCACTTCCTCGGTCGTCTTACCCCGGTAAGGCCATTTTGGAACCCTATAGCACTTACTTGGTCGTCTTACTCCCATAAGGTCGTCTCAGAGCCATTTTTGCACTGTTTGTCTTATCTTTTTGCAGTTACGGATTACGGATCTTACAGATTATCCAGAACACATCTTTCTTCAACTAGCAAGATATGTTGTGGGGGCAAACTTGTTGACACACTTTTTGGTCATAGCTGTCACACATTGAATTCCTGAATAACAACACGCTCAAGTAGTGGAAACAATGTCAGAAGACATAGAGCGATTTGGTCGAAATCACACCATTAACATAAAATGGCCCGAAACTCCTATCAGACGACATCTTTTGTGCCCGAAAATAGTAACTACAAGCCAAGCTCCATAACTCTTGTAGCCCTGTGAATTAGCTTCAAGTAGAGTTTTTGTTTGGCTCAATCGAACTTACGGTTTAGAAGTTACGCCAGTTTCCATGAAAGGGTGTAATCTGGCATCGGCTGACAATCACTTGAATGACGCGACGAAAGATCAATAGCTCGGAATATGGCTCGAGCACCCTCCTCGGATCGTGATGCACTCTCGGATCGTGGGACCTGCCTTGGTTCGCCCTAATCTCCGCTCGCCCCCCATCCATGGCTCGTAGACCACTACCTCACGAACCAGCTCGTGGTGCACCTTGACCATAACGACCCCATGACCACGACTCGACGTGGACACCAAGCTCGCGACAAAGCCTCGGTTCTTGAAGCCCACATCACGACCCTACCACATGATCACGAACCGATCCGTGCACCTGCTGATACACGCATAGATCTTGACCAGTTCTGAAGGCTACTCCTGCTCCTGCTTTCCCGGATCGGTTGCCACGCACCTTGTCATGAACCGGTCCTCCAAGAAGCTCTCCTACAGCTATAAACACACAACTATGTGGAATTTTGAAGGGATGTATGGCCATTCTTCTCCGTGGTTTCCACCATTACTGAAGTGCAAGGACTTTGTATCTTCCTACATGCAAATTCACCTGTTGTAATCTCAATTAATACATGGATTGCGTGTCTACATGTAACTGATTCCTGTAATCTGTTAGTATAACAATATGATTATAAAGTGGACGTAGGCTACATCTACAGCCGAACCACTATAAAACCTCATGTGTTCCCTATGATTTTAATATTTTCTGTATTCTGTGATCTTTGATCTACATTTGGGTGTTAGTGCTAGATTTTGGTCTAACATTTTGGCGCGCCAGGAAAGGGAACACGATAATTCTTTAACTTTCTGCTTCAATTATTTGGCTATTGGATCAGTGGCAATCAAAAGGAAGAAGACTGGAACTTTCTCCCATGCTGAGGATGCTGACGCTGAAGGCACTAGTAACGAGGAAAGCCAGGGGCATCCTCTCATGGAGATCCTTCTACATACTTGAACAGAGAAGGGATGGCTGACGTTCTCACTGAACTGATAGATCAAATGGCAAGGCAAGATGATAACCTCCAGAAACAACAAGAGATGATTGATAGATTCTTCGCTCGGATGGACGGAAGGCCGAGCAATGTTCAAGTCATTGGAAATGAAGCCACTGAAGCAGCACATGCATCACATGGACTCGGGGGCACCCCTCGCTCATGGAAATGGTCAGGATCGACCAACTTCAACTATGGTTCAAACGGATATCAGAACGCAAGCTCATGCCCAACAGTAGGAGGCGGTTCATGATGAGGCTCCTGGACTCGATCGGCTCACCTCCCCATTCACGAATCGGCCTCCACATTCCATATCAGCAGAATCAGCATGAAGCAGCTCGGCGTCACGAGCCAAGTCCAGATCGGGTCACTCCCAACGAGCCGCGAACCACAAGCCTTCGCCGTCCAAACACCATAACATATCACGGACCGGATTGGATCGTGCACCCCGATCCATGACTCGTGCTTCACCATGACCCGCTTTGTGCAACACACCATGAACACACAACAACTCATCAACAGCTTCCTCACTCTCCGGCATTCAATGCTAGGGGCACCAGCTTTGATCTTGGCAACTTGCAACAACTTTTCGAAGGAAATCGGCTAGCAGATCTGATTGAACGCCTCTCAAGAGGCCGCACTTATCAAAATGACGTGGATGATGTCAACCACACTCCTTTCATTCAAGAAATCAGGAATTCCTGCAATCCCCAGGATTTCAAACTTCCACAGCTGGAGCGCTACAACGGAAGGAAGGATCCTACCGTGCACCTGATGTGCTACAAATTGCACATAGAGGTTCAAATGGCATCGGAAAATGGCATGGCGAAATGTTTTCCCCTCTTTTTAACTAATATTGCTATTGGGTGGATTCAGCAGCTAGAAACAGTGTCAATCAGCAGTTGGAACGTGTTGGTCGCACGCTTCATTGAATAATTTCGGGTTCACATCGAAAGACCCAATAGTGTCATGTCTCTCACTACAATCAAACAGAGGCCCAGAGAAACTCTGCGTTCATTCCTGGAAAGATTCAATGTTGCAGCTGCATCAGTTGATCTCCCTAAACCATCCATGGTATTAATGGCAGCAGTATCCGGCGTTCTAGATACCTCAAAGTTCAAAAATTCCTTGTACCGAGATCCACCACGAAATCTCGGCGAATTCTACCATGAAGCAGATAGATTTCTGCAGGAAGAAGATGCAACTTCCGAGAAGCACATTCACGATGTCAACATGCTTAAAGATGGAGAACCGTCTGACTTTGGAAAAGACTATGGAAAAACGATGTCCAGAATGACCGCAACACTCAACCCTGGAGAAGGCCGAAATATGAAAGATACACTGAACTGAATGACACTCTAAGCTTCATCTACATGGATACAGGGGGTACTGCCCCCTATCTGAGGCCTCCCAAGAGGGAGTCAACGCTAGCACAGCATAACTCTGGAAGACATTGCATATTTCATGACATAGACGGTCATAACATTGGTGACTGCAGACATTTGCGAGACCTGGTTGAGGACCGGGTCTAACGAGGAGAGCTACTCGAGTATGTCACTCAACCAACAACACCGACACCTGCGCTGCCAACACCTGTTCCTCAAAGAGGGAACGAACCTGGATCGAGAAATCATGGGCTTATCATTTGCTGATCCCACTCAGTGGATCTCTTCAGTTTACCAGACTCCGATCCATAGTTCATGTTTTTAGGCTTTCAGGCGACTTCTCGCCCCTCTTTGTTTTCCCGGCATGCAATATGCAAGGCAATATTGGCCCACACGCACTGAACCGACCTGTAGTCTTTAGTCGTTTTCAGGATTAGAATATTTGTAGCTTAGTTTTCATGAATCAATAAAGATCATTGATGAGCTCTAGCTCCCAACTGGATCCGTCCAGTATAAACAAACATATGCTCCGGCTCCCAACTGGATCCATCCAGTATAAACATTGAGCTCTAGCTCCCAACTGGATCCGTCCAGTATAAACAGACATGAGCTCCGGCTCTAAACTGGATCCATCCAGTATAAATAAATAGCATTAACATTTCCTCGGTCATCTTACTCCGGTAAGGCCGTCTTGGAACCTCACGGCATTTCCCCGGTCGTCTTACCCAACATGGCCATCTTGGAACCCCATAGCACTTCCTTAGTCGTCTTACTCCGATAAGGCAGTCTCGGAGCCATTTTTGCATTGTTTGTCTTATATTTTTATAGGTACGGATTATGGATCTTACATTTTATCTAGAATACGTCTTCCTTCAATCAGCAAGATATGTTCTAGGGGGCAAACTTGTTGACACACTTTTCAGTCAAAGCTGTCACACATGGAATTACTGAATAGCAATACGCTCAAATAGTGGAAACAATGTCAGAAGACAGAGCAATTTGGTCGAAATCACACAATCAATGTAAAATGGCCCGAAACTCCTATCAGACGACCTCTTTTGGGCCCGAAAATAACAATTACGGAGCTGAGCCCTATAATTCTTGTAGCCCTTTGAATGAGCTTCAAGTAGAGCATTCATTTGGCGTAATCAAACTTATGGTTTGGAAGTTACGCCTGTTTCCGTGAAAGGGTGTAATCTAGCATCGGCTGACAATCACTTGAATGACGCGACGAAACATCAATAGCTCGGAATATGGCTCGAGCACCCTCCTCGGATCGTGATGCACTCTCGGCTCATGGGACCTAACTTGGTTCACCCTAGTCTCCGCTCGCCCCCATCCATGGCTCGTAGACCACTACCTTACGAACCAGCTCGGGGTGCACCTTGACCATCATGACCCCATGACCATGAATCGACCGTGGACACTAAGCTCCCTACTAGACCTCGACTCGTGAAGCCCACATCACGACCTGACCACATGACCACGAACTGATCCCTGCACCTGCCGATACACACGTAGATCTTGACCTGTTCTCAAGGCTACTCCTGCTCCTACTTTTACGGATCGGTTTCCATGTGCCCTTTCACGAACCGGTCCTCCCAGAAGCTCAACTATGGATATAAATACACCAATACATGAAATTTTCAAGGGACTTTTGGCCATTATTCTCCGCGGTTTCCACCATTACTGAAGTGCAAGGACTTTGCATCTTCCTATATCAAAATTCACCTCTTGTAATCTCAATTAACACACGAATTGTGTGTCTACATGTAACTGATTCTTGTAATCTATCAGTATAACAATAAGATTATAAAGTGGATTTAGGCTACATCTATAGCCGAACCACGATAAAACCTCGTGTGTTCCCTCTGATTTTACTATTTTCTGTATTCTGTGATCTACATTTTAGTGTTAGTGCCAGATTTTGGTCTAACATTTTGGCGTGCCAGGAAGGGGGCACACGATACTTCTTCAACTTTTTGCTTAAATTATTTGGCTATTGGACCAATAGCAATCAAAAGGAAGAACACTCGAACTTCCTCCCATGCTGAGGATGTTGACGCTGAAGGAACTAGAAGTGAGGAAAGCCAGGGGGCATCCTCTCATGGATATCCTTCTGCATACTCGACCAGAGAAGAGATGGATGGCGTTCTCACTGAACTGAGAGATCAAATGGCAGGGGAAGATTATCTCCTCCTGAAACAACAAGAGATGATTGACGGATTCTTCGCTCGGATGGATGAAAGGCCGAGCAATGTTCAAATCATTGGAAATGAAGCCACTGAAGCGAGACATGCATCACATGGACTCGGGGGCACCCCTCACTCTTGGAAATGTTCAGGATCGACCAACTTTAGCTCCGGTTCCAACGGATATTAGAACGCAAGCTCATGCCCAACAGCAGGTGGCGGTTCGTGATGAGGCTCCTGGTCTCGATCGGCTCGCCCCCCACTCACGAATTGGCCTCCACTATCCACATCAGCAGAATCAGCATGAAGTAGCTCGGCAACACGAGCCAAGTCCAGATCGGGCCACCCCCTACGAGCCGCGACCCGCAAGCCTTCGCCATCCAAACCCCATACCTTATCACGAACCGGATCGGATCATGCACCCCGATCAACAACTCTTGCTTCCCTACGACCCGCTTCGTGTAGCATACCATGAACACACAACAACTCATCAACAACTTCCTTACTCTCAGGCATTCAACGCTAGGGGCACCAGCTCTGATCTTGGCAATTTGCAACAACTTTTTGTAGGAAATCGTCTAGCAGATCTGATTGAACGCCTCTCAAAAGGCTGCACGTATCAGAATGATGTGGATGAAATCAACCACACTCCTTTCACTCAGGAAATCAGGAATTCCCGCAATCCCCTAGAATCCAAACTTCCACAACTGGAGCCCTACAGCGGAAATACAGATCGTACCATCCACCTGATGCGCTACAAACGACACGTGGAGGTTCAAATGGCATTAGAAAATGTCATGGTGAAATGTTTTCCCCTCTTTTTAACTTATATTGCTACTAGGTGGATTCAGCAGCTAGAAACAGAATCGATCAACAATTGGAACATGTTGGTCGCACGCTTCATAGAACAATTTCAGGTTCACGTCGCACGACCCAAGAATGTCATGTCTCTCACTACAATCAAACAGAGGCCCAGAGAAACTCTGCGTTCATTCCTTGAAAGATTCAACGTTGCAGTAGCATCAGTTGATCAACCTAAACCATCCATGGTATTAATGGAAGCAGTATATGGCATTCTAGATAACTCAGAGTTCAAAAAATCCTTGTACCGAGATCCACCACGAAATCTCGGTGAATTCTACCTTGAAGTAGATAGATTTCTGTAGAAAGAAGATGCAACTTCCGAGAAGTGCATTCTCGATGTCAACATGCTTAAAGATGGAGAACCGTCTGATTCTTGAAAAGGCAAAGGAAAAGCCGAGGTCATGAATGACCGTTATACTCAGCCCCGGAGAGGGCCGAAATATGAAAGATACACTGAACTGAACGACACTCTAAGCAATATCTACATGGATACAGGGGGTGCTGCCTCCTATCCGAGGCCTCCCAAGAGGGAGCCAACGCTAGCACAGCGTAACTCCGGAAGACATTGCATATTTCATGGCATAGACGGTCATAACACTGATGACTGCAGACATTTGCGAGACCTTGTTGAGGACCGGGTTAGACGAGGAGAGCTACTCGAGTATGTCACTCAACCAACAACGCCGACACCTGCGTTGCCACCACCTATTCCCCAGAGAGGGAACGATCCTGGATCGAGAAGTCACGGGATTATCATTCGCTGATCCCACTCACTGGATCTCTTCAGTTTACCGGACTCCGGTCCATAGTTCATGTTTTAAGGCTTTTAGGCGACTTCTCGCCCCTCCTTGATTTCTCTACATGCAATAAGCGCGGCAACATCGGCCTACACGCATGGAACCGACTTGTAGTGTAACACCCCGCATTTTTAATATAATTAAAAATATGTAAAAATATGTGTATATTCGTAGATAGGTAAATAATGGTGATGTATAATGAAAATTAATTAATATATGGAAGAGAAGGAAAAACTAATTCGATAACAGCGTGCGTAACGGAAAAGATAATAAAATAAGGGTACTTAATTTAAATATCAGGAATTAAGTAAAACGGACATCACCATTGCCTTTGTCTCGAAATTCTACTTGAAATAGAGTCAAAGTTTGCGTAAATAAGACAACGTATGAAGGAGTTATGGCCTTTAGAAGATTCAACAAAAATTCAAAACAGTTTGAAATTCGACCCAGGCAGCTGGGCGGAAAATTTCCCGCCAAAACCAGGCAGGTCGACCTGGGGGTCAGGTCGACCAGGAGGTCGACCTGGGGGTCGACCTACGCCTAGTGAGGTCGACCCGAGGGTCAACCTATCCCCAGATCTAGGCGATTTCAGCTCCTGTGACGTGTTTTGATGTGCTGTACGGGTCGAATGGCATTTAGGTCAATCTAAGGGCTCTAAAACACTCTCTACACCTATAAATACATAGCAAGACCAAACCCTAATTCATAACAATTCCTTAAGACACCTCCATGCCGCCAAACTTCAACCAAACATGGTCGCCGCCCCAAAATTCTAAATTAAATTTCAAGTTCTTCATTAACTTTGGAGTTTAATCAGATCAAGTAGCAAAGTTCTTCATCAACAATTCATTCTCTTCACCAACAATCAAATAAGAAGATTAAATCAGCGCTCTACATCAACAAAATAGTTATTTTTCTCAATCCAGTCAAGATGAGTGGAATTATAATAAACTTGTTGTATAATAGTATTATTATCATTCATCATTCCCTAGTTATAAATTCAGTTCAAGATTCATGTTATAATAATTGTTCTTTTATTCTCCTTCCCCTTTTTATTTTTGGATCTAGGTTATCTCGAACCTAGAAGAAATCCTATTATACATACGTATGGTTGGAATATGGAAATATTGGGCATAATCTATTTTATGCAGTCGAGGAATATAATCTGTAATTCGGGGTTTGTGTCATAACAATTGTTATTGCAAATATTGCGCATAATCTATTTTATGCAGTCGAGGAATATAATCTGTAATTTGGGGTTTGTGGCATAATGATTATTATTGCAAATATTGGGGTAATTGGCAAAGTATATATTGATATAATTCAAGGAAATAAGGGGAAAGGATCGTGAAATTGGTAATTTGGAGTAACTTACGCGAAAGGTAAATAAAGTTTGGATCGGGGACTTGGGGGAAAATGATTTAAAGATAAAAATCCTAATTTGGTGAAGAAATATGTAAACTAGAAACCTAATTGGAATTGGATAAGTTTGGGTTTAAATCTGTCTCATGTAATTGTGAAATCTAACTCAAAAACCTAAAATTTGAGGCATTAGTGTTTTAATTAAATTTGGGTTTGATTGGTTACAGAAATGGGAAGTTTAGAAATATAACATGAAAATTGACACTAGTGGCATAACAAGAACATGAACATATTTGTGAATTCGTTAATAGGCTAAAGATGAAAAATGGTAACTCGAGGTTAGAATGAGTTTGCGGCATAATTCTGCCCGGATACGCCCGGCATATCCAGTGGCCGCAAACAATAGGTTCTAATGTGAGAAGTTAGTTATAATGTCCTTGAAACCCGAGGTTAGATTGAGTTGTGGTGTTATCCCGCCCGGAACCAACCGACACATCAAGTGACCGCAACAATAGGTCTAATGTGAGAGGTTGGGCATTAATAATTAATTAATGCTAACGACACATGTTAGTATGGTACGGTTAAGTCAACATGAAATACTAGACAATACTTAACCATTTTGACTCGATATATGGGTGGGTTAAGTCAACGTGAACCGCTAGATAACACTTAACCAATTTGACATGATATGTAACACCCCACCTCCGCTAGGGTCACTCACATAGGGAATGCACTAGGTTTGGTGAAGCATTATCGAGGTAAACATGCACAGAAATATTACAAGACAGAACATATATATATAAAACAGCGGAAGTAAAACAAATTTCATTACCTTATAAAATAAGGTCTAAAGCCTTTTACATCAGAATACATCAAAACCTGTCTTGCAATAGTAAAGAAGCATAAAACCCTTTCATAAATTATTCCCCATGTAAAACAGTAAAGTAGCCATAGTCAAGAAAAGTCCAAGCCATGCGTGATGACCTTCAAGCAGAAGAAGTCCGAACTAGATAACAGTGTTTCCTCCCTGAAACTTGGGGGGAAACGGAAGACAAAGAGGCGAAACAAAACGGGGTCAGTCATAAAGACTGGTAAGTCCTATCTACTTCCAGTATAAAAACAGGTAAAGATAACATGACATGCATAAACTGAAAGTAAACATAAGGATGACGACAAGATAGATAAGCTAAACCAAGATAACTGGATGAACTACTGTAGCAAGGTAAACTAAGGTGTCATGATAAACTACGGTGTCAAGATAAATCAAGTGTCACATTGTCAGGTTTCTATCAAGTATACTATCCCAAGGTATCTATCATGTATATCATCCCACGGTATCTATCATGTACAACATCCCAAGGTATTTATCATGTATATTTGCTCTGCACCTCTCGTACTAGTATCCCAACCCGCGTCATGTGTCAACTATGAATGTCCCTTGCCCAATGTCATGTAATGGTCCATGTCAACCTAATATATAGCATATGTAGGTTTTCCCAACTCGTATGTTTCTTTCCATGTATAAGTTCAGTCCTTTGCCGTAGGCCATACGGGCTTTCCCATGTAAATGTTTTATCCTTGAGGTTATTTTGGACTGCTACCCTTGATCTGGTTATGTTTTCTTACCATGAACTATCGCGTGTTCACTTAGGATTTATGCCACCAAGGACCACTAGGGATTATACTACCTAATGAACGTTTCCGTGTCTTGGTTTGGGTTCAGCCACCTAGGGCCACTAGGGATTATGCCACCCGTCAACCGCGCCCTTTATCCCGCGTATGTATCGTGAATCGTTTTCCATGTCTAGATGCACATGTTCCTCAATGTGCCATCCGAGTTCCGTGCCAGGGCAAATCAAGAAATACGGAACTCGGTCGGGAGCTTTAGGTCGTCTGCTGATGCAGATATCAAGGTCTGTTTTTGTACCCGTGGCTATGGTCCCACGTGACCCCTCCCTCAACTACTGAAAGGCAAAACAAGAGAAGTCATGTATGAGAACTACACTATGGCCCATCGATGCCCCACTCCCAGATAGCCAACCTCACCCATAACTCGATAGCAAGTATATGGTCTGTTGGGAGTTCTCTGCCTTTCCGTTCGTACACGATTGACTAAAGACGGTAGGTAGTCGGCGACGTGCTATCCAGGGCAAAATCAAGTATCGTCGACTCCACGCTAATCCATCCCAGTCTTTAGGTCGCTCGCATAGCAACCAAGGCATACTCTTGGCTCTTCTACCACAGACCTTAACCTCTGTGAGGCCGGGTTTCGTGGACCACCTGCCACCTCATAGAGGGATACCAAGAATACCCTCACGTCCCCCGAAGCTACCGCTTCGTCACCCAGTTCGTTGGAGCCCTTATCCAAGTCGGATAATTTGCTCCTCCTCGTGTGTTTAAGCGATGACCTACCATATTGGGTTACTCATCCATTCATGAACTAGTCCCATGTCCTTGGTTAAGAATTATTACTTAGTTATACTTAACTAAGGTTTACCACTTAGCTTCTTTTCCCCGTTACCCTTGATTAACCACGATTTTCTACCTAGTTCCTCTCACTAGGGTTTTGTCTATTGGGTTAAGTGTTGTTATTCAGGTTCATGACTTAGCCCGCCTACGAATCACGTCAAGATTGGCTAAGTATTTAAGTTCAAGGCTTAGCCCTACAAGTTGGTTAAGTATACCAAGAAGCTCATGACTTAACCCTATCAAGTCAAATTGGTTAAGTATTTATTTGTCTTAACCCTATCAGATTATCCTGTCAGATTGATTAAGCATAGATTATCTTAATCCCATCAGATTATCGAGTCGGATTGGTTAAGTATAGGTTAACTTAACCCCATCCACTAATCGTATTACAATGGTTAAGCCTAATTTAAAAGGTCTTGTGACTTAACCCTACCAGGTCCACATATTAGATTGGTTAAGTGTAGGTTACTTAACCTCATCAAATCATCATGTATAATTGGTTAAGTATAAGTTACTTACCCCATTAAATTATCATGTTAAATTGGTTAAGTATTGGTTACTTAACCTCATTGAATTACCAAGTTTAGATTGGTTAAGTGTTTAACTTAACCCCATCGAATTACCGTGTTTAGATTAGTTAAGTATAGGCTACAAAACCCCATCTAATTACCGTGTTTAGATTAGTTAAGTCTAAATTACTTAACCCCATCTAATTACCAAGTCGGATTAGTTAAGCGTAAACTACTTAACCCCATCTAATTACCAAGTCGGATTAGTTAAGCGTAAATTACTTAACCCCATCCCCTAATTGTCTTGTATGGTTAAGTGTCATTAAGAAATCAAGCCCGGTCCCACTTAACCTACCCTTTCGTGTCATGTCGGTTAAGTGTCATTAGTCAAATTTACTTAACCTTATCATGTGGCATTAATTTAATTAATGCACTCTCAACCTCTCACATTAGACCTTGTTGTGGTTACTAGTTAAGCCGGGCGGGTCCGGGTTGTTTTACACCACAACCTAGTCTAACCTCGGGTCTTAAGCGCGACATGACCAACTTCTCACATTGGATCTTATTGTTTGTAGCCACTAGTTAAGCCGGGCGGGTCCGGGTAGATTTATGCTACAAAATCAACCCAACCTCGAGTTGGCCACTTTCATGTTTGGTCTAGTGTCTTATTACACCTACAACCCATACGTGTCTAGCCCCAAGTTCCATGTTTTCGCACGTGTCATGTTCATGTTTAAGTGTTTCAAGAGTGTCACATTTTCCTGCAACCCCATGTCAAGTTTTCGTGTTACATTCAAGTCAAGTTTCCGCGTCACGTTCACGCTTGTCTAACTACCCCAAAATCGTGTTTTCACATGAGTAAAAGCGAGTCAACATAGTAGGTATACTATGGCTACATGTAGACCCCAAAACATGCACGATGCCACAAAAGGGATTGGCTCCAAACATGCATGGTATCATAAGGGGGTTTGGCCTTAAAGCATGAATGATAGTATCATATAGGGATTGGCCATAAGCATGCATAACAAAACAAAAAGGGATTGGCCACAAGCATGCATAATGTCATAAAGGATTTGGCCACAAACTTGCATATTATCATAGGAAATTTGACCACAAACATGCATATTGTCATAACGGGATTTGACCTTACATAAACATGATATCATAAGGGGGTTGGTTTCATTTACATACATAAGCCCCAAAGCCCAATTTATGCAACTATTTCACAAGTCAAAGGGGCTCTAAGTGTTCATGCTATCATACTACAAGTAAAGGTCAAATCTTGCACGGCAAACTAAGTCCAATGCAACATGAATAGCATGGTTTAGTCGCTAAAACATAACCCAAAGTCATATGTTCATGATAAAGGGGCAAACTAGGTTCTCATAGGCTAACATACTCATGTTACTTCGCATTTTATCCCATGTCACATCAAAATCATCGTTTAAATCTACAAGTAGCTAGAACTTACATAGCGAGGCTTAGGAAAGGTTTATGCATCGTCGTGACGAAGAAAGGTGGCTCCTTTGATGAAGAACCGTCATGAAATCACCGTAGCAACGTTGATCGAGCCTCGATTTGGTGTAGCAAGCTTGCACCTTTCGATTCGGATCTGATTTGCATGCATAGTCTCTTGGAGTTGGAGATGGAGGCCATGATCACTTGGCATTTGTGCAGCACTTCATGGCATGAGTGAATTATGAGGGGTTAGGCTAGGTCTAGGGGTCTTTTTATAGATGTTAGGGTAGTTTTAGGCCGTAGGATAAACCCTAGGATAGATCTGAACCCTCAAAAATCGTCACAAGCCTCCAAAACCGAGCCAACATGACAAGCAGGTGCACCAGGTCGGAGTTCTACAGGGGGGGTCGACCCAGGGGTCGACACCCATGTCGACCCCCTGGAGGGGGGTCGACCCCAGGGTCGACACCCATGTTGACCCCCTGGAGGGGGTCGACCCAGGGGTCGACACCCTGTGTGTCTGGCGGGAATTTTCCCGCCTTCTCTTTCTGGGCTGAATTTCAAATCTGTTTTCGGATTTGAATTTTCGTGAAACTTTGTTGGGCCTTAACTGGGTCATACGGACTTCGATTTACGAAATTTCGGACTCTATTTCGCGTATTTTTCCGAGACGAACGCAATGGCGCAACCCGTTTATCCTGATTCATATTTTATAATTTAATTCTGCCTTGATTCTTGTCTTAGCATGTTGTAAAAATCCAGGTTGTTACATTCTCCCCAACTTAAAGGATTTCGTCCCCGAAATCTCCAAGTTAGGAAGAACGTATCCTACCATCCATCATCCATCTACTCAAAACATCATCCACAAGCAACCATGGTCCTTAAAAGGCTTCTAATGCTTTATGAACACATGCAAAAAAGTGTGTGTATATGTTCCTTAGCTAATGCTAATGATAAGGCCTGAATGATCTTCTAATGCAAATTATGTTTAGTGCCATGAATCCAACATGTATGCAAATAGCCCTAGTCATATAAATACTATATGCGTGCACAAACGTTCATCCACATGCAACATCCACATGACAACACATTCGATTTCATCCATAACAAGTATAAATACTCGTGCATATGCAACATGAAACGTGACCGCGTAAATCTAGTGCCTAATGTGTATTCGCGCATCCTCGAGCAACCACTTGCAACCATTTGCAACCATATCAATCATAACATGTTTCAAATACATGTTTACATCCATAGAATTCTATCTAAGGTTCCCAAGATAAGATCGAGGGGATAAACAAGACAAACTCCTTACGGGGTTTGTAACAGAAACAGGACCGAGAGGATATTCACCAAAAGATAACATGCGAGCAAGCTCTACAGGAAAAACCAGAGATCAAGGATACACTCTAAAAAAAAGAGGTACGATGCGCGTGTCTAACCTTACGTCTTCCAAGTCGCGTTTCCTTGAGCTTAATTCCTCGGTGCCTTGACCATCTTTTTAACTCCATGATTTCGTAGCTCCTTGATTCCTATTTCCAAGATATGAGTTAGAACTCATTTCATTACCGCCTCTTATTCCACTTTCACTTATCCTTTCCCTATTATACTTGGCTCAAACGTATCCACTTACTCATGCAAGCTCTCCAAAATTCACTAGGGAATTCTGGATCTCGTTTGCCGATGCCAATCCATGTAGCCAAGAGTACTTACTAGGGCAATTCCCATAACTCATGCATAAGCGAAACGAGCCATCCGCCTTAGCGGCGAATTCTATTCGAACGGATTACCCACAACTGCATCCCGAGATTCTAGGTAACTAACTATGACATAACCCAAAAGGTTACACGAGACTTTGAGGGTATCACCAAGGTGAGTCGAGAGTCTAACTACCCTCTTTCCAAAACCGAGAATGGCACCCCTTATTGGGTGACCACTTTATCCCTAGAATCCATCCGTAGCCGAGACATGTCATTCTCAAATCCAAACAAGTCATGAAGAAATGGACCAACTCTCCAACCAGATTTTTGGGACAAAAACTGGGATCCTCTACCATGCTAGTACTAAGGTGTAGAGACTCAACTATCCAAGCAGACTTAAATGATACGATGATCAAGACAAAGTCTGGACGGGATGATAGAAAAGAACGACTAAACCTTTACCAGAAACGGTACCATCTCTTTTAGGTACCCTAGAAATGGGAGCGTACAATTGCCCTCTCCGATGATCTTGTCCTTGTCCTCCTTGATGGACTAAGCCATACCAACAAGTTGCTTATCCTTAAGCTCGCGTCCTTTATCCTTACTCTTATTATCCTTCCTTGTACCACGGCAACAGGTCTCTCGAGAACCACCTCCATCGTACGGAAAACACCTACGTGGCTAGACAAAGATTAGTCACAGTTAGAACTACTGTGACTACAGATGGAGGAAAGAAAGGAAAAGAGATTCAATCAAGGAATCGAAGGATAGTGCTAATGGCTTTTTGGGGAATAGCCTTTAAAAACTTTTCTTGAAAAATGCTTCTTTGTAAACGGTTTTTCAAATAGTTTTCAGAAGGTTTTAAAAACTTTTGCCCAGTCTGGTAACCTTCTGCTCTGATACCAAATGTAACACCCCACCTCCGCTAGGGTCACTCACATAGGGAATGCACTAGGTTTGGTGAAGCATTATCGAGGTAAACATGCACAGAAATATTACAAGACAGAACATATATATATAAAACAGCGGAAGTAAAACAAATTTCATTACCTTATAAAATAAGGTCTAAAGCCTTTTACATCAGAATACATCAAAACCTGTCTTGCAATAGTAAAGAAGCATAAAACCCTTTCATAAATTATTCCCCAAGTAAAACAGTAAAGTAGCCATAGTCAAGAAAAGTCCAAGCCATGCGTGATGACCTTCAAGCAGAAGAAGTCCGAACTAGATAACAGTGTTTCCTCCCTGAAACCTGGGGGGGAAACGGAAGACAAAGAGGCGAAACAAAACGGGGTCAGTCATAAAGACTGGTAAGTCCTATCTACTTCCAGTATAAAAACAGGTAAAGGTAACATGACATGCATAAACTGAAAGTAAACATAAGGATGACGACAAGATAGATAAGCTAAACCAAGATAACTGGATGAACTACTGTAGCAAGGTAAACTAAGGTGTCATGATAAACTACGGTGTCAAGATAAATCAAGGTGTCACATCGTCAGGTTTCAATCAAGTATACTATCCCAAGGTATCTATCATGTATATCATCCCACGGTATCTATCATGTACAACATCCCAAGGTATTTATCATGTATATTTGCTCTGCACCTCTCGTAATAGTATCCCAACCCGTGTCATGTGTCAACTATGAATGTCCCTTGCCCAATGTCATGTAATGGTCCATGTCAACCTAATATATAGCATATGTAGGTTTTCCCAACTCGTATGTTTCTTTCCATGTATAAGTTCAGTCCTTTGCCGTAGGCCATACGGGCTTTCCCATGTAAATGTTTTATCCTTGAGGTTATTTTGGACTACTACCCTTGATCTGGTTATGTTTTCTTACCATAAACTATCGCGTGTTCACTTAGGATTTATGTCACCTAGGACCACTAGGGATTATACTACCTAATGAACGTTTCCGTGTCTTGGTTTGGGTTCAGCCACCTAGGGCCACTAGGGATTATGCCACCCGTCAACTGCGCCCTTTATCCCGCGTATGTATCGTGAATCGTTTACCAAGTCTAGACGCATATGTTCCTCAATGTGCCATCCGAGTTCCGTGCCAGGGCAAATCAAGAAATACGGAACTCGGTCGGGAGCTTTAAGTCGTCTACTGATGTAGATATCAAGGTCTGTTTTTGTACCCGTGGCTATGGTCCCACGTGACCCCTCCCTCAACTACTGAAAGGCAAAACAAGAGAAGTCATGTATGAGAACTACACTATGGCCCATCGATGCCCCACTCCCAGATAGCCAACCTCACCCATAACTCGATAGCAAGTATATGGTCTGTTGGGAGTTCTCTGCCTTTCCGTTCGTACACGATTGACTAAAGATGGTAGGTAGTCGGCGACGTGCTATCCAGGGCAAAATCAAGTATCGTCGACTCCACGCTAATCCATCCCAGTCTTTAGGTCGCTCGCATAGCAACCAAAGCATACTCTTGGCTCTTCTACCGCAGACCTTAACCTCTGTGAGGCCGGGTTTCATGGACCACCTGCCACCTCATAGAGGGATACCAAGAGTACCCTCACATCCCACGAAGCTACCGCTTAGTCACCCAGTTCGTTGGAGCCCTTATCCAAGTCGGATAATTTGCTCCTCCTCGTGTGTTTAAGCGATGACCTACCATATTGGGTTACTCATCCATTCATGAACTAGTCCCATGTCCTTGGCTAAGAATTATTACTTAGTTATACTTAACTAAGGTTTACCACTTAGCTTCTTTTCCCCGTTACCCTTGATTAACCACGATTTTCTACCTAGTTCCTCTCACTAGGGTTTTGTCTATTGGGTTAAGTGTTGTTATTCAGGTTCATGACTTAGCCCGCCTATGAATCACGTCAAGATTGGCTAAGTATTTAAGTTCAAGGCTTAGCCCTACAAGTTGGTTAAGTATACCAAGAAGCTCATGACTTAACCCTATCAAGTCAAATTGGTTAAGTATTTATTTGTCTTAACCCTATCAGATTATCCTGTTAGATTGGTTAAGCATAGATTATCTTAATCCCATCAGATTATCGAGTCGGATTGGTTAAGTATAGGTTAACTTAACCCCATCCACTAATCGTATTACAATGGTTAAGCCTAATTTAAAAGGTCTTGTGACTTAACCCTACCAGGTCCACATATTAGATTGGTTAAGTGTAGGTTCCTTAACCTCATCAAATCATCATGTATAATTGGTTAAGTATAAGTTACTTACCCCATTAAATTATCATGTTAAATTGGTTAAGTATTGGTTACTTAACCTCATTGAATTACCAAGTTTAGATTAGTTAAGTGTTTAACTTAACCCCATCGAATTACCGTGTTTAGATTAGTTAAGTATAGGTTACTTAACCCCATCTAATTACCGTGTTTAGATTAGTTAAGTCTAAATTACTTAACCCCATCTAATTACCAAGTCGGATTAGTTAAGCGTAAACTACTTAACCCCATATAATTACCAAGTCGGATTAGTTAAGCGTAAATTACTTAACCCCATCCCCTAATTGTCTTGTATGGTTAAGTGTCATTAAGAAATCAAGCCCGGTCCCACTTAACCTACCCATTCGTGTCATGTCGGTTAAGTGTCATTAGTCAAATTTACTTAACCTTATCATGTGGCATTAATTTAATTAATGCACTCTCAACCTCTCACATTAGACCTTGTTGTGGTTACTAGTTAAGCCGGGCGGGTACGGATAGTTTCACACCACTACCTAGTCTAACCTCGGGTCTTAAGCGCGACATGACCAACTTCTCACATTGGATCTTATTGTTTGTAGCCACTAGTTAAGCCGGGCGGGTCCGGGTAGATTTATGCTACAAACTCAACCCAACCTCGAGTTGGCCACTTTCATGTTTGGTCTAGTGTCTTATTACACCTACAACCCATTTGTGTCTAGCCCCAAGTTCCATGTTTTTGTACGTGTCATGTTCATGTTTAAGTGTTTCAAGAGTGTCACATTTTCCTGCAACCCCATGTCAAATTTTCGTGCTACATTCATGTCAAGTTTCCGCGTCACGTTCACGCTTGTCTAACAACCCCAAAATCGTGTTTTCACTTGAGTAAAAGCGAGTCAACATAGTAGGTATACTATGGCTACATGTAGACCCCAAAACATGCACGATGCCACAAAGGGGATTGGCTCCAAACATGCATGGTATCATAAGGGGGTTTGGCCTTAAAGCATGAATGATAGTATCATATAGGGATTGGCCATAAGCATGCATAACAAAACAAAAAGGGATTGGCCACAAGCATGCATAATGTCATAAAGTATTTGGCCACAAACTTGCATATTATCATAGGAAATTTGACCACAAACATGCATATTGTCATAACGGGATTTGACCTTACATAAACATGATATCATAAGGGGGTTGGTTTCATTTACATGCATAAGCCCCAAAGCCCAATTTATGCAACTATTTCACAAGTCAAAGTGGCTCTAAGTGTTCATGCTATCATACTACAAGTAAAGGTCAAATCTTGCGGGGCAAACTAAGTCCAATGCAACATGAATAGCATGGTTTAGTCGCTAAAACATAACCCAAAGTCATATGTTCATGGTAAAGGGGAAAACTAGGTTCTCATAGGCTAACATACTCATGTTACTTCGCATTTTATCCCATGTCACATCAAAATCATCGTTTAAATCTACAAGTAGCTAGAACTTACATAGCGAGGCTTAGGAAAGGTTTATGCATCGTCGTGACGAAGAAAGGTGGCTCCTTTGATGAAGAACCGTCATGAAATCGCCGTAGCAACGTTGATCGAGCCTCGATTTGGTGTAGCAAGCTTGCACCTTTCGATTCGGATCCGATTTGCATGCATAGTCTCTTGGAGTTGGAGATGGAGGCCATGATCACTTGGCATTTGGGCAGCACTTCGTGGCATGAGTGAATTATGAGGGGTTAGGCTAGGTCTAGGGGTCTTTTTATAGATGTTAGGGTAGTTTTAGGCCGTAGGATAAACCCTAGGATAGATCTGAACCCTCAAAAATTGTCACAAGCCTCCAAAACCGAGCCAACATGACAAGCAGGTGCACCAGGTCGGAGTTCTACAGGGGGGGTCGACCCAGGGGTCGACACCCATGTCGACCCCCTAGAGGGGGGTCGACCCCAGGGTCGACACCCATGTCGACCCCCTGGAGGGGGTTCGACCCAGGGGTCGACACCCTGTGTGTCTGGCGGGAATTTTCCCGCCTTCTCTTTCTGGGTTGAATTTCAAATCTGTTTTCGGATTTGAATTTTCGTGAAACTTTGTTGGGCCTTAACTGGGTCATACGGACTCCGATTTACGAAATTTCGGACTCTATTTCGCGTATTTTCCTGAGACGAACGCAATGGCGCAACCCGTTTATCCTGATTCAGATTTTATAATTTAATTCTGCCTTGATTCTTATCTTAGCATGTTGTAAAAATCCGGGTTGTTACATGATATATAGGTAGGTTAAGTTAACACGAACTGATAGATAACACTTAACCAATTTGACATGATATATGGGTGGGTTAAGTCAACATAACTACTAGATAACACTTGACCAATTTGACTCTACATATGGGTGGGTTAAGTCAACGTGAACTGCTGGATAACACTTAACCAATTTGACATGATGCGTGGGTTGAGTTGAATACATGATTGGGGGTTAAGTCAACTTGGACACATGGGAAAACTTAACCAATATGATAGTATCAAAGCAAGGAAATGTGGGGAATGATAAGATTAAATAATAGATAAACTTATCCTAGGGATAAGAAATGAATATGACTTAAGATGTATTACAAGACTCGAAGGGTAGGATGACTTACACTGTGAAATAAGTTAATCTAAGCTAGAAATGTGGTAGAACACCCGCACTCTATCATTTGATAAAGAGAACTTAAGTCATGCTTGAATTCATAGGTAAACCTTAGTTAATAGGAACTAAGTAACAAACCTTGGTTAAAGAGAACCAAGTAACAGAAACTAAGTACCAACCTTGGTTAAGAGAACCAAGTAATAAACCTTAGTTAAGAGAGCTTAGTAACAGAAACTAACTATCAAACCTTGGTTAAGAGAAACAAGTAATAAATCTTAGTTAAGAGAACTAAGTAACACAAACTAAGAATCAAACCTTGGTTAAGAGAACCAAGTAATAAACCTTAGCTAAGAGAACTAAGTAACAGAAACTAAGTATCAAACCTAACCTTAGTTAAGAGAACTTAGTAACAGAAACTAACTATCAAACCTTAGTTAAGAGAACCAAGTAATAAACCTTAGTTAAGAGAACTAAGTAACAGAAACTAAGTTCAAACCTTGGTTAAGAGAACCAAGTAATAAACCTTAGTTAAGAGAACTAAGTAACATAAACTAAGTATCAAACCTTGGATAAGAGAACCAAGTAATAAACCTTAGTTAAGAGAACTAAGTAACATAAACTATGTGTCAAACCTTGGTTAAGAGAACCAAGTAATAAACCTTACTTAAGAGAACTAAGTAAATAACGAGAAAGAGGACTAAGTTGTAAACCTTAGTTAAGAAAATGAACGATTAAGAGAAACTAAGTAGTAAACTTTAGTTAAGAGGACTAAGTAGTAAACCTTAGTTAAGAAAATGAAGGATTCAGGAAACTAAGCAGTAAACCTTAGTTAAGAGAACTAAGTAGTAAACCTTAGTCAAGAAAACCAAGTAGAATACGAGGAGGAGCGAACATCCATCTGATCATGAAAAAGGCTCCAACGGTCTGGGTTACGAAGCATGCAGCTTCAAGGGGACGTGAGGGTACTCTTGGTATCCCTCTGTGAGGTTGCAGATGATCCTCCTAGGCTCAAAGAGGTTAAGGTCTACGTTACAAGAACCAAGAGCATGCCTTGGTTGCAATATAAGCAACCTAAAAACTATGATGGACCAGCGTGAGGCGACGATATCTTGTTTAGCCCTGTGATAGCACGTCGTCGTCTACCTACCATCTTGACTCAATCAATTACGTGAAACGGAAAGGCGGAGAACTCCAACAGACCATATACTTGCTATCTAGTTATGAGTGTGGTTTGGCCAATAGGTTTGTGGGGGCATAGAGGTTCTGCGTATATTTCTCATTCTTGATTTTCTTGGGTGTCTTTCATTAGTTGAGGGAGGGGTCAAGTGGGACCAAAGCCGCACACAGATAAAAACAGACCTTAGCATCTGCGTCGGTAGATAACTTAAAGCTTCCGACCGAGTTCCGTGTTTCTTGATTAGCCCTGCCACAGGACTCGGGCCGCACATATAGAGGACACGTGCAACTAGACATCGATAACGATTCACGACACATATGTGGGGAAAGTCTAGGAACATATATCGCTATGGGTAGTGTGTCCTAGACTAGGGGGTCATCGTTCGATGGGTAGCATAATCCCTAGTTGGAATTAGGTCGCTTAAACCCTGAATCCGAGAAGCGTTCAATAGGTAGCATAAACCCGAGTGGCTCTGGGTAGCGTAAACCCTGGTTGAACCTAGGAAGCGCTCGATAGTAAACCTTAGATTAGATCTAGATGATACATGGAATCTAGCAAAATCGAGAGTGGTAGTCCAAACAATTTCGAGAATGGTGGCACTACACTAAATTAGTATAGATTTACATGATGAACCCCGTACGACATACGGCAAGGGGCTGTATATATACATGGAAAGGATTAGACGAGTTGGGTGTATCTACATATACGTTGTATTAGGTTAACCTACTAGTGGGACATGAGTATATCCTAGAGAGCTAACATTGTTAACAACCTAATAATCAAGAAAATGTATAGTAACGGTATATGTAGGATTATACAAAAGTTTATTCTATGTCCACTCACACAGAACTTTTGTTCTGACACCTACTCATTACATACTTCTAGGTTAGGTTCATGACAGAGATGGTATAGCTTTGGAAACTAGTTTAGTAGTATTGTTAATAAGGTAAAGCAATATTTGAATATTGTACTTTATTTCCTTCCGCTGTGAGATGCTTTACGAGTTCTGACATGTTTCTTTATCTCTGTCTTTTTCTGCAGGATACCAGAGCACCCAACTCGGGTTTCGATAGATTGGATTTTTGAAAAAAATTCAGTCTGTCGGAATCCGGGTTGTCACATCTGGTATCAGAGCTTCGGTTTAGTGATCTTAGGAAGGTAATGAGTGAACGTATTTGTATTTTCTAAAATATAAATATATTATATATATAAACATAAATCCATATAGTAGCCCACTAGCCATGAAAAGAGTTGGGATATCTAGTTTGTACACTCAAGAAATGAACATAGGAATTTGGAAACCATTAGGTGGTTGGGAAAGTGTACAATATGACTTGAAGCTAGAAAAAGAAAAGTATCCCATAGGATGGAAAACTGAAATATTAGTTTTCAGATTAGCGGGTTTAGAAGTGTAACCTTAGAAATTAGAAAAGGTTGAAAAATGGATTAGGAATATATATGGTCGAGAGAATTGAATTCGCGAAAGTGCCTAGGAAAGCCTAGGGAGTTGAAGACCCGCTTTGAGTCTAACCCAATGATAAACTTTTAAGAACTTGAATTTGTAAAAAGAGTTTGTGGTATTTTTCCAAGATTTAATCTTAAAAGTATTTTGATAAATGCATGTTGGGTTTTTAAAGTAAAGTGGTGTATATTTTGGTAAAATAATGATTTCTTGTTTTAAAAGAATTCTCTCACAAAAAGGTGCATATTATGGAGCATAAATAGCTTGCTAGTTTTCATATATGAAAAGAAGTTTTGAAATTCTATTTTGTTACCAATAAATTTTGATTATTAAAGAAATTTTGTTGGGTGGACAAAATAAGTTATAGGAATAAAATAGATGTCTGCACCTTATAGCAAGTAGTTAAATTAACATTGTAATTAGAAACAATGTAAGCCCGATAGTTACCCTTGTCTACTCCAGCTTTGTGTTTTGAAAAAAAAATGTTTTGCATTTTTTTATTGTGACATGTTTTTATAGTTTGGCAAAGACAAATTTTGGAGATGAAAATGAAATTTGAACACTTTTAATTTTTGAAAAAAAAATGTAATGAAAAGAAAGAAAGCCAAACCATGTTTTGAAAAGAATGGAGTACGTGAGGATTAAGGTCTAGGAAGAACGAGACAAAGTTAAAGCTATGAATTAAACAATTGGAACCAACTAGAGATTGGTTGAGTTGAGTGATTCTCTTAGTGTCAATCTGATGTTGATTTCGGTCTTCGAGGTTGATATTTAGGGAGTTACTCTCTTGCCAATTTACAGTCAGGGATTAGCTAATATTAAACTAATGGAAAATTTCCCATAGAATGCATAAGCATTAAGAAACCTAGGTTTGTTTCTGGAGAAATAAAGAAAAAGGATAGGCTAGTAATACACAACAAGGACTAGAAGTGACTACTAAGTAGTAAAGGGCAAGTTAGTGGGTAGATCGTGTTGTGTGGACTCGCAATTATCTGAGATGAGAAAGTCCTAAGATTCTTAGCCCATAGTAGTAGCTGTGTAGGATGCTGTTTGAGTTGAAAACAGAAAAAGCTTATTTGAAATAATAAACTTAAGTAATTGGATTAAGTCAAATAAGCTAAGAAAGAGAAAAGCCTACCTAACAAGAAACAATAAATTTAGTAAGGCAACAAACGTGACGGGAAATGAAAATGAAAATCTTAAGAAAAAGATGAATAAATATGAAAATTTTCCAAGATAAGTTGAAAAAGAGAAGAAAATTTTCTTATGCGGTTGTGCTTGGATAGGAAAATAGGAAATCTTCATAGAACAGTAATATAAAAATCCAAGTACGATTAGAAAAGGAAAACGGAGGATGTGAATTTTTCCATTTTATATCCTTTCATAACATAAGGAAATCGAATTTAGAAAATTAGATTTTTCTAAATTTCGAATTTAATGATGGATGGTAGGGTTTTGGATGCGACAATTGGGTGAACTATGCCTTATTCTATATGAGTATGGGAAAACTTGGTTGAAAATATTTTGATTTTTCAAGAATATTGCATTCATATAGAACTACAAGTATATTTAGGATGTCAGCATCATGTTTTGAAAGAGTTTTTTAAATTTGCATATATATATATATATAGGTGGATCCAAATTAGGCATACATACTTTACTATGATGTATCTCACTTTGCATATGGGCATAAGTTTGCAACAACTGGATGCACACTTGATGGATGGATATTGCGAGGGACTATCTATTTTACTCTTATTGAATTTCAGGGACGAAATTCATTAAGGGTAGGAGAATGTAACACCCCGCATTTTTAATATAATTAAAAATATGTAAAAATATGTATATATGCATAGATAGGCAAATAATGGTGAAGCATAATGAAAATTAATTAATATATGGAAGAAAAAGAAAAACTAATTCGATAACAGTGTGCGTAACGGAAAAGATAATAAAATAAGGATACTTAATTTAAATATTAGGAATTAAGTAAAACGGACATCACCATTGTGTTTTTCTTGAAATTCTACTTGAAATAGAGTCCAAGTTTGCGTAAATCGGACTCCGTATGAAGGAGTTATGGCCTTTAGAAGATTCAACAAAATTGAAAACAGTTCGAAATTCGACCCAGGCAGTTGGGCGGGAAATTTCCCGCCAAAACCAGGCAGGTCGACCTGACAGTCGTGTCGACTAGGAGGTCGACCTAACCCTAGGGAGGTCGACCAGGGGGTCGACCTATCCCCAGATCTGGACGATTTCAGCTCCTGTGACGTGTTTTGATGTGCTGTATGGGTCGGATGGCTTGTAGGTCAATCTAGGGGCTCTAAAACACTCTCTACACCTATAAATACATAGCAAGACCTAACCCTAATTCATAACAATTCCTTAAGAGGCCTTCATGCTGGCAAACTTCAACCAAACATGGCTGCCGCCCCAAAACTCTAAATTAAATTGCAAGTTCTTCATCAACTTTGGAGTTTAATCAAATCAAGTAGCAAAGTCTTCATCAACAATTCATGCTCTCCACCAACAATCAAATAAGAAGATTAAATAAGTGTTCTACATCAACAAATCGTTTATTTTCCCCAATCCAGTCAAGGTGAGTGGAATTATAATAAACTTGTTGTATAATAGTATTATTATCGTTCACCATTCCCCAGTTATAAATTCAATTCAAGATTCATGTTATAATAATTTTTCTTTTATTCTCCTTCCCCTTTTTATTTTTGGATCTAGGCTATCTCAAACCTAGACGAAATCTTATTATACATACGTATGGTTGGTATACGGAAATATTGGTCATAATCTATTTATGCAGTCGAGGAATATAATCTGCAATTTGGGGTTTGTGGCATAACGATTATTATTGCAAATATTGCGCATATTCTATTTTATGCAGTCGAGGAATATAATCTGTAATTTGGGGTTTGTGGCATAATGATTATTATTGCAAATATTGGGGTAATTGGCAAAGTATATATTGATATAATTCAAGGAAATAAGGGGAAAGGATCGTGAAATTGGTAATTTGGAGTAACTTACGCGAAAGGTAAATAAAGTTTGGATAGGGGACTTGGGGGAAAACGATTTAAAGATAAAAATCCTAATTTGATGATGAAATAGGTAAACTAGAAACCTAATCGGAATTGGATAAGTTTGGGTTTAAAACTGTCTCATGTAATTGTGAAATCTAATTCAAAAGCATAAAATTTGAGGCATGAGTGTTTTAATTAAAATTGGGTTTGATTAGTTAAAGAAATGGGAAGTTTAGAAATATAACATGAAAATTGACACTAGTGGCATAACAAGAACATGAACATATTTGTGAATTCGTTAATAGGCTAAAGATGAAACATGGCTAACTCGAGGTTAGAATTAGTTTGCAGCGTAATTCGGCCCGGATCCACCCGACATCTCCAGTGGCCGCAAACAATAGGTTCTAATGTGAGAAGTTAGTCATAACGTGCTTGAAACCCGAGGTTAGATTGAGTTGTGGTGTAATCCTGCCCGAAACCAACCGGCACATCCAGTGACCACAACAATAGGTCTAATGTGAGAGGTTGGGCATTAATAATTAATTAACGCTAATGACACATGCTAGTATGGTAAGGTTAAGTCAACATGAAATACTAGACAACACTTAACCAATTTGACTCAATATATGGGTAGGTTAAGTCAACGTGAACCGCTAGATAACGCTTAACCGTTTTGACATGATATATAGATAGGTTACGTTAACACGAACTGATAGACAACACTTAACCAATTTGACGCGATATATGGGTAGGTTAAGTCAACATGAATTGCTAGATAATACTTAACCAATTTGACTCGATATATGGGTGGCTTAAGTCAACGTGAACTAATAGATAACACTAAACCAATTTGACATAACGCATGGGTTGAATTGAATATGTGATTGGGGGTTAAGTCAACTTGGATTCATGGGCAAACTTATCCAATATAACAGTATCAAAGCAAGGAAAAGTGGGGAATGATAAGATTAAATAATAGATAAACTTATCCTAGGGATAAGAAATGAATATGACTTAAGATGTAATACAAGGCTCGAAGGGTGGGATGACTTATACCGTGAAATAAGTCTAAGCTGGAAATGTGGGAGAACACCCTCATGCTATCATTTTATAAAGAGAACTTAAGTCATGCTTGAATTCATAGGTAAACCATAGTTAAAAGGAACTAAGTAACAAACCCTAGTTTAAGAGAACTAAGAACAGAAACTAAGTATCAAACCTTGGTTAAGAGAACCAAGTAATAAACCTTAGTTAAGCGAACTAAGTAACAGAAATTAAGTATCAAACCTTGGTTAAGAGAACCAAGTAATAAACCTTAGTTAAGTGAACTAAGTAACAGAAACTAAGTATCAAACCTTGGTTAAGAGAACCAAGTAATAAACCTTAGTTAAGAGAACTAAGTAACAGAAACTAAGTATCAAACCTTGGTTAAGAGAACCAAGTAATGAACCTTAGTCAAGAGAAATAAGTAACAGAAACTAAGTATCAAACCATGGTTAAGAGAACCAAGTAATAAACCTTAGTTAAGAGAACTAAGTAAATAACAAGAAAGATGACTAAGTTGTGAACCTTAGTTAAGAAAATGAACGATTAATAGAAACTAAGTAGTAAACCTTAGTTAAGAGAACTAAGTAGTAAACCTTACTTAAGAAAACGAAAGATTCAGGAAACTAAGCAGTAAACCTGAGTTAAGAGAACTATGTAGTAAACCTTAGTAAAGAAAACCAAGTAGAATACGAGGAGGAGAAAACATCCATCTGATCATGAAGAAGGCTCCAACGGTCTAGGTTACGAAGCACGCGGCTTTGAGGGGATGTGAGGGTACTCTTGGTATCCCACTGTGAGGTTGCAGATGATCCTCCTGGGCTCACAGAGGTTAAGGTCTGCGTTAGAAGAACCAAGAGTATGCCTTAGTTGCAATATAAGCAACCTAAAGACTAGGATGGACTAGCGTGAGGCAGCGATATCTTGTTTAGCCCTTTGATAGCACGTCGTCGTCTACCTACCATCTTGAGTCAATCGAGTATGTGAAGTGGAAAGGCGGAGAACTCCAACAGACCATATACTTGCTATCTAGTTATGGGTGAGGCTTGGCCAATAGGTTTGTGGGGGCATAGGGGGCCTGCGTATAGTTCACATTCTTGATTTTCTTGGGTTCCTTTCATCAGTTGAGGGAGGGGTCAAGTGGGACCATAGACACACACAGGTAAAAACAGACCTTAGCATCTGCATCGGCAAATAACTTAAAGCTCCCAACCGAGTTCCGTGTTTCTTGATTAGCCCTGCCACGGGACTCGGGCCGCACATATAGAGGACATGTGCAACTAGACATCAATAACGATTCATGACACATACGTGGGGAAAGTCTAGGAACATATATCGCTCTGGGTAGTATGCCCTAGAATAGGGGGCATCGTTCGATAGGTAGCATAATCCCTAGTTGGAACTAGGTCGCGTAAACCTTGAATCCGAGAAGCGTTCAATAGGTAGCATAAACCCAAGTGACCCTAGGTAGCGTAAACCTTGGTTGAATCTAGGAAGCGCTCGAAAGTAAATCTTAGATTAGATCTAGATTATACACGGAATCTTGCAAGATCGAGAGTTGCAGTCCAAACGATTTCGAGAATGGTGGCACTACACTGAAGTAGTATAGATTTACGTGATGAAGCCCGTATGACATACGGCTAGGGACTGTATATATACATGGAAAGGATTAGACGAGTTGGGGGTATCTACATATACATTTTATTAGGTTAACCTACTAGTGGGACATGAGTATAGCCTAGAGAGCTAGCATTGTTAACAACCTAATAACCAAGAAAATGTAATTGAGCGGTATATGTAGAATTATACAGAAGTTTATTCTAAGTCCACTCATACAGAACTTATGTTCTGACCCCCTACTTATTACATACCTTTAGGTTAGGTTTATGACAGAGATGGTATAGCTTTGGATACTGGTTTAGCAGTATTGTTAATAAGGTAAAGCAATATTTGAATATTATAATTTATTTCCTTCCTCTGTGGGATGCTTTACGAGTTCTGACATGTTTCGCTATCTCTGTATTTTTCTGCAGGATACCAGAGCACTCAACTCGGGTTTCGGTAGATTGGATTTTTGAAAAAAAAATCGGTCTGTCAGAATCTGGATTGTCACATGTAGTCTCCAGTCGTGTTCAGGATTAGAATAGTTGCCGCTTAGTTTTCATGAATCAGTAAAGATCATTGATGAGCTCTGGCTCCCAACTAGATCCGTCCAGTATAAACGAACATGAGCTCTGGCTCCCAACTCGATTCGCCCAGTATAAACATTGAGCTTCGGCTCCCAACTGGATCCATCCAGTATAAACAAACATAAGCTCGGGCACCAAACTGGATTCGTCCAGTATAAACAAACTGTATTAGCATTTCCTCAGTCGTCTTACTCCAGTAAGCCCATCTTAAAATCTCACGGCATTTCCTCGGTCGTCTTACCCCAGTAAGGCCATCTTGGACTCCCATAGCACTTCCTTGGTCGTCTTACTCCAATAAGGTTGTCTAGGAGCCATTTTTGCGTTGTTTATCTTATCTTTTTGCAGGTACGGATTATGGATCTTAAAGATTATCCAGAACACATCTTCCTTCAACCAGCAAGGTATGTTCTAGGGGAGGGGGGCAAACTTGTTGACACACTTTTTGGCCAAAGCTGTCACACATGGAATTCCTGAATAGCAACATGCTCAAGTAGTGGAAACAACGTCAGAAGACATAGAGCCATTTGGTCGAAATCACACGATCAGTGTAAAGTGGCCCAAAACTCTTATCATACGACCTCTTTTGGGCCCAAACATAGCAATAACGGAGCTGGGCCCCATAATTCTTGTAGCCCCCTGAATGAGCTTCAAGTAGAGCTTTCGTTTGGCTCAATCGAACTTACGGTTTGGAAGTTACGCCTGTTTCCGTGAAAGGGTGTAATCTGGCATCGGCTGACAATCACTTGAATGACGCGACGAAACATCCATAGCTCGGAATATGGCTCGAACACCCTCCTCAAATCATGATGCATTCTCTTCTCGTTGGACCTACCTTGGTTCGCCTTAGTCTTCGCTCGCCTCCATCCATGGCTTGTAGACCACTACCTGACGAAACAGCTCATTCTGCACCTTAACCATCACGACCCCATGACCACGAATTGACCGTGGACACTAATCTCACGACCAGACCTCGACTCGTGAAGCCCACATCACGACCCGACCACATGACCACGAACCGATCCTTGCACCTGTTGATACACGCGTAGATCTTGACCTGTTCTCAATGCTACTCCTGCTCCTACTTTCCTGGATCAGCTGCCATGTGCCCTTTCACGTACCGTTCCTCCCAGAAGCTCTCCTACAGCTATAAATACACCAATAAATGGAATTTTAAAGGGACTTTTGGCCATTCTTCTCTGCGGTTTCCACCATTATTGAAGTGTAAGGACTTTTCATCTTCTTACATCAAAATTCACCTCTTGTAATCTCAATTAACACACGGATTGTGTGTCTACGTGTAACTGATTCCTGTAATCTATCAGTATAACAATAAGACTATAAAGTGAACGTAGGCTACATCTATAGCCGAACCACTATAAAACCTCGTGCGTTCCCTCTGATTTTACTACTTTCTGTATTATGTGATCTGCATTTGGGTGTTAGTGCCAGATTTTGGTCTAACATTTTGGCGTGCCAGGAAGGGGGCACACGATACTTCTTCACTTTCTGCGTAGATTATTTGGCTATTGGATCAATGGCAATCAAAAGGAAGAAGACTGGAACTTCCTCCCGTGTCGGGGATGCTGACGCTGAAGGCACTAGAAGCGAGGAAAGCCAGGGGGCATCCTCTCTTGGAGATCCTTCTACATACTTGACCAGAGAAGAGATGGATGGCATTCTCACTGAACCGAGAGATCAAAAGGCAAGGCAAGATGATCTCCTCCGGAAACAAAAAGAGATGATTGAAGGATTCTTCGCCCGGATGGATGGAAGGCCAAGCAATGTTCAAGTCATTGGAAATAAAGCCACTGAAGCGGCACATGCATCACATGCACTCGCGGCATCCCCTCGCTCTTGGAAATGGTCAGGATCAACCAACTTCAACTCTGGTTCAAACAAATATTAGAACGCAAGCTCATGCCCTACTACAGGAGGCAGTTCGTGATAAGGCTCCTGGACTCAATCGGCTCGGCCCCCACTCACGATTCGACCTCAACGATCCACATCAGCAGAATCAACATGAAGCAGCCCGGCAACACGAGCCAAGTCCAGATCGGGTCACACCCCACGAGCCGCGACCCGTAAGCCTTCGCCCTCCAAACTCCATACCTTATCACGAACCAGCTCGTATCGTGCACCCGATCCATGACTCGTGCTTCCCCATGACCCGCTTTGTGTAGCACACCATGAACACACAACTCATCAATAACATCCTTACTCTCAGGCATTCAACGTTGGGGGCACCAGCTCTGATCTTGGCAACTTGCAACAACTTTTCTAAGGAAATCGGCCAGCAGATCTGTTTGAATGCCTCTCAAGAATCTGCACTAATCAGAATGATTAGATGACATAAACCACACACCTTTCACTCAGGAAAGCAGGAATTCCCGCAATCCCCTGGATTTCAAAATTCCACAACTGGAGCCCTACAACGGTAGGACAGATCCTACCGTGCACTTGATGCGCTACAAATGGTACATGGAAGTTCAAATGGCATCGGAAAACAACATGGCGAAATGTTTTCCCCTCTTTTTAACTGATATTGCTGCTAGGTGGATTCGGCAACTAGAAACAGAATCGATCAGCAGTTGGAACATGTTGGTCACACGCTTCATTGAACAATTTCGGGTTCACATCACACGACCCAAGAATGTCATGTCTCTCACTACAATCAAACAGAGGCCCAGAGAAACTCTGCATTCATTCCTGGAAAGATTCAACGTTGAAGCAGCATCATTTGATCGCCCTGAACCATCCATAATATAAATGGCAGCAGCAGCCGGCGTTCTAGATAACTCAGAGTTCAAAAAATCCTTGTACCGAGATCCACCATGAAATCTCGACGAATTCTACCTTAAAGCAGATAGATTTCTGTGGGAAGAGGGTGCAACTTCCGAGAAGCGCATTCTCGACGTCAACATGCTTAAAGATGGAGAACCGTCTGAATCTGGAAAAGGCAAAGGAAAAGCCGATGTCAAGAATGACCACAACACTCAACCCCGGAGAGGGCCGAAATATGAAAGATACACTGAACTGAACGACACACTAAGCAACATCAACATGGATACAAGGGGTGTTGCCTCCTATCCGAGGCCAACCAAGAGGGAGCCAACTCTAGCGCAGTGTAACTCTGGAAGACAATGCATATTTCATGAAATAGACGGTCATAACATTGATGACTGTAGACATTTGCGAGACCTTATTGAGAACCGGGTCAGATGAGGAGAGCTACTCGAGTATGTCAGTCAACCAACAGCGCTGACACCTTCGCTGCCACCACCTATTCCCCAGAGAGGTAATGATCCTGGATCTAGAAATCGCAGGATTATCATTCGTTGATCCCACTCAGTGGATCTCTTCAGTTTACTGGACTCCGGTCCATAGTTCATGTTTTTAGGGTTTTAGGCGACTTCTCGCCCCTCCTTGTTTTCCTAGCATGCAATAAGCGTGGCAACATCGACCCACATGCACGAAACTGACCTGTAGTCTCCAATTGTGTTCAGGATTAGAATAATTGCCGCTTAGTTTTCAGGAATCAATAAAGATCATTGATGAGCTCCGGCTCCCAACTGGATCCGTCCTGTATAAACGAACAAAAACTCCGGCTCATAACAAGATCTGTCCAGTACAAAAATTGAGCTCAGGCTCCTAACTGGATCCATCCAGTATAAACAGACGTGAGCTCCGGCTCCAAACTGGATCCGTCCAGTATAAACAAACTGCATTAGCATTTCCTCGGTCGTCTTACTCCGGTAAAGCCATCTTGGAACCCCATAGCACTTCCTTGGTCGTTGTACTCCAATAAGGCCGTCTCAGAGCCATTTTTGCATTGGTTGTCTTATCTTTTTGCAGGTACGGATTATGGATCTTAAAGATTATCTAGAACACATGTTCCTTCAACCAGCAAGATATGTTCTGGGGGGCAAACTTGTTAACACACTTTTTGTTAAAAGCTGTTACACATGAAATTCCTGAATAGCCACATGCTTAAGTAGTGGAAACAACATCAGAAGACATAGAGCGATTTGGTCGAAATCACACCATCAACGTAAAATGACCCAAAACTCCTATCAGACGACCTCTTTTGGGCCCGAAAATAGCAATTACAGAGCTAGACTTCAAGTAGAGCTTTCTTTTGGCTCAATCGGACTTACAGTTTGGAAGTTATGCTCGTTTCTATGAAAGGGTGTAATCTGGCATCGGATGACAATCACTTGAATGACGCGACGAAACATCAATAGCTCAGAATATGGATCGAGAACCCACCTCGGATTGTGATGCACTCTCGGCTCGTGGGACCTACCTTGGTTCGCCCTAGTCTCCGCTCGCCCCCATCCATGGCTCGTAGACTACTACCTCACGAACTAGCCTCTGGTGAACCTTGACCATCATGACCCCATGACCACGACTCGACTGTGGACACTAAGCTCGCGACCAGACCTCAGCTCGTGAAGCCCACGTCATGACCCGATCACATGACCATGAACAGATCCCTGCACCTGCTGAAACACTCATAGATCTTGACCTGTTCTCAAGGCTACTCCTGCTCCAACTTTCCCGGATCGGCTGCCACGTGCACTGTCACGAACCGGTCCTCCCAGAAGCTCTCCTACAGCTATAAATACACCACTAAATTGAATTTTGAAGGGAATTTTGGCTATTCTTCTCCTTGGTTTTCACCATTACTGAAGTGCAAGGACTTTGCATCTTCCTACATCAAAATTCACCTCTTGTAATCTTAATTAACACATGGATTGTGTGTCTACATGTAACTGATTCTTGTAATCTGTCAGTATAACAATAAGATTATAAAGTAGATGTAGGCTACATCTACAGCCGAACAACTATAAAACCTCGTGTGTTCCCTCTGATTTTACTATTTTCTGTATTCTGTGATCGGTGATATGCATTTGGGTGTTAGTGCCAGATTTTGGTCTAACATTTTGGCGTGCCAAGAAGGGGGCACACGATACTTCTTCAACTTTCTGCTTAGAATATTGGATCAATGGCAGTCAAAAGGAAAAGACTGGAACTTCCTCCCATAATGAGGATGCTGAAGCTGAAGGCACTAGAAACGAGGAAAGCCAAGGGCATCCTCTCATGGAGATCCTTCTGCATACTTGACCAAAGAAGGGATGGATGGCGTTCTCGCTGAACTGAGAGATCAAATGGCAAAGCAAGATGATCTCCACCGGAATCAACAAGAGATGATTGACAGATTCTTCACTCGGGTGGATGGAAGGCCGAGCAATGTTCAAGTCATTGGAAATGAAGACACTGAAGCGACACATGCATCACATGCACTCGGGGAAACCCCCTCGCTCCTGGAAATGGTCTGGATCGTGCACCCCGATCACGAATCGGCCTCGCTCTTGGCGCGCCAGCAATGTTCAAGCTCATGCCCAACCGCAGGAGGCGGTTCGTGATGAGGCTCCTAGATTCGATCGGCTCACCCCCCCCCACTCACGAATCGGCCTCCACGATCCACATCAGCAGAATCAGCAAGAAGCAGCTCGACGTCACGAGCCAAGTCCAGATCGGGTCACACCCCACGAGCTGCGACCCGCAAGCCTTTGCCATCCAAACACTTATCACGAACCGGATCGGATCGTGCACCCCGATCCACGACTCGTGCTTCCCCACGACCTGCTTCGTGCAGCACACCGTGAAAACACAATAACTCATCAACAACTTCCTCACTCTCAGGCATTCAACGCTGAGGGCACCAGCTTTGATCTTGGCAACTTGCAACAACTCTACGAAGGAAATCAGCTAGCAGATCTGATTGAACTCCTCTCAAAAGGCCGCACTTATCAGAATGACGTGGAAGATGTCAACCACACTCCTTTCATTCAAGAAATCAAGAATTCCCGCAATTCCCCGAATTTCAAACTTCCACAAAAAGAGCCCTACAATGTAAGGACAGATCCTACCGTGCACTTGATGCGCTACAAACGGCACATGGAGTTTGAAATGGCATCGGAAAACGTCATGGAGAAAAGTTTTCCCCTGTTTTTAACTGATATTGCTGCTAGGTTTATTCGGCAGCTCGAAACAGAATCAATCAGCAGTTGGAACATGTTGGTCACACGCTTCATTGAATAATTTCGGGTTCACATCGCACGACCCAAGAATGTCATGTCTCTAACTACAATCAAATAGAGGCCCAGAGAAACTCTGCATTCATTCCTGGAAAGACTCAACGTTGCATCAGCTTCAGTTGATTTCCCTAAACCATCAATGGTATTAATGGCGGCAGTATTCGGCGTTCTAGATAACTCAGAGTTCAAAAAATTCTTGTACCGAGATCCACCATGAAATCTCGGCGAATTCTACCTTGAAGCAGATAGATTTTTGTGGGAAGAAGATGCAACTTCCGAGAAGTGCATTCTTTATGTCAACATGCTTAAAGATGGGGAACCGTTTGATTCTGGAAAAGGCAAAGGAAAAGCCAATGTCAAGAATGACCGCGACACTCAGCCCCGGAGAGGTACCGAAATATGAAAGATACACTGAATTGGACGACACTCTAAGCAACATCTACATGGATATAGGGGGTGCTGCCTCCTATCCGAGGCCTCCCAAGACGGATCCAACTCTAGCACAGCGTAACTCCGGAAGATACTGCATATTTCATGACATAGACGGTCATAACACTGATGACTGCAGACATTTGCGAGACCTTGTTGAGGATCGGGTCAGACGAGGAGAGCTACTCGGGTATGTATCTCAACCAACAGCGCCGAAACCTGCGCTGCCACCACCTATTCCCTAGAGAGGGAACGATCCTGGATCGAGAAATCGCGGGATTATCATTCGCTGATCCCACTCAATGGATCTTTTCAGTTTACCGGACTCCGGTCCATAGTTCATGTTTTCAGGCTTTTAGGCGGCTTCTCACACCTCCTTGTTTTCTCTGCATGCAATAAGCACGACAACATCGGCCCACACGCACAGAACCGACCTGTAGTATCCAGTCGTGTCCAGGATTAGAATAATTGCCGCTTAGTTTTCATGAATCAATAAAGATCATTGATGAGCTCTGGCTCCCAACTGAATCCGTCCAGTATAAACAAACATGAGCTCCGGCTCCAAACTAGATCCATCCAGCATAAACATTGAGCTCCGGCTCCCAACTGGATCTGTCCAGTATAAACAGACATGAGCTCCAGCTCCAAACTGGATCCGTCCAGTATAAACAAACCGCTTTAGCATTTCCTCGGTTGACTTACTCCGGGAAGGCCGTCTTGGAACCTCACGGCACTTACTCGGTCGTCTTACCCGATAAGCTCATCTTGGTTCCCCAATAGCACTTCCTTGGTCGTCTTACTCAGGCAAGGCAGTCTCGGAGCCATTTTTGCATTGTTTGTCTTATCTTTTTGAAGGTACGGATTATGGATCTTACAGATTATGCAGAATACATCTTCGTTCAACCTACAAGATATGTTCTAGGGGAGCAAACTTGTTGACAAAATTTTTGGTCAATGCAGTCACACATGGAATTCCTGAATAGCAACACGCTCAAGTAGTGGAAACAACGTCAGAAGACATAGAGCGATTTGGTCGAAATCACACCATCAACGTAAAATAGCCAAAAACTCCTATCAGACGACCACTTTTTGGCCCAAAAACAGTAATTATGGAGTTAAACTCCGAAACTCTTGTAGCCCTCTGAATGAGCTTCAAGTAGGGATTTCGTTTGGCTCAATCGGACTTACGGTTTGGAAGTTACGCCCGTTTCCGTCAAAGGGTGTATTCTGGCATCGACTGACAATCACTTGAATGACGCGACGAAACATCAATAGTTCGGAATATGGCTCGAGCCCCCTCCTTGGCTCGTGTTGCACTCTCGGCTCGTGGGAACTACCTTGGTTCTCCCTAGTCTCCGCTCCCCCCATCCATGGCTCGTAGACCACTTCCTCACGAACCAGCTCGTGGTGCACCTTGACCATCACAACCCCATGACCACGACTCGGCCTTGGACACTAAGCTCGCGACCAGACCTTGGCTCATGAAGCCCACATCGCGACCCAAACACATGACCATGGACCGATCCCAGCACCTACTGATACATGTGTAGATCTTGACCTGTTCTCAAGGCTACTCCTACTTTCCGGAATCGCCTGCCACGTGCCCTGTCACGAACCAGTCCTCTCAGAAGCTCTCCTATAGCTATAAATACACCACTACATGGAATTTTGAAGGGAATTTTGGCCATTCTTCTCCGTGGATTCCACCATTACTGAAGTGTAAGGACTTTGCATCTTCATACATCAAAATTCACCTCTTATAATCTCAATTAACACACGGATTGTGTGTCAATATGTAACTGATTCTTGTATTCTATCAGTATAACAATAAGATTATAAAGTGGACATGGGCTACATCTACGGCCGATCCACTATAAAACCTCGTGTGTTCCCCATAATTTTACTATTTTATGTATTCTTTGATCTGAATTTGGGTGTTAGTGCTAGATTTTGGTCTAATATTTTGGTGCGACAGGAAGGGGCACACGATACTTCTTCAACTTTCTGATTAGATTATTTGGCTATTGGATCAATGGCAATCAAAAGGAAGAAGACTGTAACTTACTCCCATGCTGAGGATGTTGACGCTGAAGACACTAGAAACGAGGAAAGCCAGGGGGCATCCTCTCATGGAGATCCTTCTGCATACTTGACCAGAGAAGAGATGGATGACATTCTCACTGAACTGAGAGATCAAATGGCAAGGCAAGATGATATCCTCCGGAAATGACAAGAGATGATTGACGAATTCTTCGCTCGGGTGGATGGAAGGCTGAGCAAAGTTCAAGTCACTGGAAATGAAGCCACTGAAGTTGCACATGCATCACATGGACTCGAGGGCAACCTCTCGCTCTTGGAAATGGTCAGGATCGACCAACTTCAGCTCCAATTCAAATGGATTTCAGAACGCAAGCCCATGCCCAACAGCAGGAGGCGGTTCATGATGAGGCTCATGGACTCGAACGGCTCCCCCCCCCCCACTCACGAATCTGCCTCCACGATCCACATCAGCATGAAGCAGCGTGGCATCATGAGCCAAGTCCAGATTGGGTCAGACCCCATGAGCCGCGACCCACAAGCCTTCGCTCTCCAAACACCATACCTTATCATGAAACGGATCGGATCGTGCACCCCGATCCACGACTTGTGCTTCCCCACGACCCATTTCGAGCAGCACACCATGAACACACAATAACTCATCAACAGCTTCCTCACTGTCAGGCATTCAATGCTGGGGGCACCAGCTCTGGTTTTGGCAACTTGCAACAAGTTTTCGAAGGAAATCGGCTTGCAGATCTGATTGAACGCCTCTCAAGAGGCCGTACTTATCAGAATGACGTGGATGACGTCAACCACACTCCTTTCACTCATGAAATCAGGAATTCTCGCAATCCCCCGGATTTCAAACTTCCACAACTGGTTCCCTACAATGGAAGGACAGATCCTACCGTGCACCTGATGCGCTACAAACGACACATGGAAGTTAAAATGGCATTGGAAAACGTCATGGCGAAATGTTTTCCCCGCTTTTTAACTAATGTTGCTGCTAGGTGGATTCAGCAGCTCGAATTGAAACGTCATGGAAACTTGCAACATCTTTTCGAAAGAAATCGGCTAGCAGATCTGATTGAAAGCCTCTCAAGAGGCCGCACTTATCAGAATGACGTGGATGACGTCAACCACACTCCTTTCACTCAGGAAATCAGGAATTTCCGCAATCCTCCGTATTTCAAACTTCCACAACTTGAGCCCTACAACGTAAGGACAGATCCTACTGTGCACCTAATGCACTACAAACATTACATGGAGTTTCAAATGGCATCGGAAAACATCATGGCGAAATATTTTCCCCTCTTTTTAACTGCTATTGCTGCTCGGTGGATTCGGCAGCTAGAAACAGAATCGATCAGCAGTTGGAACAAGTTGGTCACATGCTTCATTGAACAATTTCGGGTTCACATCGCATGGCCCAAGAATGTCATGTTTCTCACTACAATCAAACAGAGGCCCAGAGAAACTCTATGTTCATTCCTGGAAAGATTCAACGTTGCAGCAGCATTATTTGATCGCCCTGAACCATCCATGGTATTAATGGCAGCAGTATCCGGCGTTCTAGATAACTCAGAGTTCAAAAAATCCTTGTACGGAGATCCACCACGAAATCTTGGCGAATTCTACCTTGAAGCAGACATATTTCTGCGGGAAGAAGATGCTGATATACGCACATCACGACCCGGCTCGGCTCGTGAAGCCCACATCACGACCCGATAACATGACCACAAGTCGATCCCTGCACCTGCTGATACACGCGTAGATCTTGACCTGTTCTCAAGGCTACTCCTGCTCCTACTTTCCCGGATCAGCTGCTACGTGCCCTGCCACAGACCGGTCCTCCCATAAGCTATCCTACAGCTATAAATACACCACTACATGAAATTTTGAAGGGACTTTTAGCCATTTTCTCCGCAGTTTCCACCATTACTGAAGTGCAAGGGCTTTGCATCTTCCTACATCAAAATTCACCTCTTGTAATCTCAATTAACACAGGATTGTGTATCTACATGTAACTGATTCTTGTAATCTGTCAGTATAACGATAAGATTATAAAGTGGACGTAGGCTACATCTACAGCCGAACCACTATAAAACCTCTTGTGTTCCCTCTGATTTTACTATTTTCTGTATTATGTGATCTATTATCTACATTTGGGTGTTAGTGCTAGATTTTGATCTAACATTTTGGCATGCCAGGAAGGGGCACTTGATACTACTTTAAATTTCTGCTTAGATTATTTGGTTATTGGATCAATGGAAATCAAAAGAAAGAAGACTGGAACTTCATCCCATGTTGAGGATGTTGACGCTGAAGGCACTAGAAACGAGGAAAGCCAAGGGGCATCCTCTCATGGATATTCTTCTGCACACTTGACTAGAGAAGAGATGGATGGCGTTCTCACTGAACTGAGAGATCAAATGGCAAGGCAAGATGATCTCCTTTGGAAACAACAAGAGACGGTTGACGGATTCTTCGCTCTGATGGATGGAAGGCCGAGCAATGTTAAAGTCATTGGAAATGAAGCCATTGAAGTGGCACATGCATCACATGGACTCGGGGGCACCCCCTCGCTCTTGGAAATGGTTAGGATCGACCAACTTCAGCTCCGGTTCAAACGGATATCAGAACGCAAGCTGATGCCCAAAAGCAGGAGGCGGTCCATGATAAGGCTCCTGGACTCGATCAGTTCTCCCCCCCACCTCACGAATCGGCCTCCACGATCCACATCAGCAGAATCAGCATGAAGCATCTCGGCGTCACGAGGCAAGTCCAAATCGCGTCAAACCCCAAGATCCGCGACCCGCAAGCCTTCTTCCTCCAAACACCATGCCTTGTCACGAATCGGATCAGATCGTGCACCGCGATCCACGACTCGTGCTTCCCCATGACATGCTTCGTGTAGCACACCATGAACACACAACAACTCATCAGCAGCTTCTTCACTCTCTGGCATTCAACGCTGGGGGCACCAGCGCTGATCTTGGCAGCTTGCAACAACTTTTCGAAGGAAATCGGCTAGTAGATCTGATTGAACGGCTCTCAAGAGGCTTCACTTATCAAAATGATGTGGATGACATCAACCACACTTTTTTCACTCAGGAAATCAGGAATTCCCGCAATCCCCTATATTTCAAACATCCGCAACTAGAGCCCTACAACGGAAGGAAGGATTCTACTATGCACCTGATGCGCTACAAACGGCACATGGAGGTTCAAATGGCATCGGAAAACATCATGGCGAAATTTTTTCCCCTCTTTTTAACCAATATTGCTGCTAGGTGGATTCGCCAGCTAGAAATAGAATCGATCAGTAGTTGGAACATGTTGATCGCACGCTTCGTTGAATAATTGCGGGTTCACATCGCACGACCCAAGAATGTCATGTCTCTCAATACAATCAAACCGAGGCCCATAGAAACTATGCGTTCATTATTGGAAAGATTCAACGTAGCAGCATCAGTTGATCACCCTAAACCATCCATGGTATTAATGGTAGCAATATCCGGCCTTCTAGTTAACTCAGAGTTCAAAAAAATCCTTGTACCGAGATCCACCACGAAATCTCGGCAAATTCTAACTTGAATCAGATAGATTTCTATGGGAAGAAGATGCAACTTCCGAGAAGCGCATTCTCGATGTCAACATGCTTAAAGATGGAGAACCGTCTGATTTTGGATAAGGCAAAGTTAAAGCCGATGTCAAGAATGACCGCAACACTCAACCCTGGAGAGGGCCGAAATATGAAAGATACGCTGAACTTAACGACGCTCTAAGCAATATCTACATGGATACCGGGGTGCTGCCTCCTATCTGAGGCCTCCCAAGAGGGAGCCAACGCTAGCACAACGTAACTCTAGAAGACATTGCATATTTCATGACATGGACAGTCATAACACTGATAACTACGGACATTTGCGAGACCTTGTTGAGGATCGGGTCATACGAGGAGAGCTACTCGAGTATGTCACTCAACCAACAGCGCTGACACCTGTGCTTCCACTACCTATTCCCCAAAGAGGGAACGATCCTGGATCGAGAAATTGTGGGATTATCATTCGATGATCCCAGTTAGTGGATCTCTTTAGTTTACCGGACTCCGATCCATAGTTCATGTTTTTAGGCTTTTAGGCGACTTCTCGCCACTCTTTGTTTTCTCTGCATGCAATAAGCACGGCAACATCGGCCCACAAACATGTAACCGACCTGTAGTCTCCAGTCGTGTTCAGGATTAGAATAATTGCCGCTTAGTTTCCAAGAATCAATGAAGATCATTGATGAGCTCCGACTCTCAACTGGATCCGTCTTTATAAATAAACGTGAGCTATGACTCCCAACTGGATCCGTCCAGCATAAACATTGAGCTCCGGCTCCTAACTGGATCCGTCCATTATAAACTGACATGAGCATTGGCTCCAAACTGGATCCATCCAGTATAAACAAACTGCGTTAGCATTTTCTTGGTCGTCTTACTCCAGTATGGCCGTCTTGGAAACTCACGATATTTCCTCGGTCGTCTTACCCCGGTAAGGCCGTCTTGGAACCCCATAGCACTTCCTTGGTTGTCTTACTCTGATAAGGCCATCTCGCAGCCATTTTTGCATTGTTTGTCTTATCTTTTTGCAGGTACGATTATGGATCTTACATATTATCCTGAACACATCTTCCTTCAACCAGCAAGATATATTCTGGAGGGGAAAACTTGTTGACACACCTTTTGGTCAAAGTTGTCATACATGGAATTCCTGAATAGCAACACGCTCAAGTAGTGGAAACAACGTGAGAAGACATAAAGCGATTTGGTCGAAATCACACCATCGACGTAAAATGGACCAAAATTCCTACCAGACGACTTTTTTGGGCCTGAAAATAGTAATTACGGAGCAAAGCTCCGTAACTCTTGTAGCCCTCTGAATGAACTTCAAGTAGATCTTTCGTTTGGCTCAATCAGACTTACGGTTTGGAAGTTATGCCCGTTTACGTGAAAGGGTTTAATCAGGAATCGGCTGACAATCACTTGAATGACGCTACGCAACATCCATAGCTCGAAATACGGCTCGAGCACCCTCCTCGGATCACTCTTGGCACGTGGGACCTACCTTGGTTCGCCCTAGTCTCCGCTCGCCCCCTATCCATGGCTCGTAGACCACTACCTCACGAACCAGCTCATGGGGCACCCTGACATCATGACCCCATGGGCACGACTCGACCGTGGACACTAAGCTCGCGACCAGACCTTGGCTCGTGAAGCCCACATCATGACCCGACCACATGATCACGAACCGATCCCTGCACCTGCTGATACATGCTCGGATCTTGACCTGTTCTCAAGGCTACTCCTGCTTCTACTTTCCCAGATCGGCTGCCACGTGCCCTGTCACGAACCAGTCCCCCCAGAAGCTCTCCAACAGCTATGAATACACCACTGCATGGAATTTTGAAGGGACTTTTGCCTATTCTTCTCCGCGGTTTCCACCATTACTGAAGTGCGAGGACTTTGCATCTTCCGACATCAAAATTCACCTCTTGTAATCTCAATTAACACACGGATTGCGTGTCTACATGTAACTGATTCTTGTAATCTGTCAGTATAACAATAAGATTATAAAGTGGACGTAGGCTACGACTATAGCTGAACCACTATAAAACCTCGTGTGTTCCCACTGATTTTACTATTTTCTGTATTCTGTGATTGTGATCTGCATTTGGGTGTTACTGCCAGATTTTGGTCTAACATTTTGGCATGCCAGGAAGGGGGCACGCGATACTTCTTCAACTTTCTTCTTAGATTATTTGGCTAATTGATCAATGACAATTAAAAGGAAGAAGACTGGAACTTCCTCCCATGCTAAGGATGCTAACGCTGAAGGCACTAGAAACGAGGAGAGCGAGGGGGCATCCCCCCATGGAGATCCTTCTGCATACTTGACCAGAGAAGAGATGGATGGCGTTCTCACTAAACTGGGAGATCAAATGGCAAGTCAAGATGATCCCCTCCGGATAAAACAACAGATGATTGACGGATTCTTCGCTCGGATGGATGGAAGGCCGAGCAATGTTCTAGTCATTGGAAATGAAGCCATTGAAGTGGCACATGCATCACATGGACTCGGGGGGCACTCCCTTGCTCTTAGAAATGGTCAGGATCGACCAACTTCAGCTCCGGTTCAAACGGATATCAGAACGCAAGCTCATGCCCAACAGCAGGAGCCGGTTCGTGAGGAGGCTGCTGGACTCGATCGGCTCGCCCCTCCTCCCGCTCACGAATCGGCCTCCATGATCCACATCAGCATAATCAGCACGAAGCAACTCGGCATCACGATCCAAGTCCAGATCGGGTTAGACCCCACGAGCCGCAACCCGCAAGCCTTTGTCCTCCTAACACCACACCTTATCACGAACCGGATCGGATCGTGCACCCTGATCCACGACTCGTGCTTCCCTACGACTCGCTTCATGCAGCACACCATGAACACGCAACAACTCATCAGCAGCTTCCTCACTCTTAAGCATTCAATGCTGGGGGCACCAGCTCTGATCTTGGCAACTTGTAACAACTTTTCGAAGGAAATCGGCTAGCATATTTGATTGAACGCCTCTCAAGAGGCCGCACTTATCAAAATGACATGGATGACGTCAACCACATTCCTTTCACTCAGGAAATCAGGAATTCTCGCAATCCGCCAGATTTCAAACTTTCACAACTGGAGCCCTACAACGGAAGGACAGATCCTACTATGGACCTGATGCGCTACAAACGGCACATGGAGGTTCAAATGGCATCGGAAAACGTCATGGAGAAATGTTTTCCCCTCTTTTCAACTGATATTGCTACTTGGTGGATTCGGCAGCTAGAAATAGAATCGATCAGCAGTTGGAACATGTTGATCGCACGCTTCATTGAACAATTTCGGGTTCACATCGCACGACCCAAGATGTCATGTTTCTCACTACAATCAACCAAAGGCCCAAAGAAACTATTTATTCATTCCTAGAAAGATTCAACGTTGCAGAAGCAGCAGTTGATCGCCCTGAACCATCCATGGTATTAATGGCAGCAGTGTCCGGCGTTCTAGATAACTCAGAGTTCAAAAAATCGTCGTACCGAGATGCACCATGAAATCTCAGCAAATTCTACCTTGAAGAAGATAATTTTCTGTGGGAAGAAGATGCAACTTCCGAGAAGCGCATTCTCGATGTCAACATGATTAAAGATGGAGAACCGTTTGATTCTGGAAAAGGCAAAGGAAAAACCGATGTCTAGAATGACCGCAACACTCAGCCCTGGAGAGGGTTAAAATATGAAAGATACACTGAACTAAATGACACTCTAAGCAACATCTACATGGATACATGGGTGTTTCCTCCTATCCGAGGCTTCCCTAGAGGGAGCCAACGCTAGCAGAGCGTAACTCCGGAAGACATTGCATATTTCATGACATAGACGGTCATAACACTGATGACTGTAGACATTTGCGAGACCTTGTTGAGGACCGGGTCAGACGAGGAAAGCTACTCGAGTATGTCACTCAACCAACAGCGCCGACACCTGCGCTACCACCACCTATTCCCCAGAGAGGGAACGATCCTGGATCGAGAAATCGTGCGATTATCATTTGCTGATCCCACTCGGTGAATCTCTTCAGTTTACCGGACTTCGTTCCATAGTTCATGTTTTTAGGCTTTTAGGTGACTTCTCGCCCCTCCTTGTTTTCTCTGCATGCAATAAGGGCGGCAACATCGGCCCACACGCATGGAACCGGCCTGTAGTCTCCAGTTGTGTTCTGGATTAGAATAATTGCTGCCTAGTTTTCATGAATCAATAAAGATCATTGATGAGCTCCGGCCCCCAACTGGATCTGTCCAGTATAAACAAACATGAGCTTCGACTCCCAACTGGATCCGTCAAGTACAAACTTTGAGCTCCGGCTCCCAACTAGATCCGTCCAGTATAAACGGATATGAGCTCGGATCCAAACCGGATCAGTCTAGTATAAACAAACTGCATAAGCATTTCCTTGATCGTCTTACTCAGGTAAGGCCGTCTTAGAAACTCACGGTATTTCCTCGGTCGTCTTGCCCAGGTATGGCCGTCTTGGAACCCCAAAGCACTTCCTTGGTCGTATTACTCCGATAAGGCCGTCTTGGAGCCATTTTTTCATTGTTTGTCTTATATTTTTGCAGGTACGGATTATGGATCTTATAGATTATGCAGAACACATCTTCCTTCAACTAGCAAGATATGTTCTGGTGGGAAAACTTGTTGACACACTTTGTGGTCAAAGCTATCACACATGGAATTCCTGAATAGCGACACTCTCAGGTAGTGGAAACAACGTCAGAAAACACAGAGCGATTTGGTCGAAATCACACCGTCAACGTAAAATGGCCCGAAACTCCTATCAGATGACCTCTTTTGGGCCCGAAAATAGCAATTATATAGCTCAACTTCATAAATCTTGTAGCCCCATGGATGAGATTCAACTAGAGCTTTCGTTTGGCTCAATCGGACTTACGGTTTGGAAGTTACGCCCGTTTTTGTGAAAGGGTGTAATCTGGCATCGACTGACAATCACTTGAATGACGCGACGAAACAAAAATAGCTCGGAATATGGCTCGCGCACCCTCCTCAGATCGTGATGCACTCTCGGCTCGTGGGACCTACCTTGGTTCGCCCTAGTCTCCGCTTGCCCCGCATCCATGGCTCGTAGACCACTACCTAATGAACAAGCTCGTGGTGCACCTTGACCATCACGACCCCATAACCACGCTCAACCGTGGACACTAGGCTCGTGACGAGACCTCGGCACGTGAAGCCCACATCACGACCCAACCACATGACCACGAACCGATCCCTGCACCTGCTGATACATGCGTAGATCCTAACATGTTCTCAAGGTTACTCCTGCTCCAACTTTCTCGGATCGGCTTCCACGTGCCCTGTCACGAACCGGTCCTCCTAGAAGCTCTCCTGCAGCTATAAATACACCACTACATGGAATTTTGAAGGGATTTTTGTCCATTCTTCTCCGCGGTTTCCACCATTACTGAAGTGCAAGGACTTTGCATCTTTCTACATCAAAATTCACCTCTTGTAATCTCAATTAACACATGGATTGTGTGTCTACATGTAACTAATTCTTGTAACCTGTCAGTACAACAATAAGATTAAAATTGGACGTAGGCTACATCTACAGCTGAACCACTGTAAAATCTCATGTGTTACCTCTGATTTTACTACATTCTGTATTCTGTGATCTGTGATCTGCATTTGGGTGTTAGTGCCAGATTTTGGTCTAACATTTTGGCGTTCCAGGAAGGGGGCATACGATACTTCTTCAACTTTCTTCATAGATTATTTGGCTATTGGATCAATGGAAGTCAAAAGGAAGAAGACTGGAACTTCCTCCTATGCTGAGAATGCTGACACTGAAAGCACTAGAAACAAGGAAATCCAGGGGGCATCCTCTTATGGAGGTCCTTCTACAAACTTGACCAGAGAAGAGATGGATGGCGTTCTCACTGAACCGAGAGATCAAATGGAAGGGCCAGATGATCTCCTCTGGAAACAACAAGAGATGATTGACGGATTCTTCGCTTAGAAGGATGGAAGGCCGAGAAATGTTCAAGTCATTGGAAATCAAGCCACTGAAGCGGCACATGCATCATATGGACTCAGGGGCACCCCCTTGCTCTTGGAAATGGTCAAGATCGACCAACTTCAGCACCGGTTCAAACGGATATCCGAACGCAAGCTCATGCCCAGCAGTAGGAGGCAATTCGTGATGAGGATCCAGGACTCGATCGGCTCGCCCCCCTCACGAATTGGTCTCCATGATCCACATCAGCAGAATCAACATGAAGCAGCTCGGCGTCACAAGCTAAGTTCAGATCGGGTCACACCCCACAAGCTACGACCCGCAAGCCTTCGCCCTTTAAACACCATACCTTATCACGAACTAGATCGGATCGTGCACCATGATCCACGACTCGTGCTTCCCCACGACCCGCTTCGTGCAACACACCATGAACACACAACAACTCATCAACAACTTCCTCACTCTCAGGCATTTAACGCTGGGGGCAACAACTCTGATCTTGACAACATGCAACAACTTTTCAAAGGAAATCGGCTAGCAGATCTGATTAAAAGCCTCTCAAGAGGCTGAACTTATAGAATGATGTGGATGACGTCGACCACACTCCTTTCACTCAGGAAATTGGGAATTCCCGCAATCCCCCGAATTTCAAACTTCCACAACTGGAGCCCTACAACGGAAGGGCAGATCCTACCGTGCACCTGAGGCGATACAAATGGCACATGGAGGTTCAAATGGCATTGGAAAACGTCATGGAAAAATGTTTTCCCCTCTTTTTAACTGATATTGCTGCTAGGTGGATTCGGCAGCTAGAAGAAGAATCGATCAGCAGTTGGAACATATTCGTCGCATGCTTCATTTAACAATTTCGGGTTCACATCGCACGACCCAATAATGTCATGTCTCTCACTACAATCAAATAGAGGCCCAGAGAAACTTTGTGTTCATTCCTGGAAAGATTCAACATTGCAGTAGCAATAGTTGATCGCTCTGAACCATCCATGGAATTAATGGCAGGGGTATCCGACGTTCTAGATAACTCAGAGTTCAAAAAATCCTTGTACCGAGACCCACCACGAAATCTCGACGAATTCTACCTTGAAGCAGACTGATTTCTGCGGGAAGAAGATGCAACTTCCGAGAAGCGCATTCTCGATGTCAACGTGCTTAAAGATGGAGAACCGTCTGATTCTGGAAAAGGAAAAAGAAAAGCCGATGTCAAGAATGGCCGCAACACTCAGCGCCAGAGAGGGCCGAAATATGAAAGATACACTGAACTGAACGACACTCTAAGCAACATCTGCATGGATACAGGAGGTGCCGCCTCCTATCCGAGGCCTCCCAAGAGGGAGCCAAAGCTAGCACAACGTCACTCCGGAAGACATTGCATATTTCATGACATAGACGGTCATAACACTAATGACTGCAGACATTTGCGATACCTTGTTGAGGACCGGGTTAGACGAGGAAAGCTATTCGAGTATGTCACTCAACCAATAGCACCGACACCTGCGCTGCCACCACCTATTCCCCAGAGAGGGAACGATCCTAGATCGAGAAATCGCGGGATTATCATTCGCTGATCCCACTCAGTGGATCTCTTCAGTTTACCGGACTCCATTCCATAGTTCATGTTTTTAGGCTTTTTGGCGACTTCTTGCCCCTCTTAGTTTTCTCTACGTGCAATAGGCCCGACAACATCGGCCCACACACACGAAACCGACCTGTAGTCTCCAGTCGTGTTCAGGATTAGAATAATTGCCTCTTAGTTATCATAAATCAATAAAGATCATTGATGAGCTTCGGCTCCCAACTGGATCCGTCCAGTATAAATAAACATGGGCTCTGGCTCCCAAACGGATCCGTCCAGTATAAACATTGAGCTCCGGCTCCAAACTGGATCCATCTAGTATAAACAGATATGAGCTCCGGCTCCAAACTGGATCCGTCCAGTATAAACAAACTACATTAGAATTTCCTTGGTCGTCTTACTCCAGTAAGGCCATCTTGGAACCTCACGGCATTTTCTCGGACGTCTTACCCCGGTCAGGCCATCTTGGAACCCCATAGCACTTCCTTGGTCGTCGTACTCTGATAATGCCATCTCACAGCCATTTTTGCATTATTTGTCTTATCTTTTTGCAGGTACGGATTATGGATCTTACAGATCATCAAGAACACTTCTTCCTTCAACCAGCAAGATATATTCTAGGGGGGCAAACTTGTTGACACACTTTTTGGTCAAAGCTGCCACACATGGAATTCCTAAATAGCAACATGCTCAAGTAGTGAAAACAACGTCAGAAGACATAGAGCGATTTGGTCAAAATCACACGATCAACGTAAAATGGCCCAAACTTCTATCAGACGACCTATTTTAGGCCGGAAAAAAGCAATTATGGAGCTAAGCTCCATAACCCTTGTAGCCCTCTGAATGAGCTTTAAGTAGAGCTTTCGTTTGGCTCTATCGAACTTACGGTTTGGAAGTTACGCCAGTTTCCGTGAAAGGGTGTAATCTAGCATCGGCTGACAATCACTAGAATGATGCGACGAAACATCAATAGCTCGGAATATGGCTCGTGAACCCTCCTCAGATCGTGATGCACTCTCGGCTCATGGGACCTGCCTTGGTTCGCCCTAGTCTCCACTCGCCCCACATCCATGGCTCATAGAGCACTACCTCACGAACCAGCTCACGGTGCACCTTGACCATCACGACCCCATGACCCGACCGTGGACACTAAGCTCACGACCAGACCTCGGCTCATAAAGCCCACATCATGACCCGATCACATGATCACGAACCAATCTCTGCACCTGCTGATACACGCGTAGATCTTGACCTGTTCTCAAGGCTACTCCTGCTCCTACTTTCCCGGATCGGCTTCCACGTGCCCTGTAACGAATCGGTCCTCCCAGAAGCACTCCTAGAGCTATAAATACACCACTACATGGAATTTTGAAGGGACTTTGGGAAATTCTTCTCCGCGGTTTCCACCATTACTGAAGTGCAAGGACTTTGCATATTCCTACATCAAAATTCACCTCTTGTAATGTAACGACCCTGAATTTTGGGGACAATTTAAAATTTATTTTATGTGATTTTAAATGAGTTTTGATATTTAAAATAATCTATTTTAAATAATAAGGATCACAAATTTGGTTCAAATCGAAGTTAGAATGAATAAATTAATTTTAATTATAAAAAGAGCTGGAAATAGCGCGGTAGATTGAAAAGTCAAACTTGAACATTGACTGACCATACAGGATGCAAAATTTAACAGATTTTAGTAAAACCAAAAATATTAGAATCTATTTAAAAATATCTTTCCAACGAATCCGAAAAATCGAAATTTCATAGCGGAAATCAAAAGTTATGACCAATTCAATTTTTAGAAAGGTCGATGGGTAATTTGCATAGGACAAAAATGCTACTTTTCACATATGTAGGAATTTGAACTCGAAACCACTTCCATTGGTTTCAGAATGACGTTTCTGCATTGAAAAACAATAAACACTTATATGTTTCGAGTTTCAGAAAATATTTGTTTAAAAATGCATTTTTAATATTAAATATATTCGCCTTGAAAATAGCCATTTTTCAAAAAGTCTCAAAATCGAACGAAATTAATTTTGTTGTGATCGAATCGTCATAAGAAAGCCAAAAATAATTTTTTTGGATTTTTCTAGGTCCGTATGTGGTCCCGGTGAATTTCTGTGTGCGTTTGAATTGAAAATAAAGGATTTATTTTGAAAATAAAAGAAACATGCGTATAACTTCAGAATTGGACTTTGGGGATAGCGCCATCGCGTTCAGAAGACGTCAAAACATTAAGATCGACAGTCGTTGAGCGCGAATCGGAGTTCGAATGGAAAATCACTTTTTTTGGAATTATTAAATAATATAATAATTAAAATACCCTAGAAATACCGTATAAATACGGATGAACAATACGTCTTCTTCCTCTTTGCTGAGCCGCCGAAACCCATCACTACTCAGAATTTCAAACTCCGATTCCAACCTCATTTCTCAACGAAAAACTTCGTGTAAATACTCATTTCGAAGCTCTTCGCGAGCTCTTCGATTCTAGATAAGGAGCATCCCTCCCCGTGCCCCGTAGCTCCGCCACCAGGCCCCCGAACCAGCGCCGAACGCACCCCCCTGGGCCCACCACGTCAGCGCGCGGCCTCCCCCCTTCCCGGCGTAGATGCACCTCTCGTAGCCGGACAACCTCCAACAAACGGCTCGTCGTTTCGTCAACTACAACTCCAGAAAATCGAATTTGAAGTTTTGAACAAATTCTGAAAATAAGGTATGCTTCAGATTTTGCGACGCTTTTAAGCGTTGCTGCAGCAGTTGTTAAAAGTCAGAATTATTCAAACATTGATAACTAATGCGTATGAACCCCGAATCTGAAAATTTCAGATCCGACAGGACCGTGGCGACGAGTAGGCTTTGCTGAGACTGATTAGGGTGAGAATTTTATTTTTTTAAATTTAATTCAATTTATTTAATTATTATTTGCATGATTATTAACAGTAGAATTAATATGACACGATGTTTAAACATAGTTCTAAACCGTTCATGCCATGTTGATTTTACATATGCTGTGTGAAACCCCATCTTGCAATTTACCTCGATGTTAGTATCGAATCTGATCCTATTGTTGTATTTGTATGTTGTTATGCGATGTGATGAGAATTTACAGTTTATTTGATGTAAATAAGAACGAGACTTGTGATGAAATTTACATATTCTTTCTTTTCTTTTTTGTGTAAAATTGAAATAGGGGAAAATTAACATTTATTTTGGTGTTAATAATAAGTAATTTTCAATACATGAAAAATTAACATTTTAATGTTAATTAAATAGTAATTTTACCGCAAGTGTACATTAACATTTTTAATGTTAATATTATAGAAATTCAACCGTATGTACATTAACATTTTTAATGTTAATATTATAGAAATTCAACCGTATGTACATTAACATTTTTAATGTTAATATTATAAAAATTCAACCGTATGATGACATTAACATTTTTAATGTTAATATTATAAATTAAATATTGGACATGTAAAATTTCACATTTTTACTTATGTGAATAAAATAAATTATTAGGCATGTAACACATTTTTATTAATGTGAATAAATTGTAATGTGAATAAAATGGTAATTTTAACTGTATGCACAATATGCATTCTTATTAATGTAATATATATAAAAATTTACTCCGCAGGTGAAATTTAAATTTTTAGAAACGTAACTAAAGTTTACCTTTTATTTTATGTAAACAAATTGAGAATGTGAAATGTAACTAAAGTTTACGTTTTATTTTATTAAGAATGTGATATGTAAATAAAGTTTACATTTTTATTAATGTAACATATTCAAGGACTTCACCGTAGGAAAAGATTACATTTTTATCAATGTAATCAAAGTAGGAATTGGTGTTAACATTAAATTTACATTTAATTATGTAAAATTAAGGTATGAAATTTGGAATGACATAAATTTACATTTAATTATGTAAAACCAAAGTAGGAATTTGTGTTAACATGAAATTCACATTGAATTATGTAAAATTAAAGTGATGAGAAATTAACATTTTGTTTAATGTTAAATATAAGGAATTTACATGGTATGAGAAAGTAACATTATTTTTTTAAATGTTAATAATAAGAAACTACACCGCATGAGCAATTAACATTATTTTTAATGTTAATTAAATAGTAATTTCACCGCATGTGTAAATTAACATTTTTAATGTTAAAGATAACACCGTATGATGTAATTAACATTTTTAATGTTAATATAATAAAATTTTAACCGTAGGATGTCATTAATATTTTTGATGTTAATGTAAAAGTATTTACAACGTATGATAAATTAACATTTTTGTGTCAATGTTAAAAATAAGAATTTACATCGTATGATAAGATTAACATTATTTTTAATGTTAAATAAAAAGAATTTACATCGTATGATAAGATTAACTCTATTTTTTAATGTTAAAGTAAAAGAATTTACATCGTAGGATGATTAACATTATTTTTAATGTTAAAGTAAAAGAATTTCACCGTAGAAGGATTTAACATTATTTTTAATGTTTAAATAAAAGGATTTCACCATAGGGTAATTAACATTATTTATAATGTTAGTATATAAGGAATTTGACCGTAAGATGAATTAACATTGTTTTTAATGTTAATATATAGTGAATTCCACCGTAGTATGAATTAACATTATATTTTGTTTATGTTAGAATAAAGGAAATTCAACCGTAGGTTGAATTAACTTAATTTTAATGTTAAATTAAAGAGTAACTTAACCGTAGGATCAAGCTACATTATTTTTAATGTAAAGTAATAAAGTAATTTAACATAGGATGAGATTACATTATTTTTAATGTTAATAAAGGATAATTTAACCATAGGGTTAATATACATTTATTTTTAATGTTAATATTAAGAGAATTACTTCGTAGGATAAAATTTACATTATTTTATAATGTTAACATAAAAGAGAATTGACCGTAGGAATGTTACATTTTTTTTATGAAATTAAGAAGGAATTACACCATAGGGTGAGTTAACATTATTTTTAATGTTAATAAAGGGTAATTTGACCATAGGATAAGTCAACATTATCTGTAATGTTAAAATTAAGAAAATATGCATCGTAGGATGAGTTAACATTATTCTAAATGTTAATATAAAAAGTGTATATACCATAGGGAAAAATTTACATCATTTTAATGTTAAAATAAAGGAATTCCACCGTAGGATGAGTTTACATTTTATTCAATGTAAATAAGTAAGAATGCGACATGTAAATGCAAGTTTACATTTTATTCAATGTAAATAAGTAAGAATGCGATATGTAATGAAAGTTTACATTTTATTCAATGTAAATAAGTAAGAATGCGACATGTAAATGCAAGTTTACATTTTATTCAATGTAAATAAGTAAGAATGAGATATGTAATGAAAGTTTACATTTTATTCAATGTAAATAGGTAAGAATGTGACATGTAATTTCAAGTTTGCATTTTATTAAATGTAAAGAAAACAATAATGCGATATGTAATGAAAGTTTACATTTTAATTAATGTAAATAAAAATATGATTTTGAGAGTGCGTCGTTAAATAAGAAGTTTGACTATTTTAAATAATTAAAATAAAATGAATTGTTAATAAAAATAATTATTAACAAATAAGAAGGATTTTCAAGATATATATATGTATATACATACGAGGATTGTTTGGGAAGTCCGAGATATTCTCATCCCAAATTAATCCAGCGGCGTTAAAGATCGAAGTAAGAAGACGACGTATGAAGACCGTAAATCTTCCCTCGAATGGACAGCGATCGAGATCCTGAATTGACTTGCTACCAATTCATGGGTCAAGGTCATTGCCCAGACGTACACGTTGATTTCACGGATTTGACTTTCGTTCAGACCCAGAGCATAAGTTTAAATGTATGGTGTGTCTGACATCGTACTTCGTTATATATCAAATTGTTGATTTTCTGTTAATATATAAATGTTTGGTGGTGAGAATTTATTCTCTACTTAACACCCGTTTATACATTGACGGACGATCAATGGTACGGTATGGAGTGACAGTGTGGCACACTAAGATGCAATGATCAAGGTTTATTGTTGAAAAGCAGAACCTTGTGGAGACGATCAAAGCATGGCCTGTTTAGGCGTAGCTTTGTGTAACGGGACTTCGTGAGCCTCACACCTCGGTTGAGTCAAAAACGGGCGAAGGGAACGCATGGAAAGCAGCACGTTTCTTTCTAGCTAGAAGTAGTGTCAGGGACCTCCCAGCGCTGATACTTTACTTATGTGGATGATGGAATGTGGCGCGCCTCGGATAGGTCCTATAGGACCGGGAAACGTGTGCTTAGGAATTGCCAATCCGCTAAGCTGTATTTGCGGACCGGCCCTGCCATTTCCAAGGGTTCTCCGCGGGGAATCCTGAGACATTAGCTAGAGTGTCTCGAATCGGTAAGGAGCTCCGCTCTAGCCTTGACTCATGATGGAAACCAAAATCCAAATACGAACCGACGAATTTGATTGTATTACTAGTATGGAGGCATAGTATATGGTACCTATGCTTCCTAAGATTAATACATTTACTTTGAAATGCTTTCATATACACTAATAATAATATTAGATGCGTATTTGCCGTATTTAGCATGTTTAATCACCATAAGGTAAAACCCTATCCTCTGGTGTGCGTTGCATTGTGTGATGGGACTTGGGTCTTATGGTGATTCCATTTTTTCCAAAAAGCATTGCGTTGTTTACGATGTACTTATTTATTTGTTATGACACTTTAAATTATGCACGGCAATCCATTAGAGTAAACCCGTTCCAAGTTAGCGGCGTGGTCTTTGGATTTGCCTTATATCTAATAGTTATTTTACTTAAGAATTCTCACACCAGTCCCACGACTGACCCATAGTTTGTTTCACCTTTTTTGCAAACTTGGGTGCCCTCTCTTCTACACGGGCAGCCGAGTAGACAAGTTCATTCTTTGCTTGGAGTTTTTCTTTGGAGCCGCTTATCATTTTTCTTGGATTTGCTTTTGTGGAGAGGTGATGACTTGGAGCTTGAAGACATTTATCTTTTGTTTCTATGGCATCTTTTCTTTCCTTTTAGACATCAAACTTATTTCTTTTCTGCAACTTGTTGTAATAGCTTAGATTCTGTGACTGTGGATTTTCTGTGATTGATGACATTATAATTTTCCACTGCTATAATGTTATTACTCTATGAATTTCCTTTGCTATATTTTATCTGTATTCTGTTTTATTGTATTTATGTTATATTCCAAAAATGATTACTCCTACTTTCATTCCGTGGAAGTTTGGGGTCATCACAGTTGGTATCAGAGCTTTGGTTTACAAAGCGGAATATAACATATTTATAATAATTCGTTTACGTAGAATCACTATATTCTACGGCGAACAGTTCATGAGATACATAATAGCCAGTCACTTAATCGTCATCTTTTCTTTCGTCCTTCGATCTTTTCTATCTCCTAGAATCACCATTTCAGTTGTTTTGACTCTCCCCTTGATCGTGCATTCGAAGAAGACTAAGTGAAGTGGCGATGCTCAATTGGCACATGTTTACGAAGGAACGAAAGGACCAACTTCTTCGGTGGAAAGCCTGATGTTATAAACGTTACCATCTCTGTTAAAAACATTCTCTGTGTTTATTCTTCCTCTTCTATTTTTCTTTTTCCTTTTCGAGGACGAAAAGTTTTTAAGTGAGGGAGACTGTAACGACCCTGAATTTTGGGGCCAATTTAAAATTTATTTTAAGTGATTTTAAATGAGTTTTGATATTTAAAATAATCTATTTTAAATAATAAGGATCACAAATTTGGTTCAAATCGAAGTTAGAATGAATAAATTAATTTTAATTATAAAAAGAGCTAAAAATAGCGCGGTAGTTTGAAAAGTCAAACTTGAACTTTGACTGACCATACAGGATGCAAAATTTAACAGATTTTAGTAAAACCAAAAATATTAGAATCTATTTAAAAATATCTTTCCAACGAATCCGAAAAATCGAAATTTCATAGCGGAAATCAAAAGTTATGGCCAATTCAATTTTTAGAAAGTTCACTGGGTAATTTGCATAGGACAAAAATGCTACTTTTCACATATGTAGGAAATTGAACTCGAAACCACTTCCATTGGTTTCAGAATGACGTTTCTGCATTGAAAAACAGTAAACACTTATATGTTTCGAGTTTCAGAAAATATTTGTTTAAAAATGCATTTTTAATATTAAATATATTCGCCTTGAAAATAGCCATTTTTCAAAATGTCTCAGAATCGAACGAAATTAATTTTGTTGTGATCGAATCGTCATAAGAAAGCCAAAAATAATTTTTCTGGGTCCGTATGTGGTCCCGGTGAATTTCTGTGTGCGTCTGAATTGAAAATAAAGGATTTATTTTGAGAATAAAAGAAACATGCGTATAACTTCAGAATTGGACTTTGGGGATAGCGCCATCGCGTTCAGAAGACGTCAAAACATTAAGATCGACAGTCGTTGAGCGCGAATCGGAGTTCGGATGGAAAATCACTTTTTTTTGGAATTATTAAATAATATAATAATTAAAATACCATAGAAATACCGTATAAATACGGATGAACAGTACGTCTTCTTCCTCTTTGCTGAGCCGCCGAAACCCATCACTACTCAGAATTTCAAACTCCGATTCCAACCTCATTTCTCAACGAAAAACTTCGTGTAAATACTCATTTCGAAGCTCTTCGCGAGCTCTTCGATTCTAGATAAGGAGCATCCCTCCCCGTGCCCCGTAGCTCCGCCACCAGGCCCCCGAACCAGCGCCGAACGCACCCCCCCAGGGCCCACCACGTCAGCGCGCGGCCTCCCCCCTTCCCGGCGTGGATGCACCTCTCGTAGCCGGACAACCTCCAACAAACGGCTCGTCGTTTCGTCAACTACAACTCCAGAAAATCGAATTTGAAGTTTTGAACAAATTCTGAAAATAAGGTATGCTTCAGATTTTGCGACGCTTTTAAGCGTTGCTGCAGCAGTTGTTAAAAGTCAGAATTATTCAAACATTGATAACTAATGCGTATGAACCCCGAATCTGAAAATTTCAGATCCGCCAGGACCGTGGCGACGAGTAGGCTTTGCTGAGACTGATTAGGGTGAGAATTTTATTTTTTAAAATTTAATTTAATTTATTTAATTATTATTTGCATGATTATTAACAGTAGAATTAATATGACACGATGTTTAAACATAGTTCTAAACCGTTCATAACATATGATGTGAAATCTAAATTGCCTATAGTGCTATGTGATTAGATCTGAAATTTTAGGCTTAAATCTGAATTCATAATTAATTAAAATTAATTATGTGTTATTTATTTAACCATGCCATGTTGATTTTACATATGCTGTGTGAAACCCCATCTTGCAATTTACCTCGATGTTAGTATCGAATCTGATCCTATTGTTGTATTTGTATGTTGTTATGCGATGTGATGAGAATTTACAGTTTATTTGATGTAAATAAGAACGAGACTTGTGATGAAATTTACATATTCTTTCTTTTCTTTTTTGTGTAAAATTGAAATGGGGGAAAATTAACATTTATTTTGGTGTTAATAATAAGTAATTTTCAATACATGAAAAATTAACATTTTAATGTTAATTAAATAGTAATTTTACCGCAAGTGTACATTAACATTTTTAATGTTAATATTATAGAAATTCAACCGTATGTACATTAACATTTTTAATGTTAATATTATAGAAATTCAACCGTATGTACATTAACATTTTTAATGTTAATATTATAGAAATTCAACCGTATGTACATTAACATTTTTAATGTTAATATTATAAAAATTCAACCGTATGATGACATTAACATTTTTAATGTTAATATTATAAATTAAATATTGGACATATAAAATTTCACATTTTTACTTATGTGAATAAAATAAATTATTAGGCATGTAACACATTTTTATTAATGTGAATAAATTGTAATGTGAATAAAATGGTAATTTTAACTGTATGCACAATATGCATTCTTATTAATGTAATATATATAAAAATTTACTCCGCAGGTGAAATTTAAATTTTTAGAAACGTAACTAAAATTTACCTTTTATTTTATGTAAACAAATTGAGAATGTGAAATGTAACTAATGTTTACGTTTTATTTTATTAAGAATGTGATATGTAAATAAAGTTTACATTTTTATTAATGCAACATATTCAAGGACTTCACCGTAGGAAAAAGATTACATTTTTATCAATGTAATCAAAGTAGGAATTGGTGTTAACATTAAATTTACATTTAATTATGTAAAATTAAGGTATGAAATTTGGAATGACATAAATTTACATTTAATTATGTAAAACCAAAGTAGGAATTTGTGTTAACATGAAATTCACATTGAATTATGTAAAATTAAAGTGATGAGAAATTAACATTTTGTTTAATGTTAAATATAAGGAATTTACATGGTATGAGAAAGTAACATTATTTTTTTAAATGTTAATAATAAGAAACTACACCGCATGAGCAATTAACATTATTTTTAATGTTAATTAAATAGTAATTTCACCGCATGTGTAAATTAACATTTTTAATGTTAAAGATAACACCGTATGATGTAATTAACATTTTTAATGTTAATATAATAAAATTTTAACCGTAGGATGTCATTAATATTTTTAATGTTAATGTAAAAGTATTTACAACGTATGATAAATTAACATTTTTGTGTCAATGTTAAAAATAAGAATTTACATCGTATGATAAGATTAACATTATTTTTAATGTTAAATAAAAAGAATTTACATCGTATGATAAGATTAACTCTATTTTTTAATGTTAAAGTAAAAGAATTTACATCGTAGGATGATTAACATTATTTTTAATGTTAAAGTAAAAGAATTTCACCGTAGAAGGATTTAACATTATTTTTAATGTTTAAATAAAAGGATTTCACCATAGGGTAATTAACATTATTTATAATGTTAGTATATAAGGAATTTGACCGTAAGATGAATTAACATTGTTTTTAATGTTAATATATAGTGAATTCCACCGTAGTATGAATTAACATTATATTTAGTTTACGTTAGAATAAAGGAAATTCAACCGTAGGTTGAATTAACTTAATTTTAATGTTAAATTAAAGAGTAACTTAACCGTAGGATCGAGCTACATTATTTTTAATGTAAAGTAATAATGTAATTTAACATAGGATGAGATTACATTATTTTTAATGTTAATAAAGGATAATTTAACCATAGGGTTAATATACATTTATTTTTAATGTTAATATTAAGAGAATTACTTCGTAGGATAAAATTTACATTATTTTATAATGTTAACATAAAAGAGAATTGACCGTAGGAATGTTACATTTTTTTTTATGAAACTAAGAAGGAATAACACCATAGGGTGAGTTAACATTATTTTTAATGTTAATAAAGGGTAATTTAACCATAGGATAAGTCAACATTATCTGTAATGTTAAAATTAAGAAAATATGCATCGTAGGATGAGTTAACATTATTCTAAATGTTAATATAAAAAGTGTATATACCATAGGGAAAAATTTACATCATTTTAATGTTAAAATAAAGGAATTCCACCGTAGGATGAGTTTACATTTTATTCAATGTAAATAAGTAAGAATGCGACATGTAAATGCAAGTTTGCATTTTATTCAATGTAAATAAGTAAGAATGCGATATGTAAATGCAAGTTTACATTTTATTCAATGTAAATAAGTAAGAATGCGATATGTAATGAAAGTTTACATTTTATTCAATGTAAATAAGTAAGAATGCGACATGTAAATGCAAGTTTACATTTTATTCAATGTAAATAAGTAAGAATGAGATATGTAATGAAAGTTTACATTTTATTCAATGTAAATAGGTAAGAATGTGACATGTAATTTCAAGTTTGCATTTTATTAAATGTAAAGAAAACAAGAATGCGATATGTAATGAAAGTTTACATTTTAATTAATGTAAATAAATATATGATTTTGAGAGTGCGTCGTTAAATAAGAAGTTTGACTATTTTAAATAATTAAAATAAAATGAATTGTTAATAAAAATAATTATTAACAAATAAGAAGGATTTTCAAGATATATATATATATGTATATACATACGAGGGTTGTTTGGGAAGTCCGAGATATTCTCATCCCAAATTAATCCAGCGGCGTTAAAGATCGAAGTAAGAAGACGACGTATGAAGACCGTAAATCTTCCCTCGAATGGACAGCGATCGAGATCCTGAATTGACTTGCTACCAATTCATGGGTCAAGGTCATTGCCCAGACGTACGCGTTGATTTCACGGATTTGACTTTCGTTCAGACCCAGAGCATAAGTTTAAATGTATGGTGTGTCTGACATCGTACTTCGTTATATATCATATTGTTGATTTTCTGTTAATATATAAATATTTGGTGGTGGGAATTTATTCTCTACTTAACACCCGTTTATACATTGACGGACGATCAATGGTACGGTATGGAGTGACAGTGTGGCACACTAAGATGCAATGATCAAGGTTTATTGTTGAAAAGCAGAACCTTGTGGAGACGATCAAAGCATGGCCTGTTTAGGCGTAGCTTTGTGTAACGGGACTTCGCGAGCCTCACATCCCGGTTGAGTCAAAAACGGGCGAAGGGAAAGCCGGGAAAGCAGCACGTTTCTTTCTAGCTAGAAGTAGTGTCAGGGACCTCCCAGCGCTGATACTTTACTTATGTGGATGATGGAATGTGGCGCGCCTCGGATAGGTCCTATAGGACCGGGAAACGTGTGCTTAGGAATTGCCAATCCGCTAAGCTGTATTTGCGGACCGGCCCTGCCATTTCCAAGGGTTCTCCGCGGGGAATCCTGAGACATTAGCTAGAGTGTCTCGAATCGGTAAGGAGCTCCGCTCTAGCCTTGACTCATGATGGAAACCAAAATCCAAATACGAACCGACGAATTTGATTGTATTACTAGTATGGAGGCATAGTATATGGTACCTATGCTTCCTAAGATTAATACATTTACTTTGAAATGCTTTCATATACACTAATAATAATATTAGATGCGTATTTGCCGTATTTAGCATGTTTAATCACCATAAGGTAAAACCCTATCCTCTGGTGTGCGTTGCATTGTGTGATGGGACTTGGGTCTTATGGTGATTCCATTTTTTCCAAAAAGCATTGCGTTGTTTACGATGGACTTATTTATTTGTTATGACACTTTAAATTATGCACGGCAATCCATTAGAGTAAACCCGTTCCGCGTTAGCGGCGTGGTCTTTGGATTTGCCTTATATCTAATAGTTATTTTACTTAAGAATTCTCACACCAGTCCCACGACTGACCCATAGTTTGTTTCACCTCTTTTGCAAACTTGGGTGCCCTCTCTTCTACACGGGCAGCCGAGTAGACAGGTTCATTCTTTGCTTGGAGTTTTTCTTTGGAGCCGCTTATCATTTTTCTTGGATTTGCTTTTGTGGAGAGGTGATGACTTGGAGCTTGAAGACATTTATCTTTTGTTTCTATGGCATCTTTTCTTTCCTTTTTAGACATCAAACTTATTTCTTTTCTGCAACTTGTTGTGATAGCTTAGATTCTGTGACTGTGGATTTTCTGCGATTGATGACATTATAATTTTCCGCTGCTATAATGTTATTACTCTATGAATTTCCTTTGCTATATTGTATCTGTGTTCTGTTTTATTGTATTTATGTTATATTCCAAAAATGATTACTCCTACTTTCATTCCGTGGAAGTTTGGGGTCATCACAGTTGGTATCAGAGCTTTGGTTTACAAAGCGGAATATAACATATTTATAATAATTCGTTTACGTAGAATCACTATATTCTACGGCGAACAGTTCATGAGATACATAATAGCCAGTCACTTAATCGTCATCTTTTCTTTCGTCCTTCGATCTTTTCTATCTCCTAGAATCACCATTTCAGTTGTTTTGACTCTCCCCTTGATCGTGCATTCGAAGAAGACTAAGTGAAGTGGCGATGCTCAACTGGCACATGTTTACGAAGGAACGAAAGGACCAACTTCTTCGGTGGAAAGCCTGATGTTATAAACGGTACCATCTCTGTTAAAAACATTCTCTGTGTTTATTCTTCCTCTTCTATTTTTCTTTTTCCTTTTCGAGGACGAAAAGTTTTTAAGTGAGGGAGACTGTAACGACCCTGAATTTTGGGGCCAATTTAAAATTTATTTTAAGTGATTTTAAATGAGTTTTGATATTTAAAATAATCTATTTTAAATAATAAGGGTCACAAATTTGGTTCAAATCGAAGTTAGAATGAATAAATTAATTTTAATTATAAAAAGAGCTAGAAATAGCGCGGTAGTTTGAAAAGTCAAACTTGAACTTTGACTGACCATACAGGATGCAAAATTTAACAGATTTTAGTAAAACCAAAAATATTAGAATCTATTTAAAAATATCTTTCCAACGAATCCGAAAAATCGAAATTTCATAGCGGAAATCAAAAGTTATGGCCAACTCAATTTTTAGAAAGTTCATTGGGTAATTTGCATAGGACAAAAATGCTACTTTTCACATATGTAGGAAATTGAACTCGAAACCACTTCCATTGGTTTCAGAATGACGTTTCTGCATTGAAAAACAGTAAACACTTATATGTTTCGAGTTTCAGAAAATATTTGTTTAAAAATGCATTTTTAATATTAAATATATTCGCCTTGAAAATAGCCATTTTTCAAAAAGTCTCAGAATCGAACGAAATTAATTTTGTTGTGATCGAATCGTCATAAGAAAGCCAAAAATAATTTTTCTGGATTTTTCTGGGTCCGTATGTGGTCCCGGTGAATTTCTGTGTGCGTTTGAATTGAAAATAAAGGATTTATTTTGAGAATAAAAGAAACATGCATATAACTTCAGAATTGGACTTCGGGGATAGCGCCATCGCGTTCAGAAGACGTCAAAACATTAAGATCGACAGTCGTTGAGCGCGAATCGGAGTTCGGATGGAAAATCACTTTTTTTTGGAATTATTAAATAATATAATAATTAAAATACCCTAGAAATACCGTATAAATACGGATGAACAGTACGTCTTCTTCCTCTTTGCTGAGCCGCCGAAACCCATCACTACTCAGAATTTCAAACTCCGATTCCAACCTCATTTCTCAACGAAAAACTTCGTGTAAATACTCATTTCGAAGCTCTTCGCGAGCTCTTCGATTCTAGATAAGGAGCATCCCTCCCCGTGCCCCGTAGCTCCGCCACCAGGCCCCCGAACCAGCGCCGAACGCACCCCCCCAGGGCCCACCACGTCAGCGCGCGGCCTCCCCCCTTCCCGGCGTGGATGCACCTCTCGTAGCCGGACAACCTCCAACAAACGGCTCGTCGTTTCGTCAACTACAACTCCAGAAAATCGAATTTGAAGTTTTGAACAAATTCTGAAAATAAGGTATGCTTCAGATTTTGCGACGCTTTTAAGCGTTGCTGCAGCAGTTGTTAAAAGTCAGAATTATTCAAACATTGATAACTAATGCGTATGAACCCCGAATCTGAAAATTTCAGATCCGCCAGGACCGTGGCGACGAGTAGGCTTTGCTGAGACTGATTAGGGTGAGAATTTTATTTTTTAAAATTTAATTTAATTTATTTAATTATTATTTGCATGATTATTAACAGTAGAATTAATATGACACGATGTTTAAACATAGTTCTAAACCGTTCATAACATATGATGTGAAATCTAAATTGCCTATAGTGCTATGTGATTAGATCTGAAATTTTAGGCTTAAATCTGAATTCATAATTAATTAAAATTAATTATGTGTTATTTATTTAACCATGCCATGTTGATTTTACATATGCTGTGTGAAACCCCATCTTGCAATTTACCTCGATGTTAGTATCGAATCTGATCCTATTGTTGTATTTGTATGTTGTTATGCGATGTGATGAGAATTTACAGTTTATTTGATGTAAATAAGAACGAGACTTGTGATGAAATTTACATATTCTTTCTTTTCTTTTTTGTGTAAAATTGAAATGGGGGAAAATTAACATTTATTTTGGTGTTAATAATAAGTAATTTTCAATACATGAAAAATTAACATTTTAATGTTAATTAAATAGTAATTTTACCGCAAGTGTACATTAACATTTTTAATGTTAATATTATAGAAATTCAACCGTATGTACATTAACATTTTTAATGTTAATATTATAGAAATTCAACCGTATGTACATTAACATTTTTAATGTTAATATTATAGAAATTCAACCGTATGTACATTAACATTTTTAATGTTAATATTATAAAAATTCAACCGTATGATGACATTAACATTTTTAATGTTAATATTATAAATTAAATATTGGACATGTAAAATTTCACATTTTTACTTATGTGAATAAAATAAATTATTAGGCATGTAACACATTTTTATTAATGTGAATAAATTGTAATGTGAATAAAATGGTAATTTTAACTGTATGCACAATATGCATTCTTATTAATGTAATATATATAAAAATTTACTCCGCAGGTGAAATTTAAATTTTTAGAAACGTAACTAAAGTTTACCTTTTATTTTATGTAAACAAATTGAGAATGTGAAATGTAACTAAAGTTTACGTTTTATTTTATTAAGAATGTGATATGTAAATAAAGTTTACATTTTTATTAATGTAACATATTCAAGGACTTCACCGTAGGAAAAAGATTACATTTTTATCAATGTAATCAAAGTAGGAATTGGTGTTAACATTAAATTTACATTTAATTATGTAAAATTAAGGTATGAAATTTGGAATGACATAAATTTACATTTAATTATGTAAAACCAAAGTAGGAATTTGTGTTAACATGAAATTCACATTGAATTATGTAAAATTAAAGTGATGAGAAATTAACATTTTGTTTAATGTTAAATATAAGGAATTTACATGGTATGAGAAAGTAACATTATTTTTTTAAATGTTAATAATAAGAAACTACACCGCATGAGCAATTAACATTATTTTTAATGTTAGTTAAATAGTAATTTCACCGCATGTGTAAATTAACATTTTTAATGTTAAAGATAACACCGTATGATGTAATTAACATTTTTAATGTTAGTATAATAAAATTTTAACCGTAGGATGTCATTAATATTTTTAATGTTAATGTAAAAGTATTTACAACGTATGATAAATTAACATTTTTGTGTCAATGTTAAAAATAAGAATTTACATCGTATGATAAGATTAACATTATTTTTAATGTTAAATAAAAAGAATTTACATCGTATGATAAGATTAACTCTATTTTTTAATGTTAAAGTAAAAGAATTTACATCGTAGGATGATTAACATTATTTTTAATGTTAAAGTAAAAGAATTTCACCGTAGAAGGTTTTAACATTATTTTTAATGTTTAAATAAAAGGATTTCACCATAGGGTAATTAACATTATTTATAATGTTAGTATATAAGGAATTTGACCGTAAGATGAATTAACATTGTTTTTAATGTTAATATATAGTGAATTCCACCGTAGTATGAATTAACATCATATTTTGTTTATGTTAGAATAAAGGAAATTCATCCGTAGGTTGAATTAACTTAATTTCAATGTTAAATTAAAGAGTAACTTAACCGTAGGATCGAGCTACATTATTTTTAATGTAAAGTAATAAAGTAATTTAACATAGGATGAGATTACATTATTTTTAATGTTAATAAAGGATAATTTAACCATAGGGTTAATATACATTTATTTTTAATGTTAATATTAAGAGAATTACTTCGTAGGATAAAATTTACATTATTTTATAATGTTAACATAAAAGAGAATTGACCGTAGGAATGTTACATTTTTTTTATGAAATTAAGAAGGAATAACACCATAGGGTGAGTTAACATTATTTTTAATGTTAATAAAGGGTAATTTAACCATAGGATAAGTCAACATTATCTGTAATGTTAAAATTAAGAAAATATGCATCGTAGGATGAGTTAACATTATTCTAAATGTTAATATAAAAAGTGTATATACCATAGGGAAAAATTTACATCATTTTAATGTTAAAATAAAGGAATTCCACCGTAGGATGAGTTTACATTTTATTCAATGTAAATAAGTAAGAATGCGACATGTAGATGCAAGTTTACATTTTATTCAATGTAAATAAGTAAGAATGCGATATGTAATGAAAGTTTACATTTTATTCAATGTAAATAAGTAAGAATGCGACATGTAAATGCAAGTTTACATTTTATTCAATGTAAATAAGTAAGAATGAGATATGTAATGAAAGTTTACATTTTATTCAATGTAAATAGGTAAGAATGTGACATGTAATTTCAAATTTGCATTTTATTAAATGTAAAGAAAACAAGAATGTGATATGTAATGAAAGTTTACATTTTAATTAATGTAAATAAAAATATGATTTTGAGAGTGCGTCGTTAAATAAGAAGTTTGACTATTTTAAATAATTAAAATAAAATGAATTGTTAATAAAAATAATTATTAACAAATAAGAAGGATTTTCAAGATATATATATATATATATATATATATATATATATATATGAATATACATACGAGGATTGTTTGGGAAGTCCGAGATATTCTCATCCCAAATTAATCCAGCAGCGTTAAAGATCGAAGTAAGAAGACGACGTATGAAGACCGTAAATCTTCCCTCGAATGGACAGCAATCGAGATCCTGAATTGACTTGCTACCAATTCATGGGTCAAGGTCATTGCCCAGACGTACGCGTTGATTTCACGGATTTGACTTTCGTTCAGACCCAGAGCATAAGTTTAAATGGATGGTGTGTCTGACATCGTATTTCGTTATATATCATATTGTTGATTTTCTGTTAATATATAAATGTTTGGTGGTGGGAATTTATTCTCTACTTAACACTCGTTTATACATTGACGGACGATCAATGGTACGGTATGGAGTGACAGTGTGGCACACTAAGATGCAATGATCAAGGTTTATTGTTGAAAAGCAGAACCTTGTGGAGACGATCAAAGCATGGACTGTTTAGGCGTAGCTTTGTGTAACGGGACTTCGCGAGCCTCACACCCCGGTTGAGTCAAAAACGGGCGAAGGGAACGCAGGGAAAGCAGCACGTTTCTTTCTAGCTAGAAGTAGTGTCAGGGACCTCCCAGCGCTGATACTTTACTTATGTGGATGATGGAATGTGGCGCGCCTCGGATAGGTCCTATAGGACCGGGAAACGTGTGCTTAGGAATTGCCAATCCGCTAAGCTGTATTTGCGGACCGGCCCTGCCATTTCCAAGGGTTCTCCGCGGGGAATCCTGAGACATTAGCTAGAGTGTCTCGAATCGGTAAGGAGCTCCGCTCTAGCCTTGACTCATGATGGAAACCAAAATCCAAATACGAACCGACGAATTTGATTGTATTACTAGTATGGAGGCATAATATATGGTACCTATGCTTCCTAAGATTAATACATTTACTTTGAAATGCTTTCATATACACTAATAATAATATTAGATGCGTATTTGCCATATTTAGCATGTTTAATCACCATAAGGTAAAACCCTATCCTCTGGTGTGCGTTGCATTGTGTGATGGGACTTGGGTCTTATGGTGATTCCATTTTTTCCAAAAAGCATTGCGTTGTATACGATGTACTTATTTATTTGTTATGACACTTTAAATTATGCACGGCAATCCATTAGAGTAAACCCGTTCCGCGTTAACGGCGTGGTCTTTGGATTTGCCTTATATCTAATAGTTATTTTACTTAAGAATTCTCACACCAGTCCCACGACTGACCCATAGTTTGTTTCACCTTTTTTGCAAACTTGGGTGCCCTCTCTTCTACACGGGCAGCCGAGTAGACAGGTTCATTCTTTGCTTGGAGTTTTTCTTTGGAGCCGCTTATCATTTTTCTTGGATTTGCTTTTGTGGAGAGGTGATGACTTGGAGCTTGAAGACATTTATCTTTTGTTTTTATGGCATCTTTTCTTTCCTTTTTAGACATCAAACTTATTTCTTTTCTGCAACTTGTTGTAATAGCTTAGATTCTGTGACTGTGGATTTTCTGTGATTGATGACATTATAATTTTCCGCTGCTATAATGTTATTACTCTATGAATTTCCTTTGCTATATTGTATCTGTGTTCTGTTTTATTGTATTTATGTTATATTCCAAAAATGATTACTCCTACTTTCATTCCGTGGAAGTTTGGGGTCATCACATGTAATCTCAATTAACACACGGATTGTGTGTCTACATGTAACTGATTCTTGTAATCTGTCAGTATAACAATAAGATTATAAATTGGACGTAGGATACATCTACAGTCGAACCACTATAAAACCTCGTGTGTTCCCTCTAATATTACTATTTTCTGTATTCTGTGATCTATGATCTACAGTTAGGTGTTTGCGGCGTATTTAGGTCTAACATTTTTGCACGCCAGGAAGGGGTCACACGATACTTCTTCAACTTTCTGCTTAGATTATTTGGCTATTGGATCAATGGCAATCAAAAGGAAGAAGATTGGAACTTCCTCCCATGCTAAGGATGCTGACGCTGAAGGCACCAGAAACGATGAATGCCAAGGCGCATCCTCTCATGGAGACCCTTCTGCATACTTGACCAGAGAAGAGATGGATGACATTCTTACTGAACTGAGAGATCAAACGGCAAGACTAGGTGGTCTCCGCCGGAAACAACAATAGATGATTTACGGATTCTTCACTCAGGTGGATGGAAGGCCGAACAATGCCCAAGTCATTGGAAATGAAGCCATTGAAGTGGCAGATGCATCACATGGACTCGGGGGCACCCCCTCGCTCTTGGAAATGGTCAGGATCGACCAACTTAAGCTCCGGTTCAAAGGGATATCTGAACGCAACTCATTCCTAACAGCAGGAGGCGGTTCGTGATGAGGCTCCTAGACTCGATCGCCCCTCCCCACTGACACTCATGAATCTGCCTCCACGATACACATCAGCAAAATCGGCATTAAGCGGCTCGGCGTCACGAGCCAAGTCCAGATCAGGTCACACCCCACGAGCCGCGTCCCGCAAGCCTTCGCGCTCCAAACACCATACCTTATCACGGACCAAATCAGATCGTGCACCCCTGATCCACGACTCGAGCTTCCACACGACCCGCTTCATGCAGCACACCATGAACACACAACAACTCATCAACAACTTCCTCACTCTCAGGCATTCAACGCTGGGGGCACCTGCTCTGATCTTTGCAACTTGCAACAACTTTTCGAAGGAAATCAGCAAGCAGATCTAATTGAATGCCTCTCAAGAGACCGCACTTATCAAAATGACATGGATGACGTCAACCACACTCCTTTCACTCAGGAAATCAGGAATTCCCGCAATCCCTCGGATTTCAAACTTCCACAATTGGAGTCATACAACGGAAGGACAAATCCTACCATGTACCTGATGCGCTACAAATGGCACATGGAGGTTCAAATGGCATCGGAAAAAGTCATGGCAAAATGTTTTCCCCTCTTTTTAACTGATATTGCTGCTAGGTGAATTCGGCAGCTAGAAACAAAATTGATCAGCAGTTGGAACATGTTTGTCGCACACTTCATTGAAAAGTTTCGGGTTCACATCGCATGACCCAAGAATGTCATATATCTCACTACAATCAAACAGAGGCCCAGAGAAACTCTGCACTCATTCCTGGAAAGATTCAACGTTGTAGCAACATCAGTTGATCACCCTGAACCATCCATGGTATTAATGGAAGCAGTATCCGGCGTTCTAGATAACTCAGAGTTTAAAAAATCCTTGTACTGAGATCCACCACGAAATCTCGACAAATTTTACCTTGAAGCAGATAGAATTCTGCGGGAAGAAGATGCAACTTCCGAGAAGCACTTTCTCGAAGTCAACATGCTTAAGGACGGAGAACTGTCTGAATCTGGAAAAGGAAAAGGAAAAGCCGATGTCAAGAATGACCACAACACTCAGCCCTGGAGAGGGCCGAAATATGAAAGATACACTGAACTGAACGACACTCTAAGCAACATCTACATGGGTACAGGTGGTGTTGCCTCCTATCCGAGGCTTCCCAAGAGGAAGCCAACGCTAACACGGCGTAACTCCGGAAGACATTGCATATTTCATGACATAGGTGGTCATACCACTAATGACTGCAGACATTTGCGAGGCCTTGTTGAGGACCGGATTAGACGAGGAGAGCTACTAGAGTATGTCACTCAACCAACAACGCCGACACCTGAGCTGCCACCACCTATTTCCCAGAGAGGGAACGATCCTAGATCGAGAAATCGTGGGATTATCATTCGCTGATCCGACTCAGTGGATCTCTTCAGTTTACCAGACTCTGGTCCATATTTCATGTTTTTAAGCATTTAGACGACTTCTTGCCCCTCCTTGTTTTCTCTGCATGCAACCTGATCCGTCCACTATAAACATTGAGCTCCGGCTCCCAACTGGATCCATCCTGTATAAACAGACATGAGCTCCAGCTCCAAACTGGATCCGTCCAGTATAAACAAACTGCATTAGCATTTCCTCGATCGTCTTACTCCGGTAAGGCCGTCTTGGAACCTTACGGCATTTCCTCGGTCGTCTTACCCTGGTAAGACCGTCTTGGAACCCCAAAGCACTTCCTTGGTCGTCTTATTCCAATAGGGCCGTCTCGGAGCCATTTTCGCATTGTTTGTCTTATCTTTTTACAGGTACAGATTATGGATCTTATAGATTATCCAGAACACATCTTCCTTCAACCAGCAAGATATGTTCTGAGGGGGCAAACTTGTTGACACAATTTTTGGTCAAGGTTGTCACACATGGAATTCCTGAATAGCAACACGTTCAAGTAGTGGAAACAACGTTAGATGACATAGAGAGATTTGGTCAAAATCACACCATTAACGTAAAATGGCCCAAAACTCCTATCAGACGATCTCTTTTGCGCCCGAAAATAGCAATTACGGAGCTGAGCTCGGTATCTCTTGTATCCCTCTGAATGGGCTTCAAGTAGAGCTTTCGTTTGGCTCAATCAGACTTACGGTTTGGAAGTTACGCCCGTTTCCGTGAAAGTGTGTAATCTGGGATCGGCAGATAATCACTAGAATGACACGACGAAACATCAATAGCTCAGAATATGGCTCGAGCACCCTCTTCGGATCGTGATGAACTCTAGGCTCGTGGGACCTACCTTGGTTCTCCCTAGTCTCCGTTCGCCCCCATCCATGGCTCGTGGACCACTACCTCATGAACCAACTCGTGATGCACCTTGACCATCACGACCCCATGACCATGACTCGACCCTGGACACTAAGCTCGCGACCAGACCTCTGCTCGTGAAGCCCACATCATGACCCGACCACATGACCACGAACCGATCCCTGCACCTGCTGATACACGCGTAGATCTTGATATGTTCTCAAGGCTACTCCTGCTCCTACTTTCCCGGATCGACTTCCACGTGCCCTGTCACTAACCGGTCCTCCCAGAAGCTCTCCAACAGCTATAAATACACCACTACATGGAATTTTGAAGGGACTTTTGGCCATTCTTCTCCGCGGTTTCCAACATTACTAAAATGCAAGGACTTTGCATCTTCCTACATCAAAATTCACCCCCTTGTAATCCCAATTAACACACGGATTGTGTGTCTACATGTAACTGATTCTTGTAATCTGTCAGTGTAACAATAAGATTATAAAGTTGACGTAGGCTACTTCTATAGCCGAACCACTATAAAACCTTGTGTGTTCCCTCTGATATTACTATTTTCTATATTCTGTGATATGTGATCTGTGATCTGCAATTGGGTGTTAGTGCCAGATTTTGGTCAAACATTTTGGTGCGCTAGGAAGGAGCACACGATACTTCTTCAACTTTCTGCTTAGAATATTTGGCTATTGGATCAATGGCAATAAAAAGGAAGAAGACTGGAACTTCCTCCCATGCTGAGGCTGTTGATGCTGAAGGCACCAGAAACAAGAAAAGCCAGGGCACATCCTCTCATGGAGACCCTTCTGCATACTTGACCAGAGAAGAGATGGATGGCATTCTTACTGAACTGAGAGATCAAATAGCAAGACAAGGTGATCTCCGCCGGAAACAACAATAGATAATTGACGGATTCTTCGCTCGGGTGGATGGAAGGCCGAGCAATGCCCAAGTCATTGGAAATGAAGCCATTGAAGTGGCAGATGCATCACATGGACTCGGAGGCACCCCCTCGCTTTTGGAAGTGGTCAGGATCGACCAACTTTAGCTTCGGTTCAAACGGATATCTGAACGCAAGCTCATGCCCAACAGCAGGAGGCGGTTCGTGATGAGGCTCCTGGACTCGATCGGCTCCCCCCCACTCACGAATCGGCCTCCACAATCCACATCAGCAGAATCAACATGAGCAGCTCGGCTTCACGAGCCAAGTCCAGATCGCGTCACGAGCCGCGATCCCCAAGCCTTCTCACTCCAAACACAATACCTTATCACGAACCGGATCGGATCGTGCACCCCGATCCACGACTCATGCTTCCCCACAACTCGCTTCGTGCAGCACACCATGAATACACAACAACTCATCAAAAACTTCCTCACTCTCAGACATTCAACGCTAGGGGCACCAGATCTGATCTTGGAAAATTGCAACAACATTTCAAAGGAAATCGGCTAGCAGATCTGATTGAATGCCTCTCAAGAGGCCGCACTTATCAGAATGACGTGGATGACGTTAACCACACTCCTTTCACTCAGGAAATCAGGAATTCCCGCAATCCCCCGGATTTCAAACCTCTACAACTGGAGCCCTATAACGGAAGGACAGATCCTACCGTGCACCTGATGCACTACAAACGGCACATGGAGGTTCAAATGGCATCGGAAAACGTCATGGCGAAATGTTTCCCCTCTTTTTAACTGATATTGCTGCTAGGTGGATTCGGCAGCTAGAAACAGAATCGATCAGCCATTGGAACATGTTGGTCGCACGCTTCATTGAACAATTTCGGTTTCACATCGCATGACCCAAGAATGACATGTCTCTCACTATAATCAAATAGAGGCCCAGAGAAACTCTGCGTTTGTTCCTGGAAAGATTCAACATTGCAGCAGCATCAGTTGATCGCCCTGAACCATCCATGGTATTAATGGTAGCAGTATCCGACGTTCTAGATAACTCAGAGTTCAAAAAATACTTGTACCAAGATCCACCATGAAATCTCGGTGAATTCTACCGTGAAGCAGATAGATTTCTGCGAGAAGAAGATGTAATTTCCGAGAAGAGCATTCTCGATGTCAACAGGCTTAAAGATGGAGAACCGTCTGATTCTGGAAAGGGAAAAGGAAAAGCCGATGTCAAGAATGACTACAACACTCGGCCTCGGAGAGGGCCAAAACATGAAAGATACTCTGATCTGAAAGACACTCTAAGCAACATCTACATGGATACAGGGGGTGTTGTCCCCTATCCGAGGCCTCCTGAGAGGGAGCCAATGCTAGCACAGCGTAACTCCGGAAGACATTGCATATTTCATGACGTTGACAGTCATAACATTGATGACTGCAGATATTTGCGAGACCTTGTTGGGGACCAGGTCAGACGAGGAGAGCTACTCGAGTATGTCACACAACCAACAGCGCCGACACCTGCGCTGCCACCACCTATTCCCTAGAGAGGGAACGATCCTGGATCGAGAAATCGCGGGATTATCATTCGCTGATCCCACTCAGTGGATCTCTTCAGTATATCGGACTCCGGTCCATAGTTCATGTTTTAATGCTTTTAGGCGACTTCTCGCCCCTCCTTATTTTCTCTATATGCAATAAGCACGGCAACATCGTCCCATATGCATAGAACCGACCTGTAGTCTCAAATCGTGTTCAGGATTAGAATAATTGTCGCTTAGTTTTCACGAATCAATAAAGATCACTAATGAGATCCGTCTCCCAACTGGATCCATCCAGTATAAACAAACATGAGCTCCGGCTCCCAATTGGATTCGTCCAGTATAAACATTGAGCTCCGGCTCCCAACTGGATCCGTCCAATATAAACAGACATAAGCTCCGGCCCCAAAATGGATCCATCCAGTATAAACAAACTGCATTAGCATTTTCTCGGTCATCTTACTCCGGTAAGGCCGTCTTGGAACCTCACGGCATTTCCTCAGTCGTCTTGGCCCGGTAAGGCCGTCTTGGAGCCCCAAAGCACTTCCTTGGTTGTCTTACTCCAATGAGGCTGTCTCGGAGCCATTTTTGCATTGTTTGTCTTATCTTTTTGCAGGTATGGATTATGGATCTTACAGATTGTCCTGAACACATCTTCCTTCAACCACCAAGATAAGTTTTGGGGGGGCAAACTTGTTGACACACTTTTTGGTCGAATCTGTCACACATGGAATTCCTGAATAGCAACACGCTCAAGTAGTGGAAACAACGTCAGAAGACACAGAGCGATTTGGTCGAAATTACACCATCAACGTAAATTGGCCTGAAACTCCTCTTAGACGACTTCTTTTAGGCCCGAAAATAGCATCAACGTAAATTGTAGATCTTTGAATGAGCTTCAAGTAGAGCTTTCGTTTTGCTCAATCGGACTTACGGTTTGGAAGTTAAGCCCGTTTCCATGAAAGGGTGTAATCTGGCATCGGCTGACAATCACTTGAATGACGCGATGAAACATCAATAGCTCAGAATATGGCTCGAGCACCCTCCTCGGATCGTGATGCACTCTCGGTTCGTGGGACCTAGCTTGGTTCGCCCTAGTCTCCGCTCGCCCCCCATCCATGGCTCGTAGTCCACTACCTCACGAACCAACTCGTGGTGCACCTTGACCATCACGACCCCGTGACCACGAATCGACTGTGGACACTAAGCTCACAACCAGACCTCGGCTCGTGAAGCCCACATCACGACCCGACTACATGACCACGAACTGATCCCTGCACCTGCTGATACACACATAGATCTTGACATGTTCTCAAGGCTACTCCTGCTCCAACATCCCTGGTTCTACTGCCACGTGCCCTGTCACGAACCGGTCCTCCCAGAAGCTTTCCAACAGCTATAAATACACCACTACATGGAATTTTGAAGGAACTTCTGGCCATTCGTCTCTACGGTTTCCACCATTACTGAAGTGCAAGGACTTTGCATCTTCCTACATCAAAATTCACGTCTTGTAATCTCAATTAACACACAGATTGTGTGTCTACATGTAACTGATTCTTTTAATCTGTCAGTATAACAATAAGATTACAAAGTGGATGTAGGCTACATCTACATTCAAACCACTATAAAACCTTATGTGTTCCATCTGATTTTACAATTTTCTGTATTCTGTGATCTGCATTTGGGTGTTAGTGCCAGATTTTGGTCTAACAATAATCATTTCGATTTTGGTGAAAACATGGTAGGTGGAGCCGGTGTGACTAGAAATGAATTAAATGCCGCTATTGCCAATGTCAATCAAAGAATGGATGCTTCTGCTAAAGCTATGATGGAGAAACTTGATGCCATCCTTAATGCTCAACCAAATCTAGCCCCTCCAAAAGTTCATGTTGATCTCGAAGAGAATGAAAAATCGTCTTCTTCCGATCATAACCGCAACGACAACAACGATTATGATTGGGCAAGTGACAAGGATGAAGCTAACATCAAAGAATTGAAAACAAAATCTAAGAACCATTCCAAAGTGAATGCTCGAATGGTCACTAATCCTGTCATGGGGACACCTCCTCGTCGAGAGGGAAAAGGGCCAAAGCTCTCTAATCGAGATTGTATGCCTAGAAGAACATCTGGTAAAGAGCTCAGCTTCACAGAGCACCATAACAATGAAGAATACATCTTGGATATGATAAAACGGTTCATGAAAAGGAATCAAGCTAACAAAGACGATGAAAGAGAATGGGACTTCTCACCTGACAGAATGTTCACCGAAAGAATCCTCGAAGTAGAATGTCCAAAGAAATTCAATCCACTAACCTTGCCTCCGTACAACGGCCTTGTTGATCCAAACTACTTTCTATTCAAATAGGAGTGGCATATGAGTGCGGCTAAGGTGACTGATGAGATGAGATGCATGTATTCTCCTCTCTACTTAGAAGGTGCTGCATCATTATGGTTCACAAAGCTGCCACCCAAATCAATCGATCGATTTTATGACCTAGCCAAAAAGTTCAAGGAGCTGTTCTACTTGCTATAACAATCTCAGCCATGAAGCAAAAGCCAGGGGAAACTATCAAAGCGTTCCTCAATCGATTTAATATTGGCTTGTCTGAATTAAGTAATCTAGAAATGTGCATAGTCCTCATGGCTTTACTCGACGCTATAGACAAAACAAGCGAGTTCAGAAGATGGATAAAAATGAAGGAACCGACTACGTTTTACAAGTTCTATAAGAAGGCGGAGGAGTACATGAGAGTGGAAGATAATGGCATACCTCTTCAGATCATCAGTGGTAACCTACTCCTTGAAGCTCCTAAAAGTGCTGCTATTCAACCTAATCAGAAAAATGTTCAGGGGCAGACGCGAGCTAATGACGGAAACGATAGCAAAGCTAATAAAAAGTTTCACCATCTTGACTCATCTGAATTAACACCTCTAAATGACACTCTTGAAAACATCTACCTTGCCACAAAGGATGCAGAAGATTATCCGGAGCCTCGGCCAATAAGGATGAATGATCAACTGACCAAATCTGGGAAGTTTTGTCGGTTTCATAATCAGCCAGGCCACAATACCAATGAGTGTGGTCATTTGAGATTATTGATCGAAGAGCTAATTAAGAAGAACCTTCTACAACAGTATGTGAAGAATTCCCAAGATGCAAATCCTTTTGCAACCACCCAGGGGCATGGGGGATCAAATGACCAATCTGTTCAAAGCAACGTAGCTTCTGCTCAAGCTATTCCAAGGCTGATAATCAACTGACGACCATTAATGATGATCTAATATTTGCGGCTCAGAATAAGCGATTACCATCACCTTTACTTTACTTCTTGCATTACTTTACTCTCCGCAATGTTCTACTTTATCGTAAATAGTCTGTAACGATTTACATGCATTGTACCGAACAATAGCACTACAAATGAAGTATTGCCTGCATGTATAGATCTCTGACTTGCCAAATGTAACACCTCAGATTTTTTAATAATCGAATTAACTAAATTAAAGAATAAATGTTTATCATTGTTCTAAGGTTTGTAAGCAAAAGAATTAGTAGCTCATTTGTTTGAAACATGTGACTTGCATACAAGAGGTACAGAGTTCGATCCCCGCCAACGCCATATTTTTGTTTTAGGGGAATGGATAAAAAGCGGCTTAGTGTGAACGCGGTTCAAAAAGTAGTTTAGTGTGAAAATGTTTAACTAGGAATATAGAAATATATATATAGATACATATATATAAATAAAATAAAATTCAACCTAAAATTTAAGAAAAAATTTCAAAACAGTGAAAGCGGGAAGGTAAAACACCAAACCGACCTATTTTATGGGTCGACCCGAGACCCGCTGGGTCGACTCAGGAGGTTTGGAGTTGGTCCCGTCGGCCCTAAATGGTCTTTGACGAAATTTTATGTTTTAGGGCTTAGGTGGCGATTTCTGGTTGGTCTGTTGACATCATTTCTTGGTTTCTAAGACATAGATGGATCCTAGAGTGATCCGACGGCTTAAATTAATTCAAAGTTCTATAAAAAGACCCATAGACTCAAACCCTAAATGATAATTAAAACTAAAACTATGGCCGTCATGCTGTCGTCTTGAACCCTAGCGTAGCCGCCATCAATTAGAAGAAGATTAAAGCAACTCAATTCAATCCAACAGCAAATTCAACTACAACAAAGGGACGCTAATAAATTCCAGAACTTCGTTGAATGGTGAGTTTGATCACTTTAACAAAATAATTGCTAAATTAATTATGATGCGATATATATTGGATTATAAGTTGTGGTTGCGAATCTAATTCATATGTTTAATCATGTATGTTAACTTGATTCATATTATATGATGTTATGCAAGCTTTATATATGATGTTATGCAAGTTTTATATATATGATGTTATGCAAGTTTTATATATGATGTTATGCAAGTTTCATGTATGATGTTATGCAAGTTAATATGATTATGCAAGTTTCATATATGATGTTATGCAAGTTAATATGATTATGCAAGTTTCATATATGATGCTATGCAAGTTAATATGATTATGCAAGTTGTACATATGATGCTATGCAAGTTAATAGGATCACGCAAGTTGTATGCGAGTCATATAATGTTATTTAAGTTTGGATCTAAAATATATGCTAGTAGTTCATGATGTTAACTTGTGTCAATGAATCACTTTTTATAATCCAATCACCTAGATTTATAACATTAGTTTTTATGCGAATATGGATGTGGAACATATGCTAGTTCGTATAAGTATTATGTTCATATGCAAGTTTAAGTGATAATTGGATTCATATATATACAAGTTCATACCTTTAAAGTTTAGATCCATATTCAAGTTGACATTTTTATGTTGAAACTATGACATGCATAGTTATGCAAGTTTACACCTTTATGTGGATCCATAGTTTACTCAAGTTAACACCTTTTATCGGATCCATAGTTATGCAAGATGACACCTTTATGTTTAGGTTGATGACATACATAGTTTATGTAAGTTTGTGATAATTACCTAGGCTAGTTGGGTGTAAAACTATGTTCATACATGCAAGTTCACACCTTTTAGATCTATGATTTTTGGATCCTTGTTAATACAAAGACTATGCAAGTATGTTTTAATTATTAATTGCAAGTTAGATGCAAATTAGATCTATTATTGTGTGTATGTGACTTTGTGACGTTTATTCCCTTTTTTTAAGTATTAGACTATTTGCTAGTCTAATATGTATATGTCATGTTAAGCGAACGAATGATGGGGGTACGATGGGGATAATAGTGGATACACACATATTGTGAATTTGGCATGTAATGGCCTAAAAAGGCATGTAATTAATTTTAAGGAATAAAATTAATTAGTGATGAAATTGGTATAATTTATATACCATAAATAGATGAGCATAATTTAGGTGATAAATTATGGACATAAATAAATATGGAAATTTGAATAGGGAAAGTAATTCAAATTTGGGGAAAATTAATTATGTATAATTAATTTCCTAAGACACGAGGTTGGACTCATTTGTGGTGTAAGACTGCCCGGACCCGCCCGGCAAATCCAGCAGCTATAAATAGATGAGCATAATTTAGGTGATAAATTATGGACATAAATAAATATGGAAATTTGAATAGGGAAAGTAATTCAAATTTGGGGAAAATTAATTATGTATAATTAATTGCCTAAGACACGAGGTTGGACTAATTTGTGGTGTAAGACTGCCCGGACCCGCCCGGCAAATCCAGCAGGTACAAATGGTAGCCCAATGTGAGAGGTCAAAGGCCCAAACTAAATGCGTAACAATTGTATGGACACGAGGTTAGGCTCGTTTGTGGTGTAAGACTGCCCGGACCCGCCCGGCAAATCCAGCAGCCACAAATGCTAGTCTAATGTGAGAGGTCCAACAGGGGTTACGGTAGTAATAAATTAAGAAACACTTAAGCAAAGTAAAACATGTGGTGGGACATGGGGGTTAAGTGGGTGCCTTGGGTGGCATGAGGAAATTCGATTATTAACACTTAACCAAGGTAAAACATGTAAGTGGGACATAGGGGTTAAGCGGGTGCCTTGGGTGGCATGTGGAATTACTAATAGAAACCCTTAACCAAATTTAAAACATTTAAGTGGACATGAAGGGGGTTAAGTGGGATGTATTAGAGGGGACCAAGCCTAGGTGGAAAGCTTTTGTCAAGCATGGGGGGGGGGGGCTTTTCAGTCAAGTAACCCATTAAGTATCTTTGTGAGCTCGACCCAAGTCGAGGACAGGACACGCCTACTGGGTCTGATTGTTAGAGGCCAAAACGGGTTAGCGGTGGCAACGCAAATCCAACGGGGTCACATGCGTGTGTGGGTCCGGGCTGGTAGGTAAGACATTGTTACATCGTGTAGTTATAAGCCGTGCATTCCTTGCATGGTATAAGGTTTCCATATTGGGAAGTGATACACCCCACTGTGGGACTTGCACGGGTATCTACGAGTTAGGGAGCCGATCGAATGGGGCAGGGTAGTGGGTACACCTAGTGGAGATAGGAGCAAACGACACCTATGTAGTCAGCTAGGGGTACACGAAGCTACCACTATTATTAATAATTATTAAGGGGGTACACCTAGTGGAGATAGGAGCAGGCGGCACCAATGACGTCAGCTAGGAGTACATGGAATTACCATTATTACTTATTGAAGGGGTACATCTTGTGGGGATAGTTACACGCTGGGTACCTATGATGGCAACTAGAGATATACAGTCAAACATGGAGGATAGTGGGTACATCTAGTAGTACACGATGCTATCATCGTTCTATTTAGCCAAGAGGGATCAAATTTCTAGAGTGACTAGTAGGGGTGCAGTTAGTGTTAGTACAGTACAGTACGGTACAGTATGGTAGAGTATAGTAATTATCCTATATTGATTAGGAAGCGCCATTAACGTCATCTATGTTTCTCTTGATTGCCTTGCCATACCCTTGTGGTTCACACAGTCATTACCTTATTCTCCAGCTTATATCTTATCATATTGCTTTAATAATTATGTTGTTAGAGTTATCAGACTCGCCAGACTTTATGTCTGACCCCCTTTGTTTCCACCTCTTTTCTTCCTTCCCCCCTAGGTTCTAAGGGTGGGACTAGCACTAGTGGAGCTTGATTGGGATCTCTTTGGGAGCACTTGGATTTGGATTGCTGAAGTAAAGTTCAGCCTATCGTTTTCTTTATGGCTATTTGTAGTAGTGGGATTATGTACTTTGTTTTATCAAGATGGATATTATGTACTTGACTTTGGTTTATGGTTTTTGATGATGTAACCAAACATATTTACCTTCTGCTGCAATAAATAAAGTTTTAAATTTTCAAGTACTGCTTTATATCTGTCTTGTTGTGATTTTATGTTCTATATTCACTTAAAATGCTCCATGGAAGTTAATGCATTCCCTTTGCGAGTGACATTAATGGACGTGGGGTGTTACACGTGGTATCAAAGCTGAAGGTTACCAGAACAGATAAGATATTTTGAAAAACTATTTTTCAAAAACATTTTTATAAAGAATACTTTCATAAATATGTTTGTAGAAGAGTATTTTTGAAAGAAAGGTTTATTTTAAGAACATAATCTCCAAGAGCCATATATCCTTCCTTCGATTCTCCGTTTTGAATCTCTTCCTCTTTCTCTTTTTGAGTTCCCCCCTTCTTCGCGTATATATGCTTTTTCTAAGATAAATAAGGACTTCCGTACGAAGGACAGAAAACCATTTCAAGGGACTTAGACGTTTGTCGAGCTAGAAGTTAGTCCAAGGAAGTGGAGGGCTTGTTGGTACCTTTAAGATAGACGATGGGAGGAAGGTTCAAATAGCTGTTTGGTTAACAAAGGACGAAACCTCATCTTTGTGGGAGGTCATGAATGCAGAATGTGAAGAAGAAGGCTAGTTGTTTTGGAGAAATAGGACACCTTAGGATTGTCCAAAGAGGCAAGGACAAAGTACAGGATCTTTTGGAGGGTAGTTGTATTCCCTCACGGCTAGTATACCTGATGGGGGTAGGACCGTCTATGTTGAAATTTGGTTTTCTTTATCATCCTGTTTGAACTTTGTTTCATTCTGGCGCTTTATACTCGTTAGTATCTGCTTCGTTAGTTGAAACACTGCACCTAAATACTTGTCTAATTAAGGATCCCATCCTAGTCTCAAATCCTGTTGGTGGTTCGGCTCATCCTTCAATGGTTTGTCGGGATTTGAGAGTTTCTATCTTGGGTGTTGGATTTGAATGCAATGCCTTCGTCCTTGTTTCACGGGCTATAGTTTGATTCTAGGGGTGGATTGGCTAGCCAGGCGGGGTGCCATCCTAGATTGTGAAAGGAGGGCAGTTAGACTATTGATTCGTTATGGAAAGACCCTCATATTTCTTGTGACCCTAGGGGTTCAGTGATGCTTAGCTGCCTAGAATCTTCTGACGCATCCAACGATGATTGGGAGTCTGTTTGTGTGGTCCGTGAGTATGGAGACGTCTTTGATAAAGTGCAGGGTTTACCCAGAGGCATGAAATAAGTTTTCGTATGTGCTTAATAGATTAAGCAAAGCCAGTTATGTGATCAGCGGTGGTTTTGGAGCAAGACTGGCAAGGACAGCCAGAGTCGGTCAAGTGCTCAATTGGTTGGCCGTCTTACTAGTATCATCTCATGTAGGTCGTCTGAATTCGAAGGAGGTATCCCTTGGGTGTTTGTCTGATATTGGTTTAGGCCTTTGGGGCTTGCACTTGGGGGATGTCGAGTTCAACTAGGATGGTCTGTGTGAGAGATGGATAGTTGTGACGATTTTGCATGGGATAATACCCTGGTTTTCTCTAGAAGCATAGAAGAGCATGCCCTACATCTTAGGGAAAGCTTAGGGACCCTACAAGCGCACCAGCTTAAAGCTAAGTTCTCCAAAATACCATTTTTGGAGGAAAGAAGTGAGGATTTTAGGGCATGTGGTCTCTAGGGAAGGGTGATATGTTATGGTGGAAGACAGTCGAAAGTCCATGAGAAGAATTACCCTACCCACAACTCAGAATTGGCTCCCATAGTTTTTGCGCTCAAGTCTTGGCGTCATTGTTTGCTTGGTGAGAAGTTTGAGTTGCTTGCAGACCATAAGTCGCTAAAGTACTTGTTCTCTCAGAAAGATCTAAACCTGAAGCAACAAAGGTGGATGGAGTTCTTGGCGTCCTACGATTTCGAGATAGCATATACCCCAAAAAAGGGTAACGTTGTGGCGGATGCCTTGAGTAGGGAAAAGTTGACATTGAGTCCTTTGTTTGTAGAGCGACGTAGCTTAGAGTTTATCTCTACCTTTGACTTTAGACCATCCATTGATTTTGTACCCAGTTTGTTAGCGTCCTTGAGGTCAGACCTACGCTTTTGGGACGGGTTGGAGAGGCACAGCGTGATGACCCAAAGTTGATGGAGTTATTACAGAAGCTCATAAGAGGGAAGTCATCAAGCCAACTAAGTAGGTATACCCGAGATGATAAGGGTTGGTTGCGTAGGGACGATAGATTTTGTGTATCACGGGATGAGAGCTTGAGGAAGGCTATTCTTGATGATGCACATCGTTCAAAGATAACCATTCATCCCGGCGGGGACAAGATGTACAAAGACATGGAGAGAGTTTTCTTTTGGGCCGGTATGAAGAGGGATGTGGCCGAGTATGTCGCTAGATGCTTGGTGTGCCAATAAGTAAAAGCGGAGCAAAAGAAACCCGGTGGGTTGCTTCACCCATTGGAGGTTCCACAATGGAAGTGGGATAGTGTCTCGATGGATTTTGTCAATGGATTACCGAGATCGAGGAAGGGTAATACGGGGATTTGGGTTGTGGTAGACAGACTTACTAAAGAGCGCCCATTTCATTCCCGTGAAGAGTAAGAGGACTGCTCCATGGTTAGCTTTCGTATACATTCGAGAGGTGGTCCGTTTGCACGGTGTTCCTTCTAGCATAGTGAGCGATCGAGATCCTATCTTTACTAGCGAGTTTTGGAAGAGCTTACAAGAGGCGGTAGGGACTCAGTTATGTTTGAGCACCGCATATCATCCTTAGACGGACGGCTAGACTGAGAGGGTGAATCGTATTCTAGAGGACCTTTTGAGGCTATGTGTCTTAGACTTTGGAGGTACATGGGAAGAGCATCTTCCGTTGGTGGAGTTCGCGTATAATAATAGCTTTTAGTCTAGCATTGGCATGACACATTTCTAAGCTCTTTATGGAAGGCCTTGTCGTTCACCTACATGTTGGTGGGAATCTACGGATAAGATCTTGCTTGGGCCCGATATGTTTAGAGAGATTTCGGAAAAGATCGATTCGATTCGAAGGAGGATGAAGGCGGCACAATATAGGCAGAAATCTTATGCGGACAAGAGGAGAATAGACCTTGAGATTGATATTGGGGACAGGGTCTTTATCAAGGTGTCTCCATTACGGAATGTTGTTCGCTTTGGGTCCGTTGGGAAGTTAGCACCAAGGTTCGTAAGGCCGTTTCCTATTAAGGAGAGGATTGGACAGATGGCGTATAGAGTGGAGTTTCCCGAGAGACTTAGTGGCGTACACGATGTATTCCATGTGTCACATTTGAAGAAGTGCTTGCACGAGACCGCAGAAGTGGTAGAGCCGAGCTTGCATAGAGAGGTGGAGATAGAGCGTGATGCGACGATTCGGCGAGCTCCTATGTGCATTCTTGGGTCGGCGGTTAAGAAGTTGAGGAATCGAGAGGCCGGGTTATTCAAAGTGCAATGGGGAGATGATGAGAAAGACGCTACTTGGGAGACGGAAGAGAAGATGCGTTCATTGTACCCTTTTCTTTTCGAGGGTATGTCTTTTAATTTCTCCTTTATCACTTAGTTTTTACTTATTCTATCTTTAGTATGTCCTCTCGATAGTATCTTTGACCTTTAGATAGGGTAGTCCTATGGTTGAAACATGTGTTTGAGACATGTTATGTATGATGGATGCACGTGGATGCAAGTGTTTGCTAGTGGTTGCTCGTGGATGCATATACACACACTTTGAGCACTAGATCGGCTCAGTCACTCTCATATTGCATGTTGCATATAAATATGTGTGCATATTTAAATTAATGAATGAATAATGGTTGTATTATCATATGGATGCTGCATTAAGATGAATGGTTGTGCACGCATATAGAATTAATATGTATCATTAGGACTCTTTTGCATATAATGGACGCATGGCACTGTCTTGATTTGCATTAAGGAGGTCAACTGAATCAGTAGACCGCCTGATTTTGCATTAGATAAGAAAAATATACACACACTCTGCATATTTTCATATAGCATTAGAAATTCTGTAAGGACAACGGATGCCTATGTTTGGTGGTTGAGTAGATGGTTGTTAGGATATGCATTCTCCTTAACTTTGGATGTTAGGATATGCATTCTCCTTAACTTGGAAATTTCGGGGGCGAAATCCTTTAAGGAGGGGAGAATGTAACACCCCGAATTTTTGAATAATTGAATTAACTAAATTAAAGAATAAATGTTTAGAATTGTTCTAAGGTTTGTAAGAAAAAGACTTAGTAGCTCATTTGGTTGGAACATGTGACTTGCATACAAGAGGTACAGAGTTCAATCCCCGCCAACGCCATAATTTTTTTTAGGGGAACGGCTAAAAAGCGGCTTAGTGTGAACGCGGTTCAAAAACTAGTTTAGTGTGAAAATGGTTAACTAGGAAGATGGAAATATATATATATATATATATATAAAATAAAATTCAACCTAAAATTTAAGAAAAAATTTCAAAACAGCGGAAGTGGGAAGGCAAAACACCAAACCGACCTATTTTATGGGTCAACCCCAGGGTCGACTCAGGAGGTTTGGAATTGGACCCGTCGGCCCTAAATGGTCTATGACGAAATTTTATGTTTTAGGGCTTAGGTGGCGATTTCTGGTTGGTCTGTTGACATCATTTCTTGGTTTCTAAGGCCTAGATGGATCCTAGAGTGATCCGACGGCTTAAATTAATTCAAAGCTCTATAAAAAGACCCATAGACTCAAACCCTAAATCAGAATTTAAACTAAAACTATGGCCGTCATGCTGTCGTCTTGAACCCTAGAGTAGCCGCCACCAATTAGAAGAAGATTAAAGCAACTCAATGCAATCCAACAGCAAATTCATCTACAATAAAGGGACGCTAATAAATTCCAGAACTTCGTTGAATGGTGAGTTTGATCACTTTAACAAAATAATTGCTAAATTAATTATGATGTGATATACGTTGGATTATAAGTTGTGGTTGTGAATCTAATTCATATGTTTAATCATGTATGTTAACTTGATTCATATTATATGATGTTATGCAAGTTTTATATATATGATGTTATGCAAGTTTTATATATGATGTTATGCAAGTTTGATGTATGATGTTATGCAAGATTAATATGATTTTGCAAGTTAATATGATTATGCAAGATTCATATATGATGTTATGCAAGTTAATATGATTATGCAAGTTGTACATATGATGTTATGCAAGTTAATAGGATCACACAAGTTGTATGTGAGTTATATGATGTTATGTAAGTTTAGATCTAAAATATATGCTAGTAGTTCATGATGTTAACTTGCGTCAATGAATCCCTTTTTATAATCCAATCACCTAGGTTTATAACATTAGTTTTTATGCGAATATGGATGTGGAACATATGCTAGTTCTTATAAGTGATAATTGGATTCATATATATACAAGTTCACACCTTTAAAGTTTAGATCCATATTCAAGTTTACATTTTTATGTTGAAACTATGACATGCATAGTTAGGCAAGTTTACACCTTTATGTGGATCCATAGTTTACTCAGGTTAACACCTTTTATTGAATCCACAGTTATGCAAGGTGACACCTTTATGTTTAGGTTGACGACATACATAGTTTATGTAAGTTTGTGATAATTACCTAGGCTAGTTGGGTGTAAAACTATGTTCATACATGCAAGTTCACACCTTTTAGATCTATGATTTTTGGATCCTTGATAATACAAAGACTATGCAAGTATGTTGTAATTCTTAATTGCAAGTTAGATGCAAATTAGATCTATTATTGTGTGTATGTGACTTTGTGACGTTTATTCCATTTTTTAAGTATTAGACTATTTGCTAGTCTAATATGTATATGTCATGTTAAGCGAACGAATGACGGGGGTACGATGGGGATAATAGTGGATACACACATATTGTGAATTTGGCATGTAATGGCCTAAAAAGGCATGTAATTAATTTTAAGGAATAAAATTAATTAGTGATGAAATTGGTATAATTTATATACCATAAATAGATGAGCATAATTTAGGTGATAAATTATGGACATAAATAAATATGGAAATTTGAATAGGGAAAGTAATTCAAATTTGGGGAAAATTAATTATGTATAATTAATTTCCTAAGACACGAGGTTGGACTCATTTGTGGTTTAAGACAGCCCGGACCCGCCCGGCAAATCCAGCAGCCACAAATGGTAGCCCAATATGAAAGGTCAAAGGCCCAAACTAAATGCGTAACAATTGTATGGACATAAGGTTAGGCTCGTTTGTGGTGTGAGACTGCCCGGACCCGCCCGGCAAATCCAGCAGCCACAAATGCCAGTCTAATGTGAGATGTCCTACAGGGGTTACGGTAGTAATAAATTAAGAAACACTTAACCAAAGTAAAACATGTGGTGGGACATGGGGGTTAAGTGGGTGCCTTGGGTGGCATGAGGAAATACGATTAGTAACACTTAACCAAGGTAAAACATGTAAGTAGGACATAGAGGTTAAGTGGGTGCCTTGGGTGGCATGTGGAATTACTAATAGAAACCCTTAACCAAATTTAAAACATGTAAGTGGACATGAAGGGGGTTAAGCGGGATGTACTAGAGGGGACCAAGCCTAGGTGGAAAGCTTGTGTCAAGCATGGGGGGCCCTTTTCAGTCCAGTAGCCCATTAAGTATCTTTGTGAGCTCGACCCAAGTCGAGGACGGGACACGCCTACTGGGTCTGATTGTTAGAGGCCAAAAAGGGTTAGCGGTGGCAACGCAAGTCCAACGGGGTCACGTGCGCGTGTGGGTCCGGGCTGGTAGGTAAGACGTTGTTGCATCGTGTAGTTATAAGCCGTGCATTCCTTGCGTGGTATAAGGTTTCCATATTGGGGATTGATACACCCCACTGTGGGACCTGCACGGGTATCTACGAGTTAGGGAGCCGATCGAATGGGGACGGGTAGTGGGTACACCTAGTGGAGATAGGAGCAAACGGCACCTATGTAGTCAGCTAGGGGTACGCGAAGCTACCACTATTATTAATAATTATTAAGGGGGTACATCTAGTGGAGATAGGAGCAGGCGGCACCTATGACGTCAGCTAGGAGTACATGGAATTACCATTATTACTTATTGAAGGGGTACATCTTGTGGGGATAGGTACACGTTGGGTACCTATAAAAGCAACTAGAGATATACAGTCAAACATGGAGGATAGTGGGTACATCTAGTAGTACATGAAGCTATCATCGTTCTATTTAGCCAAGAGGGATCAAATATCTAGAGTGACTAGTAGGGGTGCAGTTAGTGTTAGTATAGTACTGTACGGTACAGTACGATAGAGTATAGTAATTATCCTATATTGATTAGGAAGTGCCATTAACGTTATCTCTGTTTCTCTTGATTGCCTGGCCATACCCTTATGGTTCACACAGTCATTACCTTATTCTCCAGCTTATATCTTATCATATTGCTTTAATAATTATGTTGTTAGAGTTATCGGACTCGCCAGACTTTATGTCTGACCCCCTTTGTTTCCACCTCTTTTCTTCCTTCCCCCTAGTTTCTAAGGGTGGGACTAGTACTAGTGGAGCTTGATTGGGATCTCTTTGGGAGCACTTGGATTTGGATTGCTGAAGTAAAGTTCAGCCTATCATTTTCTTTATGGCTATTTGTAGTAGTGGGATTATGTACTTTGTTTTATCAAGATGGATATTATGTACTTGACTTTGGTTTATGGTTTTTGATGATGTAACCAAACATATTTACCTTCTGCTACAATAAATAAAGTTTTAAATTTTCAAGTACTGCTTTATATCTCTCTTATTGTGATTTTCTGTTCTATATTCACTTAAAATGCTCCATGGAAGTTAATGCATTCCCTTTGCGAGTGACATTAATGGACGTGGGGTGTTACACCAAATTTACGTGAAAATTTTCTAATAAATGATTTTTCAATACAGGCTACCCAATGAGCATCTTCCCTCTCAAAGCCTGACGAAGTGAGACAATTCCGACAAACACCAATTCAAATGTCAAGTTCTCTAACCATCGATATGCATAATGCAAAGATGGAAAGCACCACCTTAAAGAGTGAGCAGGAGGATTTTCCAAGAGTTAAATGGTGGAGAGTTCAACAAGCATATCCAAATTCTATGCCATAAGTTGCGAGTTCCGAGGGGTCATAATCTCACAGCCGGCTGTAATTGCTTACCATAGATAAGCGTATCCGACATGAGGACTGTTGTTCACCTTTTGGAACAACGCCAAAAGTAAAGTCCTCCTATAGAAGAGGCAAAATAAAATTCTTGTCCTCCCATAACAGAGGCAAGTCCCTCTATAGACAGGGTATAAAGTCCTCCCATAGTAGAGGCAAAATAAAAAACATGTCCTCCCATAGCAGAGGCAAGTCCCTCCATAGCAAGGGTAAAATAAAGTCCTCCCATAGCGTAGGCAAACCCACCAAAGGTCGCGGGAATCCATAATCGCGAAATGAAGCACAGGAGTTCACTACACGTGAAACGAAGCGTGGGAGTTTGTAAGCGCAGAGCGATGCAACCCACCAAAGGTCGCGGGAATCCGTAATTGCGAAATGAAGCGTGGGAGTTCACTATATGTGAAACGAAGCGAGGGAGTTTGTAAGTGCGGAGCCATGCAAACCACCAAAGGTCGCGGGAATCCCTAAGCGCAAAACAAAGCGCGGGAGTTCACAATATGTGAAACGAAGCGTGGGAGTTCGTAAGTGCGGAACGATGCAACCCACCTAAGGTTTGCTGGAATCCGTAAGAGCGAAACGAAGCACGGGAGTTCACTATACGTGAAACGAAGCATGAGAGTTCGTAAGCACGGAGTGATGCAACCCATCAAAGTTTGCTGGAATTCGTTGTGCGAAACGAAGCGCAGGAGTTCACTATACGTGAAGCCAAGCATTGAAGTTCGTGTGCGAAGCAATGCAGCCCTCACGACAAAGATCGTTGGAGTTCACATTGCGAAACTATACGGCAGTCAAGAACCCTTCACATAGAGAAAGCGATTTTTCCATAAGAAAAATCGACAACGCTCAATAAACTCCATCACGTTGACTTAGTTGACAAGAGAAGACAAAACATTGGATTAAAATGACCTCTTCAAAACAAGGGGCATACAACGGAGTCTCCAACGTCAAAAGTGATCAGCAAAGCAGACAAGTATTGAGCAGTAAATATTCTTCCCATAATAAAGACTGATAATGCCCTCCAAAGTCGGGGCACCAATGACCAAAGACTTCTCCAAAGAGAAGTTGTATATAACAGTGTTGTATACTCGATTAAATGATTTTTGTTTGATGGTAACAAACAAATATATTTTATTTTAAATGTGTTTGTTACTATACTGTTTCATATCTACATCTCAGACATGAGTATAATATTTATATCTAGACATAATGCATCTATACAGAAATTCAAATATTTACGCAAGTATTTTGTTTAAATATAATATTTTATTTCAATATTTAAAGAATATGGATTTATAACTCCGCTATTTGTATATATTCAATGATATACATTTCAATACATTCAATTTCAGTACATAATTCCTCTCAACAACACTCACACTTAGAATATACATTCATTTTCACTTATATACGGACTAAGCCACACTCATTCACTGTCTTCAGTTTTCTATCTTCACAGCTCATTGTCAGTCCAGTCATCATCTGCTTACCTGTCACATTAAACACACACACAGAGTGCAGTGCAATAGAAATAAACTGAATACATGCGAATATAAATTTTATTTTAAAAAAAATTTTGCCTCAGATTTCTGGTGTGTTTCTCATCATTTATCATGACTTGATCTTATTCATCCGTGTCTAGACAGCTTGTGATTTTCAAAGTGAAACACTGTGAATACCACAAGACAGCCAGTTTGTATATGTACAGGGATAGAAAATAATACTATATGACTACGTATACACATGTGCATATATATACACGTGTGCACTGCCTCACAATCAGCGAGCAACTAAGAAGCAGCCACATGGACCAGCTAGACTCAGTGCATAACAAATAAGCGACAGTGCAGCATGGACAATGAAGTACATGCTAAATCAACTACACAGCCTCAAGATCAAAACTGTGGAGCTGGTCAAGTAATTATGAAAGAATACATGGTCAAAGTTGTCGAGGCTGTATGTCAAGGCATGAGAAGATCAACAAGCACGGCGCATATGTATGAATGGCAAACAAATCATAGTGGTTGCATGTACAAAAGTGTGCATATCCATTATTGAATAGCAGCAACAATATGGGATCAGAGTACATGGCATAAGCGGAATACAAGACAGCTCAACATAGTTCGTCCAAACTAGTTTCAAAGCAACATGGAGGAGAGGTGCATGTGTGAATACATGATACAAGATTCAGCCATCAAAGATAGTGAACAAGTTTGACAGTGATGAGCAAACTCAAACATGATGACAGAGCAAATACATGCAACAATGACATGGCATATGCAAAACAGTGCATACAGTTCAAGTGATGCAGGGCTCGCAGCATGTTTCAGAAATACAAGCAAGGATGAATGTTCAAAGCAACAACAGTGCCAGATTACATTTCAATGTATATCAAAGCAGCAAGAAGTAAACAAGTGCATTATGTACATAAAAAATACACGGTGAAGCAAAACAGTGAAAAAAAATGATGCACGGTCAACACAGCATGCATATGGACTCTACAACATTTTTGAAATCAACTGAAGATAGAAGCACAAGCATACAGTTTGCAAATGTTGTCTATACAGCATAGTTCAAGTGAAGCAGCAGCAAATATGGTGCAGGCATGATCGAGCAGAAATGGAGATATGCATGCAACACTGTTTAATAATGGTATTCATGGGAACATACTCAAGTGACATAGGATTTAGTGGAAACTGGAAATCACAGGGTTGCTTACATGCATGCAGCAACAACAAGCAATAATTAAAGCATATTTCACGATGGTACCATTTTGGAAGTTTTTAATGCAAAATCTTTCTAGAGTATACATCACACAAGAGCACACATGATTTGGACAAAGATACTTTTGGCAAGAAAACATTTTTTTTAGAGAATGCACAATCAGTTTTTGGACAAGTAAAAGCTTTTAATTGTTTCCAAAAATCACATTTTTCTAGAAAATTAGTGCTCATAATTTTGGCAAGTTATATATATATATATATGTTTTTCCAGTTTTTACAAATCAATGCATGAGAGCAAACATATAATCATTTCTGGCATGAAACAAATATTTTTGATAAGAATCAATTTAAAGCTTTCCTAAAATCAATGTTGTAGACATGACATAAATTTGAAGGCTGAAGAAATTTTTAGGAATCATTGTCGGCAACATGTATTTCCTAAACATGTTTCGAAGCATGGAAATTTGCAGTTTTTAAGGCAAGAAATCACATATGTGTTTCTAGTTTTTGAACCAGAAATTCACGGCATATATACAGGAGAATTACTTTTGGGCACAGTCTAAATCAGTGGAACCAAAGAATCACGTAGATCTTTAATCATACAAGGGAAAATCCACATGATTCACTATAGACCAGAATCATGTCTAGGTTCATCTCGAAAATCATGGCAATTCACAGTGTAATCAAAAGAGGAAACATAATACAAATCAGCCCAGTCATATAAGGAAATCAGAGAAGTAATAGGATTTAATTATCCTACTTAAACACAAATCATCATGGGCTAAAAGGATAGAAAAAACCCACAAACAATTCAGAGGAAGAAAATACCGAGAACTCACACTTTTCATGAGTTGTTTTCGATCACAATAATCCCCAAATCAAAGTAACAAATCCATCCATAGTATTTCGAAGCATCAAAGATTTGATTACAGAAACAGACGATCGGGATTTGGAAAGATTTAATAAAACCCTAGTCACCGCCATTTTTTCTCCAAAAGTAGAAGTGATCGGATAATAACAAAGAAGGGTGGACACAAATCAAAATAAGCCGGCCAATTTCAAGTGGTTAAAGGGAGATTATTTTTCCTTTTTAAATATAGGGTTTTGGTTTAATTTTTGTTGTAATTTCAATTTCTTTTTGTAAACCGTCTAAACAGTTTCTAGAGTCTGTAAAATTTTAGGGAAACCAGTTAGGGTGTTAATTGGCAGTTTACTAGAGTCTGTAAAAAATAGGGTTACTGGTTATAGGGTTGTAATCAGGGAAATCTGATCTAAGGGATTAGATCAGTCTAGGGTTTTGAGCATGGAATTAGAATAGGAGCGAGGGGTTCGCGATTTTACATGGTCTTGTAAACAAGATCTGTTCTATTACCTAGTATAAACCTTAGGAATGCTGCAGTAGGCAGGATTTTGCCGAAGCTGGGTATATTTTGTGTCATTTACCTTTCTGCATTTATTTTCTACTACATTCTGTGATATGATATTTTTATTATCTCGCTTAATTTTCAATAAACCCTATTCACCACTCATTAAGGTTAATCTAGATCCAACAAGTGGTATCAAAGCAGGTATTTTGTTTAACTCTAGAGTCATGGGTCATCCTAGTTGTCAGAGTCAGTCCAGTGATATTCCGATTATTTTCAATGGAACAAATTTTTTAATTTGGAATTCAAAAATCGAATAATATTTAAAATCTATTAATTTTGAATACTGGAATATCATTGAAAACATGGGAGATATGCTAGATAAGAAAAATAAAGTTGTCAATGCTCGTGTTATGCATATTCTTTATTCCTGTCTTAGTAATAATCATCTTGATCTTAGCTCTCATTGTTTAACTGCGCAGGATATCTGGTAAACTCTCAACGCGTAGTATGGAAAACCTAACAACTACTCAAAACCCTCAACAATCAACTCAGTTTCAGATTTGTGCTTAACAGATTGTACATATGGGATTTCAGATGAAGACTCAACATGAGATCTTTCTTATAAAGATTTAATTCATCGTTTAAATGGTTTAACCGAATCTGTTGGGAATCTAAAATCTAAAAATAAAATTCTAATATCTGAAAAGCTTGAGTTGATTAGCAAAGATAATATTTTGGAATCAAAACTTGAGAAGGTCGAGAAATCTTCAAACTCTTGTTGTAAAAGTTGTTTGGTTTTTGAAAACAATCTTGTTCATCAAAATAAAAATATTCAAAAGCTTGAAAATGAAATTCTGATCTTAAAAGAGAACAAGGTTGTGTTACCAAGTTCGAATAATTTTTTGAAAAAGGAATTTGAAAATTTTAAGACTGCTATAAATTCCAAACTTGAAATTGCTGAAAACAAAAATTTGGTGAAAAGTGATTTGATTTTGAAAGAACTTGAAAATGAGATTAAAAAATCCAAGAATTTTGAGTCTGAAAAACAAAAACGATTTGAATTTGAAATCTCGGAATCCCAAGCCAGAATTAAATTTCTTGAAGATAAAAATTTGGTTTTGAAAACTGATTTTGAAAAGAATAAGATCAATAAAAATTGTTGTTCAGATTTAATGAAAGAAAATGGTGATCTTAAATTTAAAATTCAACAACTTGAAGCAACATTGGCTAAATTTTCTAATGGTGAAAAATCTCTGAATATGTTGTTGAAAAATCAATTTTCTTCTGGAAATAAAAGTGGTCTTGGTTTTAGGAAAAGATTTTTTTTTTGAAAATTTGAACTCTTGTGATTTTAAAAATCCTTTGAACTACTTCGAGAAAGGTCATTCTGAAAATTTGAATTTTGAAAATTCGAAAAGGTTTTTGAATCACAAACGAGACAAGAATTGTTTTGATAACAATCCAGTTGAACAATTGTGGACCCCAAAAAGAAATAAAATGATTTTTGGAAATACTAAACGAATTTGGGTTCCAAAGTGTACTTTAGTTGATTCTAACGGATTGTTATCCAAATAGATTTGGATACCAAAAGATGTGAACAAAACTATGAGTGGTTTTACAACCTTTGTTAGACCACTCGATTCTACAAATGATTAGGTACCGGTGGAGGCTAAGGAACGTTTTGCAAAAAGAAATTTGAAATCAAGCTGGTTGATACTTCTGTATTATTCAAAGTTCCTCCAGCCAGGATTTGTTGAGTCAGAGATTCTAGTTTACATCGGTTTCAGGTATAATCTCTGAACTCATCTTTGCAAATATTTCTTGTTTTTATATTCTTTGTTTTTTCTTCTTCTGTCCCTTCTTTTTCTGTTTTTAATTTGACACTGCCATATTTTTTTTCTAGGCTTCCTCAAACTTCCAATTGTATAATTCATATTCTATGGAAATTCACTCCATTTTTATAAGACTCTGATGTTTTAATCTTTTCTAGACCTTGAATTCAATCTTGTAAATATCTGCAATTGTTTTGAAGTTTATTTTCTGTTTTCTGAATTCATAACAGTGTTGATGTATTCTTGCCATATCTTGAACACTATTGATTTGAATTCTAAATTTTTGAAGATCTGAAAGTTTAATGGAATATCACACACCTCTGCTACTATGAGTTTCTTCTAATTCATTTTAGAAAAGCTTGAAATGTTATACACATTACAACACACTACTATATTTTAGTTGTGATAATTTCATTATTTTTCAGATTGGCCTGGATATTTTGAATTGTATTGAATTAGTGGTACATCTTGAAATTCATCCTTATTCATGATCATTATAGTTGAAATTTATTTGTTTGAAATCATCTGAAATTCTTGATATTTTGAATATCACACACCTCTTAATCCTGAAATTATCAATCTTGTGTGAATGATTCATTATATCTCAAACTTGACATTGATTCAAGTGATTTCAAATAAATTATTTTTAGTTTTCTGGATCATGAATATCTCTCAAGCCTGATGTAAATGATCTGAAATTACTCTTGTACTTGTCAGAGATACTTGTGAAAAATTCTTTGAAAATTTGGTCTTAAAACTTACTGTTATTTCATGATTATTTGATTTGAATACATGTTTGTTTAAAATCATTTGAAATTATTGATTTATTGAATCACACACATATCTTGGATCTGAAATTTATAATCTGGTGTGATTGATTCATTGAATCCTGATTTTTCACTTTACCTCAAATGATTTAAAATAAACTAAATTTTTTAATCTTGGATCATGAATCATATTCTGTGACCGTCAGAAATGTCTTGATAAGTCTATTGTGATATTGGTTTCTGTGCTGCTCTGATACAACTTTTGAAAAACGTATTCAAATAACTGCCTATTTGTGACTACTGCAATGATAGATGAAATTATTGTGCCCAATTTGTTAATCTTGTCTAGTTGGGCTTTGGGCTTAAAATTCTTTTATCAGTGATACCCTGGTCTGTCTCTTGTGTCTTATTACAATCCTCATTAATAGAGACACCACAATTAGTATCAGAGGTGCTGAATTCTTATGTATATTTTTTTTCCTCTTGGCATGTACAGATCTTCATATCCCTCATATAATTAATTCTCAATTTTAAAACTATTTATTGATTCTTCATTCAGAAATTGAAATCAATATCCAAATTGAACTGTATTTATAATTCATCAAAATAATTATCAGATTTTGAAATTGTGATGAATTGTGACTGTAGTATATTTCACAACAAGATGATATTTTATTTGTATTTTCATGATGGTTGAACGTTTATTATAATATCTTTGAATTTGCAATTATTTCACGACCATCTCCTTTATCTATCACATATCCGCCATCCATCATAATTTTATATTAGTGTGGAGAGTTTAATATTTTTTTAAATCATTTTGAATAAATAATGGAAATATTTGTGATGGAATTAGGGTTATATTATTATTTAGAAGTAGCGATAATTGAAAATTTTCAATGATCATATTTCATAACATGATTAATTTAGAAATTTATTTCACAAACCATTTCTATACCTACCACATTTCTATCATCCATATTGGTTTTATATACTGAGGGTTTTTTTCTTTTGAACTTGAAAATGATAAATATAATATTCATAAGTGTTTCTCTAACCTCATTTAAAAATCCAATATCTGGTAATTCATGGTTATGAGAATACTTATATTTAAGCTACAACTGATCTCATTTAAAAATCCAAGATCTGGTTATGCGTTGTCAGTGTGCTCTTAAATTAAAAGAAAAAGAAAGGAAAATAATTTGAATAAATAAATATTTATATGAAATTCTCTTTGGTATGTGAAAACCAGCCTATCAATTCATCTTTCTAATTTGTGAAATGTGTTATTATTTTATGAAATATTATGATTTGTTGATTGATAGTTATTTGGATTTGAGATTACTCGATTTTATCACTTAAATTGAATTATTATTTACAGTCCAAATCCATCACTATTTTTGTGCTATTTTTTTATAAAATTATTTTGAAAATAATTGGAAATCATGTTTTTAACCCTCTCCATTTATATAAACTTCATCGTAAATCCATCACTCAACAATGTGAAATATGCCACTAGTTCTTAGAATATTTTGATTTTTGTTTGACTGATTGAGATTTACGATGACCATTCTTCCGCTTATGCTGAAATTACATTTTTAGTCATTTTTCATCTATATTTTAAATTTTGTATCCTTTTGATGATTACAAAAGGGGGAGAGTGGGTTGAGATTTTGATTTATGAGTGAATATTTTCTAAATATTTTTATTTTTGGAAATTCATTCAATTTTCATTTTTCACTCATGCACAGTTATAGGGGGAGTTTCTGTTGTAGGGAGAGCATTCAAATAGGGGGAGTTCAGTTCTTCACTTCCAAACACATTAACTGTATTCAAAATCTTAATATTTGTTTGTCATCATCAAAAGGGGGAGATTGTTGTATATAATAGTGTTGTATACACAATTATATGATTTTTTGTTTGATGATAACAAACAAATATATTTTATCTTAAATGTCTTTGTTACTAAACTATTTCAACATCTCAGACAGGAATATAATATTTATATCTAAACAGAATACATCTATACAGAAATTCAAATATTTGCACAAGTATTTTGTTTAAATATAATATTTTATTTCAATATTTATACAGATTTACAACTCCACTATTTGAATATATTCACTAACATACATTTTAATGCATTCAATTTCAGTAGTCAATTCCTCTCTACAACACTCACACTCAGAATATACATTCATTTTCACTTATATACAAACTAAGCCACACTCATTCACTGTCTTCAATTTTCAGTCTTCATAGCTTACTGTCATCCAGTCATCATCTGCTTACCTATCACATGAAACATACACACAGTACACTGCAATAGAAATAAAACTGAATACATGCGAATATAAATTTTTCTTTGGGAATTTTATTTGCCTCAGATTTCTGGTGTGTTTCCCATCATTTTTCATGACTTGATCTGATTCATCTGTGTCTAGGCAGCTTGTGATATTCATAGCGAAACACTGTAAATACCACAAGGCAGCCAGTTTGTATATGTATAGGGACAAAAAATAATACTGTATGGCTGCATATGCATACGTGCATATATATACACGTGTGCACTGCCTGCCAATCAGCGAGCAACTAAGGAGCAGCCACGTGGACCAACTTGACTCAGTGCACAACAAATAAGCGACAGTGCAGCATGGACGATGAAATACATGCTAATTCAGCTACACAGCCTCAAGATCAAAAGTGTGGTGCTGGTCAAGTAATTATGAAACAATATATGGTCAAAGTGGTCAAGGCTGCATGTCAAGGCATGAGGGGATCATCAAGTATGGTGCATATGTATGAATGGCAAACAAATCATAGTGGATGCATGTACAAAAGTGTGCATATCCATTATTGAATAGCAGCAACAATAAGAGAGCATATTACATAGCATAAGTGGAATACAAGACAGCTCAACATAGTTCGGCCAAAATAGTTTCAAAGCAACATGGAGGAGAGGTGCATGTGTGAATACATGATACAAGATTCTGCCATCAAGGACATTGTACAAGTTTAACAGTGATGAGCAAACTCAAACATGATGACAGCGCAAATACATGCAACAATGACTTGGCATGTACAAAATAGTGCATAAAATTCAAGTGATGCAGGGCTAGCAGCATGTTTCAGAAATACAAGCAAGGATGAATGGTCGAAGCAACAACAATGCCAAATTACATTTCAATGCATATCAAAGAAGCAAAAAGTAAATAGGTGCATTATGTACATATAAAAATACATGGTGAAGCAAAATAGTGCACAAAAATGTTGCATGGTCAACAAAACATGCATATGGAATCTACAACATTTTTGAAATCAACTCAAGATAAAAGCACAAGCATACAGTTTGCAAATGTTGTCTATACTTCATAGTTCGAGTGGAGCAGCTGCAGATATGGTGCAGGCATGATCGAGCAAAAATGAAGATATGCATGCAATGTCTATTGACAGTGGTATTCATAGCAACATACTCAAGTGATATAGGATTTAGTGTAAACTAGAAATCACAAGGTTGCTTACATATATGTAGCAACACAAACATGGCAACAACAAGCAATAAGTAAAGCATATTTCAAGATGGTACCATTTTGGCAAGTTTTTAATGCTAAATCTTTCAAGAGTATAAATCACATAAGAGCACACACGTTTTGGACAAAGATACTTTTGGCAAGAAAACATTTTTTTCGGAGAATGCACAATCAGTTTTTGGATAAGGAAAAGCTTTTAATTGTTTCCAAAAATCAAATTTTTATGAAAAATTAGTGCTCATATTTTTGGCAAGTTATATATATGTTTCCAGTTTTTACAAATCAATGCGTGAGAGCAATTATACAATCATTTCTGTTACGTAACAAATATCTTTGATAAGAATCAATTTAAAGCTTTCCTGAAATCAATGTTTTAGACATGACAGAAATAGGAAGGTTGAAGAAATTTTTAGGAATCATTCTCAGCAACATATATTTCCTAAACATGTTTTGGAGCATGGAAATTTGCAGTTTTTAAGGCAAGAAGTCACATATGTGTTTCCAGTTTTTGAACTAGAAATTCACGGCATATATTCAAGAGAATTACTTTTGGACACAATCTAAATCAGTGGAATCAAAGAATCACGAAGAGATTTAACCACACAAGGGAAAATCCACAGGATTCACTATAGACCAAAATCATTTCTAGCTTCATCTCGAAAATCATGTCAATTCACAGTGTAATCAAAAGAGGAAACATAACGTAAATCAGCCCAGTCATATAAGGAAATCAGAGAAGTAATAGGATTTAATTATCCTACTTAAACACAAATCATCATGGGCTAAAAGGATAGAAAAAACCACAAATAATTTAGAGAAAGAAAACACAGAGAACTCACATTTTTAACGAGTGGTTTTCGATCGCAATAACTCCCAAATCAAAGTAACAAATCCATCCATAGTATTTCGAAGAATTAGAGATTTGATTCAAGATACAAACGAACGAGATTTGGGAAGATTTAATAAAACCCTAGCCGCCGCCATTTTTTCTCCAAAAGAGGAAGTGATCGGATAATAACAAAGAAGGGTATACACAAATCAGAAGGGCCCAGCCAACTTCAAGTTGTTAAAGGGAGATTATTTTCCTTTTTAAATATAGCGTTTTGGTTTAATTTTTGTTGTAATTTCAATTTCTTTTTGTAAACTGTCTGAACAGTCTCTAGAGTCTGTAAAATGCTAGGGAAACCAGTTAGGGTATTAACTGGCAGTTTACTAGAGTCTGTAAAAACTAGGGTTACTGGTTACAGGGTTGTAATCAAGGGAAATCTGTTCTAGGGGTTTAGACCAGTCTAGGGTTTTGAGCATAGGATTAGAATAGGAGCGAGGGATTCGCGAGTTTACATGGTCTTGTAAGCGGGATCTGATCTATTACCTAGTAGAAACCTTAGGAATGCAGCAGTAGGCAGGATTTTGCTGAAACTGGTTATATATTGTGTCGTTTACCTTTCTGCATTTATTTTCTGCTGCATTCTGTGATCTGATATTTTTAATATCTCGCTTAATTTTCAATAAACCCTATTCACCCCCCATGTAGGGTTTATCTAGATCCAACAAGAGAGGCAGAGAATAAATAGGTCACAAATACATAATTCCAAGTGTGAAATATCAACCGTCGTATAAGTCATTGAAATGATAACGTTCGAAGTCAACAGTCGGCTTTAGTCGATTAGTTGATTTTAGGCATTAACGCGAATTCGAATTCAAATATCGTAGTTGTGCAGATAATATTCAATTAGTTTTAAACCATTGAGTAAAACATTCCTGTGAAAACACTTTATTCAATCCAAAATAAAGTTTGCTATAAATAATTTTTAATGATTAATTAATCCATTATCGATATGGACAGTTGATGGTGAGTATAAGTCCAAAATTGTGCAATCACTTGTTTTAATTACAGAACTGGTGTCACGAAGCACATGAGTTCAAAGTATGGTCTGCCATAGCAAACGGAAAGCTATAACCGGACCTCAATGCAAAATATATCAATAGCAATGTTCATTTCGAAGCCTGCATTTCTCACAAGCAAAAACTACAAGCTTCGAGGGGCAAATGTTAACCTTGTTAAAAATACCGGGTCAGCCTCAAAGCACCGAATCGGTCACTACATCAGTTCGGCCTCAAGGCACCGGGTCAGTCAACGGCAAAGCACCGGATCGGTCGCAAATATGGGTCGGCCTTAGTAATGCGGATCGGTCGTTTACATACATGCTAACGGGTCGGTCAGTATTAACGGACTGGGTCGGTCTGTTGAAAAGGATACACGTGGTCGGCCTAAAATGTATTGAAACAATTTGGGCCGGGCATATTATATCTGCGGTGGCAGTAATTGTAAATAATTTGGTTTAGTGCTAAAACATTTCTGGATCGGTCCTATAATTGAAAAAGAAACAGCAAATATATGGATCAGTACTATTAAACTAAAGTGGGTCGGCACGTTGTAAGAAAGTGTAATTAAATTTGGGTCGGTACATTGATAAAAGCGGTGGCAGAACCGTAAATATGGGACATGACAGCTGTATACAACTGTAAAGTGGACCAGTGGCATTTCTGTAAATAGTTTTAGGCCAACCCAAGTTTATGGCCGACCCAAATTCAGCAACCCGTAGTTACGAGACTACCACTACCCTAAAACTTCGCCTATAAAAAGTCCTTTTCTCCACAATTCAAGGGACCGATTCCACTACCCTGAAGGGCTGTCAAAATCATTCCTCGATCGTTCTAAAGCTTCTAAAAACTCCATTAATGGCCGCCAAAATTCTCTACTTCTTCCTCCTACATGAAATGGATCTCATCTTCTTCGAGGGCCATTAATTCACACTCCAAGTGATCTCCAATCGATATTGCTCCTCTTCAAAGAACGGATCTAACACCATTTTCATGATGGAACCAAGGAAAAGTATATAATTACATGATCTGATCCGTTCCTTCTCGAATTCAAGTGAGATATAAAGCGGAAAGAGGCATAAAGTGGAGAATTATCGTAAAAAGTGATTAAGTGTAACAAACGAGATATATTAGATCGTAAACTATATAATCATCCTCTTAACGATGAAAAGTACTTTAAAAGTGGACGTAGATTCATTTTGAATCGAATCGCTATAAAAATCTCGTGTCTCTCATTTGATTTTATCTGTTTATTTTGTGATTGCGGCTCTTTTAGTTTCTAACCATAATTGGTGAAGTGTGATTTCAAACCATTGGTTTTTGAGTCATTTTTGATTCAAAAATGGACCTAAGGGAAAGCTTTATTTAGCTTTTCACGAGTTTGAGTTCATTTACCATTTCCTAGATATCAGCTTATGAGCCCGACAGATTAGTTACTCTTCCCTCAATGGGGTGAACATCACACTTGAGCAACTCAAGAACCAACAGTTATCTTGGGATAAGGGTTCTCTAAGCAAAACCCTCGGTAATGGCTAAATGGCTTGTAGGAAGGGGTTCTGCACTGATTTTGTGGAAGATTTCAGGCTTGGGCGAGAATGTGTAAGTATGTTGAAAGTACACAACACACAACACCGATGATAACTAGCAAACTATATGCGAAACTCATATGAAAGTACTCTAAGTATTGATCCACTCTTTATTGAACTCTGACTTAGAATATATAAGTGATTACAACCAAAATCCATAACTTGATTTAGGAACTAATGTTTACTCTAGAGAAAAGAGTACAAGAATGAGAATGGAAAAAATCCCCCCGAAAATGAGACCCCTGGGGTCTTATTTATAGACAAATCGGGGTCCATTTTTCTATTGGGCAAGCTGTACCCCCTGTCGGCCGCTTTCTCTTTGGTTCTAGAAGTTCTGGTTCTCGGCCGCCTTTTCTTTAGATTCTAAAGGCATTGCTAACGGCTTTTTGAGGTGTCCACTGTAGCTCTCGGGGGAATAGTCCTGGCCTTTGGAGCTTTTGGCTAATATTTTGTCTTTCTTCTTTGTATTGCTGATGAGCCTAACAGTGCGAATAGCTTTCGGAAGGTTTATGCTTCCGGATGTAGAATTTCGATTATGGGTTCTCGGTCTTGCCGCTGACAATTTGTGGAGCTTGCCTTTGCTATTCAAGTGGAAGGTTATTGGGACCGTCACCCCTACCGATATCAACACTAATAAAATTAGTGTGAATAGCTTGTCTTTCTCTGGTGGCTTCAGTTTTCCTGACGGTAGTCTTCTGGAGTGTACACTTTCTTTTCCGGGAGGTTGCTTCCTGTGCTTTATTAGTTGCTTATTTGAGTCGTCTTCCAGTAATCATCTATTGGGATCTTGGTAAAAGGCTCCTGGATGATTCCCTTTTACTTTTGATGCTACTGCTTCTTAATATATCTGTATTAAGCGAGTTATTACTGATAGCCTCTCTCGTCCTTCTAGGTCCCGGCTGGTAGGAATCTTTGTCTCCCTCTTCGCTGGCCTCCGGTCTTGGACGACCTTCTACAAACCGCGTCGGTCACTACCCTGCTGGTATCCCCTTTTGTATAGACTCTGAGCTCTTTACTTCGATGATGGTGTCGGTTGCACGATTTTCGGACTATTCCTTTAGTTTGTCGACTTTGTCTTGTGCCAGGGTTTGATTGACGGAAGACTCCTCTTTGCTTGTGACAATCTGCTACCCCTTCACCGCCAGCCTGTTTCAATGCTTTATTTTGGTAATAACAGCTATATTTGAATATATTATATTTTATCCATTCCCTTGTGAGATGATTTCTGAGTTCTGGTATATTTATTATCTCTGTATTTTCTGCAGGATACCAGACAAGCCAACTCGGGCTTCGATAAATTGAGATTTTTGAAGAAAAAAGTTGGTCTATCGAAATTCGGGTTGTTACAAGAAGACGGTGCAGAAACCATAGGATGTTTGTACAAAAGAACAAAAGCCTCTTTATAATTGGGGGCTAAATGTTATCACCAAAGTTTGCATTGATCTGATGAAAAGAAGTAGAAGCTTCAAAACTAGACGACGATACTAAAAACAGATGGCTTGAGGCAATGAAACCAAAACCAAGAAGAAAAAGCTTTCGGAGCAGCTAAACCGACACCAAATTCCCGGGCCCGGTAATATGAAATCAAAACCAAGAGCAGGGGTTGAAAGCTACGAAATGGATACCAAAAGATATAAAGAGAAAGCCAAAAGAGTCGGCACCAAAGTAAAAGCTTGGAAAGTGGTAAATCAACACTAAAGCAAGAAGCTGTAAAGGTGGAGCCGGCACCGATAGCAAAGGGTTCAAGAGGAAAAAAAAACGATATCAAAATAACAAGATTGGAATATGAAGCAGGTACCAAGAAAAACAAGGGAATAAAGGCACGTTGTCGACACCAACGTGCAATGAACAATTAGCTTGGTGTCGACACTTAAGCAATAGATATAAAAGGCCGATACCGAAGTAATGAGGAAAGAGACACGAAACCGAAGCCTCGGAGGTGGAAACATGGATTTGATATTCAAAGGGAAAACGAAAAAGATGAAACCAAATACTGAAAGCCAGTGTCATAGGAGATGATACCAAACACAGAGAAATGGAAGAAATTGAACCATCACCGAATACATAAGCTGGAAATGCGAGACCGAAACCAAATTCATGAAGGAAAATGAAGAGGTAGTAATAAATATGTTGGGATAAAAATAAAGCTATCGACACCAACAAGCTTGATATCGATATTATTACACAAAGACGGCACCCAGAAGGTACAAGCAGCAAGGAATTGAAGCCGACACTGAACCACTATAAAAGCCGACACCAAAGCCTCAATAAAATTCGACATCGAAGCCTCTATAAAAGCTGGCACTGAAACCAAGAAGCATGGACCTGAGCCAATACCAAGAAGTTGCTACAAAAAGGGGGAGGGGTCTAGAACCTCTATAAATAAACCCTAGAGATCACAATTTGGGGGATTTCTCTCTCGTTCCAATATTTTGTACTCATTCCTAAGATACAAAACCCTAATTTTAAAATCAAATTGGGGATTTCTCTTCTAATCTCGAATCGTGAATAAAATCAGCAAAGCCTTCAAAGTGGACATAGGCTCAACCTGAGCCGAACCACTATAAATTCATGTTTTCTTTACTTTTCCGCATATTATACTGTCCATTATTTTACTTTTGAGTTTCAACACTTTCCAATCTAACATTTCAAACAATTACCAAACCAACCTCAATAAATATTCTAGCTTCAATTAGCAACAACTTTTGAAGCTCTAATACCAAGATAATTTTTTTCCTAAGTATTGTAAGTGTGATACTTACGTCTTGAAGGAGGAGTAAATAATCTTCATACTTGGACACTGATATCTAGGAAACGGCGAATTAAGTCGAGCTTAAAAGGGTGATTATCCCAAATCCACAACTATAAATCTACATTTTGGTGTTGACGATTTTTATCGTCAACACTAACTTTAAGGCATAAGTATCCAACATATTGTTGAGATAAATTACGATCATCAAACTTTGTGTGCATAAACATTATATTTTTTAATTTTATTATATAAGATTAATTAATGTTGGTTTCTTTTGCACATACAATGTGAGAATGATAACTAATTATTTTTGAAAGTTTGTTTTCACATTTAATAGACTTTTTGTGCCTCCATTATTTTTCTGTTACACTTTTTGCGTCTTTGTCGTTATAGAACCGCACGCTTTAGCTGTCCAAAGGAGGTGCGACACTGATATCTACTTCAAACGGAGCATTTATATCCTCTTGAATAAGAGCTTTTTCTTCATTTTTTGAGGCGTTTTCTATGACTACTACTGCCTTACAATGCATTCCATGCTTATCTCATTTTACTTCATTTTTTTTGTGGTAGTTGAGTTGAAACGGTGAACTAAGAAATGTCGAGGAATAAGCTGGAGCGGGGGAGGAGATTTGTTGAAAAAGAAAGTGACGTGGTCTGTTAATTTACAGCTCACTACAACATACAAACTTAACCGGTTAAAATTTGAGTGGTTAAGTTGGTGGTGTGGATTGTAATTCACACCACTTATCTTAGGCGGGTAAGGGGGGTTTTGGGGGGGAGGGGTTGAAGGGAGATTTCCCTTAACTGCGATAGTTCTACAGTGTTCAAAATTGGCAGCTGATTTGAACTAACTGTTGTTCGTAACAATACAAATACAGCACGAAACCGATAGCAATTAATTGTCACTATCCAATTGTCACGTCAAGAAGCATTACTAGTATGAACTATATTCAAAATTAGTAAGTGCAAAAAGCGTGATTGGATTTCAACAGCGCAGAACAGTTGCAAAACAGAAGTAAAGAAGAGTACCTGTTAGTATTGTCGAAGTCCAGAGTAACTCTGTTTCCTTTAAACAAAATTGCTCTCTCTATGATGCCGAAGGTATGCGAGCAATTGTTTCCCAAGATGAAACAGACAGATCTATCAGTATCTGTTAGTATTGTCGGAGTCTATTTTAAGAACAAATTATTAGCTAAGAAGAAGGAGACAAAATGAATTAATTTGTTGGATAATGAATGGCTCTGTCAGACTGTTTATATATATTAGGTTGTTCAAACGATCGCATATTGGTCGGTAGCCAATTTGATTACGAGACCACAAAAGCTTTGACATTTTAATATTTAATGCGAAGACCAAAGATCCTTATCCTTGACATTTTAATATTTTAATATGAAGGCCCAATGCCTACATTGTCCATTCATTCAAGTTTTTATGTGCTCATGTCATTTGTTTGATATGACATGTAGGGCTTTGGTATTTATGGAGATGTATGCACAAAACAATGTGGGATTTTGTTTCTTTGTATTTCTCCACTACCATAACCTCTTCTTCCCTAACTTTCTTATTCATTTCCAGCCCTAACGTCACTGTGGTTAAAAGTTAAAACTAAGATAATATATGTTGATGCCAGTAAATGACTTAGTTTACTTATGCTAGTCAAAGTCGGTGTATTGATTACACATGTCCAGGGTGCCACTACAGTACTTGCATGAGGTCAAATTCTTCTCAAGCATCCATTTCTTCATTCCGCATTTATTCTGTTCTCACACTAAAAAATAATACTACATTTCAATGATTGTCTGAGAGAATCTCTTAAACGTTCCTAGTTTCAGGTACAATTTGCTTGTACTTTTATTATAATATACCTCTGCATACTACAAATGATTGTGATACTTAACGACGTGAATAACTGTGATTCATATCTTGACATTGCCTTTTTTTATGATTAGACTTTGCTGTAGCATATGGAGTTGATACAATACGAGTTTGTTGACATTACTTTATGTAGTGTCAACGTGACTACACCACCTGATTGGTGAAAATCAGATGGATCCTTGTAGGCCTCCCTGGTTTCTATCAATGAGAGGTCGGAGTCATGGTGACACCACATAAAGTGGTGTGAACAAACTCGCTCTCAAGTTGATACACGTTAATGAGGAAGGCACTAGCCATAGCCACTTAATTTAGATATATATAAAAATTAAAAACAAATATATCTATATATACATATATATATATAATATGGTACTTTAAGCAATTTCTTCCCACCATCCTTGAGTCTTGACAGGCTCATCATGTCTTCTCATTTAATTATGAACGCATTGATTTAGTCAGCAGTACATCCTATGCATTCAGTATATATAACACAGCTTCTTTCTAGACAAAAACATCTACCTCGTATACACTCCAGAAGAAAAACATAACAAGCATCTACAACAAAATCAAAGCAACATACATGATGGCAATGTCTAAAAGATTAGTGAAGAAACTTCTATTTTGTGGAGCAAAAAGCTTTCAGAAGAAAGAACTGGAAGAAGGACATATATGGGTATATGTGGGAATGGAGGAGCCTGAGAAATTTGAAGTGGATGCAAATTTCTTGAACCATCCATTATTTGAAGATCTTCTTCGCCTTTCCGTGGAAAAGATTGGATATTCGTATGACGGAGCTTTAAGGATTGCATGTGACATTGATCTTTTCCTACATGTGTTGAAGTTGCTGAGGAGTAGTGACCCATTGGTGCATTACATGGAGCTTCCACATATCATAGACAAATTTTATGAAAATAAGAAGAAAAACCAGACTTTTGAGTCTGTATCAAATTGCAAGAGAATCAAATTCTAGATTCTTTTCATGGTTGATGGTTTGAGTGCTATAGGCTAGTGAGATTATTTGTATCACAATGTATAGGATTGATGGAGACTAATTTTTTTATGTCTATTTCAATCCATCTATATTATTAAACAGAGATGAAAATATTTGAATTGACCGTTGGTTTTCAATATCTAGATATGGATCACGTTTGAAAATTTAGGACTTCCAAAACGAGAATAGCATTAACAGTTGGGATGAAAACGTATCTTAAAAACGAGAATTCGAAAATATTTTTTGCCTCTAAACAGAAATTTAACTGCAAGGGAAACCAGTTTCATCAAATAAAGCTACAAATTACAATCACACAGCAACCCAAATAACATAGCATTGGCCATAGTATAAACAACAACAGCTACATACACATAAAAGAAACAGGTATGAATATCAAGCATATACTATCAACAACAACAGCTACAGAGCTAGTAGCACGTAACACTAATCTCTTCAAGATGCTTGGCTACAATCAAAAAAACTCTCAGGATTTATGGTAATACTTTTTGTGCAGTTATCTGTCTTGTATATGCCAACAAGTCGATCAGCAAGCTCAAACATATTGTTTCTCAAAATGCATTCACCAACATTAAAATTTAAAGTTAATACACGTAAACTGAAACGCAGGAAATGTAAATAAAGAGTGAAGCATACCTGATTATAATAAACTGAGCATCTTTTGTCCTGTCTTTCACATAATGACCAAAGATTGACAAATTCTTAAAGTCTGCAAAATAACGGATGAGATCAAAAACATAATTTAGCAGACGTTTATTAGACTCTGTCGAGGAAAAAAAATTACCTAAGGCAGCAGCTATCTCGTCCATGACATACAAAGGAACGAGCTTGTAGCGGTGTAGCGCAAATACAAGCGCTAATGAGCTCAGTGTCTGCATTACAACATCAATTCCATGCATTGATTTAGTCAGCAGTACATCCTATGCATTCACTATATATAACAGCTTCTTTCTAGACAAAAATATCTACCTCGCGTACACTCCAGAAGAAAAACATAACAAGCTTCTACAACAAAAGCAAAGAAACTTACATGATGGCAATGTCTAAAAGATTAGTGAAGAAACTTCTATTTTGTGGAGCAAAAAGCTTTCACAAAATGGGTCCAATGAGTCGACAAGTTCAAGTTCTGCATCGCCTCCTAGCTAGTGTGATCATCTGCATATTCAAGCATCATATATGGTTGTTTGTCGAACTATTTACCTAAACTGCTGCTGCTGCTGCTGCTGCTCTCTCTCTCTCTCTCTCTCTCTCTCTCTCGATCTCTCGATCTCTCGATGATAGATTTTAATCTAGACTTAGTACTATGAAAACGTATGTTCATGGCTTAAAAACAACTTTTTATGCATACTATGTTTTTAGTGGCGTAACCTGATACATCTCCTTGAGTTTCAGTGAAATAACATTAAACCCTACCATGAACTCATCCAGCCTGAAATGAGAATAAGTCATACTAAATCATTATGCAATGCATCTGAAAAAAAGAACGGAGCAACAACTGATAAACACTTGCCTTTCTTTCTTAAACCATCATACTGTTTCCTTTTGACATTGCTGGTTGAGGAAACCTTGCTGGGCATTTGGTATAGAGGAATGTATGGCAAGATCTTTTTGACATTGTACACTTTGTCTGTTGTTTTCACTTCATTGGTGGCAAATGGATAGATATGTTCATTGAATGCAACATGTCTGGATATAATTATTCTTCCTTTACTGGTAAGGCATTTGTATCCTTTTTGATTTTGAGCATAGTCTAAGAAGGTGCATGGTTCAGATCTGAAGCTGAGATTGTGTGTATGTTAAATGGTCTTAAGTTGTAATACACATACATCCAAAGCTTCTTAGGAACATGTAATCTGGCTTGATATCAAATAACTTTTCCATCGAACATATATTGTTTAATACTTTTGTAGGCAATCAGTTTATGAGAAAAACTGCAGTGCCGAAAGAATCTGGCCAAAATTTCATTGGGAGAGATACTTGAGCTAGAAGTGTCAGGCTAGTTTCAGTAATATGTCTGTGCTTCCTTTCAACAAGTCCATTCTGTTCAGAGGTATAAGGACATGTAATCCTATGTTGAATTCCTTTGTTGCTAAAGTATTGCTTCAGTGATCTGAATTCTACACCCTCATTTGTCTGAATTATCTTCACTTGCTGGTTTATTTGCTTTTCAACAAGTGTTACAAATTGAATAACTGCATTACCTGTCTCAGCTTTTGATTTAAGAAAGTAGACCCATGTAATTTTTGAATATGAATCAACATATGATATATAATAGTTGAACTTATAATCAGATGTAACAAGGGCCCCATAGGTCTATAGCTATCATTCCCAGGGTTTATTGTATATAGTTTGAGAATTTGGAAACGGTAGTTTGTGTGACATTTACTAATTGACTGGAAGTTCATATAAATGAATCAGGCACATTTTTGAATCCAGTATTATTGCTCTTTAGAACATTTATTTCAACGTTCATATTTGTATGACCCAATTAAAAGTGCCACATTTATAGAATATTTGTTTTATTAACATCGCTAGTGCTAGAAAATTTACACTGTTGTCTTCTGTCATAGTTCATTTTGTTCTACACCAAATTGAAAGTATATAATCCATTATGCACGTTACCTTATAATAAAATTTCTCTTATTGTTGAGTCCTTTACAAGACAATGATTAGGAAAAAAATAAAAAAAAGACATGGTTGTCTTTAGCAAATTGTGATATACTAATCAGGTTTTTCTTGATACTTAGAACTCTGAGCAAATTGTTTAGAAATAGTTTTCTTTTGCCACTAGTTATGCCTGTACCAGTGTGTGCAATATCAATTACTATGTCACTACCTAAGTGAACAAATTGGTGCTGTAACGACCCAGATTTTTAGCCATTTAATTTTGAACATTTAAATTTTAAATGCTGTATTAGAAGTATAATTGGAAATTTATGGAATTTATTAATTAAAACGAAGTTTGAATGTATAATTTATAATTAAATTATAAACGAGCTCGTAATGTCGCGGTAGTTCGAAATTTAACGTTTTGAACTTCAATTGGATTTACAGAATCCAATATAAGTCGGATTTCTTTGAAACAAGAAAAGTTCGAATCTATTTGATAATATTTTTCTAATGAATAAAATCGAGATTTCGTCTTGTGAATTTTGAGTTATGTCCAAATCAAATTTTCATATAGTCGCTATGAAATTGTTTATATATTATAACGATTTATTATATAAATAAATTGATTTTAAATAGTCTGAATGTCATTTAAATTTAAAATATCGTGTTTAAAATCTGGATATGTTTATTTTAGAATTATATGATGTTCTAGTCGGATATGTACAATAATAATAATTTATTATTATTAAATTGGATTGTTTTGAGTTTATTTATATTTTTATTGATTTATTTGGACATGGAAAATAGCTAATTCTGAAACAATCACGGATTTCGACAAATTCAATTTTATTCGATCCATAGTATTATATTATTATCAGATTTCAAATTGCATAACGTTAGAAGTTACCATTTGGTCATACAAATTATAAACGCTTAGAAATGATTTAATTGAAAACAAATTAAAATCGTCAGTTATAGATTATACCTTCTTCGAACATTCAAATTAAAACTCGAACATTGCTCCAATGTGTTTAAAATAATATTTGAAGCATACAAACATCGGTTGCGGCATTTAATTTGGAGATCGAAACGATTAGAAATGTTGTGAAATAAGGTCATTTTTCATACATCGTTTTCAAAATAAGGGAAATTTTATCTTAGTCTTTGCGTTGCAGAAATCTTTAATGAAACAGTGTGAAGTCTCTGACATATCGCAGAATTTTTTCTCTCTTAATTCTATTCAATTTAATGTGCGTTTTGCGTTTTCAATTAATTCAGCTATACGTTGGTAACCGCACATGCCTAACACTTCTAAAGAGAGAAATAAAATCAGCCTATCTGTACGAGTTGAAAACGACTTTCTTCTTAACCCTTCCCATTTATTTATATTAACCCATGCTATTATTTACAGAAATAAAAGAAAAATTCGCACCCAAATCGTTTCTCACCCAATAATTCACAATTTCAGCAAGAAAAAAAATCGTCATCTTTCAAAAGAGAACGCAAAATAAGGATCCACATAAAATCATAAAATCAAAGAGAAAATAAAAAAATCCAAATGAATTCGATTCTTGGTTCGAGGGCTTCAGAATGAATTGTTTTAGGATAGGTTTAGCGATAAGTTTTGTCGCGAGTTTCACCACAGCGTCGACTCGAGGGAGGAGTTGCTGGAATGGGGTAGCGTCAAAGGGAAAAGGGGTCAGCGTTGAGGTCCTGGGGGTCTAGGTGATTGTGTAGTGAATTCTGGTGAATTGTTTCACCAATAATGTTCGCAACCTTTCACAAGTGGATTGAGTAAGCATCGCGATGGGTTGGTGTCGAGTTCGACGCTAAGGGGGATGATCAGAATCAGGGTGAGGCGCCGAGTAAGTTGATGGGGTCAGAGGGTTCGACCGCTGAGCGTGGAGGTGGAAGGAAGGGGTCAAGGATGAGCTTCTACACGCAGTTGAGAGCATAGTTTTGAGTATTATATTTGTGTTTTCCAGTCAAAGTGATGTATCCTACAGACTGCAAAACAAAGGAAATATCAATCACTGTCACTTCTTGGCGGGATCCTAAGAGATTGTTGTAATGTTAAATTATTGGTGACATGCTGAAGGTAAGTTCAAACCATAAAGAAGCAGTAATCGTGACAGGAAGAGATTTTGTGGTTGGTTATAACGTAACTAAAGGTAGTTAATTAATACAACACATCATAAAGCAAAAACTATATTTGAGTTTATTCAAGTACAAATTATAATCCGTATAACTCTTCCATTCGGAAACAAAATTCAACAAAACCAGTGGGATTGGAACTATATTCACAAGCACTACGCGTATGATTTGGTTCGAATGGATGCGTAGCTAGTGGAATTTTTATATAATTTCAAATGTTCATTTGAAATTGTATGAACCGACTGGAACCAATAAATCGGAAATAAAAGGTGATTAAACTCACTAACTCTTTTATATTTTTAAATCAACAAGTTTTAAATTTATTTACAGTATTTTATACTATGTGATGGTTGTTTGTATGAATGGTTGATAAATTGGTTGAATTGATTGATATAACTATATCATTGATCGTTTAATAATTGTATTCACCGTGATATTTTATATAGGATGTGAAAATACTATTGCTGATGTTATTTATGTTGACTAACATCTATGAATGCAGGAAAATAAGTTGGAGCGATCCAACTGGATTCCTCAACAATTTTATTAATGTTTTCATTTGTTGTGTTATATGATGTGATATAATCCGTGATTAGTTATGTTGTGTTTGAGTTACACTGGCCCTAGAATTTTGGAATTTAAATATTGAATAATATTATTGAATATAAAAAGGGAATTTGAGGTTTAAAAAGGAGATTTTGGTTCCGAAAATAGAAATTTAATCTTGAATAGAGTTGGAAATAAAAATCTGTTTACATGAATAAAATAAGAAGTTAATTATAAATGAGTTATAAATTAAGTGAATTATTTATCCTTGGGTAGATTGAAGTATAAATTCAAATTTGAATTTATATAGAAAAGTGGAAAGTGGTTTTAAAACCGATATTCTTAATTAGGTTGAACTTAGCAAGTGAAGGGGAAATTATAAACAAGATTTTAAATGATTGTAATACAAATGAGATTGGTATGGAAAAATCTGAATGGAAGTTATAAACAGAATTTTGGTTTAAGATATTATTTCTAAGTACAAAATCAAACTGATTTGATTATATATAAAAGAAATATATTCACGGTTAAAATGAAAAATGGTTAAGAGAAATATTTTGCAAATGAAATATCTCTAAAGGAGATTTAGATTTGAAATATGAATCCAGATTGGAAATTGAATGAAAAGGGAAATGGGTAATCATTTTAAATGAAAACTATGAGTTTAGTTCAAAAATTCGAAAGATAAAATAAAGTGTGATTACGTTTTGTAGACTGAAATGGTTATAAATGAAAACTATGAGTTTAGTTCATTACAGATTTGGTCGAGCAAGCGAACGGGGTCGAGCATCCTGTTCATTTAAGCCTGATCGGTTCGGAATGGCATCAGCGGATGGTCGATCTCATCAGTTTCGGATCGTTCTTTCTCACATCAGAGCGTCTGGTCGGTTCCGGCACCTCAACATATTTGATCGGTCCCGCTTTCCGGAAGCCCGCTCCGTCTTAATATTGAAAGATTCCTGGTCGATCCTCCCATTGCTGAAGCCTCCTGGTCGTACCTTTAGTCTCTGGTCGGTCCATACTCCATAAAGCTGGATCGATACTACAAGACATAAACATGCAAAGCCAATAGTGGCAAAGTTATAAAAAAGAGTATCGACCAGCATAAAAAAGGAGTGTAAAACCGACCAGCAGCATAAAAAAGGAGTGTAAAACCGACCAACAGCATAAAAAAGAAGTGTAAAACCGACCAGCAGCCTAAAAGCAGTGTAAAACCGACCACCAGCATAAAAAAGGAGTGTAAAACCGACCAACGGCATAAAAAAGGAGTGTAAAACCGACCAGCAGCCTAAAAGGAGTATAAAACCGACCAGCAGCATAAAAACGAGTGTATGGCCGGATAAAAACGAGTGTACTGGCCAAAATGTAAAAAAGGAGTGGCAGTTTTGTAAATATGACAATGCCAACCTAGCGCCAACTTTACACTCTAAATTACAAGTTTGCCACTACCCTTCAACTCCAACTATAAATACCCCTCATAATTCTCATGGAGAGGGGGGGACTTTTCCGGGAACTACAAGGAGGTGCTGTCAAATAGCTTTTTGGATTTCTCCAAACATTTCAACATCTCTTCTTCACAATTCATTGAAGATCTAGCAAGCTTTCAATCATGGCTTCTATGGAAGGATTAGCATAATCTCTTCAAGCTCTCTACCACTCTTATGTCAATTCAAAGGCAAATGCATGTAAAAGGAGCTTTTATGAATGTATAAAGGAGCAAATGTTGTAAATCTCATGGTGATTAATGGAATGCTATCTTCAAAGTGGACGTAGACTCGAATAAGAGTCGAACCACTATAAACTCTTGTCTTCTTTTCCTTCTTTTCTTAATTTTGGTATTTTGATGTTTATGGAATGTTGGATACGGCCTCATATATAATTCTAAAGGTTTTCTAACACCCCGCCTTTGAAAAGGTGACGTGCTTTCCAAGCATCTCGCCTCTGATTTGGTAACGTGTTCAGAAACACCTCTTTGGTTGTTATACCAATTTTTGGTATAAACAATTAGGCGCCCACCGTGGGGCCGTGATCACATCTTCAATCTCAATCACCCGTCCGGAGTTGGAATCCCTGGAGAAGCTCTCTTCGAAGTTCGGATCTATAACCGAAATGATGGCGAAATCCAAAAAGGCGAATAGCAAATCCGTTGGAGGAGCCGAAGGTATCGCCAACAATGAAGCTACACCTCAAACTAATCTTCTGTAGGTTGGCCAAAATTCCATAAGCGGAGCTGGTGTCACAAAAGGTGAGCTAGATGTTGTGGTTGCCAACATAAACCAACGAATTGATGCCGCTTCCAAAGCTATGATGGAGAAATTGGATGCCATCCTCGGTGTTCGCCCTAATCCTACTCTTCAAAGGGCTCAAGTCAATCTCGATGAGAAGGAAGGTTCTTCCGCTTCCGACCAAAATCTTAATAATGGCATGGAAGATGCTGAAGGCCGAGAACATGACGATAATGGAGCCAAGGTTGTGGACGCCAATCCATGTGCTAACAATCATTCTGCCCTATATACTCGAAATGTTGTTAGTCCCGCAAGGGCACTTCCTACATCTTTAAAACCGTGTTGACTTGCTAAGGCAAAGATCCGGTAAAGGGATCGAAGTTGGTACCGCGGAACAACGCAACACTGAAGAGTATATTGCAGGAATGATTGAGCAGGCTATGAAAAAGAACCAAGCTTGCAAGGATGACGAAAGCGACTGGGACTTCTCTCCAAGTCGAACTCCATTCACCGAGAGGGTCCTGCAAGCGGACTGTCCAAAGAAGTTCACTCCTCCCACTTTACCTCCATACAATGGTCTTACTGATCCCAATTATTTCTTGTTCAAGTATGAGTGGGGCATGACCGCAGCTAAAGCTACCGACGGGATGAGATGCACTTACTTTCCCCTTTATTTGGAAGGAGCTGCCTCACTATGGTTCACCAAGCTGCCACCAGAATCCATTGACCAGTTTTCGGATCTGACCAAAAAGTTTAAGGAGCAATTTCGCTTATATGCTGTTAAGTCTAAGGATGCTATAACTCTCTCATCGATGAAACAAAATCCCGGCGAAACAGTCAAAACATTTCTTAGTCGCTTTAATGTTGCTCTTTCCGAAGTACGAAATGCGGAGCCTCGCATAATCCTCATGTCGCTTCTCAGCGCAATAGATGCAAATAGTGAATTTGGCAAATGGATTAAAATGAAAGAGCCAACCACGCTTGATAAATTTTACAAGAAAGCGGAAGAATACATGTGGATAGACAAAGATCCTTCAGTTGACCCAAGTAATACTACAGAGGATAAAAGGAGTGATAATGCCCACAAACCTCAGTGGCAAAAACGATTCAATGATGGGAATGGGAACAAAGCTAATAAGAAATCTCGCCTCCCCGATCTTCCTGAATTGTCTCCTTTGAATGACTCTATTGTAAACATCTACTTGGCCACGAAGGATACCGAAGATTATCCAGAACCTCGCCCGATAAAGATGAATGACCATTTGCTCAAATCTGGGAAGTACTGTATTTACCACAAGCAGTCTGGCCACGACACCAATGATTGTAGACAACTAAAATTGTTATTTGAAGAACTAATCAGGAAAGGTCATCTGCAACAGTACATAAAAAGCCCTCAAGCTGCAACATCTCAAGGGCAGGGAGCTTCTCAAAATGATTCAAGGCCAATAATCAATTGACAACCATTGTCATTCTTAATGGGCTAAGAATAAGCGATCATCATCGCTCTCCTTTTACTTACCATTTTATTTCTTTACTTTTACCTTCTGTTACATTTGAAATTTCATGTAAACAGTTTGTAATAATTGCTAAGTAAAGCATTGAACTATAGTCCTGTAACCAAAAGCATATATGCTTAGTCGAATTCCTTGCTTACAATGTTATGAACAATTCAAAGTTCGAACTTTGCTAAGGAATGATTTCTCATAACAGGTCATCCAATAAATGCTTGATTTCCTCAACAATCTGATGAAATATGGCGACCCCCAATGATTGCAAATTTCATAGTGCAAAAATATCAGCGCAACGATGAAGGGCACATCATGGAACATGAGCAAGGGAAACTGCCAAAAGTCAGATGGAAAAAATTCAACAAACACAAAGTGTAACCTCATGGAGGTCCAGGCTCCTTCAGTCGGGATGCGAAATACTCCTGATATTGGGTAACTTAGCTAATAACTAATGCCCGCTCTGTGAGACAAACACAAGGCGTAACCTCATAGAGGTCCAGCTCCTTCAGTCGGGAGGCGAAACACTCATAACAATGAGTGGAAAACCCAAGACCTCTCCGGGGGCACAAAACCCAAGACCTCTCCGGGGGCACTAAACCCAAGACCTCTCCGGGGGCACTAAACCCAAGACCTCTCCGGGGGCACTAAACCCAAGACCTCTCCGGGGGCACTAAACCGAAGACCTCTCCGGGGGCACTAAACCAAAGACCTCTCCGGGGGCACTAAACCAAAGACCTCTCCGGGGGCACTAAACCCAAGACCTCTCCGGGGGCACTAAACCAAAGACCTCTCCGGGGGCACTAAACCCAAGACCTCTCCGGGGGCACTAAACTAAAGACCTCTCCGGGGGCACTAAACCCAAGACCTCTCCGGGGGCACTAAACCCAAGACCTCTCTGGGGGCACTAAACCCAAGACCTCTCCGAGGGCAAAAAACCCAAGACCTCTCCGGGGGCAAAAAAAACCAAAGACCTCTCCAGGGGCACTAAACCCAAGACCTCTCCGGGGGCACAAAACCCAAGACCTCTCCGGGGGCACTAAACCCAAGACCTCTCCGGGGGCACTAAACCCAAGACCTCTCCGGGGGCACTAAACCCAAGACCTCTCCGGGGGCACTAAACCCAAGACCTCTCCGGGGGCAGTAAACCCAAGACCTCTCCGGGGGCAAATAGACAAAGTCCTCCCATAGTGAGGCGAGACAAAGTCCTCCCATAGTGAGGCAAAACAAAGTCCTCCCATAGTGAGGCGAGACAAAGTCCTCCCATAACAGAGGCAAAATAAAAACCCCAACCTTCAAAGGTTCATGGAGGTCCAGGCTCCTTCAGTCGGGATGTGAGCACTTTTGATGATAAGTGACTTTAGCCGATGACTGATGCCCGCTCCATGGATCAATACCTTTACCATAAAATCTCACGGAGGTTCAGGCTCCTTCAGTCGGGATGCGAGCACTTATGACGATAAGTGAATGCAGCAGATGACTGATGCCCGTTCCGTGAATCAATATAACCTTCACCCAATGGTTTGCGGGAATCCGTACGCGCAGAACGAAGCACGGGAGCTTGCTAAGGCGAGACGAAGTGTGGGAGTTTGTAGCGCGGAGCAATGCAACCCTCACTTAAATGTCGCTCAAATTCGCAATACGAAACAATGCGACAATCTACAAATCCTTTCCATAGAAAAAGTTATCTCTCCAAAGCAGAGATCAAAGATACAATGGCTTCTCCAAGTAGAAGTCCCAAATTTATCAATTAAATTCAAAATCGAATACCATGTTTATGCAAATAACGCTTAACAAATCATAACTGTTAAGTAAAGCAGTTCTGCATAGATATGACATTCAATTTATTATACATCATTCATCAATGATTAACTAATCCGTTATTGATGTGGACGATCAATAACAACTTATAAGTCCAAAACCGTGCAAGTGCTTGTTTTCATTACAGAACAGGTGCTATAGAACATATAAATCCAATCAACAAGTTCATAACTTGGAGCGTATGGAATCAATGAGTCAAAGCAAGATTTTTCATAGCAAGTAAAAGACTACGACTGGATTCCAACGAAGACCATGACAGCAATGATCATTTCGAAGCCCGCATTTCTCGCAAGCGAAAAATACAATCTTCGAGGGGCAAGTGTTAACCAGCTGAAAAACAGCAAACTCCGGTCGCTCACAACTGATCGGTCACCAGCATCACCATCTGGTCGGTCTGCTCGCTAGCAACCTGGTCGGTCTTGAGAAGAGCACCATCTGGTCGGTCCAAGCTGAAGCTAATCTGGTCGGTCGTTCCATCAAGCACATGCAAGCAGGGGTCGTGCATAGCTTCCCAGAAGCCCAGGTCGTACTCCGCCTCTACAACACGGTCGTTCATTACAGATTTGGTCGAGCAAGCGAACGGGGTCGAGCATCCTGTTCATTTAAGCCTGATCGGTTCGGAATGGCATCAGCGGATGGTCGATCTCATCAGTTTCGGATCGTTCTTTCTCACATCAGAGCGTCTGGTCGGTTCCGGCACCTCAACATATTTGATCGGTCCCGCTTTCCGGAAGCCCGCTCCGTCTTAATATTGGAAGATTCCTGGTCGATCCTCCCATTGTTGAAGCCTCCTGGTCGTACCTTTAGTCTCTAGTCGGTCCATACTCCATAAAGCTGGATCGATACTACATGACATAAACATGCAAAGCCAATAGTGGCAAAGTTATAAAAAAGAGTGTATCGACCAGCATAAAAAAGCAGTGTAAAACCGACCAACAGCATAAAAAAGTAGTGTAAAAACGACCAGCAACATAAAAAGGAGTGTAAAACCGACCAGCAGCATAAAAAAGGAGTGTAAAACCGACTAGCAGCATAAAAAAGAAGTGTAAAACCGACCAGCAACCTAAAAGGAGTGTAAAACCGACCACCAGCATAAAAAAGGAGTGTAAAACCGACCAACGGCATAAAAAAGGAGTGTAAAACCGACCAGCAGCATAAAAAAGGAGTGTAAAACCGACCAGCAGCATAAAAAAGAAGTGTAAAATCGACCAGCAGCCTAAAAGGAGTGTAAAACCGACCATCAGCATAAAAAAGGAGTGTAAAACCGACCAGCGGCATAAAAAAGGAGTGTAAAACCGACCAGCAGCCTAAAAGGAGTATAAAACCGACCAACGGCATAAAAACGAGTGTATGGCAGGATAAAAACGAGTGTACTGGCCAAAATGTAAAAAAGGAGTGGCAGTTTTGTAAATATGATAATGCCAACCTAGCGCCAACTTTACACTCTAAATTACAAGTTTGCCACTACCCTTCAACTCCAACTATAAATACCCCTCATAATTCTCATGGAGAGGGGGGGACTTTTCCGGGAACTACAAGGAGATGCTGTCAAATAGCTTTTTGGATTTCTCCAAACATTTCAACATCTCTTCTTCACAATTCATTGAAGATCTAGCAAGCTTTCAATAATGGCTTCTATGGAAGGATTAGCATAATCTCTTCAAGCTCTCTACCATTCTTATGTCAATTCAAAGGCAAATGCATGTAAAAGGAGCTTTTATGAATATATAAAGGAGCAAATGTTGTAAATCTCATGGTGATTAATGGAATGCTATCTTCAAAGTGGACGTAGACTCGAATAAGAGTCGAACCACTATAAACTCTTGTCTTCTTTTCCTTCTTTTCTTAATTTTGGTATTTTGATGTTTATGGAATGTTGGATACGGCCTCATATATAATTCTAAAGGTTTTCTAACACCCCGCCTTTGAAAAGGTGACGTGCTTTCCAAGCATCTCGCCTCTGATTTGGTAACGTGTTCAGAAACACCTCTTTGGTTGTTATACCAATTTTTGGTATAAACAATGCTACTATTGTAATAATTGTTTTATAAATCTAAACAGTGATTTTACCGCTACCTTTAAAATAAATGTTTTATAAATTAAATATTTGGAAACGGCGATTATAACGCTACAGTTATAATCAATATTTTGTGTAAAAGAAGCAGATTCTTAGATTGAATCTGAGAGTCACGTGAGTGATGTTTTGTTAGAAGTTGTGAGCTTTGACTATTTCAAAGTTGAGAATGTTGTTCAATTAAGGTCTGAGAGGTAATTATACCCCAACTTGTTTGACTTCATAATTGATGGAGGAATGGTTAAGATTCGATAGTGAAGATTGGTTAACAATATGGTTAGTTAATAAATGATTAATGGTTTCTTTTCTTCCGTCCCCCCCCCCCCTCCCGGTAGCCAGGGAGGGAATAGCTCAGCTTAGTTTGGACCGTTTCTCTTTCCAAGCTCAGAGATTCTGTGATGTATGGCTTGGAACCTCTTATCTTTGGCTATGGCTGTGATTGCACTTTAATTTTGGGACATATGCTACTTTGCTATGTTTTATGCTTCTTATATACTTGGAAGTTTTTGAATCAAGATAGATGTTTTACGTAATACTTTTAAGTATGATTGAGTCAATTGTTGTAAAAGCTTGACTTAACTACATTGCTTATAAAATGACTATTTTCTGCTGCTTTATTTGTCTATCTTGTAATTTATCTGCATCTTTTACCTATAACTCTCCACAGAAGTTAATGCACTCCCTTTGTGAGTGACCTTAATGGAGGTGGGGTATTTCAATATATTTAATTAGTAGTTAGGCTAAATTAAATACAGTGATGAATTATTAGTGGTTAGTGATGATTGATGTTTGTTGTGATGAATGATGGATGCGTAGTTTAGAACACACACACACACACACTATTAAGCGTTAGTGTTATAATGCTTGTGCACAGTTATGATTTATTTAATTATGTTAATGATGGTTGCTACGGATGTTTATAGTAGTTGTTGATGTTGTTGCGCACACACTACGACACAACAATTATGGTATCACATTGGTGATCGACAAATCTCCTTCGTAATTAGAAGCAACATTATCATTAAAATTAAAGGTTAATAATAGGAAAAGACACATTGGGTTTGGAAAAGTTTCTTAAAATGACTAAACAATTAGAAGCAACATTATCATTAACATTATGATGTATAAATTCATATATATATATATATATATATATATATATATATATATTGATAAAGTTTCTTAAAATGGCTAAACAAATACCAGAACATTATAGGATGACAAAGAGGACTAGGCTTGGGTTTGGAAAATATAGTTTCCTTCTCTCCCTGCCTATCCCTAACTGATCCAACGAATGCGATGGTTAATTTGAAGTTATTTGAATTTAGAAATGAACTGGAATTTGATTTATTAAGGAAAAAAACAAAAGTTGAATTTAGATCCAAAATAATTCAGAAAGTAAATTTAAATGATTTTAAAAGGGTTATATCAGTATATAATGGTTTCCTAAGGTTTTTTGAGAAATTGAAAAATAATTTTTATTGTGGTCAAAATAGAGCAAATCGCACAATGACAATTTGCGTATTTTAGTTACAAACTGTAAATGCTTATAACTTTTGCAATCTAAATCAGATTTCCAAGAATTGAAAAACATTTGATTAATATTAAAAAGAGTTTTCGAATGAGTGAAAGCGGATTTTAATTTCGGGTTATAATTTTCAAGTTATGTTTAAAACTATTTTGGAAAAGGTTGTTGTAAGAGCAACAACTATTTTAAATGTTTTAAAAATATGGAAATTTTTGTAAAATAATTATAAATTATGTAAAAGTGTTTTGAATCATAAAGTTTAAGTTTTGGCTAAGATAAACGATATTTTGATCAAAGTAGTTAAGATAACTGTTTTTAACGCTTTTGAAACACTATGGTAACTCTTTCCTTGAAAAACAATCTATTTTGAAGTTGTAAACTGTGAGCTATTTTCCGAGCTATAAGTAATCATTTGTAAATGATTGGTGGGATGTTTTCATAGATTTAAAAGTATTGAAAATGTTTTATATGGAAATTAAATTGATTTATTTGATATTAAAACGGGGTTTTCAATTTTAAATAATTGGATATGGTTGGAGCTAAATCTTCGAATGTTTGGTATTAATCCAGCAGATGATGACTCTTACTATTTGAGGGATTTAAACAATATTTCACCGTTATTTTGCTTATTGTGTGAGTTGGATAGAGAGTTTAATATTAAATATAAGTGGATGATATTTCTATTCAGATCTAATGTCAAAGTGTTGGATAATTCTTTTAATTAAGATATGGGTTTCCCAATTTGATTGGGATATAAGTTGAATAGAAATAATCTTCGGATATTTGATATGGAATTCTTTAGAGTAAACGTATACTATTTGAGGAATTTGCAAGATATTATTATAAAATCATTATTCCACTTATAGTATTCGTTGATTATGAGAATTGATATCGAATATAAGTAGATACAACTTCTGTGTAACTTATGTTGAATATCAATAGATTTGGGTTTTGTCGTGAATCATATCTTCAATAATATCATTCTTGAAACCCAGTGAGATTGAGTTATGGAAATTCATATTGTAACTTGATGATTTAATCAGATCTTTGATTTGAGGAAATTAAAAGTGAGGAATTGGAAAGAAAGTATAATCTTTTAGTTAAGATTAACGAACGGAATATTGGAAAATCAATTTAATTGGAAACTATGGTCGAGATGTGGATCAAGGATTTTCAAAGGAAATTGGATTTCGATAACGAGTTATTAAATGGAAAATTAACTAAGGTTTTGAGGGTAAATTATGTTTGATTTAAGGGATGTGTTTTAAAAGAGAAAGGTTAAATATGTATTTTGTAATAATTTGAGAATGGGTTTAAAGAAGTTTAGTTTAACAAAATTCAAGACGGAAGGAGAATGGTAGAAAGCCTGTGTATTCCATAATAGTTTTTTTTTTAAATTGCTCTTATTATTTGGAAAGACTGGGATCGGATGTATGTCCGAAAACCATTCCAAATAATAACGCAACGTTGTGGAGCAATTGAAGACATTAGAGACAACATTGAAGACTAGACCCTTCATGTCATAAGGGCGACTTGCTGAATGTCTCGAATGGTTGGCTCCTATTTGTAGATGAATTTTATATATCAGTTAAGTGGCAAAAATCATGACATTGAAGACTGGACCATTCATGTCGTAAGGGCGACTTGCTGAATGTCTCGAATGGTTGGCTCCCATTCGCAGATGAATTTTACAAATATGTTAAGTGGCAAGAAGCCCGAACATATGTGAAGGAATTTCAGATTGTTATTTCGTTCAGACCCAGATCGGACATGTATTGATTGTGTGTCTGACATTGTAATTGACTGCATAGCGCTGATCTTTATTAATATATATCTATTTGGTGGTGGAGAATTTATTCTCTTGCTTAACACCCTTCTCTAAGACGCATGAGCTTAGAGGTTATATATTGATGGAAATCAGTGATGTGTAATGAATGGAAAATGTGGCATACTTAAGTTATGTGATGAGCTATGGATGATCAAAGCATGGCTTATTTAAGCGTAGCTTTATGTATATCGTGACCTCGACGAACCTCACACCCCGGATTGGTGGTAAACTGGTGGTCAGATATATATATGTTCGTTTCATTTGTTCGGTGCACCGGGATGTGATGATGAAAGGGTACTACGAAGTCCCCAGTGTAGGACGCTATTTGTTGGGAACTCTGATTCATGTATGGTGCGTTAGTATAACGGACTCTGAGTATGGACGTTATCCACGAGTACTAGGATGATGCATGCAAGAAAGTTTGTGAGCCCACGAATGATATTTTGTACCAGGAATCATCATGTTGGAAGCCCAATCTCCACTACAAGCCCGTACGGTTTGGATTGTATAGCCTGGTGGTTACTAGCGGGATTGTCGGTATAATGGGATAGGGGGCATTATGCTGGCTAGGATTAATACATTTATTTGATAAAATGGTTCTCACACTATATATAGTAGTAAAAGAGGATTTTCACGTATGAAAGCATTTTGGTTATCATAAGGAAAAACTCGCCCATCTGGTATGTGCTTGCATTATGTGATGTAGGATGAGCTTATGATAGCTTTATTTTTCAAAAAGTCATTGTGGATTTCTATGCACTAGTATTCACATGGAGTAAACCCGTTCCGCATTAGCGGCGTGGTCCGATGAACTACCTAACATTAAAATAAATCCTAAATATAACTCTTTTGACTTCTCACACCAGTCCCATGACTGACCTGGAGTTTATTGTTCCCACACCTAAACTTTGGGTGCCCATAATTTTTACATGGGAATCCTAGTAGTTTGGTTCGCAGATTTAGCCTTGGAGTTAGTTGGAGCAAGATTCTGGTTTTAGCTGGAGCTATTATGTCTTGGGGCATTTGCATTCTTCTGTTGAGATTAGTATCTTGTCCGCTGTGTAATCGATGTACTCTGATGTACCTCTTGTAACTCTGCTGAAATATTATTTTAATGATAATGGAAAAGTTTTTTTTTATTTTGTGCAAATGTGTAAGTGCCTCTAACAATCCGTCTTTATGAACGGTTTGAGTTGATTTAATTACCAGTGAAAACCAGGCAAAAAGTTGGACCGTTACAGTTGGTATCAGAGCTTTGGTTTATACAGAGCAATTGGGTACGACATAATTGAACAAAAGGAAAGACTCATAAGAGTTATATATCTCATTAGAGATACGATTAGTAATGCCCTAAAATGAGATTTTTCGAGTATTATATTTGAGAGAGCGTATTTGAAAATATGAAATGAGTTCACTACACCAGAAAAGACCTTTAGTAGCGTTGACAAAACGCTACAAAAGCTTTTAGCAGCGTTGTAGAGAACGCTGCTATGCGACATGCAACTAAAAGTCTAATTTTTTTTGTTGCGTTTTGGTGAATGCTACCAAAACTTTTTTGAAATGCAACAGAATTTTTTTCTATAGCATTTTTTCAATGTAACTATATTTTTTATACCAATTTACATTTGCTTTTATAGCATTTTTAAAACGCTACTAAAAGATATCGGTTGTTTAATAATATATTTTAAATGTTGTTATTTACCTTGATGGCTTGTATCACTTCTAGCAACCACTTATATAATATCCATATTGAACTAACAATCAATCACATAAGTGTCATACTCAAACCAACAATTAATTACTAGTTATTATATTCGAACAAACAATCAATCAATCGTATGACTATCGTATTCAAATAATTGAAAAACCACACTATTCACATAATCAAGTTATTCATAATCATTTTTATTTAACGAATCAAATTCTTCAAAAAGAACCATTGTTTATTTTGTTGAAAATTTCAAATTTATTTAACAAATCAAATTCTTTAAAAAGAACCAAATTTTCTCAAAAATTTTAAATGATAATATTTCGTAAAAAATCAAACTATTTAGCAAAATTTGAGGAAAAAGCATCATTATATGAAAATCTAAAGAACAAAAGAAATAATGATTCAAACTTTGCAGCTTAAGCAACAAGTAATCGCAAGTAAATTACAATTATCATTAGTGTACCCCTCCTTGTCTCCATTTCCTTCGGACCAAGAGTAGGCTAGTGTTTCAGCAATCGCAGCTATGATTATTGAATCTCTGCCTACCCCGAGGTAAATCGACTCTCCATCTCAGCCACTTGTTAACTCAATTCGTAAGCGCAAGACCTAATAACATTTGGTCCATGGTCAATAAATAGAAAATCAAAGAATCAAAGCCTAGGGAATAATGAATTAATCTCAACTGCTGATTTTGAAGAACGTTGACCATCTTTCTTATAATTTATATATTTGCCAAAGGTAGCCCCTTCATTTCAACGCATTATAGCTAAGAAACATACTTGTCATTCATTCCAAATGGCAGTCCAGTTAAATACCTGTGATGTGTAATTCTAATGTGTATTGTTCTGATTCTAAAAGATTAAATCTAATTGTCCAGACTTTCTTGTACACCTATAAATAAACTAGCAGGGCCTAGCTCTAAACACTTATTTTCTGAGATGCTGCCTTGGCTCTGCCATTCTCTTCTTCCTCCAAATCTTTTTAGAAAATTAGAATATTAGTTTTAGGAACTTCTGATTCAAGATTTGAAAATAAAAGGATGTAAATCTACAAATAGGTGTTTAGAATTCTAATCAACGTGAGGTTAGTTCTTGAATCTGATTTACTTAGGTTTGTCTTCCTTTCCCTCTTCTTTTAGCATCAGATTTGTGAATCCGTGGATGTTCTAATAGTTGATTCAATTAGGGATGCCATAGAACAAAAAATATGGATCAAATTCATGGATTGCAAAGCTGTTAGGTAAGTGGATTCAAATTATACATTTTAAAATAATGGTATATTTAACGTTTACATTTCCTATAATTTTTAACATGTTAAATAATTTTAAGTGGTGATAATTGCAGTATAATTCATTTTCAGTTATTTTAAGAATATTAGTATTACATAGATCTATTCTATGAATCTGTTAATTAGATTAAAATTATTGTAATACTGTGGTTGTGAGATTTACAATAAAAGCGAAACTATTACAGAAAATATTGTTAATGACAATTTGGGCATTGTAAATCAAATTACAGCGAAATTGGGAACAATTGTGGTAATTGAGATTAAATCTACATATAATATGTTGAGAACATTTTTGTTGTAAAAAGCCTATTCCAGCAGTCATAGGTCTAAATTGGGAATTACTGTAAACATTGTAATTATGGAATTTACAATAAATATGAATATTTTCTTAAGAGAATTATTATGCCAAAAGGTTGTAAATAGAATTACAGTAAAATTTGGAAATAATGAAAAAGAATAGATATGGATAATTTATATGTAAAATTTACAGTAATTGGGAAATTGTAGATAATTGCGCTAAAACACGAGCTTAAGTTCAATTTATGGTAGAAGTCTGGCCAGAATCGCCCGACAATTCCAGCATCCACAAGTGATCAGCTTAAGGTTAGAGGTCTGGTGCACAAACATATTTAAAAATATATGTATGCAACATGGAATAGATAAATATGGAAATGACATTGATTGTAATTTATGGAAATAAATGGTATGTGTGAAAATTTACAAGACAGTAAAGAGTTAAATGTTACAGCAGCGAGAGTTTGGTTAACATTAAAGAACCAAGGAAAATGTGATGAAAGTGGAATATAGCCTATTATATTTAATTACATGAATGAGAATGGAATATAATAGGTAGGCTTGTCCTAGGGATAAGTGGAGATTATAACATAACTAGAAAGGAAACTTGCTAATAAGCCTTAGTTAAGAGAACTAAGTTAATAAGTAAACAACAATATATTGTGATGACAGTGCAGGAATTATGATCAAATAAGGAAGAATGAGGTAAACTTATGGAATGAAATAAGTTGTACAAAATTATATATGTTAAGTAACTTGTTAACATAAAACATATGGATTGAGATAAGGCATGCTTAATTATACATTAAGTAGAACATGTTATTGTAACTTGTAAACATGAAATTGGACAATGAGTGACATTGTAATAATGTAAAAAGATTGTAGAGCACTTTCGTTAGTTATAATATAAGGAATAACAAATTATGGATTTATTAATGAACTTAAATGGGTTAAGTTATATCACTAAATTACTAACCGACAGGGGTCCATTCCTTAGAGATATAAGGAGCTTGGAGAAAACCTAGTAACTTGAAGGAAATGATAAAATGTGGATAATCAATATGATACAATAAGACAAGTGCACGATTAAAAGAATAGACATAGGGTATAATAACACATTAGCGTAAGGCACTTGTACCAGTCTGCATGTACGAAGGTGAAGAACCCAACGGGTTAGATCATCGAGGTGTATAGAGACACGAGAGGAGCATGTCCATCTAATTCTTCTGCTTGATGTTTTGCTTGCTGGCTCTACGGGACTGGAAGGAAGCATGCAACTTCCGAGGGATGTGATAGGGTACTCCGAGATGGTCCTCTATTGCGGTGCGTGCTCAGGCTGTACTCATAGAAGTCGGGTCTGCGCGTTACCACCTGGTGAGTATACCTTGACTACAACCGTAGTTTGAAAATCAGAAGGCCGTGACGGTATGACATTGGGGTGATTCGACAATTTGCCTTCAGATAGTCCGGTCAAGACCAAATAAAGGATATTAATCGTCGGGTACATGTCATCAGCTGTAAGTGGGATGTGGAAAGTCTAGAGCTAAACCTATACACCATCGATCTTTCACTATCGAGACTTTGGTTGCAGGACACACCAATTTGGATGTAGATTGTTTGTTAGGGACACGTCAGTTAGCTCTTGGTTTAGTCTTCCATTAGTTGAGGAGGGTCAAGATGCATCCAGAGCCACCATGAAAATGCAGATCATAGTTTAGGTATATGTACTTTATGCCCTTTTAGCGGACCTATTCATATATGGAAAATGCTCCCCACCGAGTTCCATGCATTCAGATCCATCCCTATTACGGGACTCGGGGTACAATAGACAGAGTGTACGTTTGAGGGTCTAGGTACACGCACACCAAACCTGGTGGTGTATCATAGACACTAGGGCATTACTCCGTGTTGAGACTGATCTTAGTCGAGGAGTTTGTATATGGTGGTCCATTGGCTTACGTAGCATGGCCGTGGTAGTTCTATACAGAACATGACGTAGTTATATAGAGGTCCATACATCGCTCAGGCATAGGATGAGAGTTGTATACGCTTCTATGACATGACGGCGGAGATCAAGCGAGAAGGGTACCATGTGAAGTACCTTGATATTGGGTTAGCCACATATATGCTATATTAGGTTAATCTACTAGGAGGTAGATGGGTACGATGTGTGTGTAAAACCTTGAGTGTTACCAATCTAAAACAACCTAGTAAATAAGAAACTTAACTGAACGGTATATGTATGGTTATTTCAGAATGTGTAATTTAGTTCAGTCACCAGAACTTGCGTTCTGACCCCTTCCACGTAACACACTCGTAGGTTAGGTTTATTGCAGAGATATGATAGCTTTGGATACTGGTTAGGCAGCATTATTACTTTTGTAAGGCTATATTTGATTATATTATAATTTATTCCATTCTGCGATGAGATGTTTTCTGAGCTCTAATATATTTTACATCCCTGTCTTTTCTACAAGGTACCAAACAAGCCAACTTGAGTTTTGATATATTGGGATTTTTGGGAAAAAAAAACAATCTCTCGAAATTTGGTTTGTTACATTTGGTATCAGAGCTTAGGTTTAGGATTCCTGTATAGATAGTCAATGAACATATCTGTATTTTTTTTTAAATATGAATATATCATATATACATCTAGATCCATGAAGGGACCCACTAAATAGGAAGAGAGGTTATGCAAAGAGTTGGGATATTAGTTACGTACATTAAAGGAATGATTAAGGAAATTTGAGACCCTTAGGTGGTTTTGGGTTAAAAGTGTACAATGTAATTGGTAATGAAGAAAGATGTATCTCATACGTTAATGTTGTCGATTACTGGGTTTGACAGTTGAGCCTTATAAATTGGGAAAAGGAAAGAAGGAAAATGGATTAGGAATATGCACATTTGAGGGAAATGATTTTATGGAAATATCTAGGAAAGTCTATGTAAGTTGGAAACCCACTTTGAGTCTAGTCCCATTGTTACGTTTGAGAACTTGAAAAAATTAAAAGCTTTTGGGTGATAGTTTATGGTGTTTTTCAAGTTTTGATGTTAAAAGTTACAATTTTAAAATATATACTAGCTAAATTGTGTAGAAACAATTTTTGAAACAAGAAGGGAGTATTTTTGGTGTTTTAAAAAAAGTACATATTGGGTTTCGGAGAAAAAAAAGGGGTATATTTTTGAAATGATAATTTCTTATGGACTTATATAAAAGAGTTAAATAACAAAGCAAAAAAAATATTGCATTTTTGTTAAAAACTAAAAATTTTGGTAAAGAAAGTTCCAAAAATCTCTATTCTTTTGACATTAATTTTTTATAATTGTTTTGACATAAAATTTTGTTGGGTGGACAAAATAAGTAGTAAGAATTAAGAATAGAGTAGATGTTTGCACCAAGATGTAAGTTATAGAACTGACATTGTAACATGAACGGTTGTGAAACTGAGAGAGAAGTAGTTGTCCTTGTCTACTCTAGTTTTTGTGATTTGAATAAAAAATGGTTTGCATTTTTTTGGGATGACATATTTTTATCGTTTGGAAAAATAAGTTTTAAAGAAGAAAAGGAAAAGTTTTAAAACTTTTGAAGGAAATAAATGATAAGGCCAAACCATGTTTTTAAATCATGGAGTAGGTAAGGATTAGTACCTAGGGAAGATGGGAAGATTTTCGAAGCTATGAAGTGAATAGCAAGGACTGTTTTAAAATAATGGTAAGTTCCCGTAAAATGTGTAAGCATTATGGAGCCTAGGTTGTTGTTTGGAAAAGGCTGTTAGTACACAGTGAGGACCAGTAGTGACTACTAGATGGTAAAGGGTAAGTAAGTGTTTAGATCCTTTGGTTTGGACTTCTTTTTATTAGAGGTGACATGGTCCTAGGATTTTTAGCCCTTGGTAGTAGCTATTAGAGTGCTTGTTTTCCTGTTTTAGTTGAATTAAACTTAGATCAGTGGATTAAGTTAAACATGCTAAGAGTGGAGTAATGACATAACTAAAAAGAAAACAACAAATCCAGTAAAGCAACAAAAACGACAGTTGAAAAAAAAGTTTGGATTCTTCCAAAGTAAGTTGGAAAAGAAAAACAATAACAAAGAAAATTTGCTTATGTGAATTGCGCCTGGATATGAAGATAGGAAACCTTTATATGGTAGTTACGTAAAATCCAAGTGCAGATAGAAGAGGTACGTAAAATAAAAGCGGAAGGTGTGAAGTTTTCCATTTTTTACCTTTTTGTAACATAAGAAATCTAATTTAGAAAATTTGTTTTTTCTAAAATTCGCAAATCTAAAATTGATTAGTAGGGTCTTGGATGCAAAAATTGGATGAACTTTGCTCTTGCTCTATAAGAGTGTGGGAAAAATTGAATGAAAAAGTATTTTGAATTTCAAAATATTGCATTCATGTAGAAATTGCCAGTATATTTAGGGTGTACGCATCATGTTTTCCATAGATTTTCAAGAAAAATTTGCGTTCATATAGGAGGTACCGCTAAGGCATTCATTTCATTCATGTATTATGTGTTGAATTACACTTTGCACAAGTGCACAGATGGTTGAAAAATTGGATGTACACATGATGATTGTGAATTATACGAGGGATTACTTAATTTTACCCTTACCAAATTTCAGGGATGAAATTTCCTAAGTATGGGAGAATGTAACACCCCGCATTTTTAATTAAATAATAAAATTAAATTTGAAAAGCTCTCAGAATTTGGTCGCAGAATTAGTGTGACTGCATCCAGGTAATTTTCTAATTAATTTAGACCTACGGTTTGTAGGAAATGGATTTAAGGTGAAAAGATATCTTTAAAATAAAATATAACAAACATGAAAAAAAGGTATAAGAAAAGAACAATGACCACCATTGTTTGTAGTTTTGTTAACAAAAGCCCCAAGTGATTGGCGTAAGTTCAAGCCCCTCTAGCGCCATATTTTTATTTTAGAGCAACGACTAAAATAATACTTGTTCTAAGAGAAAAATATGTATAAATGCACATATAAGGAAAATTATACATAAGAGTGAGTATAATAATATATATGCATATGTGTATGCAAAATATATACATATGAAAGAGAAATCCAAGGTAAACTTGCAATCAATGAAAATAGGTAAGAAATAAATGATGGTATAACATCGTTTGAATTTTGAAAATGAAATAAAAGTTGCACATATATACATATATATGCAGTATATAGATAAACCATTCCTTTTCTCTCCCATGGGGAAAGGAAATGGCGATCCATACTACAACTGGCAATTGCTACTTATCACGCCCAAGAATCAATTCGTACACTCGATCTATGAAGTACTACATCGGCCTGTATTCGGAAGTTCCTCGTTTGTCATATGTGATATCCAATAGAGAGATATGGCATATGAAAGATCAAGTGGAGTTATAACCGTTCAATGCTTAAAATGATATTCCTCAAGTTACTATAACACCCCACGTCCATTAATGTCACTCTCAAAGGGAATGCATTAAATTCCAGGGAGTATTATTGGTGTATAGAACAGAATATAAAAAGACTGATACATATATTGGTAATTGAAGAATCTTAAACAACTTTTATTGCAGCGAAGAAATAGTTTGATTACAACAACATCATAAACCAGCAATAAAACCAAGTACACTTAATATCCATCTTGACAAATTGTTTTCTGAGTACCTAAAGTAAAATAGCATTACCACGACATAAGTAGGCCATAAAAGAGATGAGCTGAACTTTTCTTTCAGCAATCCAAGCACTTCCAAAGGGAGAGAAAGATCCGAATCAAGCTCCAATAGCACTAGTCCCACCCTGAGAAACTTGGGGGGAGGAAGAAAAGAGGCGAAAACAAAGGGGGTCAGACATAAAGTCTGGCGAGTACCATAGCTTTAACGGTATAATTATTAAAGTAATTAGGATAAGGCATAAACTGGTAAAACAAGGAACGACTGTAAAACAAGTGGGCAAGACAAAACAAACAAGAGGGAATATTCTGGTGCTAATCTCGCTCCTAATCACTATAGTATAATTACTATACTGCACCACTACTAGTCGCCCTAAAAGTAGGTCCCGCCTACTGAACATAATAATAATAATGGAAGTTTCGTGTACGCCTAGCTGTCTCCATTGATGCCGCCTGCCCCTATCTCCACTAGTTGTACCCACTATCCCCCATGCGATCGGCTCCCTAACTCGTAGATACTCGCGCTAGTCCCACAGTGGGGTGTATCACTCCCCAAAGTGGCAACCTGATACCACTAAAGATGCACGGCTTATATCTACACGATGCAATAACGTCTTACCTACTAGCCCGGGCCCACGCATGCACATGACCCCGTTGGACTTGCGTTGCCACCGTTAACCCATTTTGACCTCTTACAATCAAACCCAGTAAGCGTGTCCCGTCCTCGATCTAACTCGAGCTCACAAAGATACTTAATGGGTTACTGGTTTGAAATGGGTCCCCCATGCTTGACACAAGCTTTCCACCTATGCTTGGTCCCCACTAGAATTTTTCACTTAACCCCTTATTACTCATGTCTTCTTACATGTTTCAATTTGGTTAAGTGTTTCTAATCATACATCACATGTCACCTATGTCACTCACTTAACCCCCATGTCCCACCACATGTTTATCTTGGTTAAGTGTTACTTAATTCATTATAACCGTAACCTTGTAAGACCTCCCAAATTAGACTGCTATTTGCGGTTGCTGGATTTGCCGGGCAGGTCAAGGCAGTCTTATACCGCAAACGTGTCTAATCTTGTGTCTTTACAAATGTTACGCAATTAATTTATTCCTTCGATCTCTCACATTAGACTACCGTTTGTGGTTGCTGGATTTGTCGGGCGGGTCCAGGCAGTCTTACCCCCACAAACGAGTCTAACCACGTGTCTTAGACATTTATTATTACAAATTATTTCACCCCGATATGAATTAATTATCGCTATTCAAATTTTCAATAATTTCCAAATTAATTATGTCCATAATTGTCACATAAATTTTGTCCATACTTTTTACGTATAAAAATTATACCAATTAATGTCACAATTTAATTATATGCTTTTAAAGCCATTTTATGCCAATTCACAATTTACATAATTAATATTTTCCTATTGTCCCCACGCTATTCGTATGTTCAAATATGATATATGTTAGACTCGCAAATAGTCTAACTTATTAAAAAGAAACATCACAACTTGCATAACACATAAAAATAGATCTAACTTGCAAATAGGAATTATAACATAAATTTGCATAGACAATGGTCATATATAATCATATATTTGCATAAACTACCGTGGATCTAAATATCGATCTAAACATGAAATTGTGAACATGCATATATGAATTATGGGTTCCACCTAAACTTGCATATGTGAATATAATTTTCACCTGAAAATGTGAATACAGTTTTCACCTAAACTTGCATATGGATTCCTACAACTTGCATATGAATTTATCACATGTTTTTGCATATAAACTAGCATATGTATATACTTGATTCACATATAAACGTGTGTACAATTCACATATAGACTTGCATTAGATTCATATTCAAACTAGCATATGATTTAACATCCCAAACTTGCATAAAATTCACATACGAATAGCGTATGATTTAACATCCCAAACTTTCATAAGATTTACATATGAATTAACATATGTAAAAACGGACTTGCGTAAGATTCATATTCAAACTAGCATATGATTTATCATCCCAAATTGCATAAAATTCACATACGAATTAACATATGATTTAACATCCCAAACTTGCATAAGATTCACATACGAATTAACATATGTAAAAATGGACTTGCACAAGATTCATATTCAAACTAGCATACGATTTAACATCCAAAACTTGCATAAAATGAATCAAGTTAAACATGTATAATTGGACATATGAAATAGATCTACCAAGTTAAGATAACAAAGTTAAACAACACCACGTGATTCAACAGACATGTTCTCATAATCCAATTATAACCCATCATAATTAATTTATTAATTATATTGTGAAAGAAATAGTACTCATATGATAGGTTTGAGAAGAGAATGATTTTTTCGTTTTTGAATTAGAACTCTGACTTGCTAGTACCTAAGCTTTAGGAAGGAGAACTATCCTAGCAGCAGCATGGTGGCCAAAAGACAAATTTTGTTTAGGTTTAGGGTTTGAGTCTAGGCACTCTTTTATAGAAGTTTGAATCAACCTAAGTTGTTGGATTATCATAGGAGCAATCCCAACCATCCATCTAGAACAACCACATCAGCCTTAATGACTCAGCAAAGAGTCAGAAATCATCATATTTCAGATCTGCCCAGGGAGGGGGTAGGTCGACCCCCAGGTTAACCCCTTGGTCGACCTGTATAGGGGAGGACGACCCCCTGGTCGACCTGGCCCTTAGGCGGGATAATTCCCACCCAGCCTCTTCCCTGTTTGAATTTGAATTTTTTATTCTGAACTGTTTTAATTTATATAAAATTGCTGGAACTTCCGACAGCCATAACTTCCTCATACGAAGTCCGATTTACGAAAACTTGGACTCTATTCCAAGCAGAATTTCGAGATGAACGCAATGGCGTAACCCATTCCCCTTAAATCTCACTTTAACAATTAAGTACTATTAGGATTGTTAATTTTAATATTCATAGAAAATTCAGGGTGTTACATTCTCCCCTCCTTAAGGATTTCGCCCCCGAAATCTCCAAGTTAAGGAGAATGTATATCCTAACATCCAACCATCCATCTACTCAACCATCAAGCACAGGCATCCATTGTCCTTAGAAGATTTCTAATGCCTTATGAACATATGCAAAAAGTGTGTGTATATGTTCCTTATCTAATGCAAAATCAGGCAGTCCAGTAATTCAGTTGACCTCCTTAATGCAAATCATGATAGTGTCATGCATCCATTATGCATGTAGAAGAATCCTAACGATACATAGTACTTCTACATGTGTGCACAACCATTCATCAAAATGCAGCATCCATATGATAACACAACCATTATACATCCATTAATTTAAATATGCACAAACATTTATATGCAACATGAAAGTGATTGAGCCGATCCAGTGCCCAAAATGTGTGTACATGCATCCACGAGCAACCACTTGCAACCACTCGCAACCATCAATCATAACATGTTTCAAATACATGTTTACATCCATCGGTTTCTACTAAGGATAAAGAATAGGACTGAGGAGATATACTTAAAAGATAGATATAAGCATGAATAAACTTATGGAAAAAGGGATCAAGGAGGTACCCTCAAAGAGAAAAGGGTAGGCTGCACGTATTTCCCTCTCAGTTTCCCAAGTCATGTCTTCCTCAGCGTCACTCTATTGAACTTTAACAGGATTGACTTCACGGTTGCATAGCTTTTTGACTTCCGTACCCAAGATACGAGTTGGAACTCTTCTCACAATCACTTCTCGTTCCACTTCTACTTCCTCTAGTATACTTGGCTCCACCACTTCCGCAGATTCATGTAAGCATTTTCGTAGTTGAGAAACATGAAAAACATTAAGAAATCCAGCCAGTCTCTCGGCTAGCTCTACTCTGTAAGCCATCGTCCCAATCCTTTGAATGATAGGAAATGGTCCTACAAATATTAGTGTTAGCTTTCCTACGGTCCCAAAGCGAATGGCATTCCTCAAAGGAGATACTTTAAGGAACACCCTATCTCCAACATCAAACTCGAGGTCTGTCCTTCTTTTGTCAGCGTAGGACTTCTATCTTTCTTGTGAAGCCTTCATCCGTCTTCTTATCAAGTCCACCTTTTCTGAGGTTTCTCTAATCGTGTCTGCCCCAAGTACGAGCTTGTCTGTAGACTCCCACCAACAAGTTGGTGACCGGCATGGTCTTCCGTATAAAGCTTCGTAGGGCGCCATACCTATGGTGGTTTGGTAGCTATTGTTGTAGGCGAATTCCACCAAGTGAAGATGATCCTCCCATGTCCCTCCAAAGTCAAGAATGCACAATCTCAAGAGGTTTTCCAATATTCTGTTCACCTTTTCCGTCTGACCATCGGTTTAGGGGTGATAGGCCATGCTTAACCACAATTGTGTGTCTACTGCCTCTTGCAAACTCTTCCAAAACTCGCTCGTAAAAATAGGATCTCGATCACTCACTATGCTGGAGGGTATCCCATGGAGTCGAACTATTTCTTTAAGATAAATGGATGCTAGGGATGAGGCAGTCCTTCTACTTTTAACAGGTATAAAGTGAGCGCTTTTAATGAGCCTGCCCACTATTACCCAAATACTGGCATTGCCCCTTCTTGACCTAGGAAACCATCAACAAAGCCCATTGAAATGCTATCCCACTTCCACTGTGGGACCTCGAGAGGATGAAGCAGACTACCAAGCTTCTTCTGCTCTGCTTTGACTTGCTGGCATATCAAACACTTATCAACGAACTCAGCTACATCACTCTTCGTGCCATTCCAAAAGAATACCCTTTTTATATCCTTATACATCTTGTCTTCGCCTGGGTGTATGGTCAGCTTAGAATGGTGTGCTTCTTCGAGAACCGTCTTCACTAAATCCCTTACTTGTGGGACGCATAGCCTTCCATCCCGTCTCAACCAACCCTTGTCATCGATGGAGTATCTATTGAGGTGACTAGAAGTCTCACCCCTAACTAGCTTATCCATCACATCAACTAGTTGAGGGTCTTCTCGTTGTGCGGTTCCTATTGAGTCCAAAAGAGTAGGCTGCACCTATAGTGATGCTAACAGACCAGACACAATTTCAGAGGAGGGTCTAAAGTTAAAGTTTGCTACATACTCCAAGCTTTGCCTTTCTACAAAGAAAGGACTCAAGGTCAGCTTCTTCCTACTTAAGGCGTCTGCTGCCACATTACCCTTGCCAAGGGTATAGGAAATCTCGAAATCGTAGGATGCAAAGAACTTCATCCACCTTTGTTGCCTCAAGTTAAGATCTTTCTGTGAGAAAAGGTACTTCAACGATTTATGGACAGTATATAATTCAAACTCCTCACCAAGGAGATAATGGCGCCAAGACTTAAGCGCAAGGACGATAGCAGCCAACTCTAGATCATGGGTTGGGTAGTTTTCCCCATGTACTTTCAATTGTCTGCCTCCATAAGCTACTACCTTCCCTTCTTGCATCAAGACATCACCTAGTCTCGTACCACATGCATCCGCGTATATGGTAAACATCTTGCTCCCATCCGGCAATGTCAAAACTGGGGTTGTTGTTAGAGCCCTTTTCAAACGTTGGAAAGCAATATCGCAATACAAATCCCAAGCGAAAGTTAGGTTCTTCTTCGTTAATCTTGTGAGTGGGGATGAGATTTTTGCAAAGTCTTTAATGATTTTTTGGTAAAAGCCCGCTAGCCCGAGGAAGCTTCGGACTTCGGTTGCATTCCATGGAACCTTCCAATCTTGCACCGCAACTACTTTGCGGGGTCCCCAGCTAAACCTTCTTTGGACACCACAGTCCAAGAAACCTTACTTCTTCTTTCCAGAAATGGCATTTGGAGAATTTGGCTTTTAGATGATGTGCACGAAGAGTATCCATGACTTACCTTAAATGCAAACCATGCTTTTCTTCATTCTTCGAGAAAATCAAAATGTCGTCTACGAAGACCACCACAAACTTATTAGGGAATTCTCTAAATACCCTACTCATTAAGTTAACGAAGTAAGCGGATGTGTTTGTCAAGCCAAAAGGCATGATAAGCCATTCGAAGAAACCATCTGGGGTTTTGAACGCGGTCATATCAATGATGTCTTCAGCCACTCTTAGCTGATGGGACCCGGTAGCCTAATCTAGTTAGGAGAAAATAGATGCACCTACAAGCTGATCAAACAAGTCATCTATTCTTGGAAGTAGGTGCCTATTCTTCTTGGTCAGCTTTTTTAGCTCCCTATAATTAACGCATAAGCGAAGTCAACCATCCACTTTGGTTGCGAATACTACTGGAGTACCCCATTCAGAAATACTCCACCTTATAAACCCTTTTTGGGGCAACTCTTTGACTTGCTCACTGAGCTCTTTTCTCTCCCTTGGAGCCATGTGTCTAACGGGTAGAGCTACGAGTTTTGCATTATCAACAAGGTATATGCGGAAGTCTATCTCCCACTTCGAAGGTAAGCCCTTCACCTCTTCAAATAAATCTGAGTATTCACGGACTACTCTAATAGACTGCAATTTTTCAACAGGCGCATCAAGAGATTCTAGGTAGATAAGCATAACAGAATGTTTGGAATTACAAGATATTTTGAGAGTGTTGTCAAAGCGAGTAATAAGTCTAACCACTCTCTTTTCACAATCGAGGATGGCACCAATACTAGATAACCAATCCATGCCTAGAATCAATCCATAGGTCGTGAAGCCAAGAACGAAGGCGTTGCATTCAAACTCAACACTCAAGATAGACACTCTCAAATCCCGACAAATCATTAAAAGATGAGCCAAACCACCAACAGAATTTGAGACTACTATGGGATCCTTAACTAGACTAGTATTTAGGTGCAATGTTTCAACTAACGAAGTAGACACAAATGAGTGTGAAGCGCCAGAATCAAACAAAGTACGAACAGGATGATCAAACAAAAAAAAAACTTTCAACAGAAATGTTTCTACCTCTCTCCTGTCCTGGTGCCATGAGAGCATGAACCTACCCTCTTGCCTTCCCTGGTGCCATGAGAGCCTGAACCTGCCCTCCAGAAGTATACCCTACCCTCTGTCCTTGCCCTTGTCTTCTCGGGCAGTCTTTGATCAGATGTCCTGCCTCACCACAGTTGAAGCAGCTGATCTTCTTCTTCTTCCTACAGTCCTTACTCAGATGGCCCGGTGTTCCACAATTAAAGCATCTTTTCTTTCCATTGCTATTGTTGTCCTTACCACCTTTCTTAGGTTATGTAACACCCCACGTCCGTTAGTGTCACTCACAAAGGGAATGCACTAAGTTCTGTGGAGCATTTAGGGTAAAAGATGCAGATAAATTACGAGACAGACAGAAATTAAACAGCGGATAATAAAACTTTGCTTTATTGATAAAATAGTTTGTACATAGATTTCTTTACAATATCAGAGTGTCATCTGTCTTACAAAATAAAGAAGCATAAAAATACATTTATATTCCCCAATGTAGCAAGAACCAGCCATAGCATCTGAAAAGAGAATCCAAGCAAAACTTCGACAAATCTTCAAGCTGGGAAAGAGTGACAGTCCAACTTAACCTGAGCTATACTATTCCCTCCTTTACAACCTGGGGGGGGGGACGGAAGAAAAGAAGACGAAAGGAAAACAGAGTCAGACATAAAGCCTGAGTAAGTTCAGTAACTTCTAGCATGTGAACATGGAAAAACAAAACGACATGAATTAACTGAATACAAGATTACACCATGACGATAGGGTCAACAAGATTAGGCGAGGTAATCACGAGATATGCTAAGATAAGATAAACTGGATATGCTCTAATACTTTCGCCGCTTCGCTATTTCCTTGTTATACTGGTTTCTATATCTCTGCACCACCTAACTAGTGTCCCAACTAGTAACGATAACGTGATCCCAATCCCTGTATTTTCCCTTGCCTTCGAGCATCCATTTATTTATTACCTAGATCTAATCTAGGGTTTTCTATCCAGTGCTTTCTAGATTCAACTAGAGTTCTACGCTGTCTGCTGAACGCTTCTCGGATTCAGGATTTTTGTCACCTAGTTCAACTAGGGATTATGCTACATGTCGAACGATGCCCCTAAGTCTAGGACACACTACCTAGAGTGGTATATGTTCCTATACTTCCCCATGCATGTATTGCGAATCGTTATCGCTTGTCTAGGTGCACATGTCCCATAATGTGCGGTCCGAGTCCTGTGTCAGGGAAAATCAAGGAATACAGAATTCGGTCGGGAGCTTTCAGATACCTGCCGATGCAGATGCTAAGGTCTGTTTTTATTTCAGTGGCTATGGTCCCACTTGACCCCTCCCTCAACTAGTGAAAGGCACACCTTGAAAAATGAGAACTATAAGCCGGCCCTGGTGCCCCACTATCCTATGGCCATCCTCACCCATATCTAGATAACAAGTATATGGTCTTTTGGAGTTCTACGCCTTTCCGCTTCACGTATCTCGATTGACTCAAGATGGATTGTAGACGACGAGTCGCTATCACAGGGCTACCATTTGCTCGCCGAATCACGCCGGTCCATCCTAGTCTTTAGGTTGCCATGTATTGCAACCAAGGCATACCCCTGGTTCTTCTACGCAGACCTTAACCTCTGTGGGCCCAGGCGGATCATCTACAGCCTCACAGAGGGATACCAAGAGTACCCTCACGTCCCCTCGAAGCCTTGGGCTTCGTAACCCAATTCGTTGGAGCCTTCTTTCTACTCAGACGGACATTCGCTCCTTCCCGTGTTACACTAAGAATTACTACTTAGTTTTACTAACTAAGATTTACCACTTAGTTTCCAGAATCATTGTTTACTAGGGTTTACTTCTTAGTTCCCTTTCCCGTCAATTTGGATTAGTTAAGTGTCATTAGTCAATTCAAGCCAACTTAACCCTTTTCATTCATCCTGTTATACTGGTTAAGTGTTATTAGTAATTTCATGTTGACTTAACCCCACCACAAACCAAGTTATATTGGTTAAGTATTACTTAATCCTACCCGTTCATCCCGTATTGGTTAAGTGTTCCTTTTTTTTAACTTAACCTTGCCCGTCTGTTTTAACTAATATATTATTAATGGTTAAGTATTACCCCTTTTAATGTCAATTGACTACATTCATTCTTATGGCCCATTTCCCCTTTCTAAATCATATTTATGCTTTTTGGTATGTAAATTATACCAAATTAAGTCTCACTAACCATGATTTTGCTAAACCTGACAGTTATTCGCAATTATGGCCAATTTCACATTTATGCCAATATACTTACCGTGTCAAATTAGCTAATCCAATTCTGATTCAACCTTCTAATTCACATCAAACTAGACTTATTACCCTAGTTCTCTATTCATGAAAAATGCTAGATTCACACGTCAATACTAGATTCAAATTACACATCTTATAATTTATGTCAAACTTATCTAATTTGCATTTCCATGAACATGCCATAATACATGTTCCCAATTTATGCCAATTTCCAAGTTAAACTATGTTTTTAATAAATTTCATATTTTGCCCAAACCACATCCCCACCGTTTGTATAATCCAGATTTATTCTAGATTATAAATAATGCTAGGTTCGTAGAAACTAGGGAATGAACCAGAGATGCTATGCAAAAGATAGACATACTAACTGGCATAAAAAGGGTTGAATAACGACATTGGTTCAAGAACATGGGTAGACCTAAATTAATAGGTAAATTCCCAAGGTCTAAAACCAAGGATAGACAGAATAAAGACACAGGTTCAAGAACATAGGTAGACCTAACTTAATGGGTAAATTCCCATGGTCTAAAACCAAAGAAAACCAAGGACAGGCAGAATAAATAATCGGGTTTTAATCTCATAATCACAGAACTTAAGCAACACTTTCCTAGTCATGAATCATAGGTGTTTAATCACAGATGCCCTTGTTATGTCATAGGCAATAGTTTATGTTTCCTAATCAAAGGCATAGGCTTAGTCAAGGAAATAATCCTCATAGTCACAGTCATAGGCAATGTTCATAGTCATAGGCAATGTCCATAGTCATAGGCAATGTTCATAGTCATAGGCAAATGTTCATGGTCACAGGTATATGGTTTTAAGGTCCACAGTTTCATAGTCATGGTCTATTTTGTCCTCGAATCATAACAGTTCTTAATTAGGTTCAAGACTATAGGCACTGATTCGAATAGAGAGAGAGAGAATTGGCATATTCTTTTATTCCTTTAATTTCATGTCACGAACAAAAAAAAACGTTCAAATCTAGAAATAACTGACTTACAGAGATTAGATCAGAATAGAAAGATGGCGTTGCTAAGAGTCGTAGAAAAACAGTCGTTGAAGTCGTTTGAACCTCCTCTTGAATCCTAGATTGACTTGAACCTCTTCTTGAAAGTCTTTTAGCAGCATCTCCTCGTCTTGATTTATTTTATATATATATTTCTATTTATTATTTAATTTAAGAGGAGGAGAAGAAGCCATGTTTGTCAATAATCTTTGCAGCATAAGGGTAGAAAAGAATTGTGAATAGAGAAGAAGACTAGGGCTGTTTATATAGTGTTAGGCGGACGAACCTGGTCAGAATGGCATCCAGATACATCAGAACGAACAGGGTGCAGATGGCTGGAAAAACAGGGGGGTCGACCCCCAGGTCGACTATGTAGTTGACCTGGGTGCCCTAGGTCGACTACCCAGTCGACCTGGGTAGCCCAGATCGACTACCCAGTCGACCTGGGTGTCTTGGGCGGGAAAATTCCCGCCCTGGCCAATCCGGCCCAATTTTTGAAATTTGAGTCTGTTCGAATTTTAAACTGAATTCTGAAACTTCCGGAGGCCATATCTCCCTCATACGGACTCCAATTTACGCAAACTCGGACTCGTTTTCATGCAGAATTCTGAGACGAACGTAATGGCGCAGCCCGTTTCCCTTGATTTTGATTTTAACTTTTAATTCTGCCTTGATTTGTAAATCTTAATGTTGCAGAATTACGGGGTGTCACATTATCCCCCACTTAAAAGGATTTCGTCCATGAAATCTTCAAGTTAGGAAGAATGTGTCCTACCATCCTATCACCCATCTACTCAACCATTAACCACATGCAGTCATTGTCCTTAAAAGATTTCTATTGGTTTCATGTTCATATGCATAGTGTGTGTATGTCTTTATCTAATGCAAGATCAGGCGGTCTACTGATTCAGTTGACCTCCTTAATGCGAATCATGTCAGTGCCATGCGTCCAATCATGTATGCAAGTGTCCCTAGTTATATAAATACTACATGCGTGCACGGCCATTCATCCATATGCAACATTCATATGATAACATATCAGGCTCAACTTACAAACAAATACATATATGTAAATGCAATATGAAAGCGTCTGAACTGATCTAATGCCTAATACGTATGCATATGCATCCACGAGCAACCATTAGAAATCACTTTTAACCACCAACCATAACATGTTTCAAACACATGTTTACATCCATTGGCTTTTACGTAAGGATCGAAGATACGACCTAGAGGATATACTTCGGAAAGAGAGAAACAATTATGCGTAAAGCTCCTACAGAGAAATCAAGGATGCACCCTTAAGGAAAAGGGTATGATGCTAGTACCTAGCCTTCTTGAGCTTTACTCCACTGTATCTTAACTAATTTAACTTCATGATTGTGAAGTTCCGGATCTCCATTTTCAAAATTAAAAGATGTCAATCACGGTACCAGGTATACATACTAAGATGATTAGAGGTTTCCCTCTTATCCGCCATGCCATAACTATAAGAGTACAAAGGTCACTATGTGCTTTTTAGAGTGCCTGCCACTACTATTCATCTCTCACGCAAACCATCCAAACCGAACTCGACATTCCTCAAGTACAAGTCCCAAAGGCCTAAACCAATATCAGCCAAGCTCCCAAGGAATATCTCCCCCGAATTTAGACGATCTACGCGAGATGATATAAGCAAACTCGATAGCTATTCTCAAATCCCTACTAACAAAAATAAACTGGTCGGACCGCCAATTGGATTTGAGGTTCTAGTAGGATCTTTCTACTATACAAGTACTATGGTGCAGAGACCCAACTATGGAAGTGGATATGAACAAATGAGAAGCGCTAGAACCTAAGGAAATAGTACGAACAGAAAACTAGACTCATCCATCGGAACTTCACTGCCTTTCTCCTAGGTATGCTTGGTGGCGAAAGCATGTACTTGTCCTTCTGAAAATCTCGTCCTCGTTCTAGCCCTTGTCCTTAAGTATATGCCCTATCATACCCTAGTAAAGATACTTCCTCTTGTCTTAGGTTTTATAATTTCTTCCTCCTTCGTGTGCTCAGTCTACATCCATGAATTCCTCATCCTAGGGTTATGCTCCTTAGCCAAACTCCTCATCCCCTTCCGTGTTTAGACATGTTGACAAATCTCTCGAAAACTGCGTCCATCGTCCGGAAAACCCTATAAGCTTTGAAAGAAAACTGCCCGTAGATGTAACAACTACGTCTATGGATGGAAGCCGGGCACTACTTTTCCCTTCGATGAGGTTACCTCCAAGAAAGCCAGGAGCCCCAGAGACTCGAGACAAGAATTTAAACAGAGGAAGAGAAGATAGTGCGTATGGCTTTGTGGAATATGCCTTTAAAACAAATCTTTTCTCTTGAAAATGCTTCTTTTAAAAACCGTTTTGAAAATAATTTTTTAAATCCTTTATCTGATCTGGTAACCTGCAGCTCTGATACCACGTGTAACACCCCACGTCCGTTAGTGTCACTCAAAAAGGGAATGCACTAAGTTCTGTGGAGCATTTAGGGTAAAAGATGCAGATAAATTACGAGACAGACAGAAATTAAACAGCGGATAATAAAACTTTGCTTTATTGATAAAATAGTTTGTACATAGATTTCTTTACAATATCAGAATGTCATCTGTCTTACAAAATAAAGAAGCATAAAAATACATTTATATTCCCCAATGTAGCAAGAACCAGCCATAGCATCTGAAAAGAGAATCCAAGCAAAACTTCGACAAATCTTCAAGCTGGGAAAGAGTGACAGTCCAACTTAACCTGAGCTATACTATTCCCTCCTTTACAACCTGGGGGGGGGACGGAAGAAAAGAAGACGAAAGGAAAACAGAGTCAGACATAAAACCTGAGTAAGTTCAGTAACTTCTAGCATGTGAACATGGAAAAACAAAACGACATGAATTAACTTAATACAAGATTACACCATGACGATAGGGTCAACAAGATTAGGCGAGGTAATCACGAGATATGCTAAGATAAGATAAACTGGATACGCTCTAATACTTTCGCCACTTCGCTATTTACTTGTTATACTGGTTTCTATATCTCTGCACCACCTAACTAGTGTCCCAACTAGTAACGATAACGTGATCCCAATCCCTGTATTTTCCCTTGCCTTCGAGCATCCATTTATTTATTACCTAGATCTAATCTAGGGTTTTCTATCCAGTGCTTTCTAGATTCAACTAGAGTTCTACGCTGTCTGCTGAACGCTTCTCGGATTCAGGATTTATGCCACCTAGTTCAACTAGGGATTATGCTACCTGTCGAACGATGCCCCCAAGTCTAGGACACACTACCTAGAGTGGTATATGTTCCTATACTTCCCCACGCATGTATCGCGAATCGTTATCGCTTGTCTAGGTGCACATGTCCCATAATGTGCGGTCCGAGTCCTGTGTCAGGGCAAATCAAGGAATACAGAACTCGGTCGGGAGCTTTCAGATATTTGCCGATGCAGATGCTAAGGTCTGTTTTTATTTCAGTGGCTATGGTCCCACTTGACCCCTCCCTCAACTAGTGAAAGACACACCTTGAAAAATGAGAACTATACGCCGGCACTGGTGCCCCACTATCCTATGGCCATCCTCACCCATAACTAGATAGCAAGTATATGGTCTTTTGGAGTTCTCCGCCTTTCCGCTTCACGTATCTCGATTGACTCAAGATGGATGGTAGATGAAGTGTCGCTATCACAGGGCTACCGTTTGCTCGCCGAATCACGCCGGTCCATCCTAGTCTTTAGGTTGCCATGTATTGCAACCAAGGCATACCCCTGGTTCTTCTACGCAGACCTTAACCTCTGTGGGCCCAGGCGGATCATCTGCAGCCTCACAGAGGGATACCAAGAGTACCCTCACGTCCCCTCGAAGCCTCGGGCTTCGTAACCCAATTCGTTGGATCCTTCTTTCTACTCAGATGGGCATTCGCTCCTTCCCGTGTTATACTAAGAATTACTACTTAGTTTTACTAACTAAGATTTACCACTTAGTTTCCAGAATCATTGTTTTCTAAGGTTTACTTCTTAGTTCCCTTTCCCGTCAATTTGGATTAGTTAAGTGTCATTAGTCAATTCAAGCCAACTTAACCCTCTTCATTCATCCTGTTATACTGGTTAAGTGTTATTAGTAATTTCATGTTGACTTAACCCCACCACAAACCAAGTTATATTGGTTAAGTATTACTTAATCCTACCCGTTCATTCTGTATTGGTTAAGTGTTCCTTTTTTTTAACTTAACCTTGCCCGTCTGTTTTAACTAATATGTTATTAATGGTTAAGTATTACCCCTTTTAATGTCAATTGACTACATTCATTCTTATGGCCCATTTCCCCTTTCTAAATCATATTTATGCTTTTTGGTATGTAAATTATACCAAATTAAGTCTCACTAACCATGATTTTGCTAAACCTGGCAGTTATTTGCAATTATGGCCAATTTCACATTTATGCCAATATACTTACCGTGTCAAATTAGCTTATCCAATTCCGATTCAACCTTCTAATTCACGTCAAACTAGACTTATTACCCTAGTTCTCTATTCATGAAAAATGCTAGATTCACACGTCAATACTAGATTCAAATTACACATCTTATAATTTATGTCAAACTTATCTAATTTGCATTTCCATGAACATGCCATAATACATGTTCCCAATTTATGCCAATTTCCTAGTTAAACTACGTTTTTAGTAAATTTCATATTTTGCCCAAACCGCATCCCCACCGTTTGTATAATCGTGATTCATTCTAGAATATAAATAAAGCTAGGTTCGTAGAAACTAGGGAATGAACCAGAGATGCTATGCAAAAGATAGACATACTAACTGGCATAAAAAGGGTTGAATAACGACATTGGTTCAAGAACATGGGTAGACCTAACTTAATAGGTAAATTCCCAAGGTCTAAAACCAAGGATAGACAGAATAGAGACACAGGTTCAAGAACATAGGTAGACCTAACTTAATAGGTAAATTCCCATGGTCTAAAACCAATGAAAACCAAGGACATGCAGAATAAATAATCGGGTTTTAATCTCATAATCACAGAACTTAAGCAACACTTTCCTAGTCATGAATCATAGGTGTTTAATCACAGATGCCCTTGTTATGTCATAAGCAATAGTTTATGTTTCCTAATCAAAGGCATAGGCTTAGTCAAGGAAATAATCCTCATAGTCACAGTCACAGTCATAGGCAATGTTCATAGTCATAGGCAATGTCCATAGTCATAGGCAATGTTCATATTCATAGGCAAATGTTCATGGTCATAGGTATATGGTTTTAAGGTCCATAGTTTCATAGTCATGGTCTATTTTGTCCTCGAATCATAACAGTTCTTAATTAGGTTCAAGACTATAGGCACTGATTCGAATAGAGAGAGAGAGAATTGGCATATTCTTTTATTCCTTTAATTTCATGTCACGAACAAAAAAAAACGTTCAAATCTAGAAATAACCGACTTACAGAGATTAGATCAGAACAGAAAGATGGTGTTGCTAAGATTCGTAGAAAAACAGTCGTTGAAGTCGTTTGAACCTCCTCTTGAATCCTACCTTGACTTGAACCTCTTCTTGAAAGTCTTTTAGCAGCATCTCCTCGTCTTGATTTATTTTATATATATATTTCTATTTATTATTTAATTTAAGAGGAGGAGAAGAAGCCATGTTTGTCAATAATCTTTGCAGCATAAGGGTAGAAAAGAATTGTGAATAGAGAAGAAGACTAGGGCTGTTTATATAGTGTTAGGCGGACGAACCTGGTAAGAATGGCGTCCAGATACATCAGAACGAACAGGGTGCAGAAGGCTGGAAAAACAGGGGGGTCGACCCCCAGGTCGACTATGTAGTCGACCTGGGTGCCCGAGGTCGACTACCCAGTCGACCTGGGTAGCCCAGGTCGACTACCCAGTCGACCTGGGTGTCTTGGGCGGGAAAATTCCTGCCCTGGCCAATCCGGCCCGATTTTTGAAATTTGAGTCTGTTCGAATTTTAAACTGAATTCTGAAACTTCCGGAGGCCATATCTCCCTCATACGAACTCCGATTTACGCAAACTCGGACTCGTTTTCATGCAGAATTCCGAGACGAACGCAATGGCGCAGCCCGTTTCCCTTGATTTCTTTTGGTCCCCTTTCTTTTCTGGTGCCTTATTAGCATTAGCGCCTTTCGTTTTCATGCAGAAACTGTTGTGACTTCTTTTGATCCCCTTTCTTTTCTGGTGCCTTATTAGCATTAGCGCCTTTCTCCTCTTCATGCATAAGCGCCATGTCAACTAGTTTCTCAAAGGTAGCCCCCATAGGAATGTGGGTCATAGCTAACCCTTGTAGCGGCTCATTCAAACCTTTAATGAATCTCAGAGCCTTCTTTTCAGGTGTGCTCACCAAGTCTAAGCCAAACCTCGCAAACTGATTGAACTAGTTAACGTACTCCTTTACTGATAAATTCCCCTGCTTCAATGCCAAGAACCTTTCCATGTATAAATTCTCTTCTGCTCGTGATAGAAATTTCATCTCAAACCTATGTCTGAAATCCATCCACGTCTCTATTGGACGCTCTCCATTCGTGACCTCCCACCAAAACGAGGCTTCATCCTTCATTAACAAAGCAGCCAATTGGACCTTCCTTCCATCTTCTATCTCGAAGATACCAAACAAATCTTCTACCTCCTTAGGCCAATTCCGAGCTTCAACAAACGTCTCTGATTCATGAAAATGTTTTCCGCCCATTACTCGAAAGTCTTTTCATATCTTTGAAAAAGTATCAACACGGGGAGGGGGAGGAGGAGGAACGGCTGCAGCTGGGGGAGGGGGGATGTCTGCTGGGCCTGTGGCGGTGGCCCTAGCCTCCGGATACCTTCTGAACCAGGTTGGTAGCGGTATTCCCTCGGGTATCTCGGGTAACCCAAACATGCTGAAAAGGAAATGAAGGGATTCAAAACGGAGAATTCGAAAGAAAGATATATGGCTCTTGGGGGTTATCTTTTTAAAACAAACTTTTTTCTTGAAAATACTCTCTTTAAAACATACTTTTGAAAGTATTTCTTTATAAAACGCTTTTGAAAAACAGTTTTTCAAAATCTCTTATCTGTTTTATTAACCTTCAGCTCTGATGCCACGTGTAATACCCCACGTCCATTAATGTCACTCTCAAAGGGAATGCATTAACTCCCATGGAGTATTATTGGTGTATAAAATAAAAAATACAGATACATATATGGGTACTTCAAGAATTTTAAAACAACTTTTATTGCAGCAGAAAAATAGTTTGATTACAACAACTTCATAAACCAACAGTAAAACCAAGTACACTTAAAATCCATCTTGACAAATTGTTTTCTGAGTACATAAAGTAAAAAAGCATAACCCCAACATAAGTAGCCATAAAAGAGATGAGCTGAACTTTATTTTCAGCAATCCAATCACTTCCCAAGAGAGAGAAAGATCTGAATCAAGCTCCCCTAGCACTAGTCGCACCCTGAGAACCTAGGGGGAAAGGAAGAAAAGAGGCGAAAACAAAGGGGGTCAGACATAAAGTCGGGCGAGTGCCATAACTTTAACGATATAATTATTAAAGTAATTAGGATAAGGCATAAACTGGTAAAATGAGGAATGACTATGAAACAAGTGGGCAAGAGAAAACAAACAAGAGGAATATTCTGGTGTTAATCTCGCTCCTAATCACTATAGGATAATTACTATAAAGTACCACTACTAGTCACCCTAAAAGTTGATCGCGCCTACTGAACATAATAATCATAATGGTAGTTTTGTGTACGCCTAGTTGTCTCCATAGGTGCCGCCTGCCCCTATCTCCACCAATTGTACCCACTAACCTCCATGCGATCGGCTCCCTAACTCGTAGATACACGTGCTGGTCCCACAGTGGGGTGTATCACTCCCCAAAGTGGCAACTTTATACCACTAAAGATGCACCGCTTATATCTACACGATGCAACAACGTCTTACCTACCAGCCCAGGCCCAAGCATGCACATGACACCGTTGGACTTGCGTTGCCACAGTTATCCCGTTTTGACCTCTTACAATCAAACCCAGTAAGCGTGTCCTGTCCTCGATCCAACTCGATCTCACAAAGATACTTAATGGGTTACTGGTTTGAAATGGGTCCCCCATGCTTGACACAAGCTTTCCACCTATGCTTGGTCCCCACTAGAATTTTCCACTTAACACCTTCTTATTCATGTCTTCTTACATGTTTCAATTTGGTTAAGTGTTTCTAATCGTATTTCACATGTCACCCATGTCACCAACTTAACCCTCATGTCCCACCACATGTTTATCTTGGTTAAGTGTTACTTAATTCATTATAACTGTAACCTTGTAAGACCTCCCACATTAGACTCCCGTTTGCGGTTGCTGGATTTGCCGGGCGGGTCCGGGTAGTCTTGTACCGCAAACGTGTCTAACCTTGTGTCTTTACAATTGTTACGCATTTAATTTATGCCTTCAACCTCTCACATTATACTACCTTTTGCGGTTGCTGGATTTGCTGGGCGGGTCCGGGCAGTCTTACACCGCAAACGAGTCTAACCTCATGTCTTAGGCGTTTATTATTACAAATTATTTCACCCCAATATGAATTAATTATCCCTATTCAAATTTTCAATAATTTCGAGATTAATTATGTCCACAATTGTCACCTAAATTATGTCCATACTTTTTAGGTATAAAATTATACCAATTAATGTCTCAATTTAATTATATGCTTTTAAAACCATTTTATGCCAATTCACAATTTACATAATTAATATTTTCCCATTGTCCCCACGCTATTCGTATGTTCAAATAGGAAATATGTTAGATGCGCAAATAGTCTAACTTATAAAAAAGAAACATCACAACTTCCATAACACATAAAAATAGATCTAACTTGCAAATAGGAATTATAACATAAATTTGCATAGCCAATAATTTGCATAGACAATGGTCATATAGAATCATATATTTGCATAAACTACCATGGATCTAAATATCGATCTAAACATGAAATTTTGAACTTGCATATATGAATTATGGATTCCACCTAAACTTGCATATGTGAATATGATTTTCACCTAAAAATGTGAATATAGTTTTCACCAAAACTTGCATATGGATTCCTACAACTTGCATATGAATTTATCACATGTTTTTGCATATAAACTAGCATATGTATATACTTGATTAACATATAAACTTGTGTACAATTCACATATAGACGTGCATAAGATTCATATTCAAACTAGCATACGATTTAACATTCCAAACTTGCATAAAATTCACATATGAATTGGCATATGATTTAACATACCAAACTTGCGTAAGATTCACATACGAATTAACATATGTAAAAACGGACTTGCATAAGATTCGTATTCAAACTAGCATATGATTTAACATCCCAAACTTGCATAAAATTCACATATGAATCAGCATATGATATAACATCCCAAACTTTCATAATATTCACATTTTAACATATGTAAAAACGAACTTGCATAAGATTCATATTCAAACTAGCATACGATTTAACATCCCAAACTTTCATAAAATGAATCAAGTTAAACATGTATAATTGGACATATGAAATAGATCCACCAACATAAGATAACAAAGTTAAACAACATCATGTGATTCAACAGACATGTTCTCATAATCCAATTATAACCCATCATAATTAATTTATTAATTATATTGTGAAAGAAATAGTACTCACAAAGATAGGTTAGAGAAGAGAATGATTTGTTCGTCTTCTGAATTAGAATTCTGACATGCTAATCCCTAAGTTTTAGGAAGGAGAACTATCCTAGCAGCAGCATGGTGGCCAAGAGGCAATAGGTTTAGGGTTTGAGTCTAGGCACTCTTTTATAGAAGTTTGAATCAACCTAAGCTGTTGGATTATCATAGAAGCAATCCCAACCGTCCAGACTAGATAGAGTTATCTAGAACAGCTACACTAGCCCAAATGACTCAACAAAGAGTCAGAAATCTTCACATTTTAGATCTGCCTGGGTGGGGGGGTAGGTCGACCTATATAGGGGAGGTCGACCCCCTGGTAGACCTGACCATTGGGCGAGATAATTCCTGCCCAACCTCTTCCCTGTTTGAATTTGAATTTCGAATTTTTTATTCTGAACTGTTTTAATTTATATAAAATTGCTGAAATTTTCGAGGGCCATTACTTCCTCATACGAAGCCTGATTTACGAAAACTTGGACCCTATTCCAAGCAGAATTTCAAGACGAACGCAATGGCGTAATCCGTTTCCCTTAATTCTCACTTTAACAGTTAAGTATTCTTATGATTGTTAGTTTTAATATTCATAGAAAATTCAGGGTGTTACAGTTATGGTTAATCCTGTATGGCCCTAAATCAGGAATCGAAGGCTTAACTCGAGACACCATTTCTCAATCTGATCCAGTGAAAGTTCTTGATTTATAATGGTTTCTTCCATGGTATTTCTTTCAAACAAATAAATTCCATATAAAATCGATTTCTCAATCTACTAAAGTAATTTCCATCTTGGATCGTGCCTTTCGTTTCGTCTCTACTATTCCGCTGAAGATCAAGCCAATTATCTTAACCGGTCTTCTTTAATCTGTTCCTATAATCCACTTCAGATATGCATAATCTAAGGTATGAGTCTTTGGATTTTAACTTGGCAATCTTGAGGTGTTGATTTAGTTTCACTGACTTGCAATTTTAAATCGCTTGTGAGTTAAAAAGGTCATATTTTTCTAGGTAAATATGTTTTTCATTAGCAACATCGGCTTTCTATTAAGACAATCATGCCGACTTTTGATTTATTTTTATTGGAAAAAGAGTTTTGGTGTTTCTTTGCAAATTAAGTTTATTCCAAGACAAATAAGCCAAAGGAGTTCCTATATGTTTCTATTTGGTTTTATGTCCATCCGCATGCAAGAAGTAACAATATTATCTCAAGATGATTCTATATCTGCTGCTTTGTTTTGGCATGATATCCAAATTAACTTCTAAATGTCACGCTTCTACAACTTTATTAGCACCTCCTATATTTGCGTCCTGGTTCGAGTTCAAAGAAGAAACCCATATGCCTTCATGGGTTTGAGGCTACAGGATTTCAAGAATGGCATTACTCTTAAACATATAACCTGGATCTTCATGTTGGGTTGACGAAATCCACTTCAGTGCTGCTTGATGATATGCAGTAAATGGAATGGTAAATGTGGAAGTTTGATGATACAGCTATGCAAAATGTTTATGTGGCAGCATAAGATAATTGCAACATTGTGTATGCCAGATGCCACCATCAGGTTCGGATCTGAAAAGTATCAATAAGATCAGGAAAACTCCAAATGGTTGCCTAGTCTTTGATTGATTATGATGGCTTTCATGTTTATGGTGATCTAATCAGATTCGATTTGCTATTGCGTACCCATTTTGTAAAGTGATGATTTGCTCAATGGCTAGTCGATGAGGACTGCAGTGTTTATCACCTTCAATGTTGAAAGCTGCACTGCATGAAGATGTAACAACCACCCTTCTTAGGTCCATATGTGCTTTAGATCTGGAATATCAGTTCCTATTTACAAATGTATAAACTCGGAAGCATCAATCTGCGTTGTAAGCCAAATGTTTGAAGATAGGTTTTGGGAACTTTGATGACACATATTAAGCAGCAATTTAGGTGAATAGAGTTGCTCAGCGAGTTAGAGCAATTAGCTGGTTATTCACGTGCATGGACAAGTGCATTTTATGTTCTATTTGCTTATGTTCCTTTTCTTTTATGTATTTGGGTTTGTGTATGATTGTATTAGATCCGACTATGTACTATTTTATATAAGTTAATAAAAGCATACCAAGTTTCTAATACATACATACATACATACATACATACATACATACATACATATATATATATATATATATGAATCGAATGTTAAGATAAAAAGTAAAAGATAAGAGCAAAATATAATTAGTGCATAATAAATGGAAAATGGACAAGAAATAAGCTGCCTTTGAAATTAGAGTCCATTAAAAGGAATAAAACAAAGCGTCATTAAATGCATGATTAACGGAAAATGAATTAAATGCATGATTAAAGTGTCATGAATAGGTTTGAAATTCAAATTTAACAATGGTTTATAATAGGAATAAAATAAATCAAGAGAAGAAAACAAAGCAAGTTATTAACATTGTTAATTAAAATGTTAAAGTTAAAAATAACTATGTCACAAATAAATCGCTAGGACCCGAACGGGTCGACCCACGATATACTTGGGTTGACCCAGGGGTGGACCCGGGCATGCACAGATCCGTTTTCCTTTGACGTGTAATTCCGATGTTTATGGTTCAGATCTTAATAGATTAAATCTGATGGTCCAAAATTACTTGGACACCTATAAATAGACTAGCAGAGCCTTGCTCTAAACTCATATTTTTTGAGATGTTGCCCAGGCTCTTCCGTTCTCTTCTTCCTCCAAATCTTTTCAGAAAATCAGAATATTAGTTTTAGGAAATTCCGATTCAAGATTTGAAGAGAAAAGAATGTAAATCTACAAATAGGTGTTCATAATTATGATCAACATGAGATAAGTTCTTGAATCTGACTTATTTAATTTTGTCTTCCTTTCCCTCTTCTTTTAGCAGTAGATTTGTGAATCCGTGGTTGTTTTAATAATAGGTCCAATTAGGGATACCATGGAACAACAAATCTAGATCAAATTCATGGAATGGAAAGCTGTTAGGTGAGTCGATTTAAATTATACCTTTTAAAATAATGGTATATTTACCATTTACATTCCCTACCATTCTTAATATGTTAAATAATTGTAAGTGGTGATAATTGCGGTATAATTCATTTTCAGTTATGTTAAAAATATTACTGTTATATAGATCTATTCTATTAATTTGTTAATGGGATTAAAATTACTGTAATACCGAGTTTGTGAGATTTACAATAAAAGTGAATATGTTTCAGAAAATACTTTTAATGACAAATTGGTTATTGTAAATCAAATTACAATGAAATTGGGAATAATTGTGGTAATTGAGATTAAATCTATGTAGAATATGTTTAGAATATTTCTATTGTATAAAGCCTATTTCCATTAGTCATCTGTCTGAATTAGGAATTACTATAATTATCGAATCTGCAATAAACATGAATATTTTCTTAAGAGAATTATTATGCCAAAAGGTTGTAAATAGAATTACAGTAAAATTTGGAAATAATGAAAAAGAATAGATACGCCTACTTTATATGTAAACTTTACAGTAATTGGAAAATTGTAGATAATTGCGCTAAGACATGGGGTTAAGTTCAACTTGCGGTAGTAGTCTGCCTAGAACCGCCCGATAATTCCAACATCCGCAAGCAGTCACCTTAATGTAAGAGGTATGATGCATAAACATATAAAAAAAATATGTATGCAACATGGAATAGATAAATATGGAAATTAGATTACTGTAATCAATAGAAATAAATGGTATGTGCGAAAATTTACAAGACAGTAAATAGATAAATGTTACAACAGTAAGAGTTTGGTTAATGTTAAAGAACCAAGGAAAATGTGATGAATGGGAATAACACCGATTATAATTAATTACATGAATGAGAATGGAATATAATAGGTAGGTTTGTCATAGGGATAAGTGGAGATTATAACATTGGTTATAATAAATGGAAAGGAAACTTATTATTAAGCTTAGTTAAGGGAACTAAGTTAATAAGTAAACAACAATAGGTTGTGATGACAGTGCAAGAATTATGATCAAATAAGGAAGATGAGGTAAACTTATGGAACGAAATAAGTTGTACTTAATTATATATATTAAGTAACACGTCGACAAAAAAAATATGGACTGAGATAAGGTATACTTAATTATACATTAAGTAGAACATGTTACTAAAACTTGTAAACATGGAATTGGACAATGAATGACAGTGTAATAATGTAAAAAGATTGTCAATTACTTTCGTTACTTATGTTCTAAGGAATAACATGTTATAGGCTTATTAATGAACTTAAATTGGTTATGTTATATCACTAAATTAATAACCGAGAAGGGTCTGTTCCTTAGACATATAAGGGGCTTAGAGAAAACCTTGTAGCTTGAAAGAAAAGATAAAATATGGATAATCAATCTGATAAGATAAGACAAGAGCACGATTAAAATGTTAGACATAGTGTCTAATAACACATCAGCATGAGGCGCTTGGACCAGTTCGCATTTATGAAAGTGAAGAATCCAACGGGGTAGATCATCGAGGTGTCTGGAGACATGAGAGGAGTACGTCCATCTGATTCTTCTGCTTGATATTCTGCTTGCTGGCTCTACGGGACTAGAAGGAAGCACGTGACTTCCGAAGGACATAATAGGGTACACCATGGTGGTCCTTTGTTGCGGTGCATGCTCGGGCTGTACTCGCAAAGGTAGGGTCTACGCGTTACCACCCGGTGAGTATACCTTGACTGCAATGGTAGTTTTATAGTCAGAAGGTTGTGGCGGCATGGCATTGGGGTGATCCGACAATTTAACTACAAATAGGCGGGTCAGGACCAAATAAAGGATAGTAATCGACGGGTACCTGTCATTGGCTATTAGTTGGATACTGAAAGACTAAAGCTAAACTTATAGACCATCGATCTTTCACTGTCGAGACTTTAGTTGCGGGACAAGCCAATATGGATGTAGATTGTTTGCTTAGGGCTTGTTACTTAGCTCTTAATGTAGTCTTCCTTTTGTTGAGGGAGGGGTCGAGGTGGGACCATAGCCACTGTGAAAATGTAGACCTTAGTTTAGATATATGCACTTTAAGTCCTATTAACGAACCTATACAGATATGGAAAAGGCTCCCGATTGAGTTTCATGCATTCAGATATAGTAATATTACAGGACTTGGGGTACAACTGTAACACCCTACGTCCGTTATTGTCACTCACAAAAGGAATGCATTAAGTTTCGTGGAGCATAATAAGTAAACAGAACATAATACTACAAGGCAGATACATAAAATAGTACTTGAAAATTTTGTAACTTTATTGCAGGGGAAACAGAAATAAGTTTGGTTACATCTTCAAACCCATCACACCAAAACCATGTACATAATATTAGTCTTGTACAAAAGTCATTAGAGTACACAATTTTTAAAACCATAATCCTCAATCCAAAATGCCATATGAAAGAGAAACAAAGCTAAGCATTACTTTCAGCACTTCAAGCAGGAAAGTCCGAATTAAGCTTCGATGTGCCCACCCTGAGAATCTAGGGGGAAAGGAAAGAGATGAAACAAAAAGGGTCAGACACAAAGTTTGGCGAGTCCAGTGAATTTAACAATAGTTAGTAAAGCAATGTAATACCCCGTATTTTCGGTGAATATTTAAATTTAAGAATTTAAGAACACTTATTTTTTAGAAGAATAACTAAGGGAAACGGGTTATGCCATTGTGTTTGTCTCAGAATTATACTTGAGATAGAGTCCGAGTTTGTGTAAATCGGACTCCGTATGAAGGAGTTATGACCTTCAGAAGATTCAAGAATTTAAATAATTAAACCAGCCCGAAATTAAAATTTAAGTTTCAAAGTTCAAAAATCCCGAAGCAGGCTGGGTAGGAAATTTCCCGCCCAGAGACCATGTCGACCGGGGGGTCGACCTGGGGGTTGACCTGGGTACATAGGTCGACTAGGGGGTCGACCTAGGGGACGACTTAGGGGTCGACCTCCCCCTCAGGCCAGATCTGAAACTTGACGTGTTTCTTTGTGTGACGATTTTCTGAGTCATTAGGGCTTGTGTGGCAAGTTCTAGTTGATTCTCCTAGGTTTGAATGGCTTTGATTGGTCCTAGGTTGATCTAACGGCTCTTACTAAACCAAACTTCTATATAAGCAACCTAAATCTAAACCTTAAACCATGCAAATTCATAACAAGATCCGTCGTGCTAGAGTAGCCGCCATTCTCCTTCAACTAGAAAGCAAGATAGAAGCTAAGAATCAAATCAAATCTAAATTAAAAGAACAATTAGTCTACATCAAAGGAGAGCTATTCAGTTTTAGAAAACAGATCCCGAAAAAAAAGATTTGCCTTTGTTTTGTAAGTCAGTTACTTATTAGATATGAACACCTAAATCTAATTGTGACATGTAATAAAATGAATATGAGAATATGCCTGATGTAAGCTATCCTTTCATTGAATCTGTGCTTGAATATCTTTGGGGATCATTTTTGACTACGAAATTGGTCCAATCATATCTCTCCTTGTTGTATATCGGAATTGTAATCCTCTTTAAGTCCATATGCCTATGACGATTCATGATGATATTCAAATCATATCATATCTATATGCCAGCGATTTATTTTTTGCAAAAACTTGTCTTTTTAGTACATCAAGTTTATTGGACCAATAGTTCTTATCATCATATGACTATACCCATCCTTACGATGTTCCAGCTTGCTTCTCACCTTATTTTATGAATCTTGACTTAAAACTCGAAATACGTACGTTATGAATGCGGGGGTAATTGGGTATAACACGAAATTGACATTATTTGGAATAATTTGGAACATGTAGTATGGCATGACTGTTAAGATGCAATTTGGGGTAATTTGACATATTGGACCTAGAATTGGCATGAACGACAAAGTATGAAATTGGCATATAAATCAAGTTTGGGCATAATTGTTATTGTTGCGAATATGGGGTAACTTGAGCATTAAATCTAGATTGGGCATAAAATGTAAATTGGAACATTAAATCTAAATTTGGCCTAACTACTGATTTGGGACGCCAAGTATAATGGATATTGTAATTTTGGGGCATGTCTATTATTACAAACTTGGGAAAATTAGGTGTAGCCTATTTTGATTAATAACTTGAAATTGAATTTGGGGGCCATAACTTGCAATTAGCTTTGTTGGGCATAACTTGAGAATTGGAATATGACTGGTTGGGATAATTAGCATATAAATCTAGACTTGGACATTCATGGAAAATGTGTCATAATCTGAAATTGACAACAATTGTGAATAATTTGCATATAAACTGTAAATATGTAAATTAGTGAAAAGACGAATGTGCCTAACCCGAGGTTAGATTGAGTTGTGGTGTAAAACTGCCTGGAACTGCCCGGCACATCCAGTAACCACAACAACACCTATCTAATGTGAGAGTTTAGTGCATCATGCCCAAGAAAAACCCGAGGTTAGATTGAGTTGTGGTGTAAAACTGCCCGGAACCGCCCGGCACATCCAGTAACCGTAACAACACATATGTAATGTGAGAGGTTGGTGCATTACTAAATCAATTAATGCTAATAAACAAGACATGCTAAGAAATGAGTAGGGTTAAGTTAATAGGAACACTTAACCAATATAGCAAGATGAATGACTAGGGTTAAGTTAATGAGAAACACTTAACCAATTTAACTTGATTTGTGGTAGGGTTAATTTGACACAAGAAGGCAACACTAAACCAAAGTAACATGACAAGTAGGTGGGTTAAGTAACTTGAATTAATTGATGACACTTAACCAATACAACATGATGAACACGTGGGGTTAAGTTAACAATAAACACTTGGCCAATATAACTTGATGAACGAACGGGGTTAAGTAAATAAGAAACACTTAACCAACATGGCATGATGAATGGGTGGGTTAAGTTAACATGAATGCACAAACTTAACTGTTAAATAAACATGCTTGAGTCGATGGAAGGGTTAAGTACATCTCGTGTTGGTTATACATATAGGCCCACAGACTTAACCGTTAAATAAACATGCTCGAATCAATGGGAGGGTTAAGTACATCTCGTGTAGGTGGGTAATATTAATACATATAGACCCACAAACTTAGCCGTTAAATAAACATGCTCAAATCAATGGGAGGGTTAAATACATCTCGTGTAGGCGGGTATTATTAATACATACAGGCCCACAAACTTAACCGTTAAATAAACATGCTTGAATCGATGGGAGGGTTAAGTGCATCTCGTGTAGATGGGTAATATTAATACATATAGGCCCACAAACTTAATCGTTAAATAAACATGCTCGAATCGATGGGAGAGTTAAGTACATCTTGTGTAGGTGGGTAATATTAATACATATAGGCCCGCAAACTTAATCGTTAAATAAACATGCTCGAATCGATGGGAGAGTTAAGTACACCTTGTGTAGGTGGGTAATATTAATACATATAGGCCCGCAAACTTAATCGTTAAATAAACATGCTCGAATCAGTGGGAGGGTTATGTACACCTCGTGTAGGTGGGTAATATTAATACATATAGGCCCACAAACTTAACCAATAGGAAACCCTAGTAACGGGGACCCATTTCAGCATTAACCCACATAGATGCATGGTACCCTGAAACTAGGCAGGGTGGGGCACGATTACTTAGCTGATTATAAGCGGTCAAAACAGTGGCAGGGGTTACGTCAGTGTAGTTTTCGATGGTTTATGGATGTGCACGTACTCCGGAGTGGGGAAAAGAAGGCACTAAGTACCAGTAGTTATACACTGTGCATCTTGAATCATGTCGGGTTGCTATCATAAGGATTGATACACATTATAGTGGGACCAACACAGGGTATCTACATGCAAGAGAGAGCCGCTTGACACAGACACAAGAAAATTTAATACAGTAGGGAGCCGATCGATAGGGTAGTAAGGGTACATCTAACATATTCATGGCAATTAGGCAGATTGGGGTGGAATCCTCATGATAGATGCACACCTGAAGGCTACCACAATTACGGGGATTGGGATCACATTACAATATGATCGTTTTATACGGATTACTTGTTGGGACACTAGTTAGGTGGTGCAGAGATATCGAAATCATAATAACAGGGTAGTAGCGAAGCAGAGCAAGTGTAGAAGCGCATTCAATTTGTCTTGCCTTCTCATACCTTATGCTTATCCTGTGTTATCATGTTATCCATGTTATCACGGTATTGTCTTATATTCAGTTTATTCATGTCATGTTGCTTTTACCTGTTTACATGATGAAAGTCACTGAGCTTAACAAACTTATGTCTAACCTAGTTTGTTTTCACCTCTTTTTCTTCCGTTCCCCTCCCCCCCCCACCACTAAGGTTCACAAGGAGGAAATGTTACCACTTAGCTCAGTTTTCCTTCCAAGCTCGAAGATAGTCGATGTATTGCTTTGGACTCTCTCTTCCACTGCTATGGCTGGTTCACACTTTATTAGGGAATATCATTGTTCTTTTTATGCTTCTTTTTTACTTGGAAGTTTTTTTTAAATCAAGACAGAAGTACTATGTATTACTATTAAGTATGATTGACTCAATTGTTGTAAAAGTTTGACTGAATTAAGTTGTTTATAAAACGACTTTATTTTTCGCTGCTTTATTTGTCTGTCTTATAATTTATCTACACCTTTTACCTAAAGTGCTCCACCGAAGTTAAGACATTTCCTTTGTGAGTGACCTTAATGGAGGTGGGGTGTTTCACTTGGTATCAAAGCTGAAGGTTACCGGATCAGATAAAAGATTTGAAAAATTATTTTCAAAATGGTTTAAAAGAAGCATTTTCTAAAGAAAAGTTTTGTTTTAAAGGCATATTCCCCAAAGCCATATGCATTATCTTTTGATCCTCTATTTGAACCCTTGTTTTCTTTCTTTACTGAGTCTTCAGGGGCTCTTGTCTTTCTGGGAGGTAACCTCATCGCGTCATGGTTTGGTAGGCTTGATGAGACTACGACACTTGTCAAAGGGCAAATAAGCGCTCAACTTCCATCTATAACCACATTAGTTTCACCTACGGCTAATTTTCTTTCAAGCTTTGTAGGGTTTTCCATGCAATGGAGGCAACTTTCAAGAGACTTGTCAACAAGTTACACAAGGATGGCAAAGATGAGAATGAGGGAGTTTGGCTAAGGAGCACAACCAAAGGATAAGGAACTCATGGATATAGACTTGGTTCACAAAGGAGGTAAAAAGGAAAGAATAGTAAAACCTAAAACAGGAGGAAGTGTCTTTATTATGGTATAACGGGTCATATAATTAAGGAAAAGGGAAAGAACAAAGGACAGGATTTTCCGGAGGGCAAGTGCATGCTCTCACCGCGAGCATACCTAAGAGAGAGGTAGTAAAGCTTTGGTTGAAAAAGTTTAGTTTTCTTTTGATCATCCTGTTAGTACTCTTTTGATTTTAGAGCTTCACATCTGCTTCCATAGTTGAGTCTCTACACCTTAGTAATTGTATAGTAGAAGATCCCATTATTTTCTCAAATCCAATTGGTGGTTCGGCCAATTTATCTTTGATTTATAAGGATTTGAGAATAGCTATATTAAGTATTGAGTCTAGGTCTAATGCTTATGTTTTTGGTTTCATGGGCTATGGGTTGATTTGAGGCATGGATTGGTTAGCTAGTAATTGTGAAAGGAGGGTAGTTAGACTTTTGACTTGCCTCGGGAATACCCTCGAGATTTCATGCGAACCTAAGGGATCAGTTAGGCTTAGCTACCTAGAATCACTTGATGCATCTGTCGAAGGTTTGCGATCCGTTAGAGTAGTCCATGAGCATGCAGATTTTTTTAATAAGGGGTTTGCCCCTAAAACGTGAGATAGATGTCCACATATGTTTAGTTGACAAAGCAAAGCCAGTTATGCGATCAATAATAGTTTTGGAGCAAGATTGGCGAGGATGGCCAGAGTCGGTTAAGTGTCAATTGTTTGGTTGTTTCATCTCACATAAATCGTCCAAATTCGGAGGAGGTATTCCTTGGGTGCTTGTCTGATATTGGTTTAGGCCTTTGGGGCTTGTACTTGAGGGATGTCGAGTTCGACTAGGATGGTTTGTGTGAGAAATAAATGGTTGTGGCAGGCGCCCTAAGTAAGACTGACCTTAAGAGAGGTAAAAATTACATAGCAACCTTTAGCTTTAGAACCTCAGATTTGTGACGTGGTGGATAAGCTAAGTAGAGAGAGACCTCTAATCATCTTAGTATATACACTTGGTAGCATGGTTAGCATTTGTTTAATTTCAAGAGATAGTTCTGGGAATGTTAGCATGACACAGCAGAAGTTGTAGTGCCGATTATACTAGAAGGAGAAGAGGTGGAACGAGAGGCGACAGTGAATTGAGTCCTAACTTATGTTTGGGAAACTGAAATTAAGGAGCTACGCAATCTTGAAGTCAAGACAGTCAGAGCACAATGAAGCGAAACTCAAGAAGATGCAACTTAGAAGACTGAAGACTAGATAAGCGCATCATACCCTTTTTGAGGGTATATTCTTGATCTGTCTTTTTCTGTAAAGTTTGTTTGCATGCTAGTCCTTATTTTTTTTAAGTATATCCTCTCGATCCTATCCTTGATCCTTAGGTAGAAGCCAATGGATGTAAACATGTGTTTGAGACATGTTATGTTTAGTTGTTGCAAGTGGTTGCTCGTGGATGCATATACACACATTAAGCACTAGATCGGCTTAGTCACTTTCATATTGCATATGCATGAGTGAATTTTTATATATATGATTGAAACTTGATGTGTTATCATATGGATGCTGCATTTGTATGAATGATTAAGCACTCATGTAAAAATTATAAAGTACAATTAGGAATAATTGCATACATGATGGACTCATGGCACCAACTTAATCCGCATTAGGGAGGTCAACTGAATCAGTAGACCACCTGATTTTGCATTAGATAAGGACATGTAAACAAACTATGAATATGATCATGAAAGAATTAGAAAATCTTTTTAAGGACAATGGACGCCTGTGATTGAATGTTTGAGCAGATGGATGTTGGATGTTAGGATATGCATTCTTCTTAACTTATAGATTTCGGGGACGAAATCCTTTAAGGAGGGGAGAATGTAACACCCCGTATTTTCGGTGAATATTTAAATTTAAGAATTTAAGAACACTTAATTTTTAGGTGAAGAATTAAGGGAAACGGGTTACGCCTTTGTGTTCGTCTCGGAATTCTGCTTGAGATAGAGTCTGAGTTTGCATAAATCGGACTCCGTATGAAGGAGTTATGACCTTCAGAAAATTCAAGAATTTAAATAATAAAACCAGCCCGAAATTAAAATTTAAGTTTCGAAATTCAAAAACCCCAAAGCAGGCTGGGCGGGAAATTTCCCGCACAAAGACCAGGTCGACCAGGGGGTCGAACTAGGGGTCATCCTGGGTACATAGGTCGACCAGGGGGTCGACCTAGCGGTCGACCTGGGGGTCGACCTCCCCCTCGGGCCAGATCTGAAAACTGACGTGTTTCTTTGTGTGACGATTTTCTGAGTCATTAGGGCTTGTGTGGCAAGTTCTAGTTGGTTCTGTTAGGTTTGAATGACATTGATTGGTCCTAGGTTGATCTAACGGCTCTTATTAAATCAAGCTCCTAGATAAGCAACCTAAATCTAAACCCTAAACCACACAAATTCATACCAAGAGCCGTCATTCTAGAGTAGCCGCCATTCTCCTTCAACTAGAAAGCAAGATAGAAGCTAAGAGTTAAATCAAATCTAAATTAGAATAATAATTAGTTCACATCAAAGGAGAGCTATTCAGTTTCACAAAATAGATTCCAGAAAACAAGATTTGCCTTTGTTTTGTAAGTTAGTTACTTTTTAGATTTGAACAGCTAAATCTAATTGTGACATGTAATAAAATGAATATGAGAATATGCCTGATGTAAGCTATCCTTTCATTGAATATATGCTTTAATATCTTTGGGAATCATTTTTGACAATGAAATTGGTCCAATCATATCTCTCCTTGTTGTATATCGGAATTGTAATCCTCTTTAAGTTCATATGCATGTGATGATTCATGATGTTATTCATATCATATCATATTTATATGCCAGCGATTTATTTTATGCAAAAACTTGTCTTTTTAGTACATCAAGTTTATTGGACCAATAGTTCTTGTCATCATATGACTATGTCCATCCTTATGATGTTCCATCTTACTTCTCCCTTTTTTTATGAATCTTGAGTTAAAACTCGAAATACGTACATTATGAATGCGGGGGTAATTAGGTATAACATGAAATTGACATTATTTGGCATAATTTGGAATATGTAGTATGGCATGACTGTTAAGATGTAATTTGGGGTAATTTGACATGAATATGTAATTTGACATATTGGACCTAGAATTGGCATGAACGAAAAATTATGAAATTGGCATATAAGTCAAGTTTTGGGCATAATTGTTATTGTTGCGAATTTGGGGTAACTTGAGCATTAAATTTAGATTGGGTGTAAAATGTAAATTGGAACATTAAATCTAGATTTGGCCTAACTATTGATTTGGGACGCCAAGTATAATGGATATTGTAATTTTTGGGCATGTCTATTATTACAAACTTAGGAAGATTAGGTGTAGCTTATTTTGATTAATAACTTGAAATTGAATTTTGCGGCCATAACTTGCAATTAGTTTTGTTGGGCATAACTTGAGAATTGGAATATGACTGGTTGGGATAATTAGCATATAAATCTAGACTTGGACATTTATGGAAAGTGTGTCATAATCTGAAATTGACAACAATTGTGAATAATTTGCATATAAACTGTAAATATGTAAATTAGTGAAAAGATGAATGTGCGTGACCCGACGTTAGATTGAGTTGTGGTGTAAAACTGCCCGGAACCGCCCGGCACATCCAATAACCACAACAACACCTATCTAATGTGAGAGGTTAGTGCATCATGCCCAAGAAAAACCCGAGGTTAGATTGAGTTGGGGTGTAAAACTGCCCGGAACCGCCCGGCACATCCAGTAACCGCAACAACACATATTTAATGTGAGAGGTTGGAGCATTATTAAATCAATTAATTCTAATGAACAAGACATGCTAAGAAATGAGTAGGGTTAAGTTAATAGGAACACTTAACCAATATAACAAGATAAATGACTAGGGTTAAGTTAATGAGAAACACTTAACCAATATAACTTGATTTGTGGTAGGGTTAAGTTGACACAAGAAGGCAACGCTTAATCAAAGTAACTTGACAAGTAGGTGGGTTAAGTAACTTGAATTAATTGATGACACTTAACCAATACAACATGATGAACACGTGAGGTTAAGTTAACAAGAAATACTTGACCAATATAACTTGATGAACGAATGGGGTTAAGTTAATAAGAAACACTTAACCAACATAACATGATGAATAGGTGGGTTAAGTTAACATGAATGCACAAACTTAAACATTAAATAAACATGCTTGAATCGATGGGAGGGTTAAGTACATCTCATGTAGGTTATACATATAGGCCCATAAACTTAACTATTAAATAAACATGCTCGAATCAATGGGAGGGTTAAGTACATCACGTGTAGGTGGGTAGTATTAATACATATAGGCCCACAAACTTAACCGTTAAATAAACATGCTCGAATCAATGGGAGGGTTAAGTACATCTCGTGTAGGTGGGTAATATTAATACATATAGGCCCACAAACTTGACCGTTAAAGAAACATGCTTGAATCAATGGGAGGGTTAAGTACATCTCGTGTAAGTGGGTAATATTAATACATATAGGCCCACAAACTTAACCGTTAAATAAACATGCTCGAATCGATGGGAGGGTTAAGTACATCTCGTGTAGGTGGGTAATATTAATACATATAGGCCCACAAACTTAACCGTTAAATAAACATGCTCGAATCGATGGGAGGGTTAAGTACATCTCGTATAGGTGGGTAATATTAATACATATAGGCCCACAAACTTAACCGTAAAATAAACATGCTTGAATCGATGGGAGGGTTAAGTACATCTCGTGTAGGTGGGTAATATTTGTATATATAGGCCCACAAACTTAACCAATAGGAAACCCTAGTAACGGGGAGCCATTTCAGCAGTAACCCACATAGATGTATCATGGTACCCTGAAACTACGAACGGTGGGGCACGATTACTAGGCTGATTATAAGCGGTCAAAACAGCGGAACGGGGTACATCAGTGTAGGTTCAGACGGATTACGGGCGTGCACATGCTCCGGAGTGGGAAAAAGTAGGCGCTGTTTAACAGTAGTTATACACTGTGCATCTTGAATCATGTCGGGTTGCTATCATAAGGATTGATAATCCTTATGGTGGGACCAGCACAGGGTATCTATACGCAAGAGAGGGCCGATTGACACAGACACAAGAAAAGTTAATATAGTAGGGAGTCAATCGATAGGGTAGTAAGGGTACATCTAACAAGTTCATGGCAATTAGGAAGATTGAGGTGGAATCCTCACGATAGATGTACAACTGAAGGCTACCACAATTACGGGGATTGGGATCACATTACAATATGATCATTTTATATTGATTACTAGTTAGGTGGTGCAGAGATATAGAAATCATAATAACAGGGTAGTAGCAAAGCAGAGCCAGAGTAGAAGCGCATTCAGTTTATCTTGCCTTATCATACCTTATGCTTATCATATGTTATCATGTTATCCCTGTTATCACGGTATTGTCTTATATTTAGTTTATTCATGTCATGTTGCTTTTACCTGTTTACATGCTGAAAGTCACTGAGCTTACCAAACTTATTTCTGACCTAGTTAGTTTTCGCCTCTTTTTCTTCCGTTCCCCCCTCCCCCCCAGGTTCACAGGGAGGAATGTTACCACTTAGCTCAATTTTCCTTCCAAGCTCAAAGATAGTCGATGTATTGCTTTGGACTCTCTCTTCCACTGCTATGGCTGGTTCATGCTTTATTGGGGAATATCATTGTTGTTTTTATGCTTCTTTTTACTTTGAAGTTTTTTTTAAATCAAGACAGAAGTACTATGTATTACTTTTAAGTATGATTGAGTCAACTATTGTAAAAGTTTCGCTGAATTAAGTTGTTTATAAAATGACTTTATTTTCCGCTGCTTTATTTGTCTGTCTTGTAATTTATCTGCGTCTTTTACCTAAAGCGTTCCATCGAAGTTAAGACATTCCCTTTGTGAGTGACCTTAACTGATGTGGGGTGTTTCAAGCAACATGATAAGAACATAAACTGGATATAAGAGATGACTGTAACATAAGTAGATACGACAAGGTAACAAGATGAACAAGATATAACATTGAATGTGCTTCTAACCACTATAAGATATTCTCTGCACCGCACCAATACTAATTTCATACTAAAAGATGATCCCTCTTGGCTAAATAGAATGACGACAGTTTCTTGTACTTCTAGCTGCCATCATAGGTAACCAACGTGCATCTATCTCCATTATATGTAGCCACTATCCTCCTTGTTCGATTATGTACCCCTAGCTGCTATCATAGGTAACCAATCTGCACCTATCACCCCTAGATGTACCCTCCCTATTCGATTATGTACCTCTAGATGCTATTATAGGTAACCAATATGCACCTATCACCACTAGATGTACCCTCCCTATTCGATTATGTACCTCTAGCTGCTATCATAGTTAACCAATATGCACCTATCACCACTAGATGTACCCACTACCCTCCCTATTCGATCGGCTCCCTAACCTCGTAGATACCTGTGCTGGTCCCATAATAAGGTGTAATCACTCCCTAAGGTGTCAACCCCGATACTACTAAAATGCACAACTTATACCTACACGATGCAACAACGTCTTACCTACCAGCCCAGACCCACGCACGCACATGACTCCGTTGGACTTGCACTTCCATCTCTAACTCTTTGTTGACCTCTTACAATCAACCTTAGTAAACCTGTCCCTATTCTCGAGCTAGTTCGAGCTCATATAGATATTGAAATGGGTTACTGGTTGAAAAGGGTCCATACACTTGACACAAGCTTCCCTCCTAAGCTTGGTCACCACTAGGAATTCCCACTTAACCCCTTTTTATCCCCATGTCTTATCACATGTCTCATCTTGGTTAAGTGCTTTTATTCTGTTTCACATGCTGCCCATGTTACCCATTTAACCCTTTATTATTCGCATGTCTTACCACATGTCTTATCTTGGTTAAGTGTTTTTAATTATGTTTCACATGCTACCCATGTCACCCACTTAACCCACTTACTATTCCTATGTCTTACTACATGTCTTATCTTGATTAAGTGTTCGTTGATTTATTATACCCGTAATCGTGCAAGACCTCCTACATTAGATTACCGTTTGCGATTGCTGGATATGTCGGGCTGTTCCGGGCAGACTTCTACCGCAATCCGAATATAACCTCGTGTCTTAGCATTATTACGCATCAAATTTCTGCCTTTGACCTCTCACATTAGATTACCAAATTGCGGTTACTGGATATGCAGGGCGGTTCCGGGCAGGCTTATACCGCAATCCGAATCTAAGCTCATGTCTTATGCGTTCATTATCGCTTTCTTGATTCAAGTCCCAATTTCAAATCTTGGATTATAATATATTCCAATTACCCATAAATTCCAACCCAATTTATGCTTATAATTCTAATCTAATTTGTGTTATAATCCCATATATACAAGTTATACCAAATTAGGCCCAAATCAACTTGCGTTCATTGCCTCTTCCTTAATTCATGCCCAATTTCAAATCTTGGATTATAGTGATTCCCAATTACCTATAAATTCCAATCCAATTTATGCTTATAATTCTAATCCAATTTATGCCTATAATCCCATGCATACAAGTTTTACCAAATTATGCCAAATCTCACGTATACAAGTTATACTCAATTAACAACCAATTTATGTCAAATCTCATATATACAAGTTATCCTCAATTATGCACAAATCAGTTTCCATAGTCATCAACAATTTATGATGAATCTCATTTTAATACAAATTTCCCAGCTTTTCCCAATCATCCCAACGTTATTCATATGTAAATCTCAACGCAATATGCAAGGCTCGAAGTTAGCCTAATCTCAAAAAAAAAGGAAAAAGGAAAAGAAGTTGGGAAGAAAATCAAAACATCAAAATTGGCAAAAACATATAAAAAGGCATGTGAACTAAATAACGACAAAATAGGTCAGATAGGCATATGATAATAGCAAATGGGTATGAATCTGAAGAATAACAAAATTAGATATGATTCTTCTTATTTATAGGCATATAAATTAGATCTAATTTACAATCCTATCACAATTATTTTTAAATTTAATTATACCTGAAAGTAACATAGACTCACAGCGATAGGATTCTTTGAAAAGAGAATTAGTCGTTGTTGTAGCAGTTCTGATCTTGAATAATCTCTACTTTGATTGTTTGTAGATTTGACCTTCTGATTTGACTACTCCTATTCTGATTTGTTTTGGTAAAGAAGAAAGGCTAGTTTAGATTAGAGCAGCATGGAGGCTAGGGTTAAAGCAAACAATGAGATTAGGGTTAGTTTTAGGTGTTTATTTATAGGTGTATTAGGACCTTTAGATCTGATCAGGAACCATCTGAAACATCCAGACCAGAAAAACATGTCATCAACCAATTCTAGAAAAGCACGTCATCAGATCTAGACCACAAAACAGGTCATCGGCCAGATCTGGGCCGATGGGGGTCGACTCCCCCTAGGGGGTTTGACACCCTAGAGCGGGAAATTACCCGCTCAGCCAATTTCGGTCGGATTTTGATTTCTGCTCTTGTTATTTAATTATTATTGTATTCTGCTTTAAACTGAAATCTTCTAAACTTCATAACTTCTTTATACGATGTCCGATTTATGCAAACTCAGACTCCATCCCAAGCAGAATTTCGAGACGAACACAATACGCAGCCCTCTTCTCTTAGTTCTTCTTCTAAAAATTAAGTATTCTTTAACTTGTTAACTTTAATATTTTAAAATTACGAGGTGTTACATTCTCCCCTTCTTTAAGAATTTCGTCCGCGAAATCTCTAAGTCAAGAAGAATGTATATCCTACCATCCAATCATCCATCTACTCATCCATCACCCACAAGCATTCATTGTCCTTAAAAGATTCCTATTGTTGTATGAGCATATGCAAAAGTGTGTGTATATGTCCCAATACTAATGCAAAAGATCAGGCGGTCCACTGATTTAGTTGACCTCCTTAATGCAAATTATGTTAGTGCCATGCTCCAACATGTATGCAATTAATCCTAATGCACTTTAAAATTTTCTATATGTGTGCACAACCATTCATTCAAATGCAGCATCCATATGATAATACACCCAATTACATTCATAGACCCATATACACACATATCAATATGCAGTATGAAAGTGACTGAGCCGATCATAGTGCTTAAAGTGTGTGTATATGCATCCACGAGAAACCACAAGCAATCACTTGCATCCACTTGCAACCATCAATCATAACATGTCTCAAACACATGTTTACATCCATCGGCTTCTACTTATGGAACGAAGATATAATCGAGAGGATGTACCAAATGACATAAAATAATATGAAAAAAGCGGGTAGGAAAGGAGAAGTTAAGAACATGTCCTCAAAAAGGAAAGAGTACTATGCACGTATCTTGTCTTCCGTCTCCAAAATCGCATCTCCTTGATCTCTCCCCATTGAATTTTGACCTCTCGATTGCGTAGTTTTTTGACCTCTGATCCAAGAATACATAAAGAAACACATCTAACCGTTGCCTCTTGCTCTACTTCCGTATCCCGAAGCATGCTCGGTTCTACTACTTCCGTGGTATCATGCATACACTTCCGCAAATGTGGCACATGAAAAACGTCATTAACACTACTAAGTTTCTCCAGCAACTTTACTTAATAGGCCATCCGTTCAATCCTTTCTGTTATGGGAAAGGGCCCTACAAATCTTGGTGCCAATTTCCCTATAAGTCTTAAGCGAACTATGTTTCTCAAAGGTGAAGTCTTAATGGAAACCCTGTCTCCAACCTTAACTCAAGATCGATCCTCCTCTTATCGGCATACTATTTCTGTTGGTCATGTGCATTCTTCATGCGTCTTTGAATCAAGTCTATCTTTTCTGTGGTATCTCTAATCAGCTCTGGTCCAAGCAAAATCTTATCCGTATACTCCAACCAACAAGTTGGTGATCGGTATGGTCGTCCATAAAACCCTGAAAAGGTGCTATGCCAATACTAGCTTAATAACTGTTGTTATAAGCAAACTTCACAAATGGAAGGTGCTCTTCTTATGTCCCTCCAAAATTTAGGATACATAACTTAAAAAGATCTTCAAGGATTTTATTCACCCTTTCTGTCTGTCCATCTTTTTGAGGGCGATAAGCTATGCTCAAACATAACTGCGTACCTTCCGCCTCTTGCATATCACCCTTTCCTCTTGCATCAAAAACTGCTCCAAGCCCTGTCCGCAAGCATAAGTATAGTGAACGGTTTTCTCCCATCTAGCAAAGTCAAGACTAGGGTTGATATCTTCGCAAAGTCCTTAATGAACTTCCTATAATAGTCCGCCCAACCAAGAAAGCTTCCGTTGTATTCTTTGGAATCCTCTAATTCTGGATTGCCACTACCTTCGTGGGATTCTACTGCTATCCCTTCTTTAGAGACCGCATGCCCTAAGAACCTTACTCCCTTTCCAAAATGAAGTTTAGAAAACTTTGCCTTAAGATGATGTAGTCGAAGTGTCTCTAAGACTACCTTAAGATGTAAGGTATGCCCTTCCTCGCTTCTAGAGAACATCAAGATATCATCCACAAAGACTACAACAAACTTGTTTAGAAACTCCCTAAAACACCCTACTCATTAATTCTACAAAATAGGTGGGTGCATTCGTCAAACCAAAAGGCATGACGAGCCACTCAAGAAACCGGTTGGATTTATAAATGCATTCTTAACTATACTACCCTCAGCTACCCTCAACTGATGAAAACCTGTAGCTAAGTCCAACAGCGAGAAAACCCAAGCACCAACCAACTGATCGAACAAATCACCTATTCTTGGAAATGGGTACCTATCCTCCTTCGTGAGCTTATTCAGCTCCTTATAGTCCATGCACAATCTAAGCGAACCATCAGCCTTTGTAGCGAAAGCAACCGGAGCACCCCATTCCGAAATACTTCTTCTTGTGAACCCTTTCTCAAGAAGCTCCCCTACTTGTTTACCGAGTTCCTTACTCTCTCTCGAAGCCATGTGGCATACTGGCAATGCAACCGGCTTTGCATTATCTACTAAGTATATACGGAATTCTATCTCGTGCCTCGGGGTAAACCCCGAACCTCATCAAAGAAGTCATCATACTCACGGACTACTCGGACAGATTGCAAATCATCGATGGACACATCAAGTGATTCTAGGTAGCTAAGCATCACCGAACCCCTAGGGTCACATGAAATATCAAGGGTCTTTCCACAATGAGTCAATAGTCTAACCACCCTCCTTTCACAGTCTAGGATGGCACCATACCTGGCTAGCCAATCCATCCGTAGAATCAGACCATAGCCCATGAAACCAAATATGTAGGCGTTGCATTCAAAAACAACTCCCAAGATAGGCACACTCAAATCCCGAAAAATCATAGATAAATGAGGTGAGCCATCAATAGGATTTGAGACTACAACGGAATCCATGACTAGTATTTAGGTGCAGAGTTTAAACTAAAGAAGAAGATATAAACGAATGTGAAGCGCCGGAATCAAATAAGGTTCCAGCAGGATAATCAAAAAGGAAAATCAAACTTTCAACAGACACTTTTCTATCTCTATCAGGTATGCCAGCCGTGAGGGCACGCATCTGCCCTCCGGAAGATCCTGTACTTTGTCCTTGCCCTTGTCCTTGCCTCTTTGGACAATCCTTGATAGCATGTCCTGTCTCTCCGCAATGATAACAACCAGTCTTCTTCTTCTTCCTACGGTCTTTGGCTATATATGACCCACCATACCTCAGTAATGACACTTCCTCTTATCTCGGAGTCTATATTTCTTTCCACCCTTCTTAGGTTCCACTACCTTATTCTGTGATTCTTCAACCTTAACCTCCTTCTTTTCTCCATTATCTTCTTTGTGCATCAAGGCTATATCCATGAGTTTCTTATCCTTGCGAAACATGTTAATCAGTCTCTCTCTAAAGCTGCTTCCATCGCGCGGAAAACCCGACAAAGCTTGAAAGAAAATTAGCCGCAGGTGAAACTACTGTGGCTATAGATGGAAGTTAGGCACTTCTTTGCCCTTCGACAGGCGCCGTAGTCTCATCATGCCTACGGAATCATGCCACGATGAGGTTAACTCCCAGAAAGCCAGGAGCCCCGGAGACGCAGAAAAGAAGGAAACAAGGATTCAAATAGAAAAAACAAGAGATAGTGGATATGGCTTTGGGGAATATGTCTTTCAAAACAAACTTTTCTTTTGAAAATACTTCTTTTAAAACCGTTTCGAAGCCAGCTTTCAAAATCTTTTATCTGATCCGGTAACCTTCAACTGTGATAACACGTGTAACACCCGACGCCCGTTAATGTCACTCACAAAGGGAATGCATCAAGTTTCGTGGAGCGTTATAAGTAAATAGAACAGAATATTAGAAGACAAATAAATAAAATAGTACATGAAAAATTTATAACTTTATTGCAGTGGAAATAGAAATAAGTTTGGTTACATCTTCAAACCCATTGCACCAAAACCAAGTACATAATATCAGTCTTGTACAAAAGACATCAGAGTGCATAATTTTTAAAACTATAATCCCCAATCGAAAATGCCATATGAAAGAGAAACAAAGCTAAGCATTACTTTCAGCACTTCAAGCAGGAAAGTCCGAATCAAGCTTCGACGTGCCAACCCTGAGAATCGGGGGGGGGGGGTGGGAGGAAAGAGAAGAGTCAAAAAAAAGGGTCAGACATAAAGTCTGGTGAGTCCAATGACTTTAACAATATAATTAGTAAAGCAGCATGATAAGAACATAAACTAGATATAAGAGATGACTGTAACATAAGCATATATGACAAGGTAACAAGATGAACAAGATGTAACATTGACTGCGCTTCTAACCACTTTAAGATATTCTCTACACCGCACCAATACTAGTTTCATACTAAAAGATGATCCCTCTTGGCTAAATGGAATGATGGTAGTTTCTTGTACTTCTAGCTGCCATCATAGGTAACCAATGTGCACCTATCACCACTAAATGTATCTGCTATCCTCCTTGTTCGATTATGTACCCCTAGCTGCTATCATAGGTAACCAATATGCACCTATCACCACTAGATGTACCCTCCCTATTCAATTATGTACCTCTAGCTGCTATCATAGGTAACCAATATGCACCTATCACCACTAGTTGTACCATCCCTATTCGATTATGTACCTCTAGCTGCTATCATATATAACCAATATGCACCTATCACCACTAGATGTACCCACTACCCTTCCTATTCGAACAACTCCATAACCTTGTAGATATGTATGCTAGTCACACAATAGGGTGTATCACTCCCTAAGGTGGCAACCCCGATACTACTGAAATGCACGGCTTATACCTACATGATGCAACAGCGTCTTACCTACTAGCCCGGACCCACGCATGCACATGACTCCGTTGGACTTGCACTGCCATCGCTAACTCTTTATTAACCTATTACAATCAAACCCAGTAAGCGTGTCCCTGTCCTCGACCTAGTTTGAGCTCATATATATACTGAAATGGGTTACTGGTTGAAAAGGGTCCATACACTTAACACAAGCTTCCCTCCTAAGCTTGGTCCCCACTAGGAATTCCCACTTAACCCCTTTTTATCGCCATGTCTTATCACATGTCTCATCTTGGTTAAGTGCTTTTATTATGTTTCACATGCTAACCCACGTTACCCACTTAACCCTTTATTATTCCCATGTCTTACCACATGTCTTTTCTTGGTTAAGTGTTTTTAATTATGTTTCACATGCTACCCATGTCACCCACTTAACCCTTTTACTATTCCCATGTCTTACCACATGTCTAATCTTGGTTAAGTGTTCATTGATTTATTATACCCCTAATATGCAAGACCTCCCACATTAGATTACCGTTTGCGGTTGCTGGATATGCCGGGCGGTTCCGGGCAGACTTCTACCGCAATCTAAATCTAACCTCGTGTCTTAGCATTATTATGCATCTAATTTCTGCCTTTGACCTCTTACATTAGTTTACCAAATTGCAGTTGCTGGATATGCCGGGCGGTTCCGGGCAGGCTTATACCGCAATCTGAATCCAACCTTATGTCTTAGGCGTTCATTATCACTTTCTTGATTCAAGTCCCAACTTCAAATCTTGGATTATAATATATTCCAATTACCCATAAATTCCAACCCAATTTATTCTTATAATTCTAATCCAGTTTGTGTCTATAATCCCATATATGCAAGTTATACCAAATTATGCCCAAATCAATTTGCGTTCATTATCTCTTCCTTAGTTCATGCCCAATTTCAAATCTTGGATTATGGTGATTCCCAATTACCCATAAATTCCAATCCAATTTATGCTTATAATTCTAATCCAATTTATGCCTATAATCCCATGCATACAAGTTATACCAAATTATGCCAAATCAATTTTCATAGTTATTAACAATTTATGCCAAATCTCATGTATACAAGTTATACTCAATTATGCCCAAACCAATTTATGCCAAATCTCATGTATACAAGCTATGCTCAATTATGCCCAAACCAATTTATGCCAAATCTCATGTATACAAGTTATCCGCAATTATGCCCAAACCAATTTCCATAGTCATCAACAATTTATGCCAAATCTCATTTTATTACAAATTTCCCAACTTTTTCGAAACATCCCAACGTTATTCATACGTAAATCTCAACGCAATATGCTTAGGCTCAAAGTTAGCCTAATCTAAAAAAAAGGAACAAGGAAAAGAAGAAGGGAAGAGAATCAAAACATCAAAATTGGCAAAAACATATAAATAGGCATGTGAACTGAATAACGATAAAATAGATCAGATAGGTATATAATAATAGCAAACGGGTATGAATCTGAAGGATAACTAAACTAGATATGATTCTTCTTATTTACAGGCATGTACATTAGATCCAATTTACAATCCTACCACAGTTACTTTTTAATTTAATTATATGTGAAAGTAACATAAAATCATAGTGATAGGATTCTTAGAAAAGAGAATTAGTCGTTGTTGTAGCAATTTTGATCTTGAATAATCTCTACATTGATTGTTTGTAGATCTGATCTTCTAATTTGATTAATCCTGTTCTTATTTGTTTTGGTGAAGAAGAAAGGCTAGTTTAGATTAGAGCAGCACGGAGGCTAGGGTTGAAGCAAACAACGAGATTAGGGTTAGGTTTAGGTGTTTATTTATAGGTGTATTAGGTGTGTTAGGACCTTTAGATCTGATCCGGAACCATCTGAACCATCCAAACTAGAAAAACACGTCACCAGCCAATTCTAGAAAAGCACGTCATCAGATTCAAACCACAAAACAGGTCATCGGCCAGATCTGGGCCGATGGGGGTCGACTCCCTCTAGGGGGGTCGACTCCCCAGTTGACACCCCTATATGGGGGTCGACTCCCCAATCGACTCCCCTTAGGGGGGTCGACACCCTTGAGCGGGAAATTTCCCACTTAGCCAATTTCGGTTGGATTTTGATTTTTAACTGCTCTTGTTATTTAATTATTATTAAATTCTGGTTTAAACTAAAATCTTCTAAGATTCACAACTTCTTTATATGATGTCTGATTTACGCAAACTCGGACTCCATCGAAGTAGAATTCCAAGACGAACACAACGGCACAAGCCATTTCCCTTAATTCTTCTTCTAACAATTAAGTGTTCTTTAATTTGTTAATTTTAATATTTTAAAATTACGGGGTGTTACAACAATTGACAGAAAGTACGCGTGAGGGTCTAGGTATTTGCACACCGCACAGGGTTGTGTATCATAGACGTTAGGACATTACTCTGTGTTGAGTTTGGGCTTGGCCGAGGTGATTAAATATGGCAGTCCGTACGCTTTTGTAGCATGGCGATGGTAGTTCTGTGTGGAACGTGGCGTAGTTGTATGGAGGTCCGTACATTGCTCAGACGTAAGATGAGAATTGCATATGCTTCCGTGGCGTGACCGCAGAGATCGTGCGAGAAGCGTACCGTGGGAAGTACCTTGATGTTGGGGGTAGCTACATATATGCTATATTAGGTTAATATACTGGGAGGTAGATGGGTACGACATATAAGTACAGTCTTGATTGGTATTAACCCGGAATAACCTAATAAATAAGAAACATAATTGAATAGCATTTGTTGGGTTATTTCAGAATGTGTAATTTAGTCCAATTACTATAACTTGTGTTCTGACCCCCTCCTCATAACACACTCGTATGTTATGTTTATGGCAGAGATATGATAGCTTTGAATACTGGTTAGGAAGTATTATTATTTTGGTAAAGATATATTTGATTACATTATATTTTCTTCCATTCCGTAGTGAGATCTTTTTTGAGCTATGATATAATTTATATCCTTTTCTGCCGGACACCAGACAAGCCAACTCGAGTTTTGATAGATTGTGATTTTTTTATAAAAAAATCAGTCTGTCGGAATTTGGGTTATTACATTATGTGATCTATTAGAAACCACTAGCAACAATATACAATATAATGAGCAAGTACTACACATTATTAATGTAGTAGATGATGATTATGAAGCTTTGACAGTTGTTATTTTGTCTTTACTCACTGTACCCAGTATAGAGTATGTGCACTCAACACTAATGGCTCATAAAGGTATAATTGAACAAAAGAAACTCAACATGGATATGTCAGTAAACCTAGCCTCACAATCTCAGACAAGGAACATAAACCCCAACTTTAATTCAAATATTCAAAGGAATAATCAAAACTTCAGTCAAAATTTTCAATGGGGAACCAGAACTTCCAAATAAGTCGACATAGTCCAAGAAGTAGATGCGGAGGTGGTAGGTATGGAAATAGACGTCAAATTTGTGAAAAACTTTGACACAAGGCAAATAAGTTCTACTTTAGGTTTGACAATAATGTATAAATTGGTCAAAACAATGCTCAAGGACAACAACGGGCTGCAACTAACTCAAACAACAATGCAAGAAACTATAGTGCAAATATGGCATGTATGCAGAACAACAACAAATTTTAAGCTATAGCCAACAATTCAGCAAGCATTGATGACATAAGTGATGAAGCATGGTACCCAAACAGTGGATCAACATACCATGCAACAAACAATCTCGAAAATCTCAATACTGGCAATAAGGAGTATAGAGGTAACACATTTCTACGAGTAATGGTCGGTCTGTTAAAATCACACACACTGGTATTGCTTGTTTAATAGGTGAAAACAATTATTTTTAAACAACTTACTCATGGTACCTCAAATCATGAAAAACCTAATAAGTGTCTCCAAATTTGCAAGTGATAACAATGTATACTTCATATTTTATCCTAGGTACCGCCTTGTATAAGATATGTAAACTAATGATATACTTTTGCAGGGTAAAGAAAGCAATGGACTTTAAAAAATTTATCTTGATAGATTTCAAGACACTAAGGCCAAAGAGGCACTTAATCATCAAATTAGTTTTAGGGACAGAGATATAAGTAGCAATTTATCTGAATTACAATGTAATAGGAAAACTGTAGACATATGGCATTACAAACTGGGTCAGCCCAATATAAACATTGTTAAACAAGTTTTAAGTAATAATAATAATATAAAAGTTAAAAATATTGATTTACCTTATGTGTGCACATTATATCAAATGGGAAAGAGTCACAAACTTGCCTTTAATGACTCAACAACCAAATATCACAACCCACTTGAACTAGTTGCAACATACCTATGGGGTCCTGTGCCAGTCAATTCTGATTTTAGATTTAAACACCATATCTCTTCCATTGATGCATACTCCAGGTATATTTGGATATATTTCCTCAGAAATAAATTTGAAATAGGTAAAGCAGTTTTGCAGTTTATAAACCAAGTTGAATGACTCACTGGTCACAAACTTAAAATATTTCAGTCGGATAGGGGAATAGAGTACAAGCCACTCAGTGAATAATTCCAAAAAAAAAATTAGTTCACATAATAACTTGCCTTTACACATCGAACACAATGGCTTAGCTAAAAGAAAACATAGGAACACAGCAAAAATTGTGCTCACATTATTAGCTCATATCCTCTTACAATTGAAATTCTGGCCTTAATCACTCAATATAGCAGTGTACCTCATTAATTAACTACCCAGCAAAGTGTTGAATGATTCAAGTCCCACAGAAAAACTGTTTTGTACAAAACCAGATTTCAAAATGTTAAGAGTATTTGGCTTCTTATGTTTTCCTCATCTAAGACCTTATAATAAGAATAAGTTAGAATTTAGGTCTTCTACATGTACATTTTTGCGATATGCTAATGACAAAAAGGCTATAAATGTTTAACTAGCAATGGAAAACAAATAATATCTAGGCATGTTGTATTTAATGAACAAGAATTTCCATTTGTTAGTAAAACAATCCGAACATCCCAAAAAGTGTACAACCCTCTTCTTCCATATCTAACATACCTTTATATCAAAAAATTAGGAAGAAGGCCAGTGCATATCCGGCTATCAACAAAGTATGCACGATCACAATAAGGATCATAAGCCTGAAGCTGCACCTTAATCTTTAGAATCAAATGCTTACACTATACAAAGTTGTCAAAGAATAGAAACAACATTTGAATATCAATCAGCCAAAATTGAAGATCCAAGTACAACAACATCAAGTCAAAGGCAAGTACATCATATGACTACATGATCTAAGAGTGTAATTTTCAAACCGAAAGTGTGACACCCCATGTCCTTTAATGTCACTCTTTATCAGAATGCAATAAGTCCCATGAATCGTTATTGGTAAACAGACAGAATATCACAAGACATATATAAGCAGTGGAAATTTAAATTTTCATTATTTAGCAGAAAAACATCGTAGTCTAAAAACCAGTTACAACATCAAGCTAAAATACTGAAGCCAAGTATATGAAACCAAAACATCTGCCTTATGCTAAAATCCATCAGAGTACAGAAATGTGAAATCATAATCTCCAATAATAGCCATGATAAAGTAAACAAGTAATCAAAGTGATACATCAAAGCAAATCCAAATCCAAGCGAAAATAGAAAAGAGAGTCCTAATCAAGCCTGAGCGTTCCCACCCTGAGAACCTAGGGGGAAATGAAGGGAGAGAAAAGGAAACAAAAAGGGTCAGACATAAAGTCTGGCGAGCCCAGTGACTTTTACCATATAAAGAAGTAAAAGTATCATGACAGCATATAAATTGGATGAGAGTTAATGGTGTCATATAACAGGTATAAATAGACTGAACAGGATAAGCAGAATAAATAGAGTAGATTATGCTTCTCACATACTTTTCTCTGCACCAATACTAATATAACACATATGTGACATGATTAGGTTTCTCCTAATTACTAACAGAAACAGAATGATTCCCACAGAAATATAATGGTAGGGTCAAGTATACTATAGTAACGGATTTTACCCAAACAAAAATAACAGGTACCTCAACAGAAATAATGGGTGTTACCCTAAATAGAAATAAAAGGTACCCAACAGATACAGACAAGACTAGATGTACCGTAGTTACTACCCCCAAGCGATCGGCTCCTTAACTTGTAAATACCCTGTGTCGGCCCCACAGTAGGATGTATTACTTCCTAAGTGGCAGCCTACATAGGGATACATACCTATTTACTGGCTTATTTTCCCTTACAGACCGAACTCATGCATGCATATGACTCCTTTGGAACGTGCCCGTATACACCTCCTTTTTAGATGAACCTCTTACAATCAGTTCAGTTTGCGTACCCTAACCCCTACCTAGTGCGGAGCCCCATTTAATACCAGAATGTGTTACTAATTAATATGGGTCCCACATAGCAGATGACACAAGTCAAACTTCTAAACTTGTGTCCCCCAATTAACTAGGATTTTTAACAGGTTAAGCCTACAGATTTACAGGATTGCCTAACCCTCACAAATTAATAGGTTAAGTTTCACAGTTTAACAAGTTTATTTAACCCCAATAGATTAAACGGTTTTACATATCCCCAACAGATTAATGGGGTTTACTTAACTCCAACAGATTAAACATGTTTACATAACCCCCAACATATTAAATAGATTTCACAGGTTACTTATAGTTTCGTTAACATGTTCCGCTTAATTTTTAAATTAAGATTACAAATTTATATGCCCCCAAAATTCCAGTCATAATTCACAGTATAAAATATTCCCCCCAAATTTTAATCTTATTTCACAGTATAGGTTATGCCCCAAAATTCCAGTCATGATTCATAGTACAAGATATGCCCCCAAAGCGTCCTTCCCAGTCATTCCCAATTTGACCCAATTTTCGTCCGTACGCATATCTCAGTGATATTGGCCTAAGCTACAAGGTATCCTAGTCTATAAAATAAAAAGGTAATGAGAGAGGAAGAAGAACATAAATAGGCATATACAGCGGAAATAGGCATATAATAAAAGGAATAGGCATACAAGAACTAAACATCAGAATAGACGTACAGAAATTCATATATAGCCATAACAGAACTGTTCAAGTATGAATTAGTTTCTTAACAGGCATAGTATCAGATCCCGGTTTATAAACATGTCAGAATTACTATTAAATTTTTATATCTAAAAGTAACACGAACTCACAGAGAATCGATCGATGTACAAGAAATGTTTCTGATGTATGTATATGCTGATGTTTAAAGAAGATAGTCTGATTCAATCCAAGATAGGGCAGCATTTTATTGTCTCCATCGTTTTAGGTGTAGAAAAAAAATAAAAATATTTTCCTTTATATAGGCTATCCTCAACGAACCCAGTCATAATTGTGAAACACCCCACCTCCGTTAGGGTCACTCTCAAAGGGAATGCCCTAATTTTGGTGGAGGTTTATAAGTATAAGTCACAGATACACAAGACAGATATAAATACACATATTTTTGAACAGCGGAAAACAACAGCAATTTTTATTTCAACAAAATACGTGTTACACAAACCATGTCATAATTGTCTTACAATACTTCCAAAAACATTACATTTTCATAACTGTCTTGATTTCATTATTTAAAGAAGCATAAAAACATAAGTAAACTGCATATGTCCCATAATTGTTGTCCAAATGCATAGTCCAAAACGAAAGAGATCCAAGCAATACATTCTTTCTCTTCAAGATGGATGTAAAAACTGGTCAAGCTGCGGTATTCCCTCCCTGTGGACCTGGAGGGGGGGGGGAAAACGAAAGAAAAGAAGACGAAAGAAAAGTAGAGTCAGACATAAAGCCTGAGTAAGTCTAGGACTATTCAGTCTATGAATAAAGAATTGGGCATGATAAGTATAAACTGGAAATGGGAAAGCACTATAAACTAGGTTAAGTTGTCTAGAGTCGAATATACTATCGTACCCCTTATAAATCTCTGCACCCCTATAAACTAGTTCCCAACAGGCACCCCATAATCAGGGTGAAGTGATCCATTTCTAATGATCGGCTCCTACTCGCATAATTACATGTGTCTTACAGCCCCCGATGTTGTAGTTACCTATGCTGGTGCCCAGTGCCTTATTTTTCTGCGCCGGGGTGTTTGCACGCCCACACCCCGTTAGAACCTACACTGCTGCACCACCGTCGTCGATTTGACCTCTTACAGTCAGCCCAGTAATCGTGCCCCACCCTGCCTAGTTCAGGGTATCCTGATACACCTTGTAGGGTTACTGCTGAAAAGGGTCCCCCGCTACTAGGTTTTCTATTTCTAGCCAACATGCTAAGTTGGTTAAGTGTTTTGTAAACCTAACCCCCAATCAGTCTGTATAGTTTAGCATGTTCCATTTTGATTAAGTATTAATTCAATTTACTTAATCCTATCAATCCTGACTCAGCCTTAATTGTCTTATTAAAGCCTCGACCTCTCACATTAGACAGGTATTGTTGTGACTGCCTGTTGCCGGTTGGTTCCGAGCAGTCTTACGTCACAACTCAGTTTAACCTCGGGTCTTTATTGGGCTCAATGTTTAACCACCCACATTGGATAGGTATTGTTGTGACTACTGGACAGCCGGGCGGTTCCGGGCAGGTTTACATCACAACTTAATCCAACCTCGGGTTAAACACATCGTATTTTCTAAATTTACATATTTTGTCTCTTTTCTTTTTATATGTAAATATTTGCGGCCCATTATTCAAATTCATCTTTATTGGGTAAAATTAATTTATACCACTTAATTGTTTTCAAGGTCGTTGGCATGCGTCAAACATGCCAACACATATGTTTATATTTTTAACCCAACGTCATTACCTCCGTCTTTATGTTTGCTATAGTATAACATATGTTGGGTTTAACATTTAAACCCAACTTAGCCACATGAAAAAGGGGAGGCTTAGAACATGGTGTTTATATATTCTAAGTAACATCAAAAGGGGAGTGTGAACGCATGAACTTGCAACACAACGATCTAATTAACATAAATTAGGAACTTGTGAACTTTGCATTGTAATAGAATACACGGGGTGTTACATTCTCCCCCACTTAAAAGGATTTCGTCCCCGAAATCTTCAAGTTTAGGAAGAATGTATATCCTAACATCCAAACGTCCATCTACTCATCCATCAAACACGAGCATCCATTGTCCTTAAAAGACTTCTAATGCTTCATGATCATATGCGAAGTGTGTGTACATGTACTTATCTAATGCAAAATCAGGCGGCCTACTAATTCAGTTGACCTCCTTAATGCAAATTATGTAAGTGTCATGAATCCATTATGTATGCAAATTTTCCTATTCATGATTCTACATGAGTGCACAATCATTCATATATAAATGCAACATCCATATGACAACACATTAAACTTCAACCATATACGAATATAAATACATATATGCATATGCAATATGAAGTGATTGAGCCGATCTAAAACCTAGATTGTGTGTGTATATGCAACCACGAGCAACCACTAGCAATCACTTGCAACCACTTGCAACCATCATCCATAACATGTTTCAATTACATGTTTTCATCCAAAGGGTTTCTACCTAAAAGATAAGGTCAAGGAGATATACCTAAAAAGATAGATAAAAGCGCAACTTAAGGAAAAAGAAAGATCAAAGATGTACCCTCGAAAAGAAAAGGATATGCTGTGCGTATTCTAGCTTCCGTTTCCCAAGTTGCGTCTCCCTCAGCGTCGCTCCACTGAACTTTGACGAGCTTGACTTCGCGGTTGCGTAGCTTTTTCACTTCCGTTCCTAATATGCGGGTTGGAACTTTCCTCACGGTTGCTTCGCGTTCCACTTCAGCTTCTTCTAGGATATTTGGCTCTACCACTTCAGCAGATTCATGTAGACATTTTCGGAGGTGCGAAACATGAAAAACGTTGTGAACTCCAGTTAGTTTTTCGGGTAGCTCTAATCTATAGGCCATTTTCCCAATTTTCTCGATGATAGGAAATGGCCCTACGAACCTTGGTGCTAGCTTTCCTGTGGTTCCAAAATGAACAACGTTCCTTAGCGGAGGTACCTTAAGAAAAACTCTGTCCCCAACCTCAAATTCAAGGTCGGTCCTCCTCTTGTCGGCGTAGGATTTCTGTCTGTCTTGGGCTGTCTTCATCCTTCTTCGTATCAAGTCTACTTTCTCTGAAGTCTCTCGGATCATATCTGGCCCAAGTATGAGCTTATCAGTAGACTCCCACCAACAAGTGGGTGATCGGCACGGTCTTCCATATAAAGCTTCGAAGGGTGCCATTCCGATGGTGGCTTGGTAGCTGTTGTTGTAGGCAAATTCCACCAAAGGAAGATGGTCTTCCCACGTCCCTCCGAAGTTAAGGATGCACAGTCTTAAAAGGTCCTCCAAAACTCTGTTCACTCTTTCCGTCTGGCCGTCGGTTTGGGGGTGATAGGCTGTACTCAAGCATAACTGTGTGCCTACCGCTTCTTGCAGACTCCGCCAAAACTCACTTGTGAAGATAGGGTCCCGGTCACTAACAATGTTGGATGGTATTCCATGGAGTCGAACAATTTCCTTGAGGTAAAGAGATGCTAGGAATGAGGCAGTTCTTTTACTCTTGACAGGTAAAAAGTGGGTGCTTTTAGTAAGCCTATCCACTATTACCCAAATGCTAGTGTTGCCTCTTCTAGACCTAGGCAGCCCATCAATGAAGTCCATTGAGATGCTATCCCACTTCCACTGTGGGACCTCTAGAGGATGGTGCAGACCACCAGGCTTTTTCTGTTCCGCCTTAACCTGTTGGCACACCATACACTTAGAAACGAAATCTTCCACGTCCTTCTTCATGCCGTTCCAAAAGAGAGTTCTCTTTATGTCCTTGTACATTTTATCTCTGCCTGGATGTATCGTCATCTTGGAGTGATGTTCTTCCTCGAGAACCTTCTTTACTAAATCCCTTGTCTGTGGGACGCATAGTCTTCCGTCTCGCCTTAGCCAACCCTTATCGTCGATGGAGTATCTGTTGAGGTGACTTGAAGTCTCATCCCTAATTAGCCTATCAATCGTCTCCACAAGCTGAGAGTCTTCGCGTTGCGCTGTCCCTATTGAGTCAACTAAAGTCGGGCGTACTTCGAGAGATGCTAGCAAGCTCGGTACAAAATCGGAGGAGGGCATAAAGTCAAAGTTGGCTATAAACTCTAGGCTTTCCCTTTCAACAAACAGCGGGCTTAGGGTCAGTTTCTTTCGGCTCAACGCTTCTGCCACTACGTTGCCTTTGCCCGGAGTGTAGGAGATCTCGAAATCGTACGAGGCAAGAAACTCCATCCATCTCTGTTGCCTTAGGTTAAGATCTTTCTGCGAGAAAAGATACTTCAAAGATTTATGGTCAGTATACAGTTCGAATTTCTCACCTAGGAGATAGTGGCGCCAAGACTTAAGCGCAAAGACGATGGCAACTAACTCAAGATCGTGGGTCGGGTAGTTCTTTTCGTGCACTTTCAACTGTCTCCCGCCATAAGCTACTACCCTTCCTTCTTGCATTAAGACAGCGCCTAGTCCTGTCCCACATGCATCTGTATAAACTATGAACATCTTGCTTCCATCTGGCAACGTCAGAACTGGGGCTGTTGTAAGAGCCCTTTTTAGTCGTTGGAAAGCAAACTCGCAATCCAAGTCCCAATTGAACACTAGATTCTTCTTTGTCAGACTTGTGAGTGGAGCTGAGATTTTCGCAAAATCCCTTATGAATTTTCGGTAGAAACCTGCTAGTCCTAGAAAACTTCGGACCTCAGTTGCATTCCTTGGTGTCTACCAATCCTGTACCGCTACTACCTTAGCAGGGTCCACAGCTAACCCTTCTTTGGATACTATGTGCCCAAGGAACCTCACTTCCTCTCTCCAAAAGTGGCATTTGGAGAATTTGGCTTTTAGCTGATGGACTCGTAGAGTTTCCATGATTGCCCTTAAGTGCTGAGCATGTTCTTCTTCACTCTTTGAGAAGATCAAGGTATCGTCTACGAAGACCACTACGAACTTGTTGAGGAATTCTCTGAACACCCTACTCATTAGGTCCACGAAGTAAGCGGGTGCGTTTGTCAAGCCGAAGGGCATGACAAGCCACTCAAAGAATCCGTTTGGGGTTCTGAAAGCTGTCTTATCGATACTATCTTCAGCCACCCTTAGCTGATGAAATCCGGTCGCTAAATCGAGTTGGGAGAAAACAAACGCTCCTACAAGTTGATCAAACAGATCGTCAATTCTGAGGAGAGGGTGCCTATTCTTTTTCGTTAGTTTGTTGAGCTCCCTATAGTCAACACATAGACGGAGTGAACCATCCGCCTTTGTGGTGAATAACACTGGAGCGCCCCATTCTGAAATGCTCATTCTAATGAACCCCTTCTCTAGAAGCTCTTTAATCTGTTTACTGAGCTCTTTCCTTTCCCGTGGAACCATGTGTCTAACGGGCAACGTAACGGGCTTTGCATTATCTACAAGATATATGCGGAAGTCTATCTCCTGCTTCGGAGGTAAGCCCTTCACCTCTTCGAAGACATCCGGATATTCCCGGACCACTCTAACCGATTGCAAATTCTCAACAGAAGCATATAGCGATTCGAGATAACTAAGCATAACCGCATACGAGGGATTACAAGTAATTTCCAGAGTGTTACCGAGTTGGGTCAGAAGCCTAACCACCCTTTTCTCACAATCAAGGATGGCACCATTACTGGATAGCCAATCCATGCCCAAAATCAAACCATATCCCGAGAAGCCCAAAACAAAGGCACTACATCTAAATTCTACGCTTAGAATAGAAATTTTCAATCCCACACAGATCATAGACAGATGAGCTGGGCCCCCAATTGGAGTTGAAACAATTAAGGGGTCCTCTACCATACTAGTTTCTAGGTGCAGAGATTCTACTAAAGCAGATGAAATAAAGGAGTGTGATGCGCCAGAATCAAATAAAGTGCGAACTGGGTGATCATAAAGATAAACTACACTTTCTAAAGAAGTATTTATACCTCGTTGTTGCAAAGGTGGCGCTTCTAGCACATGAACCTGTGCCCCTGAGGTGGATCCAGCCCTCTGCCCCTGCCCTTGCTTCTTTGGGCAATCCTTAGCCATATGGCCTGTTTCACCGCAAGAAAAACAACCAGCATTCAACTTGGCCTTCTTTTTTCGACAATCTTTCACTAAGTGTCCCACTTTGCCACAGAAATTACACTTCCTCTTCTCTTTGTTGTCTTTCCCGCCCTTCTTAAAGTCAGTCTTCTTAGGCTGTAAACCCTCTTTCTTCCCTTTAGAGCTTTCTGCCTTTGTCTCCTTCTTGCCCTTATCCTCTTCGTTCAGCAATGCCATCTGCACCAACCTTTCATACGTAGCTCCCATGGGTATATGGGTCATGGCCAAACTGTGTAATGGCTCATTCAATCCTTTGACAAAGCGGAGAGCCTTCTTATGCGGAGTGTTGACTAGGTCCAGTCCGAACCTAGCCAGCTGATCGAACTGATTAACATACTCTTTGACTGTCAAATTCCCTTGCTTAAGAAATAAAAAAATTTCCAATTGAAGACTCCTTTCAGCTTCTGAGAGAAATTTAGCCTCAAACCTTGCCCTAAAGTCCTCCCATGTTTCCACTGGTCTTTCTTCATAGGTGACTTCCCACCAGTAGGAAGCCTCGCCTTTAAGTAGCCATACTGCCAGTTGCACCTTCTGCCTATCTTCTACCTCAAAGATGACGAATAAGTCCTCGGTTTCCTTCAGCCAATTCCTGGCTGCCACGAAGGACTCGGTTCCATGAAAGTCCTTTCCTCCCATAGCTTTAAAATATTTACATATCTTAGCAAAAGTATTACCACGTGGAGGAGGTGGAGGAAGAGGTGCCGCTGCAGCTGGATGATTTCCTGCAGCTGGGGGAGGAGGAACAGTGGGACCTGGCTGATTGGCCCTTGCTTCTAAGAACCGTCTGAACCAATCAGGTATTGGTACACCCTCTGGCAAGTTAAGTTCTTCGGACATGCTGAAACAAAAAGGATAGATTCAAAACAAAGGATAAAAGATAATACCTATGGCTTTGGGGGACTTTGCCTTTTTAAAATAAAATAACATTTTATCTTTAAAAATGCTTCTTTAAATTTTCTTTTTGGAAATGAATTTTCAAAACTTTTTATCTTATCTGGTAAACCTATGCTCTGATACCAAGTGAAACACCCCACCTCCGTTAGGGTCACTCTCAAACGGAATGCCCTAATTTTGGTGGAGGTTTATAAGTACAAGTCACAGATACACAAGACAAATATAAATACACATATTTTTGAACAGCGGAAAACAACAACAATTTTTATTTCAACAAAATACGTGTTACACAAACCATGTCATAATTGTCTTACAATACTTCCAAGAACATTACATTTTCATAACTGTCTTGATTTCATTATTTAAAGAAGCATAAAAACATAAGTAAACTGCATATGTCCCATAATTGCTGTCCAAAGCCATAGTCCAAAACGAAAGAGATCCAAGCAATACATTCTTTCTCTTCAAGCTGGATGTAAAAACTAGTCAAGCTGCGGTATTCCCTCCCTGTGGACATGGGGGGGAACGAAAGAAAAGAAGACGAAAGAAAAGTAGAGTCAGGCATAAAGCCTGAGTAAGTCTAGGACTATTCAGTCTATGAATAAAGAATTGGGCATGATAAGTATAAACTGGAAATGGGAAAGCACTATAAACTAGGTTAAGTTGTCTAGAGTCGAATATACTATCGTACCCCATATTAATCTCTGCACCCCTATAAACTAGTTCCCAACAGGCACCCCATAATCAGGGTGAAGTGATCCATTTCTAATGATCGGCTCCTACTCGCATAGTTACATGTGTCTTACGGCCCCCGATGTTGTAGTTACCTATGCTGGTCCCACCATGGGGTGTATCAAGTCCCATGGTGGCGGCCCGACACAATTCTAGAATGCACAGGTATACTACTGGTGCCCAGTGCCTTATTTTTCTGCCCGGAGTGTGTGCACGCCCGCACCCCGTTAGAACCTACACTGCTGCACCACCGCCATCGATTTGACCTCTTACAGTCAGCCCAGTAATCGTGCCCCACCCTGCCTAGTTCAGGGTATCCAGATACACCTTGTAGGGTTACTGCTAAAAAGGGTCCCCCGCTACTAGGTTTTCTATTTCTAGCCAGCATGCTAAGTTGGTTAAGTGTTTTGTAAACCTAACCCCCAATCAGTCTGTATAGTTTAGCATGTTCCATTTTGATTAAGTATTAATTCAATTTACTTAATCCTATCAATCCTGACTCAGCCTTAATTGTCTTATTAAAGCCTCGACCTCTCACATTAGACAGGTATTGTTGTGACTGCCTGTTGCCGGTTGGTTCCGGGCAGTCTTACATCACAACTCAGTCTAACCTCGGGTCTTTATTGGGCTCAATGTTTAACCACCCACATTGGATAGGTATTGTTGTGACTACTGGACAGCCGGGCGGTTCCGGGCAGGTTTACATCACAACTCAATCCAACCTCGGGTTAAACACATCGTATTTTCTAAATTTACATATTTTGTCTCTTTTCTTTTTATATGTAAATATTTGTGGCCCATTATTCAAATTCATCTTTATTGGGTAAAATTAATTTATACCACTTAATTGTTTTCAAGGTCGTTGGCATGCGTGAAACATGCCAACACATATGTTTATATTTTTAACCCAACGTCATTACCCCCGTCTTTACGTTTTCTATAATATAACATATGTTGGGTTTAACATTTAAACCCAACTTAGCCACATGAAAAAGGGGAGGCTTAGAACATGGTGTTCATATATTCTAAGTAACATCAAAAGGGGAGTGTGAACGCATGAACTTGCAACATAACGATCTAATTAACATAAATTAGGCACTTGTGAACTTTGCATTGTAATAGAATACACGAGTGTTACAAATTGCGTCCAGAAACACTCGAAATAATTCGGCCAGATCGTGGTAGGGTCGACCCATCCCAACCTGGGTCGACTCGCGGTAGGGTCGACCCATCCCAACCTGGGTCGACCCATAGGTCGACCCACGTGACTTGGGCCAACCTATTGGTTGACCCAGACCAGGCATGGGTCATCTGGTTCCCGCCTGCTTTCACTGCTCGTTTCATTTAATCATATTTGAATTTTTGATTTTCTTTGTCCACGCATATTCTTCTTATACGTATACAAACTTCTAACCTTTATATCTTTCTCATACAATGTTTGTTTTACGCGACTCGAAGTCTATCTTAACCAGAATTCCGAGACGAACACAACGGTATAGTCTTTTTACTTAATTCCTGATATTTAATTAAGTATCCTTTAGTATATTGTTAACAGTGTCTTTTAGAATTACGGGGTGTTACATTCTCCCCTACTTAAATGATTTTTTCTCTGAAATCTCCAAGTTAAGAAGAATGTGTACTACGTCCACCTACAGTCGTATACTCATCCATCATCCACAGGAATCCATTATCCTTAAGAGATTTCTAATGCTTGTATGAACATATGCAAAGGTGTGTGTATATGTCCCTATACTAATGCGAAAAATCAGGTGGTCTGCTAATTCAGTTGCCTCCTTAATGCAATGTTAGTTCCATGAATCCAAGATGTATGCAAATAGTCCTACTATATCATGTAAATGATATATGTGTGCACATTTATCCATCCAAATGCAACATTCATAAGATGATACATTCACTTCCATCCATTAAAAAGAAAAATGCACACTCATCCATATGCAGTATGCAAGGGTTTGAGCTGATCTAGTGCCTAGTATGTGTATATGCATCCACGAGCAAACACTTGCATCCATCAAACACAACATGTCTCAAACACATGTTTACATCCATTGGTTTCCTACCTAAAGGTCGAAGATTCAATCTATAGGATTTACTTAAATAACAGAAGCAAATACATATAAAAGCTTAGAAAAAAAATTAAGAACATACCCTTGAAAAGAAAAGAGTACGAAGCGTGAACCTTGTCCTCAGTCTCCCAAATTGCACCCTCTCTGTCTTCTCTCCATTGTACTTTCATCAATTTGACTTCTCTGTTGCGTAGTTTCTTAACCTCTAATCCAAGTATATGGGTAGAAACTTGTCTAACTATCGCCTCCCTTTCTTCCATTACTTCCTCAAGCATGCTCAGATCAACTACCTCTACTGTATCGAGCAGACGTTTCCACAAATGAGAAACATGGAAAACATCATGAACACCCACCAATCTCTTTCATAGCCTCACCCTATAGGCCCTTTGACCTATCCTTTCCACTATGGGAAATGGCCCTACAAACCTTGGTGGCAATTTCCCTATAGATCCAAAGCGGACCACATTCCTCAGAGGGGATACATTGATTAAAATCATGTGTCCTACCTTAAACTTAATATCAGTCCCTCTCTTATCTGCATAGGATTTCTGCCTATCCTTAGCTATTTTTGTGCGTCTGCGGATTAGAGCAATCTTTTCTGAAGTCTCTCTAATCATCTCAAGTCCAAGTAGAAGCCTACCCGTAGAATCCCACCAACAAGTCAGCGATCTGCAAGGTCATCCGTATAGTTCCTCAAAGGGTGCCATGCCTATACTAGCCTGATAACTGTTGTTGTAGGTGAACTCAAACAATGGAAGATGCTCCTCACAAGTCCCTCCGATGTCTAGGATACACAACCTCAAAAGATCCTCAAGAAATCTATTCACCCTCTCAGTTTTACCATCGGTCTAAGGGTGATACGCAGTGCTCAACAATAACTATAAACATAATGCCTCTTGCAGGCTCTTCTAGAACTCACTAGTGAAGATGGGGTCACGATCACTCACTATGCTAGAAGGTACTCCATGTAGACGGACTATCTCACGAAGATAAACTGATGTTAACCATGTTGTCGTTCTACTACTTTTAACAGGAATGAAATGAGCGCTCTTAGTAAGCCTGTCTACGATAACCCAGATACAGGTGTTGCCTTTCCTCGATCTTGGCAAACCATCGATGAAATCCATAGAGACACTCTCCCACTTCCACTGTGGGACCTCCAAAGAATGAAGCAAACCACCAGGCTTTTTCTATTCAGCTTTAACCTGCTTGCATACTAAACATCGGGAGACAAACGCTGCTACATCTTTCTTCATCCTAGCCCCAAAGAAAACCTTCTTCATATCTTATCATCGCCAGGATGGATAGTCATCCTAGAATGATGGGATTCCTCAAGGACTGTCTTCAACAGATTTCCAACTCGAGGGACATAAAGCCTCCCATCTCTTCGTACCCAACCTCTATCATCCGGGGAGTATGTACTAAGCTGACTGGAAGTGTCCCCTCGACTGAGCCTATCCAAGATGTTTACTACCTATAGGTCCTCTCACTGCGAAGATCCTGTATGATCCATAAGAGTAGGTCACACCTCTAAGGATGCCAACAAACCAGGTGTAAGATCCGTAGATGGCCTAAAATCAAAAGTCAATATGTACTCCAAACTTCACCTCTCTATGAATAGAGGACTCAAAGTTACCCTCTTCATACTCAATGTGTCCGCCACTACATCACCCTCGCCAGGGGTATAAGCAATCTCAAAATCGTAGGACGCTAGAAACTCCATCTATCTCTGCTAACCCAAATTGAGATCCTTCTGTGAGAACAGATACTTGAGAGATTTATGGTCCATGTATAACTCAAACCTCTCTCCAAGCAGGTAATGTCACCGACTCTTAAGCGCGAATACTATAGCAGCCAATTCCAAATCATAGGTAGGGTAGTTCTTCTCATGAACTCTCACATCACCGTAGCATACTACCCTTCCTTCTTGCATTAAGACGGCACTAAGCCCTATACCACATGCATCAGTGTACACTGTGAACACTTTTTTCCCATCAGGCAAAGTCAAAACTGGGTTGTTATCAATGCCCTCTTCAACTGCTGAAAAACATCCACACAGTCAATGCTCCAAGAAAAGATCAGATCCATCTTATCCAGTCTGGTGAGTGAGGATGATATCTTTGCGAAGTCCTTGATAAACATCCTATAATAGCCCTCTAAACTGAGAAAACTACACACCTCCGTTGCATTCTTTGGAACCTTCAAATCTTGAACTGCAACTACTTTCACGGGATCTACCACTATCCCCTACTTGGAGACCACATGCCCTAGAAATCTCACTTCCTCTCTCCATAAGTGACATTTTGAGAATTTCGCCATAAGCTGGTGCACGCCGAGAGTCCTCAAAACCTTCCTCAAATGTAGGGCATGCTCTTCCTCGCTCTTCGAGAAAATCAGAACGTCCTCCTCAAAGACCACAACGAATTTATTCATAAACTACCTGAACAACCTACTCATCATATCCAAAAAATATGCAAGTGCATTCTTCAAACTAGAAGGCATGACTAGCCACTCAAAGAAACCATCTGGAGTTCTAAAAGCGGCCTTATCTATATTGTCCTCGGCCACCATCAACTGATGAAATCCCGTGGCCAAGTCTAACTGAGAGAAAACAAATGCGCCAACAAGCTGGTCAAACAAATTGTCAATCCTCGAAAGTGGGTGCTATTTTTCTTGGTGAGCTTATTCAACTCCCTATAATCTACATATAGACGAAGTGAACTGTCCGCCTTGGTAGTGAAGACAACAGGAGTACCCTACTCTGATATACTTCGCCTAATAAACCCCTTCTTAAGTATCCCCCTGCATTCCTTCTAAGCTCCCTCATTTCCTTAGGAGCCATGTGGCGCACAGGCAATGCGACTGGCTTCACATTATCCACCAAGCATACCCCGACCTCATCAAAAACATCCGGATACTCATAAACTATAGGCACGGATTGCAAATCATCGACAGAAGCATTAAGTGATTCTAGGAAACTAAGCATGACAGACCTCTTTGGGTCACAAGAAATCTAGAGAGTCCTTCCTCGGCAAGTCAAAAGTCTAACGACCCTCCTCTCATAGTCTAGATTGGCACCATACATGGCTGGCCAATCCATCCCTATAATCGGACCATATCCCATAAAACAAACACATATGTGTCGCACTCAAACTCAACACCCAACACAGATATCCTCAAACCCCAACATATCATAGACAGATGAGTCGTCCCCCCAATGGGGTTTGAGACAATAATAGGATCAGAAACAATACTGGTACTAACATGCAGAGACTCAACCATAGAATCAAATATAAAAGAGTGAGAAGCACCAGAATCAAAAAGAGCCCAAACTAATGATCGGAAAGAGAAATCAAACCTTCGATAGAAACTTTCACACCTCTTTATGGTACATTAGCCTAGAAATCATGCACCTCCCCTCTGGAAGATCCTGCCATTTGGCCCTGTTCGTGCCTCTTCGGGGACTCCCTATTATAGTGTCCGACTTCACCATAGTTGAAGCAAGCATTCTTCCTTTTTATGCAATCCTTGACCAAATGACCCAAGCTCCCATAGCCATGACATTTATTCTTGCCTTGAGCTTTGTTATTATTTCCACCCTTCTTTTGCGGTTCTTTCTTGGACCACACTTATCAGCAGCTCCCATAGCTATGACATTTCTTTGTGCGTCAACGCCATATAATCCAGTCATTCAAAAGTAGCCCCATCCGAATGTGTGACACCCCACGTTTGTTAATGTCACTCACAAATGGAATGCATTAAGTTTCGTGAAGCGTTATAGTAAACAGGATGGAAATATTACAAGACAGACATATATAATAACAGCGGAGTACAAACTTTATGTAATGACCCGCATTCTACGCATCAGGGGATCATAGAATATTTATTTCTTTCCCGTATGAAGTCATATAGGCATGTAACTTTGGGAAACATCTATTAGAGTCATTTCCCATGTTCATGATTTTTGTCGATTTTTAAATGACCATTTTGCCCCTAGTTGGTACTGTTTTGGCCATAACTTTTGATTGGAAAGAAATTTTGACCTGAAACCACTTCCATTGGATTCGTTTGATGGTTTACCTTTCCGTACAGTGGTCATAATAGCCAAACAGACTTACCGTTTGAGAGATATGGCTGAAATAAGGTTTGGAGGGTGAAAAACTGCTTAACCGGGCCAAATTGGGTGATTAGTGAGTAGGCCCATAACCCATTTCGGGATTAGGGTTATGGGGAGGCTGAAATGAGATAGAGGATCATTCCATTTCAGTTTTCTAGCCTCCACTTATCACCAAGGAACCCTAAAAATGGCCTCCAACCTCTAAATCACCTCCAAATCACCTTTTGGTCAAGGATTTGGCTTAGCAACCCCTAATCAAGGAAGATCTACACCAAATCAACATTGGAGCTGCTGTTTAGTATAGAGATTCACATCAAATCAGAGATTTATTTCAGATCTTAGTTTATTTGTGGCTAAGGTGAGTGATTTGCATAGTTTTACACTAATTATGGCTAATTGGGAGTGATTAGTGTTAATTAGCGAATTTAAGCATGATAAAATTCGGGAAAAATGTTCATAAATTCTTAAATGATGTTTTAGACCTCTGATATGAATTTGGGTTAATTTGGTTAAGTTTTGCTAATCCTATCATTAGTTTCACCTAAACATGCTTAGGGGGAAATATGAGGTTTTGGGTATGTTTGATCCATTTTAACCTATCATATTGATGTTTTGATGTTTGTGGTTGATTATGCATGTTGCTATGACTGTATGAAATGCTTTGTGACAGATTTCAATAGTTAGAATGGTCGAAAACGTCGTCGAATGGCGTAAACACTTGCTGGAACAGTTTCAGAAAACAGTGCAGGGTTCGGATCGGATCGGATATGTTGAACTGAGCAATGGAATTCGATCGGATCGGAACCCAGCACTTGGGAAAAATGGCAAAAAGGAAGGCTATGCTAACTGAACTGGGATCGGATCGGGTTAGGGAGGACGGATCGGAGCGGAGGCATGAGAATGGATCGGATAGGAGCATGTGAAGGACGAGGAGACGGATCGGAACGGAGGCACGAGCTGGAGGGGAGATGACGCCCGACCCGACCCGAAGAAAAATGCCCGACCCGAACCGATGGAGTGGCACCCGACCCGAACCGCACCAGAAGAAGACCCGACCCGAACAGATGGAGGATACCCGACCCGAACCGATGGCTTGAGAAGGAACCCGACCCGAACAGATGGAGGATACCCGACCCGAACCGATGGCTTGAGAAGGAACCCGACCCGACCCAGTATTGACCAATAACCCGAGATGCAAAGGTAGTCCAATATGGGAAGTTAGAGCTCAGGATCCAGTTGGGAACCGATGAGTTCACTTCATGGTTGGACTTTGCTGCGGGACGTGTGCTAAGGAGTTGTTGACGTTCATAACTTCGATTCACCACTAAGAATGAATGATGGGCTACTTATCAGTGCAGTAGGGTCATTATGACCTGAGGGGCAAGGTGATGGTAGCAAGACTACGTTATCAGTGCAGTAGGGTCATTATGACCTGAGGGGCAAGGTGATGCGTAGTAAGACTATGAGCCAGTGCAGATGGGGTGAATAACTCCATGGGGCAAGTGGACATAGTAAGGATTGGTAAGGCTATGAGCCAGTGCAGTGGGGTTCTTGTGACTCCATGGGGCAAAGTGGACATAGTAAGGATTGGTAAGGCTATGCGCCAGTGCAGTGGGGTTCTTGTGACTCCATGGGGCAAAGTGGACATAGCAAAGGATTAGTGGCTACGTTATTGGTGCAGTGAAGCCATTTATGACTTCATGGGGCAGAGTGATCATAGCAAGGTTTGTTGGGTGATCGAAGTGGTGAACATCGTATGCTTTACGCACTGAGTGAGAGATGTGAGGATGGATGCTATGTTTGATTGTTTGCCATCCCTATGACATGCACACCTCCCCCACCTCCGTATCTTTACATTGTTTGATATGGTACCTTAGAGTGTTGTACGGTATGTAGTGCTAACTCTTTGGTTGCAGGTCCAGGTTCAGGTATGTTTTAGTCTACCTGTTATTGTTCACTTTAGATGCTTATCGCTCATACCAGGCTTTATGTCTGACCCAGAGTTTTATGTCTCCTCTTATTACTCTGGGTGCTCACACGAGCAGACTAGAGACAGGTTAGCTGGTGATGCGCGAGTAGCTGATTTGGAGGCGGGCAGGAGGCTTCCACGTATGATATATATATATATATATATATATATATATACACATTCTCCCTGTGTCGTTGGTGGTCGCTACTTGGGCATTAGTAGTGTACCTCCTTTATCTTACTTTTGCTTTGAGACAGTTTGAAAGTTGTAATAAGCTATATTTTGGATTTCCGCAGCTATGATGTTTAGTTCTGGTTTTCAGCTTATGCACTGTCTCTCCTGTTTTATGTCAAGTATGTTATTATTATATTTTGTTCTATGCGCTGTGAGACATTCTACAGGTTCTTTGTATGTTCATTTCCTTCTTCCCTTTCCTTCTCACGACCCGTTCCGTGCTAACTGGACATGTGTACAGCACACCTTTGGAGTAAATGTCGGTTGGTGCGGGGCGGGCCGTCACACATGGTATCAGAGCTCTTGGTTGCGTAGTTAACCTAGGGAAAGACACTAGGGAGAGTTAGTACGTATATGAGAGCGCGTATTTGTGATTACTTTGGTTTTCAAAAGCTATGTATATATATACTATTAGTAGTATAAGAATGAAGTCGCACTGCACTAACACCACTATGGGGTCGTTAATCGTTTCCCTTTTTCAGATTGACGATGAGCCGAGACACGAGGGGTGCTGGTAGAGGGACCAACCAAGGGAATGCCGCTGACATGAGGGCGATGTTTACTAACCTCATGAGAGACATGCTTAGAGAAGTGCAAGGGGTAGTTCCCAATCCCGTGGTTGGTGTTGGCCCAGTAGTGCAGGCGCCTAGGGTCGATTTCGCCAAGTTGTGCAAGGATTACACTAATCTTGGTGGAAAACCGTTCCACGGAACGGAGTCGGCCACAGATGTTCAGGACTGGATGGATAGCTGTGACCGTATCTTCGATAACTTGGGTCTTGAGGATGCGATGAAGAGAAGGCTAGCGTCTCGTCAGCTGCAAGGGCGAGCGATGAATTGGTGGAATGCTATTAGAACAGCTACTCCAGAGGACCAGGTTACTTGGGTTCAGTTCAAGGCTCGCTTTAGCGAGAAGTTTATTCCAGCTGCCCAGAAGTCAGTGTTGTTCAAGAGGTTCTTGGAACTCAAGCAGAATGGGAGGGCAGTTTCTGATTATATTGCTGAGTTCGACACTTTGTCGAAGTATGGACTGTCTCTCATTGATACTCCTGAAAAGAAGAATGAGAAGTTCATTACTGGTTTGGATGGGTACTTGGGGGAAAGGCTTATCAACCACATCGATGAGACTTTTGAATCGATTGTGGGGAAGGCTTTGAGATCAGAGAGTCTTTACCCTAAGTCAAAGACTGAGGCTGCATCTGCAGAAGGGCCAAAGCCGCAAGCAGGCGGTGGAGGCAAGAATAACTCTCAGAATAAGAGGAAGCAGGACCAATCTAAGGGTGGCCAGAAAAAGAGTAAGAAGGACGTTGAGTGCTTCAGCTGTGGAAAGAAGGGCCATTATGCTAAAGAATGTCAGGCCAAGCCAGCGGAAAGGAAGTGCTACAACTGTGGTCAAATGGGACATCAGAAGGATAAGTGTCCGCAACCTCTTAAGGAGAAGCAGATTGTGAAAGCATATGCTATTGATGTTGTTCCTTCTTCGTCGAATGCCCCAACTGCGGCGGAGAAAGGAAAGATTGTTGTTATTCAAGGTATGCTTTCTATTTATGATGTACCAGTTCGAGTTTTGTTTGATACTGGGGCTTCCCGTTCCTTCATATCTAGTGACCTGGTAGATAGGTTGGGACTGGAACCCGAGATAGTCGATAGGCCATTAGTTGTGACGAACCCAATTGGTGGTTCGACTAGCCTTAGTATGATTTGCAGGAATTTGGTCTTATTGAGTCATGGATGTATGTTTGTACGTGATTGCTTTGTTTTGGGTTTTACTGGGTATGGCATTATATTGGGAGTCGATTGGCTCCAAAGATACGGGGTGGTGGTAGACTGTGAGGGCTTTTTGGTGACAGTGAGGGCGGATGATGGGCGGAGGGTAGTGTTTGGTAGTCTACCTAGTGATGGGGTTATGGCTAGTTTCGTAAATTCCCTCGACATCCCGCAGGATGAGTTGTCAGATGTGCCTGTGGTTGGCCAGTATCCGGACGTCTTCGAGAAGGTGACCGGGCTTCCACCACACCGAGAGATTGAGTTCCGTATTGATTTAGTGAAAGATGCCAGACCTATAGTGATGCCACTTCGTCGTATGGCACCAAGGGAGCAGCGAGAGCTCGGGGTGCAAGTCAGCAATCTTTTGAAGAAGGGATTTATTAGAAGGAGTGTCTCCGAGTGGGGAGCACCAGTTGTGTTTGCCACTAAGGCAGATGGTTCCCTTCGTTTGTGTGTGGACTATCGCGAGTTGAATAAGGTAACGAGGAAGAATAAGTATCCTCTACCGCGGATAGATGATTTGTTTGATCAGCTGGAAGGAGCAAGAGTGTTCTCCCAGTTGGACCTCGCGACAGGATTTCATCAGCTTCGAGTAGCAGATGAGAGTGTTCCGAAAACGGCATTTAGGACACCGTCTGGATTTTATGAGTGGTTGGTCATGCCATTTGGGTTGACCAATGCACCAGCCTATTTTGTGGATCTTATGAATCGAGTATTCAGAGATCAGTTGAATAAGTTTGTTCTTGTGTTCGTGGATGATATCCTTGTTTACTCAAGGACAGAGGAGGAACACAAGAGACACTTGAGGATAGTGATGGAGGTGTTGAGGAAACACCAATTGAAAGCGAAGTTCTCTAAGTGTCATTTTTGGAGAAGGGAAGTAAGATTCTTGGGTCATGTTGTTTCAGAGAGTGGTATTGCCGTGGACCCTGCGAAGGTGGCTACGGTACAGGATTGGCTTACGCCCAAGAATGCAACAGATGTGAGAAGTTTCTTGCGATTAACTGGATATTATCGTAAGTTTATCCAGGACTTCTCCAAGATAGCAGCACCGTTGACTCAGTTGACTAAGAAGAATCAGTCCTTCGTCTGGGACGAAGTGTGTGAGGATGCCTTCAAGAGTCTAAAGGAGAAGTTGACGCGTGCGCCAGTGTTAGTCATTCGTAAAGGGAATGAAGAGATGACGATATACACGGATGCTTGTGGTACCGGACTGGGTGCAGTATTGATGCAAGAAGGTAGGGTTGTAGCTTATGCTAGTCGACAGCTAAAGCCGCATGAGAAAAAGTATCCTACCCATGATTTGGAACTAGCAGCGATCGTGTTTGCACTGAAGATGTGGAGACATTATCTCTTGGGAGAAAGATTTGAGTTGTTTACCGATCATAAATCGTTAAAGTATCTTTTCTCCCAAAAAGATCTGAATCTCCGTCAGCAGAGATGGTTAGAGTTCTTGGCTTCGTATGATTTTGATATCGCATATACACCTGGGAAAGGTAATGCGGTAGCCGATGCCTTGAGTAGGAGACATGCCAGTTTAGGGGTAATGTTTCTTGAATGGAAGCAACTGGAGTATATCGCGGGGTTTGATTTCAGACCAAAGTGCGAATTGGATCCAGTCATGCTAGCTAGTTTGACGATCAGACCCACTTTGATTGAGCAGATCGGCTCTAGTCTGAGGGACGATCCTAACCTATTGGAAATCATCTCCAAGTTAGAGATGGGCATCGATGAGGAGATGAGTGTATATGGGCTTGATCGAGATAGATGGCTTCGAAAGAATGGAAGGCTAGTTGTGCCCAACGTGAATAGTTTGAGAGATGAAGTGCTTAGAGAATGTCATCACTCGAAACTGACTATACACCCCGGTGGTAATAAGATGTATCGAGACATGAGACAGACTTACTACTGGGAAGGGATGAAAAGAGACGTTGGGAAGTTTATATCCAAATGCATGAATTGCCAGCTAGTTAAAGCCGAGCAAAAGAAGCCTAGTGGGTTATTGCAACCATTAGAAATTCCCGAATGGAAATGGGAGCAAGTCTCGATGGATTTCATCGATGGTTTACCAAGGACTGGATCGGGATATGATAGCATTTGGGTAATTGTGGATCGATTGACTATAAGTGCAAGATTTATACCAGTCAAATCGACCAGAACGGCAGCCAAGTTGGCAGAACTGTATATGAAGTGGGTAGTGAGATTTCATGGAGTACCCAAAAGCATTGTGAGTGACCGAGACCTGTTGTTCACTAGTGGGTTTTGGAAGAGCTTACAAGAGGCTCTAGGGTCAGGATTACATCTCAGTACCGCATACCATCCTCAGACCGACGGTCAGACGGAGAGGGTGAATCGTATATTGGAAGATCTCTTGAGAGCGTGTATATTGGATTTTGGTGGATCATGGGATGACCATTTGCATCTAGTAGAGTTTGCATATAATAATAGCTACCAATCCAGTATCGGTATGGCTCCATATGAAGCTTTGTACGGAAGACCGTGCAACTCACCATCATGTTGGATAGAGACTGGCGAGAAGTTTGTGCTTGGACCAGATGTGGTGAGAGAAACTTCTGATAAGATCAAGTCATTCAGCAACGAATGAAAGCTGCCCAAGATAGGCAGAAGAGTTATGCTGATAAGAGGAGAAGAGACTTGAAATTCTCCGTTGGTGACTTGGTGTTTGTCAAGATCTCTCCGTTGAAGAGCGTGATACGATTTGGCAGGAGAGGCAAGTTGGCACCAAGATTTATTGGCCCATTCCCTGTTCTTGAACTAGTCGGGAATTTGGCATATAGAGTTGGCTTACCAGAGAAAATGGCGGGAGTTCACAATGTATTTCATGTTTCCCAACTAAGGAAGTTCGTTCACGACTCAGATATGACTATTTCACCTGATCAGTTAGAGGACTTCGAAGTAGAACCCGAGGTGGTTGGGAACCGCAAGCCGATTCGTATTGTGGGGCACGATACGAAGCAACTTCGAAGGAAGGCGGTGAAGCTAGTAAAGGTTCAGTGGGGCGAGGACGAGAATGATTGTACTTGGGAGACAGAGGAGAGCATTAGGAAGACATATCCAGAACTCTTTGCCTGGTAAGATTTACTTTGCGATTTAGTTATTCCGCATGCTAGGATAGACTTATTTTACTTGTTTTGCATGTTTGATGGTTGTTTTATGGTTGATAGGCATGCAGGAACCTTTGTGTATGTTTTGATTAGGGAATTTCGGGGGCGAAATTTCTTAAGGGGGGGAGAGTGTAATGACCCGCATTCTACGCATCAGGGGATCGTAGAATATTTATTTCTTTCCCGTATGAAGTCATATGGTCATGTAACTTTGGGAAACATCTATTAAAGTCATTTCCCATGTTCATGATTTTTGTCGATTTTTAAATGACCATTTTGCCCCTAGTTGGTACAGTTTTGGCCATAACTTTTGATTGGAAAGGAATTTTTGACCTGAAACCACTTCCATTGGATTCGTTTGATGGTTTACCTTTCCGTAGAGTGGTCATAATAGCCAAACGGACTTACCGTTTGAGAGATATGGCTGAAATAAGGTTTGGAGGGTGAAAAACTGCTTAACCGGGCCAAATCGGATGATTAGTGAGTACGCCCATAACCCATTTCGGGATTAGGGTTATGGGGAGGCTGAAATGAGATAGAGGATCATTCCATTTCAGTTTTCTAGCCTCCACTTATCACCAAGGAACCCTAAAAATGGCCTCCAACCTCTAAATCACCTCCAAATCACCTTTTGGTCAAGGATTTGGCTTAGCAACCCCTAATCAAGGAAGATCTACACCAAATCAACATTGGAGCTGCTGTTTAGTATAGAGATTCACATCAAATCAGAGATTTATTTCAGATCTTAGTTTATTTGTGGCTAAGGTGAGTGATTTGCATAGTTTTACACTAATTATGGCTAATTGGGAGTGATTAGTGTTAATTAGCGAATTTAAGCATGATAAAATTCGGGAAAAATGTTCATAAATTCTTAAATGATGTTTTAGACCTCTGATATGAATTTGGGTTAATTTGGTTAAGTTTTGCTAATCCTATCATTAGTTTCACCTAAACATGCTTAGGGGGAAATATGGGGTTTTGGGTATGTTTGATCCATTTTAACCTATCATATTGATGTTTTGATGTTTGTGGTTGATTATGCATGTTGCTATGACTGTATGAAATGCTTTCTGACAGATTTCAATAGTTAGAATGGTCGAAAACGTCGTCGAATGGCGTAAACACTTGCTGGAACAGTTTCAGAAAACAGTGCAGGGTTCGGATCGGATCGGATATGGGGCTCGGATCGAATATGTTGAACTGAGCAATGGAATTTGATCGGATCGGAAGCCAGCACTTGGGAAAAATGGCAAAAAGGAAGGCCACGCTAACTGAACTGGGATCGGATCGGATTAGGGAGGACGGATCGGAGCGGAGGCATGAGAATGGATTGGATAGGAGCATGTGAAGGACGAGGAGACAGATCGGAACGGAGGCACGAGCTGGAGGGGAGATGACACCCGATCCGACCCGAGGAAAAACGCCCGACCCGAACCGATGGAGTGGCACCCGACCCGAACCGCACCAGAAGAAGACCCGACCCGAACAGATGGAGGATACCCGACCCGAACCGATGGCTTGAGAAGGAACCCGACCCGACCCAGTATTGACCAATAACCCGAGATGCAAAGGTAGTCCAATATGGGAAGTTAGAGCTCAGGATCCAGTTGGGAACCGATGAGTTCACTTCATGGTTGGACTTTGCTGCGGGACGTGTGCTAAGGAGTTGTTGACGTTCATAACTTCGATTCACCACTAAGAATGAATGATGGGCTACTTATCAGTGCAGTAGGGTCATTATGACCTGAGGGGCAAGGTGATGGTAGCAAGACTACGTTATCGGTGCAGTAGGGTCATTATGACCTGAGGGGCAAGGTGATGCGTAGTAAGACTATGAGCCAGCGCAGATGGGGTGAATAACTCCATGGGGCAAGTGGACATAGTAAGGATTGGTAAGGCTATGAGCCAGTGCAGTGGGGTTCTTGTGACTCCATGGGTCAAAGTGGACTTAGTAAGGATTGGTAAGGCTATGAGCCAGTGCAGTGGGGTTCTTGTGACTCCATGGGGCAAAGTGGACATAACAAAGGATTAGTGGCTACGTTATCAGTGCAGTGAAGCCATTTATGACTTCATGGGGCAGAGTGATCGTAGCAAGGTATGTTGGGTGATCGAAGTGGTGAATATCGTATGCTTTACGCACTGAGTGAGAGATGTGAGGATGGATGCTATGTTTGATTGTTTGTCATCCCTATGACATGCACACCTCCCCCACCTCCGTATCTTTACACTGTTTGATATGGTACCTTAGAGTGTTGTACGGTATGTAGTGCTAACTCTTTGGTTGCAGGTCCAGGTTCAGGTATGTTTTAGTCTACCTGTTATTGTTCACTTTAGATGCTTATCGCTCATACCAGGCTTTATGTCTGACCCAGAGTTTTATGTCTCCTCTTATTACTCTGGGTGCTCACACGAGCAAACTAGAGACAGGTTAGCTGGTGATGCGCGAGTAGCTGATTCGGAGGCGGGCAGGAGGCTTCCACGTATGATATATATATATATATATATATACACATTCTCCCTGTGTCGTTGGTGGTCGCTACTTGGGCATTAGTAGTGTACCTCCTTTATCTTACTTTTGCTTTGAGACAGTTTGAAAGTTGTAATAAGCTGTATTTTGGATTTCCGCTGCTATGATGTTTAGTTCTGGTTTTCAGCTTATGCACTGTCTCTCCTGTTTTATGTCAAGTATGTTATTATTATATTTTGTTCTATGCGCTGTGAGACATTCTACAGGTTCTTTGTATGTTCATTTCCTTCTTCCCTTTCCTTCTCATGACCCGTTCCGTGCTAACTGGACATGTGTACAGCGCACCTTTGGAGTAAATGTCGGTTGGTGCGGGGCGGGCCGTCACACTTTATTTATCATAAGATACCGTGGTCCAAAAATACATTACATATCTGAAACATAAAAGCCACTATCTTGTACTTCAAAAATATCAAAGTGCATATAAGATGTAAAATTTCCCAAAAACAGAATATAGCCATAGCAATAAGGATAGGTGCTTGGGCCATACATATCAGCGGCTCTAGCAAAAGTAAGCAGAATCACAGTCAAGCCTGAGTGTTTCCTCCCTGAGAACCTGGGGGGAAGGGAGGGGGAAACGGAAGAAAGAAGGAGAAACAAAAAGGGTCAGACATAAAGTCTGGCGAGTCCAATTACTTTTAGCAAATAAATAAGTAAAAGTAGAATGACAGGCATATAAAGTGGATAGAAGGGATTACTATATAATAGACATGTGTGACAAGGTAGATAGGATACGGTGTATATGCTTCTAATGATTACTCTGCACTATTACTGGTATATCCAAAAAGAGATGATCCCTACCACTATAAGGGTGTAGACTTAGGTATATGTCTAAGTGTACCCTAATAATACCCTAATCGATTGGCTCCCTACTCTGTAGATATTCTGTGCCGGCCCCACAGTAGAATGTATCACGTCCTAAAGTTGCAACCCCTCACAGATATGCATAGCCCCATATCTACAGGTGTCACGGTCGTCTTATCCCACTCTGCCCGGCTCATGCACAAACATGGCCCAGTCGGTTTGTGCCGCCCACACCGTCCTCCATGTTTGGATCTCTTATAATCTATCAGTAAGCGTGCCCCTTCTCCGACCTAGTACGGGGTACATGTTTTGATACCTACTCCGGGTCACTAGATGAAACGGGTCCCATACAATATGATATAAGATCTCTCCTCTGTCTTGTATCCCCCACTAGGTTTTCTTTGGCTATGCATACCACTAGGTGTCTTTAATTACATAACCCTATCATTTCTACAAGTTATGCTTACCCTAAAAGGTGTCTTTAATTACATAACTTTATTATTTCCACCGGGTATGTATACCACTAGGTGTCTTTAAATACATAACCTTATTAGGTTAAGTTTGTGTGCATATATGTAAATATTACCCACCCCCTCAGATTTGCTTAACCCACCCACTGTCCAACCAATATTAGTTAACCCTAATTTTAGTTCATAATCATACAATCCCTTATAGATTAGATTAGGTTAAGTAGTCCAATTTATTATCGTGTCCATGTATGGTTTATAATGGGCTAGACCTCCCACATTAGGCCTACAACTTGTGGATGCTGGATATGCCGGTCGTGTCCGAGAACACTTCTTCCACAAGTTGGGCCTAACCTCGTGTCATAGCCCGTCTCGTATTTGCGCACTTAGAACTCTCACATTAGGTTCAACAATAGTGGCTGCTGGATATGCCAGTTGGGTCCTGGAAGACTTCCACCACTAATGCAACCTAGCCTCGTGTCATAAGTGCAACTACAATTTCTAATTGTAATTATTAAACATTCCATTTTTATCCAATTCTTACCTATGTCATAATAGGTGATTATGTCCCCACTTTCCCCCTTTTGAATTATATGTCATCCTCATGTTTATAATCAAATTATGCCAATATTAACCTTTTTCCCTCCCTTTTTCCTAACTAGCGTGTTCACATAATTTACAGCATATATAGGCAAAATAATAGCCTAATCATAAACGATAAAAAGGAAAGGTAATAGAAATATGACAAAGGTGAATGTTCTAACATAACTAGCATAAACATACACTAACATGGTGAACATATAAGCATAGATCTAATGAAATTGTGGCAGTTTAATAGTTGTAACATAGCAAAGGTGATAAGATGAATATGACAAGATCTAAATTTAATTTAGATGTCCAGCAAGTACAGATCTAACATGAGAAGCACAAGGGAATCCAAATAATAAACTAGATCTGATTAATAATTTAGGTATCCACATAATACAAATCTAATCGGTAAAAGAAGATCTAACAAATAGGGATTAAGATCTACATCATAGAATGTCCACATAATTCAGATTTAATAGGTAAAAGTAGATCTAATACAAATAGGGATAAGATCTACATCATAGAATGTCCACATAATTCAGATCTAATATGTAAAAGTAGATCTAAAACAAATAGAGATAAGATCTACATAATAGAATGTCCACAAAATTAAAATCTAATAGGTAAAAGTACATCTAACACAAATAGGGATAAGATCTACATCACAAAATGTCCACATAATTCATATCTAATCGATAAAAGTAGATCTAACACAAATAGGAATTAAGATCTATATCAAAGAAATTTAGATCCAAGTTATAACCAATCCAAAGTGTCATATGTTCATAATTTACTATAGATCCAATATAATATAGGCACATGAACAAATCCAAACTATAATCCTGTCAAGTTTACTTTTAAATATTTAATTCTAAAAGTATCTAAGAACTCACTAAGTTTGGATTAGAAGATAAAACTAGAAAAGATTGGATCTTGAACCTCCAATCGATTTGCTTTAGTTGATAGTAGAAGATAAGGGATCCAGTTCAATTCAGACACCGACAAAGTTTGGCCGCCATTGATTCTTTGTGAAGAAAACAAGAGAATTGAGGTATATTTATAGCTGCCAGCATCCAGAATTCGAATGCCACCTCAACCCTAAAGTGAATCAGGTCATGGGTCGCCACCCACTTGAAAAAGGCCCGGATACCCAAAAAACATTATGGGTGCACTTTACAGGTGCGCCAGAGTAAAATTGCCTTGGCGCACTTGTCAAGTGCGCCTGTTGTTCCTGTTTTCATCGTCAAACTTTTATCGTCCGCAACTTCTTCATACGTTATCCGTTTTACGCAAAGAGGTGTCTATCTTGACCAGAATTTCGAGATAGACACAATAACGTAGTCCGTTTTCCTTAATTCTTCATATTAAATTAATTATTCTTTAATTTATCCCCTTTTTAATGTTGTTGAAATACGGGATGTTATATTCTCCCTTACTCAAAGGATTTCGTCCCCGAAATATCCAAGTTAAGAAGAATGTATCCTACCACCCATCATCCATATACTCATCCACCAATCGCAGGCATCCATTGTCCTTAAAATTTTCTAATGCTTATATGAACATATGCAAAGGTGTGTGTATATGTCCCACTATTAATGCGAAAATAAGCAGGTATACTGATTTAGTTGACGTCCTTAATGCAACGTATGCTAGTGTCATGTATCCAATATGTATGCAAATAATTTTATTATAACATGTAAGTTCTGTATGTGTGCACGATCATTCGTCCAAATGCAAATCCATATGCTAATACATCCATTTCCATCCATGAAATAAAATAAAATGCACCCACATCCATATGTAGCATGAGAGTGATAAAGCCAATCTAGTGGCTAATGTGTGTGTATATGCATCCACAGGCAACCATTAGCAAACACTTAGGCTTCCTATCTAAAGGTCGAAAATACAATTGATAGGACATGCTCGAATGATAAAAACAAGCATAGATAAAACTTTGGAAAAAGGAGTTAAGAACGTACCCTCAAAAAGGAAAAGGTACAAAGCACGAATCTTGTCTTTGGTTTCCCAAGTTGCATCCTCTGGGCTGTCTCCCCATTGAACCTTTATCAACTTGATCTCTTTATTGTGTAGCTTCCTAACTTCTGATCCAAGATGTGATGGCCCGCCCCGCACCAGCCGACATTTTCAATGAAAGTGTGTTGTGTCGATGTCCAACCAGCAAGGAATGGTCGCCAAAGAAAGGGAAGAAAAGGGAAACTTAACAGTGGACTAACAAAGAACCTGTAGAATGTCTCACAACGCATAGAATAAAATATAATAACAACATACTTTGACATAAAACAGGTGAGACAGTGCATAAGTTGAAAGCTAAACATCATAGCAACGAAAAATCCAAATACAGCTTATATTCCACATCATCATTATTACAACTTTTGAAAACTGTCTCTAAAGCAAATAAGTAAGGTACACTACGAATGCCCAAAGTAGTGACCAGCAGCGACACAGGGAGAGTATCTATAGCCTCCCGCTCGTCTCTTGTACAGCTACTCGTGCATACCACTTAACCTGTCTCTAGTCTGCCCATTTGAGAGCACTCAGAGTAATAAGAAGAGACATAAAACTCTGGGTCAGACAAAAGTCGGGTATGAGCGATAAGCAACAAAACAGAACGATAACAGGTATACTAAACCATATCTGAACCTGGACCTACAACCAAAGAGTTAGCACTACATACTGTATAATACTCTAAGGTGCCACTAACATATGGTGTAAAGAATACGGGGGTGGGGGTGTGCTTGTCATAGTGATGTCAAACAATCAAGCATAGCAACCATCCTCACATCTCTGACTCAGTGCATAAAGCATACGATATCCGCCACTTTGATCACTAGACCCATCAAGGTAGTGACGGAGTCCGACTTTTATAACTATTGCTACCACCAAGCTTGCCCCATGGAGTCATGACTATACTTACAAATGATCCTACCTCATTGGTCCATAGCCAATAGTCCTACCTAGGCCACTGTGGCCCTGAATCCATCCACATACCCCATACTCCATAGTGATCCAAAGTTATAGATATCGATAACCGCTTAGCACACATCCCGCAGCAAAGCCCAACTTATGAAGTTAACTCATTGGTTCCCATTTGGATCCTGAGTAATAACCTCCCTTCTGGACTTCCTTTGCATCTCGGGTTTTGGTCGAATTGGAGTTGGTCTTCAGAAAAGTCATCACGTAATCGTAGCTCCAATCCGGTTCGGTTCGGCCTCTAGATGCAGTTCGGTTAGGTTATCCTTCCCTGGTTCAGTTTGGCTTAATCCAGTCCCTAGCCATCAATCTGGTTCGGTTCGACATGCTTCAGCTCCTGGTCATCCATTCGGTTCGGTTCGGTCAACACCTCCCCAGGTCGGTTCGATGGTGGCACTCCACCTTCGGTTCGATTCGGCTTGCTCCGCTCCCTGGTCATCAATCCAGTTCGATTCGATATATGGTGTTCTCCACGTTAAATAGGTTCGGTTCGGTTCGGCGTTCTGGGTCTCCTTGGTCCTCCAATCTGATCCCGCTCCCTAGCCCTAGTCCGATCCGATCTCCACGCCCTTGCTTCCGTTCTGATCCCCTACTCAGCTCTGATCTGATTCCCAACCTAACTCCAACTCTTTGCAAATGGCCCTCCTTCTTGCCAAGGCTCAGCTAGTGCCAAGTTCCGATCCGGTTCGTATTCCCCTTGCCTGGTCCACCGATCCGATCCGAACCCTATAATCTGATCTGATCCGATCCAGTCTGAAACTCTGCACATTTCCTGCAACTTTTTCAGCGACTGCTTTACGCCATACGACGTCGTTTTCGACCATTCTAACTCTTCTAATCAATCACAAAGCATACCATACATTCATAGCAACATACAGAATTAACCGTAAGCACCAAAACAATGAATTAACATGTCAAAACGGATCAAACATACCCAAGAACCCATATTTCCCTTAATCATGTTTAAGCATAACTAATGATATCATTAGCAAAACTTAACCAAATTAACCAAATTTACTAACAAAGGCCTAGAAAAATATTTCGAAATTTATAAATATTTTTCTAGATTTTAATCATGTTTAATTTCGCTAATTAACACTAATCAATCCTAATTAGCCATAATTAGCGTAAAAAGGTGCTAATCACTCACCTTAGCCACAAACAAAACGCCAAGTCTGAAATTATACTCTGTTTGGCGCTGTTCCCAAGGCTATACAGTAGTTCTAACCTTTCTTTGGTGCTATTTCTCCTTAGTTTGATGTAATTTAGCCAAATCTTCAATTAGGAAGTGGTTTAGAGGTGTTTTAGATGTTGGAGGCCATTACTAAGTTGAGTGGGATGATAAGTGGCAGGTGAAAAATGAGAAAAGGTGCTCTCTAAACCCTAACAGCCCTTAAATACTCCAAATCCCGAAATCCCCCTATGGGCCTAGTTGTTAACTACCCAATTATGCTCCGTTAAGCTGTTTTTCACCTTCTAAACCTTAATTCAACCATTTCTCCCAAACGGTAAGTCCGTTTTTCACATATGACCACTCTACGGAAAGGTAAACCATCATCCGGACCTCATGGAAGTGGTTTCAGGTCAAAACTCCTTTCCAGTCAAAAGTTATGGCCGAAACAAGATCAGCTAGGGGCAAAACGGTCATTTAAAAATCGGCAAAAATCATGAACATGGGAAATGACCTCAGTAGTCGTCTCCCAAAGTTAAATGGCTATACGACTTCGTATGTGAGAGAAATAAATATTCTACGATCCTTCGATGCGTAGAATGCGGGTCGTTACATTCTTCCCCCCTTTTAGAAATTTTGCCCCCAAAATTCCTTAACTAAGAAACAAGCAAAGGATCTCGCATGCCTACCAACCATTCACAACAATCAAACATATAAAACAACAAACAAGTTCATCTTAGCATGCGGAAAACTACGTCGTAATTAAAATCTTACCAGGCAAAGAGTTCTGGATACGTCTTCCTAATGCTCTCCTCTGTCTCTCAAGTACAGCCATTCTCATCCTTGCCCCCACTGAACCTTAAATAGATTCACCGCTTTTCTTCGAAGTTTCTTCGTATCGTGCTCGACAATACGAGTCGGCTTGCGGTTCCCAGTCGCATCGGGTTCTACTTCGATATCATCCAACTGATCAGGTGAAATAGTCATATCGGGGTCGTGCATAAATTCCTTAACTGGGAAACATGAAATATGTTATGAACTCCTGCCATCATCTCTGGTAATTCAACTTTATATGCCGAATTCCCAACTTGCCCGAGAACTGGGAATGGACCAACAAATCTTGGTGTTAACTTGCCTGTCCTACCAAATCGTATCACGCTCTTTAATGGAGAAATCTTGACAAAAACCAAGTCACCAATGGAGAATTTTAATTCTCTTCTCCTCTTATCAGCTTAACTCTTCTGCCTATCTTGGGCAGCCTTCATTTGCTGTTGAATAATCTTGATCTTGTCTGAAGTTTCTCTTATCACATATGGTCCAAGCACAAACTTCTCACCAGTTTCTAACTAACATGATGGTGAGTTACACGGTCTTCCATAAAAAGCTTCAAATGGAGCCATACCAATACTGGATTGATAACTATTATTATAGGCAAACTTTACTAGAAGTAAATGGTCATCCCATGATACACCAAAATCCAATACACAAGCTCACAAAAGATCTTCTAACACTCGATTCACCCTCTCTGTCTGTCCGTCGGTTTGAGGATGATACGCGGTACTGAGATGTAAGTCTGATCCTAACGCCTCTTGTAAGCTCTTCCAAAACGCACTAGTAAACAACGGGTCTCGGCCACTCACAATGTTTTTAGGTACTCCATGAAACCTCACTACCCATTTCATATATAGCTCAGCTAACTTAGCTGCCGTTCTATTCGACTTGACTGGTATAAATCTTGCACTCTTAGTCAATCGGTCCACAATCACCCAAATGCTATCATGGCCCGATCTAGTTATTGGTAACCCGTTAATGAAATCCATTGAGACTTGTTCCCATTTCCATTCAGGAATTTCCAATGGCTGTAACAAACCACAAGGCTTCTTTTGCTCAGCTTTAACTTGCTGGCAATTCATGCATTTGGATATAAACTTCCTAACATCTCCTTTCATCCCTTCCCAGTAGTAAGTCTGCTTCTTGTCTTGATACATTTTGTTACCACCGGGGTGTACAGTCAGTTTTGAGTGATAACATTCTCTAAGCACTTCATCTATCAATCCATTGACATTGGGCACAACCAGTCTTCCATTCTTTCTAAGCCATCTATGTCGATCAAGCCCATACTTGTTCATCTACTCGTCGATACCCATCTCTAACTTGGAGATGATTTCCATTAGGTTAGGATCGCCTCTCTGACTGGAACCAATCCGCTCAATCAAAGCGGGTCTGATCGTCAAACTTGCTATTACTTCTGGATCCAATCGCACTTTGGTCCGAAATCATACCCAGCGATGTACTTCAGTTTCTTCCACTCAAGAAACATAACCCTAAACTGGCATGTCTTCTACTCATTGCATCAGCTACCGCATTGCCCTTTCCCGGTGTGTATGCGATATCGAAATCATAGGAAGCCAAGAATTCCAACCATCTTTGCTGTCGGAGATTTAGATCCTTCTGAGAGAAAAGATACTTTAATGATTTATGATCGGTAAACAACTCGAATCTTTCTCCCAAGAGATAATGTCTCCACATCTTCAATGCGAACACAATCGCTGCCAATTCCAAATCATGGGTAGGATACCTTTTTTCATGCGGTTTCAGTTGCCGACCAGCATAAGCTACAACCCTACCTCCTTGCATCAATACAGCACCTAGTCTGGTACCACAGGCATCTGTGTATACCGTCATCTCTTCATTTCCTTTAGAGACTAACACTGGTGCACATGTCAACTTTTCCTTTAGACTCTTAAATGCATTCTCGCACTTTTCCTCCTAAACAAAAGCTTGATTTTTTTGGTCAACTGAGTCAACGGTGCTGCTATCTTGGAGAAGTCTTGGATAAACTTACGATAATATTCAGATAACACCAAGAAACTTCTTACGTCTGTTGCATTCTTGGGTGTAGACCAATCTTGTACCGTAGGCCCCTTCACAGGGTCCACGGCAATACCATTCTCTGAAACAACATGGCCCAAGAATCTCAGTTCGAAGATATTACCATTTTTGAACCAAAGAGAACATCAACGTAAGGTCCTAAACAATCCATAGCATTCATCGAACAAGTCCTGTCTATCATCCGCTAAAACCATGAATACGTCGATAACTAAATGACTGGTCTAACTAGTATCAAGGGATAATGGAAGCCTCGGCTCCAAACGGACTACCGCACGTCCAACGCACATTTATCCTCCAAGGATAACTAGATCACATCCAACGGATCCAAGGTAAGTGGGCGTCCCCAGGTACCCCTGCTCCGAGTCCACCTAGAACACTCCAAACTATCGGCGATTCCTTGGCACTCCATCAGAAGAGCCACCCTTAACTCCATCTTTAACTCGAGTCCACACATAAGCAAAGGGACCCATCAGCCTTAATGGAAAATATAACTGGTTCTCCCCACTCGGAGATGCTTCTCTGGATAAATCCCTTCTTCAAAAGATCACTTACTTGCACCCTGAGCTCTCGCTGCTCCCTTGGCGCCATATGACAAAGTGGCATCACTATAAGTCTGGCGTCTTTTACTAAACCAATACGAAACTCAATCTCTCCGTGTGGTGGAAGTCCGGTCATGTCCTCGAAGACGTCCGGATACTGGCCAGCCACGGGAACATCTAACAACTCATCATGCGGGATGTCAAGGGAATTCAGAAAACTAGCCATTACCCCATCCCTAGGTAGACCACCAAACACTACCCTCCGCCCATCATCCGCACTAGCTGTCACCAAAAAGCCCTCACAGTCTACCACCACCTCGTACCTTTGGAGCCAATCTACTCCCAAAATAATCCCATACCCAGTAAAGCCCAGAACAAAGCAATCACAAGCAAACATACATCCATGACTCGATAGGACTGCACTGTGATAAGTCATACTAAGGCTAATCGAGCCACCGATCGGGTTCGTCACAACTAAAGGTCTGTCGACAATCTCAGGTTCCAATCCCAACCTATCTACCAGGTCACTAGATACGAAGGAATGGGAAACCCCGATATCAAAGAAAACTACAACTGGAACCTCATAAATGGAAATCATACCTTGAATAACAACACCCTTTCCCTTCTCCGCCGTAGTTGGGGCACTCGACGAAGAAGGAACAGCGTTGATAGCATACACTTCCACACTCTGCTTCTTCTTAGGGGGTTGCGGACATTCTTTCTTGAGATGTCCCACTTGGCCGCAATTGAAGCACTTCCTTTCCCCTGGCTTCGCTCGACATTCTTTAGCATAGTGGCCCTTATTGCCACAGCTAAAGCACTCTACATCTTTCTTGTTCATCTTTTTTTGGCCATCCTTAGCTTGGTTCTGTTTCCTCTTTTTCTGGGACTCCTCGTTAATCTTGGCGAGACCGACTCTAGGCGTCTGCACTACTACACCACCACCATTAGTAGCATTAGGAACTGCTCCCAGAGCATCCCTAACCATCTCTCGTATGAAGGCAGTAAACATCTCCCTTATGTCAGGGACATTCCCATTGTTGGCCCCTGAACCCGCTTCTTCTTCAACTCCTGATGCGGAGTTCCTCAACGCCTTTCCCGTATTTTGATTCATCATCCAATCTATAAAGAGAAAACGATTTACCATCTCCTTAGTGGTGTCAATGCAGTGCGACTTCATCCTTAGCTATACTAATAGTATATATATATATAGAGAGAGCTCTTGAAAACCAAAATATCACAAATACGCGCTCTCATATATGTGCACTATCTCTCCTTGGTGTCTTCCCTAGGTAAACTACGCAACCTAGAGCTCTGATACCAAGTGTGACGGCCCGCCCCACACCAGCCGACATTTCCAATGAAAGTGCGCTGTGCCGTATACAACCAGCACAGGACGGTCGACAAAGAAAGGGAAGAAAAGGGAAACTTAACAGTGGACTAACAAAGAACCTGTAGAACGTCTCATAGCGCATGGAATAAAATATAATAACAACATACTTTGACATAAAACAGGTGAGACTGTGCATAAGATGAAAACTAAACATCATAGCAGCGGAAAATCCAAATACAGCTTATGTTCCACATCATCATTATTACAACTTTTGAAAACTGTCTCTAAAGAAAATATGTAAGGTACACTACTAATGCCCAAAGTAGTGACCAGCAGCGACACAGGGAGAATATCTACATACATCATACGTGGGAGCCTCCTGCTCGTCTCCAGTACAGCTACTCGTGCATACCACCTAACATGTCTCTAGTTTGACCATTTAAGAGCACCTGGAGTAATAAGAAGTGACATAAAACCCTGGGTCACACAAAAGTTTGGTATGAGGGATAAGCAACAAAACAGAACGATAATACGTATACTAAACCATACCCGAACCTGGACCTGCAACTAAAGAGTTAGCACTACATACTGTATAATACTCTAAGGTGCCATTAACATGTGGTGTAAAGAATATGGGGGTGGCGGTGTGCATGTCATAGTGATGTCAAATAATCAAGCACCATCCTCACATCTCTCACTCAGTGCATAAAGCATATATATCCACCACTTTGATCACTAGACCCATCGAGGTAGTGACGGAGTCCGACTTATATAACTATTGCTACCATCTAGCTTGCCCCATGGAGTTATGGCTATACTTACAAATGACCCCACCTCATTGGTCCATAGCAAATAGTCCTACCTAGGCCACTATGGCCCTGAATCCTTCCACATACCCCATACTCCATAGTAATCCAAAGTTATAGACATCGATAACCCCTTAGCACACGTCCCGCAGCAAAGCCCAACTTACGAAGTTAACTCAATGGTTCCCATTTGGATCCTGAGTAATAACCTCCCATCTGGACTTCCTTTGCATCTCGGGTTTTGGTCGAATTGGAGTCGGTCTTCAGAAAAGTCATCGCGTAATCGTAGCTCCAACCCGGTTTGGTTCGGCCTCCAGATGCAGCTCGGTTCGGTTTTCCTTCCCTGATTCGGTTCCGCTTTAGCCATCAATCTGGTTCGGTTCGACATGCTTCAGCTCCTGGTCATCTATTCGGTTCGGTTCGGTTCGATCAACACCTCCCCAGGTCGGTTCAGTTGTGGCACTCCACCTTTGGTTCGATTCAGCTTACTCCACTCCTTGGTAATCAATCCAGTTCGGTTTGATATACGGTGTTCTCCACGTCAAATCGGGTTGATTCAGCGTTCCTGGTCCCCTTGGTCCTCTGATTCAATCCTGCTCCCTAGCCCTAGTCCGATCCGATCTCCATGATTTTGCTTCCGATCTGATCCCCTACTCAGCTCTGATCTGATTCCCAACCCAACTTCGACTCTTTGCAAATGGCCCTCCTTCTTGCTAAGGCTTAGCCAGTGCCAAGTTCCGATCCGGGTCGTATTCCCCTTGCCCGGTCCACCGATCCGATCCGAGCCCTATAATCTGATCCGATCCGGTCCGAAACTATGCACATTTCCTGCAACTTTTCCAGCGACTATTGTACGCCATACAACGTCATTTTTGACCATTTTAACTCTTTTAATCAATCACAAAGCGTACCATACAGTCATAGCAACATAGAGAACTAACCATAAACACCAAAACAGTGAATTAACATGACAAAACGGATCAAACATACCCAAGAGCCCATATTTCCCTTGATCATGTTTAAGCATAACTAGTGATATGATTAGCAAAACTTAACCAAATTAACCAAATTTTCCAACAAGGGCCTAAAACAATATTTTGAAATTAATAAATATTTTTCCAGAATTTAATCATGTTTAAATTCGCTAATTAACACTAATCAATCCTAATTAGCCATAATTAGTGTAAAAAAGTGCTAATCACTCACCTTAGCCACAAACAAAATACCAAATCTAAAATTATCCTCTGTTTGGCGTTGTTCTCAAGGCTATACAGCAGTTCTAACCTTGCTTTGGTGTTATCTCTCCTTAGTTTGATGTAATTTAGCCAAATCTTCAATTAGAAAGTGGTTTAGAGGTGTTTTAGATGTTGGAGGCCATTACTAAGTTGAGAGGGATGATAAGTGGCAGCTGAAAAATGAGAAAAGGGTGTTCTCTAAACCCTAACAGCCCTTAAATACTCCAAATCCCGAAATCTCCCTCTGGGCCTAGCTGTTAATTACCCAATTAAGCCCGGTTAAGCTGTTTTTCACATTATAAAACTTAATTCTGCCATATCTCCCAAACGGTAAGTTCGTTTTTCACGTATGACCACTCTACGGAAAGGTAAATCATCATCCGGACCTCATGGAAGGGGTTTCAGGTCAAAACTCCTTTCCAGTCAAAAGTTATGGCCGAAACAAAATCAGCTAGGGGCAAAACGGTCATTTAAAAATCGGCAAAATCCATAAACATGGGAAATGACCCCAATAGTCGTCTCCCAAAGTTACATGGCTATATGACTTTGTATATGAGAGAAATAAATATTCTACGATACTTCGATGCGTAGAATGCGGGTCGTTACACGAGAATACGGGTAGGGGCTCGCCTGACTGTCGCCTCCCATTCCACTTCTACCTCTTCCAATATGCTCAGCTCAACTACTTCTGTGGTGTCATGCAAGCACTTCTGCAGATGAGAAACATTGAAAACATCATGAACATTTGATAGATTTTATGGGAGCTTTCTATAGGCCATTTGGCCAATCCTCTTGGGTATGAGAAATGGTCTCACAAACCTAGGTGCAAACTTCCCTACCGATCCGAAGCGAACCACACTCCTCAGAGGTGATATTTTGATAAAAATTAAGTCTCACACTTCAAATTCAATGTCAGTCCTTCTCTTGTCTACATAAGATTTTTGCCTATCATGAGCTGTCTTCATCCACCGTCGAATAAGGTCAAGCTTTTCGGATGTTTCTCTAGCCATATCAGGTCCAAGTAATAATCTTTCTATAGATTCCCACTAACAAGTTGGTGGTCTATAGGGTCGTCTGTACAATTCTTTGAAGGATGTCGTGCCGATGTTATCTTGATAACTGTTATTATAGGCAAACTCTACTAAAGGAAGATGCTCTTCCCATGTCCCTCCGAAGTTTAGGATACACAGCCTTGAAAGATCTTCAACAATTTTGTTTACCCTCTCCGTCTGTCCATTGGTCTGAGGATGATAAGCGGTGCTCAAACACAACTGTGTACCTAATTCTTCTTGCAAGCTCCTCCAAAATTCACTAGTGAAGATAGGGTAACGATCGCTCATGATGTTGGAAGGTACTCCATGAAGACGAACTATCTCTCAAACATAAATTACTGCCAACCATGGTGTCGTCCTTTTTCTCTTAAGTGGAATAAAGTGAGCGCTCGTAGTGAGTCTTTCCACCAAAACCCAGATACTGGTGTTGCCTTTCTTCAATCTAGGCAAACCATCTATGAAAACTGTAGAGACGCTCTCCCATTTTCACTGTGGAACCTCCAAAGGATGGAGTAAACCACCGGGCTTCTTTTGCTCAGCTTTGACTTGCTGGCAAACTAAACATTGAGAAACAAATTCAGCCACATCTTTCTTCATCCTAGCCTAAAAAAAACCTTTTCATGTCTCCGTATATCTTATCATAGCCTGGATGAATAGTTATCCTAGAATGGTGGGCTTCTTCTGGGACTGCCTTTATTAAGCTTCTAGTTTGAGGAACACAAAGCCTTCCATCTCATCGCAACCAACCCTTTTCATCTATGGTATATCGATTGAGGTGACTAGAAGTCTTCCCTTTTCGGAGCTTGTCCATGATGTCTAAAATCCATGGGTCAACTTGTTGCGAAGCTCCTACTGATCCATACGAGTTGGTCGTATTTCTAATGATGCAAACAAGTCAGGAAAAATCTCGATGGAGGGTTTAAAATCCAAAGCTGATATGAACTCCAGGTTCTTCCTCTCCACAAACAGAGGACTCAAGGCCATCCTCTGCCTATTTAGTGCGTCTGCCACCACATTATCCTTGCAAGGGGTATAAGCAATCCCAAAATCATAAGAAGCTAGAAACTCTGTAACAACCCGAATTCCGACAGACCGATTTTTTATTAAAATTCAATCTATCGGAACTCAGATTTGTTTGCTCTGGTATCCTGCATAAAAGACAGAGACATAAAATATGTCAACGCTCAGAAAAAGTCTCACAACGGAATGGATAAAATATAATATAAATCAAAGTATAGCCTTACCGAGTTAATAATACTGCCTAATAGGTATCCAAAGCTAAAATGTCTCATGTCTGTGCCACAAATCTAACCTGCGAGTATGTTATGAGGAGGGAGTCAGAGCACAAGTTCTAGTGATTGGATTTAAACTATACACTTTGGATAATCCTACTTATACCGTTCAATCATTTTTTTCTTATTTATTAGGTTACTTGGGTTAACAATGCTCAAGTCTTACACATATGTCGTACCCATTTACTTCCCAGTGGATTAACCTAATACAGTATATGTGTAGCTACCCCCAATATCGAGGTACACCCCATGGTACACCACTAACAAGATCTCCATCGTAATGCCACCGAATTGCTCATAGTCCCTCATCTTACGCCGGAGTGACGTACAGATCTCTATATAACAATATTACAATCAACATATATCTGCCATCACTACGCCACGTAAGCATACGGACTGCCACCTTCGATCGAATTAGATCTCATACCGGAATAATGCCCTCAAGTCTACGATACACCACCCAGAGCAGATATGCATGTATCTAGACCGTCCCTCGTACGTACTGTTAATTGTAGCTCACTGCCTTAATCGCACATCCTCTAATGTGCACCGAGTTCCATGGCATGGCGATACAAGAAACACGAAACTCGGCCGGGAGATTTTCCATATCTGTACAGGCCTGTCTTTAAAGAGCCTCTATATATAGATATACGTAGGGTCTGTTTTCATGGTGGTTATTGCCCTACCTCGGCCCCTCCCTCAACTAGTAATGTCTACAAGAGTTAAGCGACTGCCCCTAATAACAAACAATCTAAACATCCATTTGGCGTCTCCCTTCAACCCCTTACCCCGATAGTGAAGAGCGAATGGTATCATGGGTTTAGCTATAGTCTTTCCGCATCCCACTGGCTGTCGATGATGGGTATCCGACGATCTACTATCCTTTTTGGTCGTGACCTACTGCCTCCCTATTGAGGCAACCACCGAATCACCCTGGTGTCACTGCATCATAGCATTCTGACTGCATAGCTACTTCTGCAGTCAAGGCCCACCCACCTTGTAGTTACGCACAGACCGCACCTCTGTGAGCACTGCCTAAGACATCCATCACCACACAGAGGACCACTAGGAGCACCTTACGTACCTAAGGAAGCCGCTTGCTTCCCCTTCCAGTCCTTTGGAGCCGTCAAAACAATCAGATGAATGTGAGCTTCCTTCGTGCCTTATAACACCTCGATGATCTACCCTGTTGGGTTATTCACCCTCAAACGTACGGACTGGTCCAAACGCCTCACTTTAATATGTTGTTAGACCCTACGTCTAAACATTCTTTTACGCGCTTTCCTTACCTCACTAGGTTTCCATTTAACTTGGTTGTTCCCATTCATATTGAATTCTTATTAAAATTACCAAGTTTCTCTTGCTTATTAATTCCAGTCATATAACTTAACCCGTTTAAGTTTATTAATAAGTCCTTAACATGTTATTCTCTAGATTATGGCCCAAATTCCGTAATCCACATTCTATTTTATGTTCTTGTTTGATTTCAAGGTCACAATAACATGTTCTACTTAATATGTTGTTAAGTACCTCATAGTTCACACATTTTCCAGTTAACATGTCACTTACCATTTATGATTAAATATAACTTATTTCATTTCATAAGTTTTCCTCATTCTTCTCATTTAATCATAATTCCATTTCCACCGTCTTTACGACTTATCGTTGTTTATTTATTAACTTAGTTCTATTAACTAAGGCCTATTAATAAGTTTCTCTATCCATTAATTATAACCTATGTTATAATTTCCCCTTGTCCCTGGGACAAGTCTGAACATGCTATTCTTATCAGCAGGTTTCAGACCTCCAAATTTACAGATTACTTAATTTATAATTAAGTACAATATATTTCCCCCCTTTTCTTAACTGGTTTCAGGTTTTTCCCTTTTCTGATTACTTAATTTACAATTAAGTGTCCCTTATCTCATTTCACTAGTTATCCAATTTACTTATTAGTTTATTATAACCTATGTTAAAATCCCCACTTATCCCTAGGACAAGTCTACCTATTGTACAATATTTCCATTAATGTTATTTACTTATAATAGGTGATTATCATTCCCCTTTTAAACCATTTTCTTTTACTGAGTATTCTTCATTCACTGTAATATATGTTCCTTATTTTAATTAAGGGAAACACTTCATGCACCTTGTCATTTTGATAGAAGGAATCAGCAATTTATTTTCATAACTTATTCCCATCTAAATTCGTGGTAGCAAGTAATTTCTTTACTTTTCTTACTTTATTTATCGTGGCTTACTTGCAACCACGTTCTCAAAAATGGGTCATTTTGGGAAATACATCACTTTTCCTTCGTATCACACTACGGTTCATTACATCCCTTCCTTTCTTATTTTCTGAGTTAGACATATAATTACGGTCATTACCATTTATTCATATCTTGTTATATACATATATTATATATGTGTACAATCATATGCCTAGACCTCTCACATTAAGCCTACACTTGTGGACGCTGGATTTGCCGAGCGGGTCCGGATGGACTTCCACCATAAGTCGACTTAACCTCGTGCCTTAGCACCATTTTTAGTTATGCACTTAGACCTCTCACATTAGATTTACCACTTGTGAATGCTGGATATGCCGGGTACGTCCGGGCAGACTTCTATCACAAGTGCAGTCTAACCTCGTTTCTAAGGCGTTACAGTTTCAAATTATTGTGTATTTAGGCATGTTCATATTTTAATACTTATCCTTTTTTTCCATGTAAATTTTTGACATATTATCCTCTTCATATGTTTACTATAATCCAATATACACGTCGTCAAGTTATGCCTATATTTTGGCGCGTGACCTTTTTAACGTGTATTTAATTCTAATTTTTGTCATGTAAGCATTTAATCGGGTAATTAATCAAATATAGCAAGTTACATGTCAATTATTCAATAATATGCCATAAGTAAATCATGTAGATATAATAACTGAATTGGCTATTCATATCCTAACAAGTTTATTTTCTCCAACATGTAAACATTCAGTGCTTTAGACACTTTAACATACGAATTTCCTGACTTATTCATATTAACATTTCAACTCGTTACAACATGAATTTATAATTAATCTGGAAATTTCACGATTAATAAAAAGGGGAATGTTAAATGATTATGTACCAATAATCTTTTTATTAATGTTGATTCTCTCTTCCAGATCTGGATTCATAATTTTCTAAGGCTAATATTTTAATTTTTAGAATATATTTGAGGAGAGAGAGAGAGCTATGGTAGAGCTTCAGCATAGCTTTAGAATTATGAGTTTTAGGGTTAGCTATAGAGCCTTAATTATAGATGTTCAAGACCTTATCGTACACGCAGCGCTTAGTCAGCATTGAACCCAGTTAAGAAAATAATCTAGGTTCGCAGATGAATCTAGCCAGATCTTATCGTACATGCAGTGTTGAGTCAGCATTGGGTCCCGCAAGCTGGTTTGGAACAGAAATTTGATTTTTGAATGTTTGAATTTGTTTAACTTTTATATTCACATGTAATCTTCTTACGCGTATACAATTCTTATAATGACCATTTTATGCGTATGTATGTACGCACAATTTTTGTTTTATTTTCAAAATTCAAACGGCGTTATACCGTTATTTGATTCTTGCTATATTTTATTGACTGCAGCCTTATCTTGAATTTTATCTCTTATATAGATATATTTCTACATATATATGTATATATGTATATATATATATATATATTCTCATATACATACTTATATTTTCTTTACTTCCTTATATGCACATTCTTATACTTTCAAATTTTGTATTTGTATACGTACATATATTTGTATGCTCAGTTGACCCTATCTAAAACAAAAATAAAAATTATGTCACCATCGGGGTTCGAACCCCCGACCTCTATGTTGCAAATCCTATGCCTTAACTAACTGAGCTATGATGTCTTTTTTTAATAATTTTAAAAACAGTGGTAGTCACTGTTCTCCTTCTTTTACCTTATTCCCATGTTTTGCTACAATACTTCATTTAAATGTATCCCTTCTCCTTAACTGAGTTTTCTGCAATCCATAGGTCTAAATTGACCAGAAAATCGCCACGAACGCAATAATGTTAATCCCGCGGCCAAATTCTTAAAGCTCCTCAAATTTTTATTTTTAAAAATAATGCATTTTAATCGCATTGCATTTCTTCTTATTGCATGTGATTTATTAATCTTTTCATCATTTCAATGTGTGAACTTATTACATGCAATTATATTATCATATTTTATTTTATTGTCATAAAATGTGGGGTGTTACATTCTCCTATCCTAAGGAAATTTCGTCCTCGAAATTTGATAAGGGAAAAATCAATAAACCCATCGCATAATATACATCCATCGTGTGTGCGTCCAATTTTTGCAAACATTGTGCACTCGTGCAGAGTGAAATACAACATAACAACATATGTATGCCTAAGAGGTACCTCTTATATGTATGAAAATTTTCAAAAATCCTTTTAAAATATGATGCTCACATCCTAAATATACTGGCAGTTCTATATGAATGCAATATTTTGAAAATTAAAAGATACTTTCATCCAAAGTTTCCGACATTCTTACTGAGTAAGAGCATAGTTCATCCAATTGTTGCATCCATAATCTTACCAACCAACTTTATTTACCAAATTTTAGAAAAATCTAATTTCCTAGATTCGATTTCTTTTGTTACAAAAAGGTGGAAAATAGAACATTTCACACCTTTTGTTTTTCTTTTATATACATTTTTCCAACCGTACTTGGATTTTATGAAACTTCTTATGAAGATTTCCTATTTTCCTATCCAAGCATAGCCCACATAAGAAAATTTTCTTTGTTGTAGCTTTTTATTTTATCTTATGTTGGATATTTTTTTCCCAAGATAATTCTTGCTATTTACTTCACAGCCCAAAAAATTCTCCCGTCTTCCCTAGGCTCTAATCCTTACCTACTCCGTACTTCTTTTTAAAACATGGTTTGGCTCTTTTTCAGTTAAATTTCCTTCCAAAAATTAAAATTGTCAAAACTTAATTTTCCTCATGAAAACTTTCTTTTGCCAAACCATAAAAACATGTCATCTTTTAAATAGAATGTAAATCATCATTTTTTTTCAAATCACAAAACTAGAGCAGATACAGACAACTATTTTCTCAATTGGGTTTATGACTTGTTCTTACCTATAAGGTCAGCTCATTCTCCTACTACAAGGTGCCAACACCACTCTATTCTTATTTTCTACAACTTATTTTGACTACCTAATAATCTTTTAAACAATTTATCAAAAATAATTGTCAAAAGAATAGAGACTTCAAAACATTCAAGATTAAAAATTCTTGTCTGAAATATAACAAGAAAAACTAGCGAGCTATACATGCTCTATAATATGCACCTTTTACTGAGAGATTTTTACTTAAAACTAAACACGTGTACTTCTTTACACATTTTAAAATTATAACTTTTAAGATTAAAACTTGAAAACACCATAAACAATTTTTTCCCCAAAACTTCTACAATTTCCAGTTCTTCAAAGTTAATAATGGGGTTAGACTCAAAGTGAGTTTCCAATTTTCTAGGCTTTCCTAGATACTCCCAAAGGTCAATTCTCTGAACTCTATATATTCCTAATCCATTTTTCTCTTTTTAACCTTTTCCGATCTATAGGTTTTACTGCCAAACCCACTAACCAAATTGCTAATCATATAGGATTCGCTTTCCTTCAATACAATGTAAGCTTTCCACCCAAATCACCTAAGGGTCTCAGATTTCCATATTCATTTCTTTAGTGTACAAAACAAACATCCCATTTCTTACCATGTTGTACTCTTTCTATTTAGTGGGTTCCTCTAAGGATCTAGGGGTATATATATATAATACATTTATATTTAAAAAAAAATACAAATACGTTCGCTCACTATTTATATAGGAATCCTAAACCTAAGCACTGATACCAGATGTAACAACCCGAATTACGATAGACCGATTTTTTTTCAAAATTCCAATCTATCGAAACTCAAATTGGTTTGCTCTGGTATCCTGCAGAAAAGATAGAGACATAAAATATGTCAGGGCTCAGAAAATGTCTCATATCCGAATGGATAAAATATAATATAAATCAAAGTATAGACTTGCCGTGTTAATAATACTGCCTAACTTGTATCCAAAGCTAAAATGTCTCATGTCTCTGCCACAAATCTAACCACCGAGTATGTTATGAGGAGGGGTTCAGAACACAAGTTCTGGTGACTAGATTTAAACTATACACTTTGTATAATTCTATATATACCATTCAATCATATTTTCTTATTTATTTGGTTACTTGGGTTAACAGCACTCAAGGCTTACACACACGTCATACCCATTTACTTCCCAATAGATTAACCTAATACAGTATATGTGTAGCTACCCCCAATATCGAGGTACACCCCATGGTACCCCACTCGCACGGTCTCCATCGTAATGCCACCTAAATGCTCGCAGTCCCTCATCCTACATCGGAGTGACATACGAATCTCTATATAACAATATTAAGATCAACATATATCTGCCATCACTACGATACGTAAGCATATGGACTGCTACCCTTGATCGAATTAGATCTCATACCGGACTAATGCCCTCAAGTCTATGATACACAACTTGGAGTAGATATGCATGTATCTAGATTGTCCCTCATACGTACTGTTAACTGTAGCTTGATGCCTCAATCACACATCCTCTAATGTGCCTCGAGTTCCATGGCAGGGCGATACAAGAAACACGAAACTCGGTTGGGAGCTTTTCCATATCTGTACAGGCCTCTCTTTAAAAGCCTCTATATACACATATACCTAGGGTCTGTTTTCACGGTGGCTATGGCCCCACCTCGGGCCCTCCCTCAACTAGTAAAGACTACAAGAGCTAAGCGACTGCCCCTGATAACAAACAATCTAAACATCCATTTGGCTTCTCCCCTCAACCTTTTACCCCAATAGTGAAGGGTGAATGGTATCTTGGGTTTAGCTCTAAGCTTTTTGCATCCCACTGGCTGTCGATGAGGGGTATCCGACAATATACTATCCTTGTTGGTCGTGACCATCCACCTCCCCGTTGAGGCAACCGCTGAATCACCCTAGTGTCACCGCGTCACAGCATTCTGATTGCATAGCTACTTCTGCAGTCAAGGCCCACCCACCTAGTAGTTACGCGCAGACCCAACCTCTACGAGCACAGCCTAAGACATCTGTCACTGCACAGAGGACTACTGGAGAACCTTACATACCTTAGGAAGCCACGTGCTTCCCCTTCCAGTCCTTTGGATCCGACAGAACAATTAGATGAATGTGTGTTCCCCTCGTGCTTTATAACACCTCGATGATCTACCATGCTGGTTTATTCACCCTCGAACGTATGGATTGGTCCAAGCGCCTCACTTTAATATGTTTTTGGACCCTGCGTCTAAATATTATTTTACTCGCTTGCCATACCTCACCAGGTTTCCGTTTAACTTGGTTATTCCCATTCATATTGAATTCTTATTCAAATTACCAAATTTCTCTTGCTTATTAATTTCATTCATATAACTTAACCCGTTTAAGTTTATAAATATGCCCTTAACATGTTATTCTCTAGATTGTGGCCCAAGTTCCATAATCCACAATCTATTTTATATTCTTGTTTGATTTCAATGTCACAATAACATGTTCTACTTAATATGTTATTAAGTATCTCTTAGTTCATATGTTTTCCAATTAACATGTCACTTACCATTTATGATTAAATATAACTTATTTCATTTCATAAGTTTTCCTCATCCTTCTTATTTAATCATAATTCCGTTTCCACCATCTTTACAAATTACCGTTGTTTACTTATTAACTTAGTTCTATTAACTAAGGCCCATTAATAAGTTTCTCTACCCATTTATTATAACCTATGTTATAATTTCCTCTTGTCCCTAGGACAAGTCTAAACATGGTATTCTTATCAGCGGGTTTCAGTCCTCCAAGTTTACGGATTACTTAATTTATAATTAAGTACAATATATTTTCCTCCTTTTCTTAACTGGTTTCGAGTTTTCCCCTTTTCTGATTATTTAATTTACAATTAAGTGTCCCTTATCTCGTTTCACCAGTTATCCAATTTACTTATTTGTTTATTATAACCTAAGATATATTCCCCACTTGCCCCTAGGACAAGTCTACCTAATATACAATATTTCCATTAATGTTATTTATTTATATTTGGTGATTATTATTCCGCTTTTAAACCATTTTCTTTTACTGAGTACTCTCCATTCACTGTAATATATGTTCCTTATTTTAATTAAGGAGAACAATTCATGCACCTTATCAGTTTGATAGAAGGAATCAGTGATTTATTTTCATAACGTATTCCTATCTAAATTCCTAGTAGCAAGTAATTTCTTTACTTTTCTTACTTTATTTATTGTGGCTTACTTGCAACCACGTTCTCAGAAATAGGTCAATTAGGGAAATACATCACATTTCCTTTGTATCACACTAACTCAGTTCATTACATCCCCTCCTTTCTTATTTTCCGAGTTAGACATTTAATTACCATCATTGCCTTTTTTCATATCTTGTTATATACATATATTTATATATATGTACATACATATGCCTAGACCTCTCACATTAAGCCTACACTTGTGGACGCCGGATGTGCCGGGTAGGACCGTGCAAACTTCTACCACAATTCGACTTAACCTCGTGCCTTAGCGCCATTTTTAGCTATGCACTTAGACCACTAACATTAGATTTACCACTTGTGAATGCTGGATATGTCTAGCGGGTCTGGGCAGACTTATATCACAAGTGCAGTCTAACCTCGTGTTTAAGGCGTTAGAGTTTCAAATTATTGTGTATTCAGGCATGTTCATATTTTAAATCCTTTTTTGTTCATGTAAATTTTTGGCATATTTATCCTCTTCATATGTTTACTGTAATCCAATTTACAAGTCGTCAAATTATGCCAATATTTTGGAGCATGTCCTTTTTAACATGTATTTAATTCTAATTTTTACATGTAAGCATTTAATCGGGTAATTATTCAAATCTAGCAAGTTACATGTCAATTACTCAATAATATTCCACAAGTAAATCATGTAGATACGATCACTGAATTGGCTATTCATATCCTAACAAGTTTACTTTCTCCAACATGGAAACACTCAATACTTTAGCCAATTCAACATAGGAATTTCCTGATTTATTCATATTAACATTTCAACTTGTTACAACAACAATTTATAATTAATCTGGCAATTTCACAATTAATAAAAAGGGGAATGTTAAATGATTATGTACCATTATCTAAAATAATATGGCTTAAATCCATTCACCTCGTAAGCCTTCCAAATAATGCATCTGGTCCAGATCTAATCTTCCATGATTTTCCCCTAATTGAATTCAGAACCTTGCTTTCATGATTCAATAATCTATTTATTAATACTGATTCTCTCATCCAGATCTGGATTCGTAATTTTCCTAGGCTAATATTTTAATTTTCAGAATTGGTTTGAGGAGAGAGAGAGAGTAATGGCAGAGCTTCAGCATAGCTTTAGAATTTTGAGTTTAGGGTTAGCTATAGGGCCTTATTTATAGGTGCTCAAGACCTTATCGTACACGCAGCGCTGAGTCAGCATTGAATCCAGTTAAGAAAATAGTCCAGGTTCGTAGATGAATCTAGCCGGATCTTATCGCACACCCAGTACTGAGCTAGCATTGGGTCTTGCAAGTTGTTTTGGCGTAGAAATTTGATTTTTGAATATTTGAATTAATTTAACTTTTATTCAAAAGTAATCTTCTTATGCATGTACAATTCTTATAACGACCATTTTATGCGTATATATACGCACAATTTTTGTTTTGTTTTCAAAATTCAAATGGTGTTGCACCCTTATTTGATTCTTGCTATATATCATTGACTGCAACCTTACCTTGAATTTTATCGTTTGTATACATATATTTTTATATATATATATATATTCACATATACATATATTTCTTTATTTCCTTATATGCACATTCTTATCCTTTCAAATTTTGAATTTGTATACGTACATATATTTATATGCTCAGTTGGCCCTCTCTAAAACAAAGATAAAAATTATGTCACTGTCGGGGTTCGAACCCCCGACCTCTATGTTGTAAATCATATTCCTTAACCAACTAAGCTATGATGTCTTTCATTAACAATTTTAGAAACAATAGTAGTCATTGTTCTCCTTCTTTTACCTTATTCTCGTGTTTTTCTACAATACATCATTTAAGTGTACCTCTTTCTCCTTAACTCGGTTTTCTGCAATCCATAGGTCTAAATTGACCAAAATATCTCCAAGAACGCAATGATGTTAATCCCGTGGCCAAATTCTTGAAGCTCTTTAAATTTTTCTTTTTTTAAAAAAATATGCTTTTTAATCGCATTGCCTTTCTTCTTATTGCATGTAATTTATTAATCTTTTCTTTACTTCAATGTATGAACTTATTACAAGCAATCATATTATCATATTTTATTTTATTGTTATAAAATGCGGGGTGTTACAAATTCCATCCACCGTTGCTGCCTCAAATTGAGGTCTTTCTACGAGAATAGATACTTGAGAGATTTATGATCGGTGTATAACTTGAACTTCTCTCCAAGTTAATAATGACGCCACGTCTTTAACGTGAATACTATGGCAGCTAGCTCTAGATCATGGGTGGGGTAGTTCTTTTCATGAAATCTCAACCGTCTACCCCTATAACGTACTACTTTCCCTTCTTGCATCAGAACCGCATCAAGCCCTGTACCGCACGCATCAGTGTAAACTATAAACACTTTGTTCCCATTGGGAAAAGTTAAGACTGGAGCTGTTGTAAGAGCCCTCTTCAAATGTTGGAAAGCAACATCACAATCTATATCCCGTGAAAATGCCAAGTTCTTCTTTGTCAACCTGGTGAGTGGGGCTGATATCTTTGCCAAGTCCTTAATGAACTTCCTATAATAACCTGCCATCCTAAGAAAGCTTCTCACCTCCGCTGCATTTTTAGGAATCTGCCAATCTTGCACCACAACTACTTTTGCGGGATCCACAACTACCCCTTCTTTGGAGACTACATGCCCTAAGAATTTCAACTCCTTTCTCCAAAAATGGCATCTGGAGAACTTTGCCTTAAGCTGATGGTCACGTAGAGTTTCCAAAACTTCTCTCAAATTCTAGGCATGCTCTTCTTCGCTCTTGGAGAAATCAAAATATCATCAACAAAGACTGCAATAAATTTATTTAGGAACTCCCGAAACACCCTACTCATCAAATCAACAAAATAGGCAGGTGCATTCGTCAGCCCAAAAGGCATAACTAGGCATTTAAAGAAACCATCCGAGTCCTAAAAGCAGTCTTGTCTATGTTGTCCTCAGCCACCCTCAACCGGTGAAACCCTGTGGCTAAATCTAACTGAGAAAATACCGAGGCACAAACAAGACGATCAAATAAATCATCAATTCTCGGAAGAAGGTGTCTATTCTTCTTAGTGAGTTATTCAACTCTCTATAGTCAATATACAAACGAAACGAACTATCCTCTTCAGTCGCGAATACTACTGGAGCACCCCATTTAGATATGCTTCATCTGATAAACCCTTTCTCAAGTAGCTCCCCTACTTGCTTACTCAGCCCACTGGAAATGCAACTGGCTTCGCATTGTCCACTAGACATATACGAAAGTCGATCGCACGGCTTGGAGGTAAGCCCCGAACTTGCTCAAAAACATCATAATAGTCTCGAACTACCGGAACAGATTGGAAATCATCTATAGATGCATCAAGAGACTCTAGGCAACTAAGCATAACAGACCCTTAAGGGTCACAAGAAATCTCAAGGGTCCTCCCATGACAAGTCAGAAGCTTAACGACCCTCCTTTCGCAATCCAGAATGGCACCATACATGGTAAGCCAATCCATTCCTATAAACAACCCATAAACCCGAGCACATATGTGTCGCATTCAAACTCGACGCCTAACATAGATAATTGCAAACCGTGAAAAATCATAGATAAATGAGCCGAACCACTAATGGGGTCTGAAACAACTACAGGATCTACTATCATACTAGTAATTAAGTGCGGAGATTCAAACACATAACTAGATATAAATGAATGTGAAGCGCCAAAATCAAAAGGTGGTCTAATAGATGGTTTGAAAGAGAATTTAAACCTTCCATAGAAATTTTTATGCCTCTATCATGAGTGCTGATAGCGAGAGCATGCACCTGCCCTCTATAAGTTCCTACGTTTGAACTTGTCCCTGTGATCCCCGTTTCTTCAGGCACTCTCTAGCAAAGTGTCCGACTTCTCCGCAATTAAAGCAAATGTTCTTCCTTCTTTTACAGTCTTTGATCAAGTGACCCTCTTCCCTACAACTGTGACACTTCCTTTTCTCCTTACCCTTGTCATTCTTTCCTCCTTTCTTCTGTTGTTGTTGTTGTTGTCCCTTCTTGGGCTATGTCTTCTTGTTTTGCATTGTTTTTCCTCAGCTTTGACCACCTTCTTTTCTCCCTTGTCTTCCTCATGCATTAGGGCCATATCAACAAGCTTTTCAAAAGTGGCTCCCATTGGAATATGGGACATGGCTAACCCATGAAGGGGTTCATTTAGCCCTTTAGCAAACCGCAATACCTTCTTGTGCGGAGTATCCACCAATTCTAACCCGAGCCTTGCAAGTTGGTTGAAATTTGTTTACATATCTTTCACCGTCAAGTCCCTTGTGTGAGTGTCAAGAACCTCTCCATATGCATCCTTTTCTCGGCTTGGGAAAGAAATTTCATTTCAAATCTTTGTCTAAAATCTTCCCAAGTTTCCACCGGATGTCCAGCTTGGGTAACTTCCCACCAAAATGAGGCTTCGTCTTGCAGTAGCCAGGCTGCTAACTGAACCTTCCTTCTATCCTCTACTTCAAATATTACAACCATGTCCTCTGTCTCCTTGAGCCATTTCCGCGGTTCTACGAATGTATCGTTCCACAAAATGTCTTCCCTCCTATAGCAAGAAGCTTTTGCAGATCTTAGGGAAATTATCTGCTCTTGGAGCGGGAGAAGGAAGAATGACTGGTGCAGTTGGGGGAGGAAACATTCCTTAGCCTTCCGCAGGCGCCGTGGCCTCCAGATACCTATGGAACCATCCAGGTATCGTAACGCCCTCTGGGATATTAGGAATGTTTGGTTCCCACACATGCTGAAAAGAAAAAGGAAGAGATTTAGACAAAAGATCTAAGATATTTCATATGGCTTTTTGGGGAATGTTTTTCAAAACAAACGTTTCTTTTTTGAAAATGCTTTCTTTTTAAACCTTTTTGAAAAAAAAAGTTCAAAAACTTTTATCTAATCTATTAAAATTCAGCTCTGATACCAAGTGTCGTACCCCACGTCCGTTAATGTCACTCACAAAGCGAATACATTAAGTTTCATGAAGCGCTATAGTAAATAGAATGGAAATATTACAAGACAGACATATATAATAACAGCAAAATAAAAATTTTATTTATCATAAGATACCATGGTCCAAAAAACCATTACATGTCTGAAACTTAAAAGCCCATTATAACATAAAAGCCACTATCTTGTGCTTCAAAAATATTAGAGTGCATATAAGAAGTAATATTCCCCAAAAACAGAATATAGCCATAGCAACAAGGGTAGAAGCTTGATCCATACATACCAGTAGCTCTAGCAAAAGTAAGCAGAATCACGGTCAAGCCTGAGTGTTTCCTCCCTGAGAACCTGGGGGAGGGGTGGGGGGAACTGAAGAAAGAAGGAGAAACAAGAAGGGTCAGACATAAAGTCTGGCGAGTCCAGTTACTTTTAGCATGTAAATAAGTAAAAGTAGCATGACGGGCATATAAAGTGGATATGAGAGATTACTATATAATAGACAGGTGTGATTAGGTAAACATGATAAGGTGTATATGCTTTTAATGATTACTCTGCACTATTACTAGTATATCCAGAAAGAGATGATCCATTCCACTATAAGGTGGTTGACTTAGGCCTACGTCCAAGTGTACCCTAACTACTACCCTACTCGATCGGCTCCCTACCCCGTAGATACTCTGTGTCGGCCCCACGGTAGGATGTATCATGTCCTAAAGTGGCAACCGCTCACTGATATGCACAACTCCATATCTACAGGTGTCACGGTTGTCTTATCCCCTTCTGCCCGGCTCATGCACCCACATGGCCGGTCGGTTTGCGCCGCCCACACCATCCCCCATGTTTGGATCTTTTATAATCAGTCAGTAAGCGTGCCCCTTCTCCGCCTAGTACGGAGTACTTTTTTTGATACCTACTCCGGGTTACTGACTGAAATGGTTCCCACACAATATGATACAAGCTCTCCCATTGTCTTGTATCCCCCACTAGGTTTTCACTTACTATGTATACCACTAGGTATCTTTAATTACACAACCCTATTCATTTCTACTAGTTATGCTTACCTTAAAAGGTGTCTTTAATTACATAACTTTTATATTTTCCACCGGTTATGTATATCACTAGGTGTCTTTAATTACATAACCTTACTAGGTTAAGTTTGTGAGCCTATATGTAAATATTACCCACCCGTTCAGATTTACTTAACCCATCCACTGTCCAACCAACTTTACTTAACCCTAGCTTAAGTTTATAATCATACAATCCATATGGATTAAATTAGGTTAAGTAGTCCATTTTATTACCATGTCCATTTATGGTTTATAATGGGCTAGACCTCCCACATTAGGCCTATAACTTGTGGATGCTGGATATGCTGGTCGTGTCCAGGAAGTCCTATTCCACAATTTAAGCCTAATCTCGTGTCTTAGCCTGATTCGTATTTGCGCGCTTAGACTTCTCACATTAGGTTCAACATATGTGGCTGTTGGATATGCCGGTCGGGTTCGGGCAGACTTCCACCACTAATGCAACCTAACCTTGTGTGATAAGTGCAATTACATTTTCTAATTGTAATTATTAAAAATTCTGTTTTTATCCGATTCTTACCTATGTCTTAATAGGTGATTATGTTGCCACTTCCGCCTTTTGAACTATATGTCCAACTCATGTTTATATTCAAATTATGCCATTATTAACCTTTTTCCCTCCCCATTCCCTAACTAGCGTGTTCACATAATTTACGGCATGTGTAGGCTAAATAATAGCCTAACCATCAACGATAAAAAGGGAAGGTAATGTAAATATGACAAAGGTGAATGTTCTAACATAACTAGCATAAACATATACTAACATGGTGAATATATAAGCATAGGTCTAATAAACTTGTGGCAGTTAACTAGTTGTAACGTAGCTAAGTTGATAATATGAACATGACAAGATCTAAATTTAATTTAGATGTACAACATGTTCAGATCTAATATAAGAAGCACAAGGGGATCCAAATAATAAACTAGATCTGATTAATAATTTAGGTGTCCACATAATATAGATCTAATAGGTAAAAGTAGATCTAACAAATAGGGATTAAGATCTACATCATAGAATGTCTACATAATTCAGATCTAATAGTTAAATGTGGATCTAACACAAATAGGGATAAGATCTACATTATAGAATGTCCCCATAATTCAGATCTAATAGGTAAAAGTAGATCTAATAAAAATAGGGATAAGATCTACATCATAGAATGTCCATAAAATTCAGATCTAATAGGTAAAAGTAGATCTAACACAAACAGGGATAAGATCTACATCATAGAATGTTCACATAATTCAGATCTAATAGATAAAAGTAGATCTAACACAAATAGGGATTAAGATCTACATCATAGAAATTTAGATCCAAGTTATAACCAATCCAAAATGTCATATGTTCATAATTTACAACGGATCCAATATAATATAGGCACATGAAAAATCCAAACTGTAATCCTATCAAGTTTACTTTTAAATATTTAATTCGAAAAGTAACAAGAACTTACTAAGTTTGGATTAAAGATAGAACTAGAAAAGATTGGATCTTGAATCGCCAATAGATTTGCTTTAGTTGATAATAGAAGATAAGGGATCCAGTTCAATTCTGACACTGGTAGAGTTTGTCGCCATTGATTCTTTGTGAAGAAAACAAGAGAATTGAGGGATATTTATAGCTGCCAGCATCCAGAATTCGAATGCCACCTCGGTCTATAGTGTCATGGGTCGCCACCCACTTGAAAAAGGCCCGGATACCCAAAAACCATTATGGGCGCACTTTACAGGTGCGCCAGTGTAAAATTGCCTTAGAGCACTTGTCAAGTGCGCCAATTTTTTTTGTTTTCATCATAAACTTTTATCGTCTGTAACTTCTTCATACGTTATCCGTTTTACACAAACCAGGAGTCTTTCTTGACCAAAATTTCGAGACGGACGCAATGACATAGTCTGTTTCCCTTAGTTCTTAATATTAAATCAAGTATTCTTTAATTTATCCCTTTTTAATGTTGTTGAAATGCGGGGTGTTACAGAAGTGAGATAAAGCCAATGCTTGAAGAGGTTGATTTAATCCTCTTGCAAAACTTAAAGCTTTCTTATGTGGTGTATTCACCGACTCTAGACCGAACCTTGCCGACTGATTGAACTTGTTGACATGCTCTTTAACAGACATGCTTCCTTGCTTAAGCGCCATAAATCTCTCCGTCTGCATACTCTCTTGTTCCTGAGAGAGAAAATTCATCTCGAATCTCTGTCGGAAATCATCCTAAGTATCAACTGGATGCCCTGCTTGCTTCACATCCCACCAGAACAAAGCCTCGTCCTTAAGCTGCCATGTAGCCAACTATGTCCTCCTATGGTCATCAAATTCAAAATCCCAAACAAGTTCTCCGTCTCATTTAGCCAATTTCGTGCTTCCACAAAGTTCTCAGTTCCTCGCAATGGCTTTCCTATCATAGCATAGAAATCTTTGCATATCTTAGAGAAATTATCCGCTCGCGGAGGAGGGGGAACAACGGCTGTAGCTGGGGGAGGGACGTCTCCTTGGTCTCTGACAGGCGTCGTATCCTCAAGATGCCTACGAAACCAAGCCGGTATCTGAATGCCCTCGAGAAGATTCAGTTCCCTAGACATGCAGAAAAAAAAGGAAAAGGATTTCAAACAGAGAATCGAAAGATGTTTTATATGGCTTCGGGGAATGTGTTTTTCAAAAATAAACTTTTCTTTGAAAATACTTTCTTTTTAAAACTTTTTGAAAACAATTTTCAAAACTTTTATCCGATCTTCTAACCTTCAACTCTGATACCAAATTTGACACCACACGTCCTTTAATGTCACTCTTTATCATAATGCATTAAGTTTCATTAAGCGTTATAGGTATACGGAAACAGAATATCACAAGACAGATATAAAATAGCAGCAGAAATGTAAAATTTCATTATTTAGTAGAAAAACGCCATAGTCTCAAAACCAGTTACAACATCAAGCTAAAATACTGAAACCTAGTACGTGAAACCAAGACATCCATCTTGTGCTAAAGGCCATCAGAGTATAGAAACGTAAAATCATAATTCCCAATAATAGCCATGAGAAAGTAGACAAGTAGTCAAAGCAATACATCAAAGCAGATCCAAATCCAAGCAGAAATAGAAGAGAGATTCCTAATCAAACCTGAGAATTACCACCTTCAGAACCTTGGGGGGAAGGAAGAGATAGAAAAGGAAACAAAAAGGGTCAAACATAAAGTCTGGCGAGACCAGTGACTTTACCATATAAAGAAGTAAAAGTATCATGATAGACATGTAAATTGGATGAGAGATAATAGTGTCGTATAACAGGTATAAACAGGCTGAAAAGGATAAGCAGAATAAACAGAGTAGATTATGCTTCTCACATACTTTTCTTTGCATCAATATTAGTATAACAGATTTGTGACAGGATTAGGTATCTCCTAATTAATTAAGAGAAAAAAAATGATCCTCATAGAAAAATAATGGTAGGATTAGGTGTACTCTAGTAACGGGATTTACCGAAATTGAAATAACAGGCACCTCAATAGAAACAACTGTTGTTACCCCCAAATAGAAATAACATGTACCCCAACAGAAGCAGACAGGATTAGATGTACCCTAATTACTACCCCAAGCAATCGACTCCCTAACTTGTAAATACCCTGTGTCGGCCCCATAGTAGGGCGTACTACTTTCTAAATTGGCAACCTACAAAATGACACAAATATATTTACTGGTGTTACAATGGCTTATTTTCCCCTACTGGTTGGACTTATGCATGCACATGACTCCATTGGAACGTGCCCGAATACACCCCCTTTTCGGATGAACCTCTTATAATCAGTTCAGTACAAGTGCCCTGATCCCTACCTAGTATGGGGTCCCCATTTAATACTAGAATGGGTTAATGAATAATATGGGTCCCACACAGCAGATAACACAAGTCAAACCCCTAAACTTGTGTACCCTAATTAACTAGGATTTTTTATAGGTTAAGCCTACAGAATAACAGGTTTTCCTAACCCCCAAATATTAACAAGTTAAGTTTCATAGGTTAACTAATTTATTTAACCCTAACATATTAAACGGTTTTACATAGCCCAAACAAATTAAACAAGTTTACTTAACCCCAACAAATTAAATAGGTTTACATAATCCCAACAGGTTAAACATCTTTCACAGGTTGCTTACATTTTCACTAACATGTTTTGCTTAATCTTTAAATTAAGCCTACAGATTTATATGCCCCCAAATTTCAATCATAATTCACAGTATAAAATATGCCCCCCAAATTTTAGTCATATTTCACAGTATAGGTTATGGCCCCAAATTCAGTTCATGATTCATAGTACAAGATATTCCCCCAAATCATCCTTCCCAATTTGACCCAATTTCGTTCGTACGCATATTTCAGCGATATTGGCCTAGGCCCAAAGGTAGCCTAGGCTAGAAAATAAAAAGGGAATGAGAGAGGTAGAAGAACATAAGTAGGCATATATAGAAGAAACAGGAATATAGTAACATGTATAAGCATATAATAACTGAACAGCATAATAGGTGTACATAAATTCACATGTAGTTATAAGAGAATTGTTTAAGTATGAATTAGTTTCTTAATACGCATAGGTTCAAATCCAGTTTATAAACATGTCAGGGTTACTGTTAAATTTTTATATCTAAAAGTAACATAAACTCAATGAGACTGGATCGATGTACAAGAAACGTTTCTGATGTATGTATAGGCTAATGTTTGAAGAATATAGTTTGATTCAATCCAAGTTGGGGCAGCATCTCATTATCTCCATTGTTTTAGGTGTAGAAAAACAATAGAAATGCTGTCCTTTATATAGGCTATCTTCAACGAACCCATTCACAATTGTATCCAGAAAGACTCTGAAGAATTCGGCAAGATCGCAATTGGGTCGATCCACCCCAACCTGGGTCAACCCATAGTTCGACCCACGTGACCTTGGGTAGACCCATAGGACAATCCAGATCAGGAGTGGGTCATCTGGTTCCCGCCTACTTTTGCACTCGTTTCGCTTGATTTTATTTGAATTTCTGATTTTCTTTATCCATGTATATTCTTCTTATACGTATACAAAATTCTAACCTTTATGTCTTTCTCATTGGATGTCCATTTTACGCAAACTCGAAGTCTATCTTAACCGGAATTCCAAGACGAACGCAATGGTACACTCCCTTAGTTTATGTTAACGGTGTCTTTTAGAATTATGGGGTGTTACAAAAAATATATGCAGTAGACTTTGAAAAAGGAAGAACCAGAAAACTTGCAACAAGCTGTGAACAATGACAATTGGAATAAAGCCATGAAAGAAGAAATAAATGCACTCTCGAGAAACAAAACCTGGGAGTTATCTAAAAAACCCAAAGATAAAAACGTAGCGGGCAACAGATGGACATACATAATCACAAGAATTCAGATGGAACAATACAGAAGTACAAGCCTAGCAAAAGGCTACACACAAGAACATGGGCTGGATTTCAGTGAAACCTTTTCTCCAGTTGTTAAACCAACTAGAATAAGAATTGTTCTATCAATAGCATTACACAACAATTGGAAAATCAAGCAACTGGATGAATAATGCATTTCTCAATAGAGTTCTAGATGAAGAAGCATACATGCAACAACCCATGGGATTTAGCAATGGCAACAACAATATAGTGTGCAAACTGAACAAATCTTTCTATGGATTAAAGCAAGCCCCTAGAGTTTGGTTCAACAAACTTAAATCTGTATTAATTTATTTTGAATTTTTAACCGACTAGATCTGATAACTAACTCCTCATTAAAATTTCTAATAATATTACCATTTATATGCTAATCTATGTTGATGACTTTATTATAGCAGGTAATAGTCAAGAAGAGATAAACAAATTGGTTATGCAACTGGACAGTCAATTCTCCATTAAGGACCTAGGAGAATTAAATCAATTTTTGGGAATAAATGTCAAAAGAAAATCAACTTCAGAAGTGCATCCATGTCAAAGGGAATACATATCAGATATACTTAACAAGTCAGGAAAGAATAAAGCAAATACACTATCCACACTAATGATTGGTAGCCTTAATTTGACAAAACATAAAGGATAAGCAATTCCAAATGACAAGCAATACATAAGTATGATAGGTGCATTGCAATATGTCACCATTACGAGACCAGACACATCATCCAATGTAAACAAAGTATGTCAGTATATGCAACATCCGTCAATAGATCATTTGAAAGAAGTCAAAAGAATTTTATGATATTTAAAAGAGATAATGAATTATGGATTAAATATGAAAGCCAGAATTTTTTTAACAATACCAGATTTGCAGATGCAAATTGGGAAAATGATCTAGATGACAGAAAATCCACCACCGGTTACTGTATCTACATGGATGATTATCCAATTTCTTGGTGTGCTAAAAAGCAAACAACAATATCATGTTCAAGCACAGAAGCAGAGTTCAGGCATGTAGCCAGTGCAACATCAGAAATCATGTGGATCGAATCTTTATTCAGTGAACTAAAAATTAACATTAGCAGGAAATTAGTAATATGGTGTGATAATTTAAGCATTGTGTCTCTAACAGCAAACCCAATACTTCACTCACGAACAAATCAAATGGAACTTGACCTATATTTTGTTCGTGATAGGGTTATTAATAAACAACTTGAAGTAAATCATATACCTTCCTTCTTCCAAAAAGAAGACATTTTTACAAAACCCATATCGGCTGTCAACTTCATCAGATTAAGAAACGAATAACAAAATGAAGAATACCAAATCCTCGAGAAGAAAGTAGGACTAACCAATAATTCAGAAGCGGTAACAAATCAACTAATTTCAAAATTAAAGAGGAGAATCGAACAAAATGAAGACAGAAATGGAGAACGCGAAAACCCTAGTCAAGCTTAAGGGGGAATATTGGAAATAATAAGCTCACCTGGTATTCACACCCCCGATATATTATCCGATAAGTCCATGAAACGACCCAAAATTCCCCTTGCGGAAAATCTCGGATTATTTTGAGAACAACACGCATCAGAAAACAAATAAAAGAACATTTCCATTACTGTTGCAATAGTTTACATCAGAGTACAAGATTAAGAGAATAAATAAACGAAAATACAATATCAGAGATTTACAGTTTACAATGCAGCGGAAAATATAATATAAATGCGCAGCGGAAGAATAATATGCTCTGGAAACAGCTTTAGGCTTCGATCCAGGATCATGCTAAAGAGATAAAGATTTGCAAAACAAGCTACTCGACCACCCGTGTGGAAAAATATGGGCACCCGAGTTTGCAAAGGTGGAAACAAACAACGGGTCAGTCATGGGACTGGTATGAGAATTCTTAACTAATTTAACTGGTAGCAATAAGGTAAATCCAAAGACCACGCCGCTAACGCGGAACGGGTTTATTCCAATGGATTGCCGTGCATAATTTAAAGTGACAGAACAAACAAATAAGTAAATCGTAAAACAACGTAATGCTTTTGGAAAAATGGAATTACCATAAGACACAAGTCCCATAAATAAACGCAACGCAAACCAGAGGATAGAGTTTTACCTTATGGTGATTAAACATGCTTGGTACGATAAAAACGAATTCAATATTATCATTAGTGTATATATGTTTCAAAACATTTCAAAATAAATGTATCAATCTTAGGAAGCATAGCTACCATATACTATGCCTCTGTACTAGTAATACAATCAAGTCCATAGGGTCGTATTTGGAATTTGGTTTCCATTATGGGTCAAGGCTAGGGAGGAGCTCCTTCCGATTCGAGACACTCTAGCTAATGTCTCAGGATCCCCCGCAGTGAACCCTTAGAAAGCTGCAGGGCCGGTCCACACATACAACTTTATGGATTAGTTATTCCTGAACACATGTTTCCCGATCCTATAGGACCTATCATCCGAGGCGCCTCATTCCATCATCCACATAAGTAAAATATAGGCAGTTTAAGCACCGACACTACTTCTAGCTAGAAAGAAGCGTGCTGCTCTCCCTGCGTTCCCTTCTCCTGTTTTAGACTCCACCGGGTTGTGAGGCTCGTGAAGTTACGCTATACACAAAGCTATGCTAATTAAAGTTGTGCTTTGATCATCCACAAGGATCTGCTTTTCGGCAAAAGCCTTGATCATTGCATCTTAGCATGCCACATCGTCAATCCATACCAAGTATTTAATCGTCTACTAAAATATGTAAAATGGGTGTTAAGCAAAAAAAATAAATTCTCTGCCACCAATATTTACACATTCAACAGGGATCAATAACTATAATATATAACGGAGTACGAAGTCAGATACACAATCCATTTAAAATTCCGTTCTGGGTCTGAACGAAACCGTATCCAGTAGATCTCCACGTACATCTGGATGATCAATAATTCCATCGTCTTGGTTGTACATCCAATCAAGATATAAATAATCATCCATTCGATGTGGAAATTTCCCGGTCTTCAATAACCGTCTTCATCGTCCACCTTCAATCGTCGTATGAATTATTCAGAATGGATTAAACCCAGTCTTTCTGAATAATTTGCGCAATTTAAAATTATGTGCTCTAAACACAACCAACGCCTCATTCCAATCCAATTTAAGATATATAAAAAAAAACTATATTTAGTTTTAGTCCTCTAAAATCCTAATTTATTGATTATTTAACTTCCAAGAAACAATCTTGTCATTAACTGGGTTAAAGAACAAATGTCGCTCAAACATCGTTCACGATAAACCCAAAATCATATTTCAATTAATTCCAATTTAATGTATTAAATTGAAAACTTCTCTTTAGAATATTTCATTAAATATTAATTAAAAGATTAATAAATTACAAATCATCACTTCATCGTTAATTGGGGTTTTAAGAACTAATGTCATTTAAAACATTTTTCATGGTCAACCCAAATCAACTTCCAATTAATGTTAATATTGGAAAATTCAAATATATTTATTCTTTTCTTTCCCTTAGTTAAAATGTCATTCCTTTCTTAAATTCCAATCTAATTTATTCACTTGAAATACTTGGTTTTAATAAAACCATTTTTCACTCTTTTATTTATTTATAGAAATAAATAAACTACTTAACTTGATAAAAATATCTTTCCTCTTAATAAATTTGGAATTTCACATCCAAACTCTTTTAAAACAATTATTAAGATTTCACATAATTTTTCCCTATTTTAATTATTTAAATGTTTCAACAAATTTTTCCCTCATTAAATAAAAAGATGAATTTTCATTTTAAATCACTTTCATGTTCCCTCGTTACATTAAAAATATAAAATTGTAATGTAAATCAAATTCACGTTTTTATACGGCATTAAAAATTTGCAATATTAATGTAAAACAAATTCCATGTTTTATATGACATTAAAAAGTTGCATTTTTAATTTAAAAAAAAATTCATGACTTTATATTAAAATAAAGAATAACTTTTATTTAAAACATTTTCATATTCTTACGTTACAATAAGAGAATAACTTTTTAGCGCTAACCATTTAATGTAAACTCATATTCCTAAATAAAAGGATTAACTTTTTATATTGAAATATGTTTCATGTTCTTACTTTTAATAAAAGATTAACTTTTATTTTCTAGGCATATTTCATAAATTTCACTTTACTAAAAGATTAACCTTTATTTTATACATATTTCATATTCTTATCTTATATTTACGTTAAAATGTAAATTAAAAATACTATGTTAAGTTTCATTCTCTTATTTACATTCTAAAATGTAAATTAAATTGCAATGTCAAAATCTCTTCTTTTATTTACATTAAAAATGTAAATTAAATTGCAATGTCAAAATCTCTACTTTTATTTACATTAAAAATGTAAATTAAATTGCAATGTCAAAATCTCTTCTTTTATTTACATTAAAAGTGTAAATTAAATTGCAATGTCAAAATCTCTTCTTTTATTTACATTAAAAATGTAAATTAAATTGCAATGTCAAAATCTCTTCTTTTATTTACATTAAAAATGTAAATTAAATTGCAATGTCAAAATCTCTTTTTTTATTTAGATTAAAAATGTAAATTAAATTGCAAATCTTATTTTGACAATTTCTTTTCCAAATTGGAATGAGACCCAAACAATTTACCATATAATTATAATTATACGGTTTTCATACATCCCATGTTATTCTAGACTAATGATAAATCATTAAAAGCATCCAATCATCCAAAGTGTATATTTGTACTGCATAGCGTCAAATAAGTAACGCTTATAACTAATCACAAGGGCAAAGTGTAATTATCAACCCAAGTCCCGTGTGGGGTTTCAACCAACTAACATTCAAATAATATATATAATTATTTGTGCATTTGGGCGATGTGTGAAAATTATCAACCCAATCAACAAATACAAGTTAGATAACTTGTACATGGCAGTGTAACATTAATTTTTAACAATTCTATAAGAATCAATATTAATGATATACGTTGCATACAACTAAAATTTACATAACAAAACAAATCATATCAAGACATAACATAACGTACAACACAACATACATGCATCAGATAATTTCAAACAATTATTTCACCACAGGCATTTAAATCACATTCATTTATAATAATAAATAAATATGATAAAAGTTTTTGAGTGAGAAAAGAGTTCTCACCTTGGTTTGTACATTGTCGGTGTTTAAATGTTCGGACCCAATTTTGGCACAAAATTGAACTTGCTCCAAATTTGGCAAAATTAGTGTCTATGCGAAGATCTCGACTCACTGATCGCAGCAAACCCTGTTTTGCGCGATTTCGAGTTCGTTATAACAAGTTATGAATTTCTGAAGTTTGAACGAATTAAATAATTAATTAAAATTACCGAAAATACCCAAAAATTCAACTTCCTCCAAATTGGACGAATTTAGTATCCACGTGAAGCTCTTGTCGCCACGATCACAGCGGATCTGAAATCATCAGATTCTGAGTTCGTATGAGAGAGATATACAATTTCAAAGTTTGAATTACAAAACTACCCAAATCTCGGTCAAACCTGAGCTCGCTACCTTTGACCGCATTTTTCTCCCTCCTCCGACATCTGATTGACCTGAAACCACCGCTATCCTCTTCGTCTTCGAGAGGCGCACCCACACTCCAAGCCACCGCCGCCGTTGATGCTCTGATCGCCGGAATTTCGCCAGAAAGCGTAATTCGCCTCGCGGGCCCCACAGGCCACACCTCTTATCCAAATGACCTTAAAATTTCTGAGCACGTTCTCCTTGTGTAGACGAAGAACTTTCGTGTTCGGCACTTCGCCTGATTCTTCCCGGATTGGCCAGAAATTGATCATCTATGTTCTGAGCTCGCCGTAATTTCTGTTTTGCTCCAATTCAGTTTTTTCTGGATTTCTGTGCCCTTCCATCGACTTTCTGACAAAACTTTCTGCAGCAAAATTGTAGATCTTTGTCTCCTCTACAATTTCTTCCATTACACCATCCTCCAATTCTTCACGGTTTGGCCAGATAACACCAAAATCCGAAACTGACTTTTAGCAATCAAACTCAGATCCCGGCGAATCCGTGCGACGATCGGTCTTGAATTTTTCGTGGTAGATAGAGGATACGAAGATGAACAAAACCCAGAAAAGGTTTGGTCTAATTTTATTCTCATTTGGAGTTATAAATTATTTAGTTTTAGGGTCTTTTTTGCAAAGAATATTTTTAGAGTGGAGGCCATGTAATATGAAGAAAATGAAGATGGAGGAGGCTATGTTATGTTTAGGGTTCAGATAATGACTGTTAAAAGATAATAGATAGGTAGGTTATAAACTCAATTAGGCCCAATTACCCTTATGTACATATATTAATACATTTTTTTGTCCGATTTTCGTAGTTTGCTAACACCTACGAATTCCATTGTAATTGAAAATTGAAACATAAATATTCCTTGACATTACGGATTTAAAGAAACTGGTTTCGTCATTTTCCGAGTTCGTATGAATTAATAATGAATTTTTAAAGTTTGAAAATTGACCGTTTTCACTGAAAAATCAATTATAATTACATATTAATTCTAAAAATTCCTTCTAGCTTTGTTTTGACGATACGAACCCAACAAAATTAATTTCGTTGAATTTGAAGACCGTTTGCAAAACTTCACGTTTCAAGGTGTATATATTTTACATTTAAAAATATATTTTTATATGAATAATTTTCAAAACTCAAAATATATAAGTGCTTATACATTTTCAATGTAGAAACTTCATTTTGAACTCAATGGAAGTGGTTTCGAGTCCAAATTTATTCGTATGCAAAAAGTAGCAGTTTTGACCTTTATATATTATATATAAATTTCATAGCGACCTTTCTAAATTTTAAACTAGGCATAACTTTTGATTCCCATTATGAAATTTCAATTTTTCAGATTCGTTAGAACGATATTTTTAAATAGATTCTAATATTTTTGGTTTCACCAAAATCCGTTAAATTTTGCATCCTGTACGGTCAATCAAAGTTTAAGTTTGACTTTTCAAACTACCGCGTTATTTCTAACTCCTTTTATATCTAAAATTAAATTATTCATTCTAACTTCGATCTAAGTCAATTTTTTTTCATTATTATTTTAAATAAATTATTTTAAATATCAAAACCCATTAAAATAACTTAAAATAAATTTTTAAATTTACCCCAAAATTCAGGGTTGTTACAGTCTCCCCCACTTAAGAACTTTTCGTCCTCGAAAAGGAACGAAGCTAAAAGTTGTTTACTTAATTAACTCAATATTCATTCTAATCAATTTTCAATTCAGTTCAATACTGAATTCAATCTAGTTAAATGTATCATTCTATTATAAATTGGTTTTGTTAATTACCATTTCAATAATTTTATTAGTTAAACTAATAATCAAACATCATGACCAGCAGTCAATTAGGTGATTAACTTTTCAAACATGTATAGCTTTAATATACATAGATAAAAATCATATTTTTAGTGCAAATCACGACAAATAACCCTATCTAGTTTTGGTTCTCATACCAGTCAATTGGAAATATATAGATATCTCACTTTCGAAACTCGAACATAAACACTGATGACGCTAGCAATCATCAGGATCATCTCTGGGCGAGTAGAGTGTGATTCTATATCTACCCAGTATATTAAAACTTCGAATATCCGTTAATTACTCGTCTATTCAAAATCTTTATATACTCGATTGTCCAAATAAAATATAATAATATATCAAATACGTATTTTTAAGATAAAAATTTTCAAAATATTAAATTTGTTTTCTTATTTATTTTAAAGAAAATAATACTCTTCACACTCGTTCTAGGATACTTCTGATCCTATCTCTAACGAGTTATTCTTATTGGATATTACTAATCCAATCTCTGATGAATTCTTTCGTTCGGTTCTAATATGTTTTGCTCTCGAGCTATGTAAACCAAAGCTCTGATACCAAAATGAAACGACCCAAAATTCCCCTTGCGGAAAACCTCGGATTGTTTTGAGAACAACACGCATCAGAACACAAATAAAAGAACATTTCCATTACTGTTGCAACAGTTTACATCAGAGTACAAGAATAAGATCATAAATAAATGAAAATACAATATCAGAGATTTACAATTTACAATGCAGCGGAAAATATAATATAAATGCGTAGCGGAAGACTAATATGCTCTGGACACAGCTTTAGGCTTCGATCCAGGATCCTGCTAAAGAGATAAATATCTGCAAAACAAGCTACTCGACTGCCCGTGTGGAAAAATATAGGCACTCGAGTTTGCGAAGATGGAAACAAACAACGGGTCAGTCATGGGACTAGTATGAGAATTCTTAACTAATTTAACTGGTAGCAATAAGGCAAATCCAAAGACCACGCCGATAACGCGGAACGGGTTTATTCCAATGGATTGTCGTGCATAATTTAAAGTGACAGAACAAACAAATAAGTAAATCGTAAAACAACGCAAACCAAAGGATAGAGTTTTACCTTATGGTGATTAAACATGCTTGGTCCGATAAAAATGAATTCAATATTATCATTAGTGTATATATGTTTCAAAACATTTCAAAATAAATGTATCAATCCTAGGAAGCATAGCTACCATATACTATGCCTCCGTACTAGTAATACAATCAAGTCCATAGGGTCGTATTTGGAATTTGGTTTCCATTATGAGTCAAGGCTAGGGAGGAGCTCCTTCCGATTCGAGACACTCTAGCTAATGTCTTAGGATCCCCCGCAGTGAACCCTTGGAAAGCTGCAAGGCCGGTCCACACAAACAACTTTGTGGATTAGTTATTCATGAACACACGTTTCCCGATCCTATAGGACCTATCATCCGAGGCGCCTCATTCCATCATCCACATAAGTAAAATATTAGCCAGTTTAAGCACTGACACTACTTCTAGCTAGAAAGAAGCGTGCTGCTCTCCCTGCGTTCCCTTCTCCCGTTTTAGACTCCACCGGGTTGTGAGGCTCGTGAAGTTACGCTATACACAAAGCTATGCTAATTAAAGTTGTGCTTTGATCATCCACAAGGCCCTGCTTTTCAACAAAAGCCTTGATCATTGCATCTAAGCATGCCACATCGTCAATCCATACCAAGTATTTAATCGTCTACTAAAATATGTAAAATGGGTGTTAAGCAAAAAGAAAAAATTCTCCGCCGCCAACATTTACACATTCAGCAGGGATCAATAACTATAATATATAATGGAGTACGATGTCAGACACACAATCCATTTAAAATTCCATTTTGGGTCTGAACGAAACCGTATCCGGTAGGTCTCCACGTACATCTGGATGACCAATAATTCCATTGTCTTGGCTGTACATCCATTCAAGATATAAATAATCATCCATTCGATGTGGAAATTTCCCGGTCTTCAATAATCATCTTCATCGTCCACCTTCAATCGTCCTATGAATTATTCAGAATGGGTTAAACCCAGTCTTTCTGAATAATTTGCGCAATTTAAAATTATGTGCTCTAAACACAACCAACGCCTCATTCCAATCCAATTTAAGATATATAAAAAAAACTATATTTAGTTTTAGTCCTCTAAAATCCTTATTTATTGATTATTTAACTTCCAAGAAACAATCTTGTCATTAACTGGGTTAAAGAACAAATGTCGCTCAAACATCATTCACGATAAACCCAAAATCATATTTCAATTAATTCCAATTTAATGTATTAAATTGAAAACTTCTCTTTAGAATATTTCATTAAATATTAATTAAAAGATTAATAAATTACAAATCATCACTTCATCGTTAATTGGGGTTTTAAGAACTAATGTCATTTAAAACTTTTTTCACGGTCAACCCAAATCAACTTCCAATTAATGTTAATATTGGAAAATTCATATATATATTTTTCTTTTCTTTCCCTTAATTAAAATGTCATTCCTTTCTTAAATTCCAATCTAATTTATTCACTTGAAATACTTGGTTTTAATAAAACCATTTTTCACTCTTTTATTTATTTATAGATATAAATAAACTACTTAACTTGATAAAAATATCTTTCCTCTTAATAAATTTGGAATTTCACATCCAAACTCTTTTAAAACATTTATTAAGATTTCACATAATTTTTACCTATTTTAATTATTTAAATGTTTCCACAAATTTTTTCCTCATTAAATAAAAAGATGAATTTTCATTTTAAATCACTTTAATGTTCCCTCGTTACATTAAAAATATAAAATTGTAATGTAAATCAAATTCACGTTTTTATACGGCATTAAAAATTTGCAATATTAATGTAAAACAAATTCCATGTTTTACATGACATTAAAAAGTTACATTTTTAATTTAAAACAAATTTCATGATTCTATATTAAAATAAAGAATAACTTTTATTTAAAACATTTTCATATTCATACGTTACAATAAGAGAATAACTTTTTAGCGCTAACCATTTAATGTAAACTCATATTCCTAAATAAAAGGATTAACTTTTTATATTGAAATATGTTTCATGTTCTTCTTTTTAATAAAAGATTAACTTTTATTTTCTAGGCATATTTCATAAATTTCACTTCAATAAAAGATTAACCTTTATTTTATACATATTTCATATTCTTATCTTATATTTACATTAAAATGTAAATTAAAAATACTACGTTAAGTTTCATTCTCTTATTTACATTCTAAAATGTAAATTAAATTGCTATGTCAAAATCTCTTCTTTTATTTACATTAAAAATGTAAATTAAATTGCAATGTCAAAATCTCTTCTTTTATTTACATTAAAAATGTAAATTAAATAAATTAAATTGCAAAGTCAAAATCTCTTCTTTTATTTGCATTAAAAATGTAAATTAAATTTTAATGTCAAAATCTCTTCTTTTATTTACATTAAAAATGAGAATTAAATTACAATATCAAAATCTCTTCTTTTATTTACATTAAAACTGTAAATTAAATTGCAAATCTTATTTTGACAATTTCTTTTCCGAATTGGAACGAAACCCAAACGATTTACCATATAATTATAATTATACGGTTTTCATACATCCCTTGTTATTCTAGACTAATGATAAATCATTAAAAACATCCAATCATCCAAAGTGTATATTTGTACTGCATAGCATCAAATAAGTAACGCTTATAACTAATCAGAAGGGCGATGTGTAATTATCAACCCAAGACCCGTGTGGGGTTTCAACCAACTAACATTCAAATAATATATATAATTATTTGTGCATTTGGGCGATGTGTGAAAATTATCAACCAAATCAACAAATACAAGTCAGGTAACTTGTACATGGCAGTGTAACATTAATTTTTAACAATTCTATAAGAATCAATATTAATGATATACATCGCATACAGCTAAAATTTACATAACATCACAAATCATATCAAGACATAATATAACGTACAACACTACATACATACATCAGATAATTTCAAACAATTATTTCACCACAAGCATTTAAATCACATTCATTTATAATAATAAATAAATACAGTAAAAGTTTTTGAGTGAGAAAAGAGTTCTTACCTTGGTTTGTACTTTGTCGGTGTTTAAATGTTCAGGCCCAATTTTGTCACAAAATTGAACTTGCCCCAAATTGGGCAAAATTAGTGTCTATGCGAAGGTATCGACTCATTGATCGCAGCAAACCCTGTTTTGCGCAATTTCGAGTTCGTTACAACAAGTTATGAATTTCTGAAGTTTGAACGAATTAAATAATTAATTAAAATTGTTGAAAATACCCAAAAATTCAACTTCCTCCAAATTGAACGAATTTAGTATCCACGCGAAGTTCTCGTCGCCACGATCGCAGCGGATCTGAAATCATCAGATTCTGAATTCGTATGAGAGAGATATACAATTTCAAAGTTTGAATTACAAAACTACCCCAAATCTCGGTCAAACCTGAGCTCGCTACCTTTGACCGAACTTTTCTCCCTCCTCCGACCTCCGATTGACCTGAAACCACCGCCATCCCCTTCGTCTTCGAGAGACGCACCCACGCTCTAAGCCGCCGCCACCGTTGATGCTCTGATCGCCGGAATTTCGTCAGAAAGCGAAATTCTCCTTGCGGGCCCCACAGGCCACACCTCTTATCCAAATGACCTGAAAATTTCTGAACACCTTCTCCTTGTGTAGATGAAGAACTTTCGTGTTCGGCCCTTTGCCTGATTCTTCCCGGATTGGCCGGAAATTGATCATCTATGTTCTGAGTTTGCCGGAATTTCTGTTTTGCTCCAATTCAGTTTTTCTCGATTTCCGTGCCCTTCCATCGACTTTCTGACAAAACTTTCTGCAGCAAAGTTGTAGATCTTTGTCTCCTCTACAATTTCTTCCATTACACCATCCTCCAATTCTTCACGGTTTGGCCAGAAAACACCAAAATCCGAAACTGACTTTTTGCTATCAAACTCAGATCTCGGCGAATCCGTACGACGATAGGTCTTGAATTTTTTGTGGTGGATAGAGGATTAGAAGATGAACAAAACTCAGAAAGGGTTTGGTCTAATTTTGTTTTGATTTGGAGTTATAAATTGTTTAGTTTTAGCGTCTTTTATGCAAAAAATATTTTTAGAGTGGAGGCCATGGAATATGAAGAAAATGAAAATGGAGGAGGCTATGTTATGTTTAGGGTTCAGCTAATGGCTGTTAAAAGATAATATATAGGTAGGTTATAAACTCAACTAGGCCCAATTACCCTTATGTACATTTATTAATACATTTTTTGTCCGCTTTTCGTAGTTTAAAAATTCGTGCTAACACCTACGAATTCCATTGTAATTGAAAATTGAAACATAAATATTCCTTGACATTACGGATTTAAAGAAACTAGTTTCGTCATTTTCCGAGTCCGTATGAATTAATAATGAATTTTTAAAGTTTGAAAATTGACCGTTTTCGCTGAAAAATCAATTATAATTACATATTAATTCTAAAAATTCCTTCTAGCTTTGTTTTGACGATACGAACCCAACAAAATTAATTTCGTTGAATTTGAAGACCGTTTGCAAAACTTCACTTTTCAAGGCGTATATATTTTATATTTAAAAATATATTTTTATATGAATAATTTCTGAAACTCAAAATATATAAGTGCTTATACCTTTTCAATGCAGAAACGTCATTTTGAACTCAATGGAAGTGGTTTCAAGTCTAAATTCATTCGAATGCAAAAAGTAGCATTTTTGACCCTTATATATTATATATAAATTTCATAGCGACCTTTCTAAATTTTAAACTGGGCATAACTTTTGATTCCAATTATGAAATTTCAATTTTTCAGATTCGTTAGAAAGATATTTTTAAATAGATTCTAATATTTTTGGTTTCACCAAAATCCGTTAAATTTTGCATCCTGTACGGTCAGTCAAAGTTTAAGTTTGACTTCTCAAACTACCGTGTTATTTCTAACTTCTTTTATAACTAAAATTAAATTATTCATTCTAACTCCGATCTAAATCAATTTTTTATTATTATTTTAAATAAATTATTTTAAATATCAGAACCCATTAGAATAACGTAAAATAAAATTATAAATTTACCCCAAAATTCAGGGTTGTTACAGTCCAAGTGCATCTCACCGCATATATATTTGGCCAAGCCCCGTATTCTGTCCATTTTGTATTATTTGCCTAAATTACAATCTTTCCTATTTTACAATATGTTATCGTTGGCTTATAGCCTATATAAGCACCATATCATTGTACAAGAAATCATCAATTAATAAAAGGTTATTTCCTTCGTAATCTCGATAATGAGGAAGCTATTGATGCATTTTTCAAGTTAAAATCCTTTTTAACTAATCCTCTCATTCTTGCATTACCTGATTTCACTAAAGACTTTGTTATAGAATGTGATGCAAGTGGAACAGGTCTTGGGGTTGTCTTACACCTATTGCATACCTTAGTCAAGCACAACGAGGAAGGAATCTGCACCTCTCTACATATGAAAAGGAGCTGCTAGCACTTATTTTGGTTACAAAAAATGGTCTCAATATTTATGAGGTAGAAAATTTATTACACAAACAGACCATCAGAGCATACGACACCTTCTATCACAAAAGCTTACAATAGGCTTCAAGGTAAATGTCTTGCCAAATTACATGGCTATGACTACACTATAGTATACAAAAAAGGAAGAAAAACATCATTGCCGACAATCTTTCCAGAATTCATGATAGCCCAAAGCTTCATAATTTATCACTAATACATGCAAATCAATTGTTGAACTTAGAAAATAAATAAAACAAAGGCCTTTCTATCATTTAAAGAAAGAGAAAATCCTAACTAGAGGTGTTGTCTACACCAACTACAAACTGATTGATGACTTAATATTCTGCAAAGGAAAAATACTATTAGACCATAATCTCAGCTGTTGGATATAATCTTTTCTAAGTTTCACTCAATACCACTAGGGGGTCATTCAGGTGTAAAATAATAATAAAGAACATCAAAAAGGTATTCTACTGGAAATACATGGAAAGAACAATGGAAAATAATGTTAAACATTATGACATATGTAAAAAGGTAAAAATAGAATCCTTCACCAGGATTGCTACGACCATTGTTAATACCAGAGAACGTATAGACTGACTTACCCATGGATTTTATCACTCACTTACCTAAAAACAATGGACATGCTGTCATTTGTGTAGTGGTTGGCCGATTATCAAAGTACTCACATTTTTTTCCTCTCAAGCACCCCTTCACAGCTCAGCAAGTTGCACAAGTTTTCTTTCATGGAGTCATTGCCCGAATCAATAGTAAGCGATAGAGAGACAAAATTCTTAAGTAATTTTTAGAATGAGTTGTTCTCATTACAATGTTGTACATTAAAATTCAGCTCGACCTATCACCCACAATCATATGTTCAGACCGAAATAACAAACAAGATTCTAGAAATATACTTGATATATTTTGTTTCACATCAACCCAGTGGATGGGCCAAGTGGTTATCTCTAGCTGAATTTTGGTTTAATACTACATGGAAAGAATCAACAAAAATGACTCCTTATGAAATTATGTATGGAAGGCAACTACCTACTATTCTAACATATGTACCAAATACTGGAAAAGTACAACAAGTTGAGCAACAATAGTTCTCCAGAGACATTGTATTAACAATACTGAAAGACAACCTAAAGCTTGCTCAAGAAAAGATGCAAAAATTTGCAAACAAATACAGGAAGGAGTGTTTTGATGATGGTGACTGGGTTTATCTCAAGTTTAAAGCTTATAGACATATTACAGTGAGCATGGCAAAGACTACTAAGCTATATCCTAAATATTATGGGCCATTCAAAATAGGGTCTAGCTATTCGCACCCCATGATTTACTCTTCGCCCCCCGGATTTACCCTTTAACAACTGATTATATAACTTGCCTAATGTTGACATGTTGTACAATGATTAAAAATATTATCAGTCATATACATATGGGATGTTCGAGACTAAATTGCAATAAAATCAACATTGTATATGAGCATTAAAAAAAGAAAAATTAAATACAGAAGTTATAAATAATGATTTAAAAATTAAAACAATGATTAAAAATTTAAAAACAATACAATTAGCGATGTGTATCATTATGTGTTTTGAGACCGAGATGTTAACAGTTTACAATTTTTAATTAATTCAAACAAAATTTTAAAGGGGAGAGTATAGAAAAAACTACAAGTTCGAACTAGAAAAATAGTATTGAGAATGAAAATGCAATAAGGGCATTTTTGGATTAAATGGGGTGGGAAGAGGAAACCATGGGGTGCATATTTTATTTTCTAATCAGCGGGGGGTGAAGAGCAATTACCGGGGTGTTTTGGGCGGTCGACCGTTTTATTGCTGTAGACCAGAGGACCTCGGTCCACAGTCTAGATCACTCTGCACTCTTTCCCGGTCGGAGCCTGGACCATTTGGGCTTTTTCTGTGACTTTTCAATTCCCCAAATATACATATTTTAGCAACAAAGATATGATATTGTTTTGTGCATTCGTGTTATACTTTGATGATAGATTTTAACATATTTCTAACACGACTCAAAGTAAAAAACCTTATCTCTATGAAATAATCTTCATTGCACCTTTATATGTTGGCATTGATCAAAATCTTGTCTCAACATTCTTCCCTTTTTTGATTGATGACAACACCTTGGATTTCCTCCCTCTAAATATAAAGCTCCCCCTGAATTTCTGCAACATTTGTTAGTTCATAATATAAATAATCTTACCTTTTGATTCCTGCATTAACAAATGTTAGCACACATATACTATTACCATGTTAAGCACATAATTTTAAATTATAGTATATGTAACATGAATGATATGAATAATAATAAGAGAAAATATTTCTCCCCCTTTGTCATCGATTAAAAAGAATAAATACCATAATAAGCACAGCAATCGAGAGTAGTTGAGAATACAAATAATTATAGCACCTTTAGGGGATATTGAATCATGTGATTTTCTGATAAGCTGAGTTTTCAAAGATATTTAGAGATACCGAATAACCTTCTCTTTGTTGTGATGTACCTGCAAAAAATAACAATATAACATATATAGTTTTGGTACCCACTTGCTTTGTTTGGGTCCATGGGTTAGATGGAAGGTAACCATACCCAAGAGGGTTTAATGGAACCTTTAAAGATAAAATTTTCATTATTAACTACTGAATCAAAATAATCATTAATATATTTTTCTCTGTTTTTCCAACTTACAGGAACCCAAATACTTAAGTAATTTCTAGTGATATTCCTTTTCATACTTCTATATTTATTATAAATACCACTAGTCATATAAGTATTCGAATTTCTATAATTATTGGGTCTTGGATGTGCATTAGTACTAGTAGTGATATTCTTATTGTACATAAAAGTATATCTAGTACTATTTCTATGATTGGTTTTATTATATCGTATACCAGTTTTATCTTGTAAAGGTCTAGAGTAGGATAAAAAATCATTAAAATCATTTTGACCTTTACTAAATTTCGCGAACTTATTTGTATATTTTTCAAATTCGATTCCAAAGTCGCAAGTGACATTTCCAAAGGAAATTTTGTTATTACCAATTTCCTTTTTTAATTCGAATTTTTTTTAGTTCAAAGTACCGTTCTCAGTTTTGAGACCAAAAATTTGAGATTTTGAATTAAAAGGAGATTGTAATTTTTCAAAATTTTCTTTTGTGTCAAAAATTTCATTTTGCAAAAAATTATTCACCTTTAAAATCTCATATTCTTTAAATAATTCTTAATTCTTTTCAGTTAAAGCTCCATTCTCTTTTTCAAGAGACAAAATTAAAGAACTTGAATTATTTAAAGAATCTTCTAATAATATATTTCTATTTTGCAAAAGATCGATTTCCTTTAAAAGAACATTATTTTTATCTTCTAGTCGCTCATTTTATTTTTGAAGGAAATCTTTTTGAGAAACAAGCTCTTCTAAGGTGTTTTCAAAACATTTGGCTTGTTTTACCAAATGATTGTTTTCTTCTTTTAATTTGGAATTTTCTTGCTCGTAATTTTTTGACATAGCTAAAATGACTTTATTGAGTTTCAATAATTTTTCATGGTCTAACAAAAGATCTTTATATAATGAATCTGTACATACCGATTGTGATCTGAGTTTAGCCATGAGACACTTGTTTCCTTGCTCTCCTGATTCTGCTTTGTTGCTCTTCCATTTTCTACTTCCCTAACTAGATTTCTTTATAGCCATTTGTTCTAGGATGTTGTTATGATCTCTAGAACGCCAGGCTCCGATACCAATTGAAAGAGTCGGTATACGACTTTAAGCAGGATCAGTAATATGGATATGCGGAATGTATGTGATAAATTAACTTGTATATTTACAATAGTTATGCAAATAAATATGAGATAGTGAAATATATCACAAATAAAAAGCAGTAAAGTAAAGTAATAACACCAGGGTTTTTTATACTGGTTTAGAGCACCGTCCTACGTCCAGTCCCAGAACTCTTTCTAGATTTTCACTAATCAACCACCTCGCTTCACCAGGAGGAACAGGTTCACAATACAACACTTGATTTCATGGGCTACAAGCTTACCCACTTGATTTCACGGGCCAAAAGCTTACCCACTTGATTTCATGGGCCACAAGCTTACCCGCCTGATTTGAATGGCTACAGGCTTACCGGAATTTCAATACAAAGTAGTTGATGATTGACTATATATTGTGTCTTCAATACACAGACTAGTCACTTATAGTACACCCTTCCTATAATCTTATCCTCGAGTATATACTTTGAATGCGTAGATTTAAGGAAGTAAAATGCTTGTTGAATCAAATGATATTAAATTGATTCGAGGATTCAACAATTATTTGAAATTTGGAGAGCTTTCGTTTTGCAAAGAGTATGAAAATGCAATTCAGAAATTAGAGAGGATATAGAATGATTCCGTGATTGTAAAACAAGTTTGAAGTTATTTATATAATAGTAGAAAGGCAGTAATTCTTCATGAAGAGTTTCTATAAAAAGTTATGTCCATTTCCTTTGATTATTGAATAGAAATCTCTTCACAAATAGAAGCAACCTTTCAGAAAAAGCTTGCTGTTTGAAAACGGTCGACAGGTCAAAAATCATCGGTCGACAGGTTGAATTTAAAAAACCCAGAAAAATAGCCGTTATTTGCAAAAACACACAGACCGGTCGACTGGTCCGTATTCACCGGTCGACTGGTTCGGGTGAGAAAAGTTTTGTTTCCAAAACAGAAACATGAACGGTCGACTGGTGGTAGTTCGGGCGGTCGACCATTTTATTGCTGTGGACCGGAGCACCTCGGTCCACAGTCTAGATCACTCTGCACTCTTTCCCGGTCGGAGGCTAGACAGTTTGAGCTTTTTCTGTGACTTTTCAATTCCTCAAATATACAAATTTCAGCAACGAAGATATGATATTGTTTTGTGCATTCGTGTTATACTTTGAGGATAGATTTTAACATATTTCTAACACGACTCAAAGTAAAAAACCTTATCTCTATGAAATGATCTTCATTGCACCTTTATATGTCGACATCGATCAAAATGTTGTCTCAGCAGCTTTCAAATTTTGATATGAATTATATATTGACAAATTTTATTCCAGATCTGAGCAAGATAAGGAGCCTGAGCAAGAAACTGTTACTGAAGCTGCAGGTCGTACTACTTCAATCGAAAAATTCGCTTCTACTGATTTTTCTGAATTTTGCCGTACACTTAGAAAGGTAGTTCAACCTTTTTTTTCTTAGTAACACTTAGTCTTACGCCGGTAAATTGTGCTCCAAAAAAAGGGGAACATAGTAGATTTTTACTGATAAAAACTCCAGTCAATGCAAATATGTCGGCATATATTCTTCTTTATATGTTAGCGTGTTCCTGAAAAGCATATTTAACTATTTAGTTTTTCCACATTTGGTTGCAGCTTGTTATAGATGTTAATCTTGTTGTATCTGTTGAGGCTATTCAAGCAATCAGCAATCTTGCTCGAGGTTTAAGAAATCATTTTGCTGGAAGTTCATATTTCTTGTTGCCTGTGCTAATTGTAAGAATATTGGATGTTTTAATTAGAACATATGTGGACCTTCTCTAAAATATATGCTAATTCTGCATCAAGAATTTAATACTCAGTGCATCAAGAATTTAGTATCAAAGAAAATTGTAAACATGAAAAATCATTCTTCACATTATCGTGCTACTCAGTTTGTGTGTTAAGATTAACTGTTGTATATGTTTTTTGCATCATCCAGTATAGTTGCATACGTGTTTGTCTCCGATATATGGCATATGTTCATGTTGGGACTAACCTCATATGAAAATAATAATAATAATAATAATAATACAAAGAGGACCTGTACATATAAGTGCACATGTGTGTACACACACATTTGCAAACAATGAAGGAACCTCTTATATTTATTGTCAATTGTAATTGGTTTTGTAACACATTATTGGAGCTGGCATAATATTTATATGTTAATATTAACCAGCGCATTCATTCTCTGTTATAAGATTTAAATATCCATACGTTTGGCTTATGTTACATACGCCAGTCAGTCTTGCCGTGGAAACATAATTAAATAAACGACTTTTCATCTTGGCATTTGTTTTTTTAGACATAAGTTGTTTTCTTCTAGTTATGTCTATATTTAATCTACTCATATTTCCTCTTTTACCAGGAAAAAATGAAGGAAAAAAACAAGTTGCATAAGAAGCATTTACCCAAACCCTTCAGACAATGCATAAATCTGGTTGTGTAGCGCTTGTTGACATAACTGCAGGTAAATATTTATTCAAATTTCAACAACCAATTTGATATTTTGAAAAGAAAAATAGCTACTTTGGCTCCATTGGAGTTTTGTAGGCCTAATTAGAACGGTTATGATTGTTACTGATTGTAGCGGTTTTGATTGGCTTATATGGAAAAAAATACTACCAAGCGAAGCATTAAACTACCTTCGTTTAGATGTTAATTCATGAATGTTTATATTCTCATTACTTGGGGGCTATGTTCAAACTTGTCATAGTTACGATTATATTTTCTTTATCTGATTCTAGCAAACTGCTTTTATTGTCATGTAGGTATCAAAGTTGTTGTGAAAAATAAAGTCCCACTTGTTAGGTCACTAACATTAAACTGGGTCTCTTATTGCATCGAAACAAGTAATAAAGCAGTTGTTTTGAAGTTGCGTAAGGATTATGTTCCTATATGTATGGAGGTCAACTAATATCTAATTAATAATTCACTTGATAATTTATCGCTTAAATGGTACCTTAGCATGTCAATTCTGTATTAAATTTTGTAGTGCTTAAATGATGGGACTCCAGAAGTGAGGGATGCATCTTTTGCTGTTCTAGCAGCAATAACCAAGGTATTTTTGTATTCAAAGACATATAGGTACATCAAGAAAATTCGTTTAATTCAAAAATAGTCGTTATTCTTACTATTTTACGTTCAATATTTTAGATGGTTAGTATGCGGCCCTTGGAAAGATCGTTAGAAAAATTAGATGAAGGAAGAAAAAGCTTTTAGAAATTATTGGAAGTTCTAGTGGTGTTGTAGTAACTGAAGCTGGGAGAGGTGAATTATCGTAAGTTGCTTAATAACATAGTGCAACATGTATAATATCCCATGTCATTATGATGACAGGACAACCCCGTAATTCTAGACGGAGCCTTTCCAGTCATGAGGTTAGTTTTATTTTTCAGGTATTGGACTGGAAGCCTCGAAGATTATATCTATCTTGAAGTCAATGAATGTGAGGAGGATTATGGTAGCCGGGGACAATTGGGGTACTGCTATCTTGAAGTCAATGAATGTGAGGAGGATTATGGTAACCATGGACAATTGGGGTACTGCTAAGGCGGTTGCACTGGAAGTTGGAATTGATAGTGTTGTTGCTGAAGCTAAACCATATCAGAAAGTTCAGAAAATAAATGAAATTCAGGTATAGGAGATCCGTGTTTTTTTTCTTTTTTTGGTGTGTAGTTAAATTTTACTGTGTCTCATTCATTTAGAGTAGTCACGTGTACATCTTCTATACTAGATCAAAATGTTAATTCAAAAACCATATGACAAAAGATAGTACATACACCATTTTTGGGTAGATGTATTAGTTTGTCATGTTGTACACATGCTAGGAAATATTAGACTGTATCAAGCCTTCTTATCTTGCTCAGTCAAAATTTCACCTAGTAACTTGCAACACTGAATATTATTTGTACTTTAGAAGATTGGGTTGACTGTAGCGATGGTCGGAGATGGAATAAAATTGGTAATCTATTGGTTTTGTGAGTTTTGGAGGCAGATGGAAAACAGTTTGTAAATGAACGACAAATTGTGAGTTTTGGCTTTCCGTTCCATGTTAGATATATGGTTTATGGAGGATAACATAATTAACAGCAGAAAGCACTCTTTCTGTAGAATCTACATTTCAGTTCTTGCTTCTGCTTGCTTGTTTCTGCTTGTTACGCTCTGCTTGACATGCTCTTTTTGATAGGTCTCATGGAATCTTTTATGCTTTTCACTCTTGCTTCCTTTTGCTTATTGCAACAACTAAGGTATTAATATTTAACACATGCAATGATTCTATCCCTATTGTATTATTGTTTTCAAAATTATCTATGTTTGTGCTACTGCTGTATGATTCTATCCCTGGTGTATTAATATTTATTACATCAATTTTTTGGAAATCCAATTTGTCATCAAACGTTGTTCTCTCCAGAACTACTGCTAATAAAATTGAGATGACATCTCTAACACTGTTTCATTTTCCATTTTAATTTTGTTTCTTGCATTTTTCTTTGTTATAAGACGTAACTTATGCTTGTGAATTGCAGGTTCTAGAAGTTGGACGAGCTTACATACTAAAGACTAAGTGACTTTTCATGTAACCTTGTTTTAAAACGATATTTGTACAGTACGTATGTTGATTTATTTCTATATTTATTAGTGGACTTATTAACTATGACTTTGTAATTAAAATCAAACATGCATTTGGTATTAATTTTTTGCTATTGACAGCTTTATCTTGTGAGTTTACTGCTTAATTGTTTGAATCGTGCACAAATTAAATAAGAGATTTGCTATATAAAGATCGTAGCCGAAATATGTGCAATATATTAAAACTATTAATAGCGGAAAATTGCACCTATGGAAATAAAAGCTGAAATGATATGTAAAAAAATAAATAGTGTGGAAAAACTTTCCATAGCATTGAATGTATGCAACGAAAACACTGAAAACGTTATATATACTACAAATATTCACAGCGGAAAACTCCTCTTACGGAATCAAAATGTGAAATGCTATGTAAAATGTAAACCATGTAGAAAACTTTTCATATCACTAAATACGAGCTATGAAAATAGTGATAATGCTATAAAAAAAGTGAGTATTTAACATAGTAAGGTCTGAATGCTATATATCATTGGGAAATTCAATAATAGCGGATATTTTTTAAAACCAAAACGGAAAACATTTTTCATAGTAATGAATATGTGCTATGAAATTATTGATAACGTTATAGAAAAATAAGCTGAGATTTTAGTAAGTAAATATAATTGCAAGGTCTGAACGCTATGTAAAACATTTCATGATGGTGAACGTACGCTATAAAATGTATAATACTATAGCGTTTAGATTTGAGCTATAAGATATACCAGGGCTATTATAACATGTCGTTATATAGCATCGTCACCAATGCTATAGTAACCTATTATAGTGTTTTTCACGTGCTATTTAAAGGTAAATCTGTTGCAGTGAAATAACAACCTCAGAGGAAGGCAAATGGGAGTGCCCTCTGATCAGGAAAAGGGGCAGGTCCCTCCAGGAAGAGACCCAATAACGGTAGGCAAGGTGGCCGGAATAACGGCCAGGCCCCAACCGAACCAAGGAGGCTCGGCCCTTACCAAACCCAAGAGACATACACCCCACTAATGAGGACCTAGAAACAATTTACTTGGAGACATGCAACACTTTGCCATACAAGAAGCCGCACACCAGGGTATCGACCGACCTCGAAAAGAATACGGGAAGATACTGAGAGTACCACGACGTGTATGGGCATAACACCAATGAATGTCGCCATCTCAGGGATGCAATTGAGAAGCTCGTCTGCGAGAAGCGACTTGAGCAATACATCCAAGAACCTTTCCCTCCCGAAGAAAATCCAAAACCCTCGACACCAGCGCCTCAGGCAGCCGCCAAGCCAGCTCCAGGGCCATCCAATTCGAGGCGAGGGATCGTGATAAACACCATATGCGGCGGACCTTACCCTACACATGATAGCTTTCGAAAAATGGAAGAGTATGTAAGTTCCATGAAGCACGCTACTTATGAGGCTTTCTCTGCTCCCGACGAATCCGTCCCATCCAAGGTCCAAAAAACCATGTGGGACGACATTGTTTCCGTAAAAGAGATTCTACGGGGGTTGAGATATCGACCATTGATCCACTAGTTATCACAGCCCAAATCGGTGCTGCTTCTGTCCGAAAAGTATTAATTGACTCTGAAAGCTCGGTCAACATCATAGTCAAAGCCGCTTACGACCAGATGAAATTAGAGGCAAAGGATCTCAAGCCATGCTATGCCTCGATCCACGGCTTCAACAGAGCTTCCAGTTGCCCGATAGGTGTCATTGACCTACCTGTCGAGCTCAGGAATGGGGACCGAAGCCGAGTCTGAATACTCACCTTCATGGTTATTGACATCATCTCCCCGTACAACGCCTTCTTCGGACGACCTTTTCTCACAGAATTTCGGGTCTGCATGTCACCATGATCCCTCCTAATGAAATTTCCGATAGAAAACGGGATTGGAACAGTTAGAGGCGACCAAGTAAATGCTAGAGAATGTTACGCAATAGAATGGAAGAATGCGCACAATAAGGACAAGGGCAAAGCAGTGCCCACACCTTTTTGCGCCAAGACCACCTCCGCATAGCAATCAGTGGTGTTTGAGCCCTGGCTCAGGCGCCACTGCCGTCTTTTCGATGACCTCGACCTACAGAAGGACGAAGAACCCGAATACGAAAGGGCTACTTTAGTCGAACCCACAGTGGATGTTCCAGTCAATCCCGACGACCCATCAAGAGTCTAGAAGCTAATGTAATGAGATATCATGAGATGGCTCAACTTGTAACCTTTTGTGATCAATAATATTCCAACAATGCTTCAAAGTGGATGTAGGCTCCTCACAAGGCCGAACCACTATAAATCTCTTGTGTTATTTACTGCTTTCCACTCCTGTCTATACAACCAGATAAATTGTCCATGTAGTTGGAATCTTTGGTGTTTACGACATTTTTCGTCGTCAACATATGCACAACGTGGGAGACCATTATTTGACATTGCTATGGTCATTCGTCTTTTACGACCGATAAGAGCATAGTTTATGCGGGATTGCACTCGATTAGACCTTTGCCTTTGGAATCATCTTCACCCATGGGTGGCTATCATTTGTTTGTATGGAAACGTAGCTGATTTTGATTTTGTTCCTGATGATCTGTATCCAAATATAACCTTTTTGAAGGTATACATTAGAGATGCTTCTCAAGATCATGGCTAGTGGCTTGCTAATTACTTCATTGTCATCGGGCTGGACTATGCAGGGTTTTGGCATAGATCGTACAATCCATCATGTACGGCTCATTTCATCCATGTTATAGCAATTTATTTGGTTGGACCCTTAGTGATTCGCCTAAGTGTTTTACCCTTAATATTGTCAGATATGAGAGAGAGCACACATATATATCATTCTCCAATGTCATCTCTTGCATCAGATTATGGCAAAGAAGATATTTCAATACGACTATTTCTGGCCTTCTGTCAACTGGGATGTAGTTGATTACTTGCGACACTACAACAAATGCTAGAGGTTTGCAAAGATTTCAAGATCTTTTCCAACTCAAATTGCTCAAATGGTTAATCCTTGGCCTTTCGCGGCTTAGATAATTGACATTATTGGTATCCTTTTAATATCCAAGGATGAATTGAGGTATGCGGTCGTGGTAGTCGATTATTTCATGAAGTGGGCCGAAGCTGAGCTACTGACCAAGATCTTAACAAAGCTGGTGATCAACATCATCGTTATAAACATCATATGTCGATTTAGACTCCCTAGGGATAATATAACTGATAATGAGACTCAATTCGATAACAAAAAATTCAAAGGTTCTTGCCAATGTCATCGCATTGAGAAGGGATATAATGCAATTGCTCACCCACAGTCAAATAGATGATTGAAGGTGTAAACAAGATTATAAAGTCCATTCCGAAGAAGAGATTGGAGAAGGTGTGAGACAAGTGGATCAATGAGCTTCCATTAGCCCTTAATATTTAGGATATAGCAAGGAAACAAGTGTCTCATGGCTAAACTCAGATCACAATCGGTATGTACAAATTCATTATATAAAGATCTTTTGTTAGACCATGAAAAATTATTGAAACTCAATAAAGTCATTTTAGCTATGTCAAAAAATTACGAGCAAGAAAATTCCAAATTAAAAGAAGAAAACAATCATTTGGTAAAACAAGCCAAATGTTTTGAAAACACCTTAGAAGAGCTTGTTTCTCAAAAAGATTTCCTTCAAAAAGAAAATGAGCGACTAGAAGATAAAAATAATGTTCTTTTAAAGGAAATCGATCTTTTGCAAAATAGAAATATATCATTAGAAGATTCTTTAAATAATTCTAGTTCTTTAATTTTGTCTCTTGAAAAAGAGAATGGAGCTTTAACGGAAAAGAATTAAGAATTATCTAAAGAATATGAGATTTTAAAGGTGAATAATTTTTTGCAAAATGAAATTTTTGACACAAAAGAAAATTTTGAAAAATTACAATCTCCTTTTAATTCAAAATCTCAAATTTTTGGTCTCAAAACTGAGAACGGTACTTTGAACTTAAAAAATTCCGAATTAAAAAAGGAAATTGGTAATAACAAAATTTCCTTTGGAAATGTCACTTGCGACTTTGGAATCGAATTTGAAAAATGTACAAATAAGTTCACGAAATTTAGTAAAGGTCAAAATGATTTTAATGATATTTTATCCTACTCTATGTAACACCCCGTATTTCAGTTAATGCTAAAAATTCACTAATTGCAGAATATATAATCTCAAATGTGAGAATTGGGGGAAACGGGCTGCGTCATTGCGTTCGTCTCGGAAAAATACGCAGAATAGAGTCCGAAATTTTGTAAATCGGAGTCCGTATGGCCCAGTTAAGGCCCAAAGAAGTTTTCAGAAAATTCAAGGTTAAAAACAGATTTAAAATTCAGTTCTAAAACAAGTTTGGAGCCAAAAGCGGAAAGGGCGGGAAAGTTCCCGCCTACCCCGTGTCGACAGGCATGTCGACAGGGGTGTCGACAGGCATGTCGACAGGGGTGTCGACAGCCCTGTCGACAGGGGTGTCGACACAGGGTGTCGGCCTTGTTGATCTGGGTGCACCAGATCTGGTTTTTGGTTGAGTCTTGGGCTGTGTTCTAGAGATTTCCTAAATCTGACGGTCCTAATCTAATCTAGGGTTAATCTAAGGGCCTAAAACACTACCTAATCCTATAAATAAGACCCCAACCCTACCCTAATTCATTCATAATTAGATCTTGTAACTAAACTATGGCAAAATGAAACTTGATCATGGCCTCCACAAATCAATGAAGAGAGTTGCAAGCTAATCAACATCTTCTTCAACTAAAGCAACTAATTCCACTTCATAAGTTTGCTAATCTTGGTTTTGGTGAGTTTCTATCACTTTGATGATCAATTGCTAAATTAAGTAGATGAGATATGATGAGATCTATGGTTTTGCATGAGGATTAATGGGTTTTCGAGTCATATGATATGATGTGAATATGCTAATCTATGTTTAATATTAATCCTATGTTTATGCATGTTGAATATGTGAGTTTATGCAAGTTGAATATGTGAGTTTATGCATGTTGAATATGTGAGTTTATGCAAGTTGGATATGTGGGTTTATGCAAGTTAAGTATGTGGGTTTATGCAAGTTAAGTGGTGGGTTTATGCATAATAAGTAATTGATTTTATGCATGCTAAGTATGTGGTTTTATGCATGCTAAGTGTTTGGTATTATGCATAAATCATGACATGCAAGTTTACCCTTTTAAATGTGATGCATACATATGCAAGATGACACCTTTATATGCTATGAATATATATATATGCATGTTTACCCTCCTTTAAGATGCAAGTCATATATACAAGTTCAACATGTTATGCAAGTTATGTGTATGCTTATATGCAAGCTCAACATGTTATGCAAGTTTATGTGTATGATGTTATGTAAGTTATGTGCATGTTGTTATGCAAGTTCATATGCAAGTTTATGTGTATGATGTTATGTAAGTTATGTGCATGTTGTTATGCAAGTTCATATGCAAGTTTATGTGTATGATGTTATGTAAGTTATGTGCATGTTGTTATGCAAATTCATATGCAAGTTATGTGTATGATGTTATGCAAGTTATGTGCATGATGTTATGTAAGTTATGTGTATGTTGATATGCAAGTTATGTTTATAATATTATGCAAGTTATGTGTATGATGTTATGCAAGTTAACATGTAACATGTTGTGCAAGTTCACACCTTTAAGACACATGCAAGTTCACCTTTGTATAACCTATGAACACTTATGCAAGTTGCCTTTATACATGACATATGTATGTTCATGCAAGTTGGGTTATTTAGTAATGCTAGTTGGGTTAATGTCATGATGTAAGTGGACACCTTTTAACCCATGTTAATGCTAATGTATGCTAAGTGAAACCCATGTTAATTGTGAAAGAATCTTCTCTTGGAAATATGTCGTGTTAGCATAAGTACGTGGGGAAACGATGGGGTTAATAGACATGTTAATGAAATGGTGTGAAATGGTTATGATTAAGCATACCATAAAATGAATAAGCATAAGTGGGAATTTACCTATTGAGTTAGGTCTACCCCATGGGAATTTACCTATTGAGTTAGGTCTACCCATGTTATGAAAAACTTGATATTAATTAGGGATAATTAATGTGGGGGTGATTAATTAGGTGTAATTAATCGACTAAGACACGAGGTTGGACTCATTTGTAGTGTAAAACTGCCCGGACCCTACCGGCTTAACCAGTTGCTACAAATGTCAGCCCAATGTGAGAGGTCTTAGCCATAAATTAAATACGTGATTAAAGTAAAGACACGAGGTTAGACTCTATTATGACGTAAGACTGCCCGGACCCTACCGGCTTAACCAGTTGTCATAAAAGCCAGTCTAATGTGGGAGGTCTTTATGGGAGATCACGGTCTTAATTAATTAAGAAACACTTAACCATATTAGCATGTAGTGGGACATGAGGGGTTAAGTGGGTGCCTTGGGTGGCATGAGGAGACTAGTGGGTTGCCTTGGGTGGCAATAGAAAAATACGATTAGAATACTTAACCAAAGTGGAACATGTAATTAAACATGATTAAAGGGTTAAGTAAGTGCCATGGGTGGCATGTGAAAATACGATTAGAATACTTAACCAAAGCGGAACATGTAATTAAACATGATTAAAGGGTTAAGTAAGTGCCATGGGTGGCATGTGAAAATCTAGTGGGTACCTTGTATGACAATTAGAATATGATTAAAGGACTTAACCAAAATTTATAACATGTAAGGGGACATGGTTAAAGGGTTAAGTGGGATTCACTAGAAATAACAAGCTTAGGTGGTAGCTTGTGGGGGCCCATTTCAACCAATATCCCAAACGTATCTTTGTGGGCTCGACTCTAGTCGAGTGACGGGACACGCATATTGGGCTTGACTATAAGAGGCCAAACCGGGTTAGCGGTGGCAACGCGGGACCAACGGGTTTCATATGCGTGTGTGGACCCGGGCTGGTTGGTAAGTCGTTGTTGCATCGTGTAGATATAAAGCCGTGCACCGTTGATATTATCAGGTGGCCACGTTGGGGAATGATACACCCCATCGTGGGACCAGCACGGGTATCTACGTAGGGGAGCCGATCGCTTGGGGAGTAGTGGGTACACCTATGTAGTCAGATAGGGGTACACGAAACTACTAAATTACTAAGTACACTTAGGGGGATCAACCTTTAAGTAGGAATGACTGGTGTGGTGCAATATAGAAATGATCCTTGGGTGGGTGGATGCGTCTTTACGGTTATCTTAGTTTATCCTAAGTATACCTAGCTGCTTAGTGTAGCCATTCATCCCCAGACGTTACCGTATATCAAGCTTATGTCTTCTCTGGTTACTTTAACGATTGTATTGTTAAAGTTATAGGACTCACTCAGACTTATGTCTGACCCCGTTGTTTTTATCTTTTTTCCCAACCCTCAGGTTATCAGAGTGGGCCCAGTACGAGTGGGCTTTGATCAGGCTGCTTTATTCTCTTTTGGAGCTTGGACCATAGGTGTAGAGCTCAGCTTACCCTTTCTTTTATGGCTATCAGTTCATGTATTGGGATTATGTACTTTTATTTATCAGGATGGATATTTTGTACTTGACTCTTATTATGGTTTTGTGATGTAACCAAACATGTTTTACTTTCCGCTGCAATGAGATGATGTTTTGAATTTTTTTTTCAAGTATTACTTATATCTGTCTTGTTGTAATTTTTCTGTTCTATATTCACTTAAAATACTCCACCGATGTTATGGCATTCCCTTAGAGAGTGACCATAGCGGGTGTGGGGTGTTACACGTGGTATCAGAGCAAAGGTTACCAGAACAGATAAAATTTTTAGAAAACTATTTTTCTAAAAATATTTTTGGAAGAAATATTTTCAAAAACATGTCTTTAAAGAGAAAAGTTTTTGAAAGAAAAGCATAATCCCCGATAGCCATATCTTTATCTTTCGAATTCTCCGTTTTGAATCTTTCCTTTTTCGTCTCAGCATGGCTGAAGATCTTTATCTTCCGGACGGTGTAGCGGTACCAGTATGGTATAGGAGGTTGTTAGAGGCTAGGGCCGCCGCTGCAGGTCCAGCAAATGTTCCTCCTCCACCCGTTGCACTCGTTCCTCCTCGCGCGGATACTTTTGCTATGACTTGTAGGAAGTTTAAGGCTATGGGAGGAAAACCTTTTGTGGGAGCTAGGGATTGGCTTAATGAGACGGAAGAATTGATGGAAATCTTGGAAGTGGAAGAGGGAAAGAAAGTCAGGTTAGCCGCTTGGTTAATGGAAGGAGAGGCCTCGTTCTGGTGGGAGGCCACTAATGGAGAACGCCCTGTTGGTTCTTGGATGGATTTCAGGCAAAGGTTTGAGGCAAAGTTTCTCTCAAAAGCGGAAAAAAATATGCACGTGGAAAGGCTCTTGAACTTAAAGCAAGGGAACTTGTCGGTGAAAGAATATGTTAACAAGTTTAAGCAGTTAGCGAGATTCAGCATAGACTTGGTAAACACACCGGAAGAGAAAGCTCTGAGGTTCGTTAAAGGCTTAAACGAACCGATGCACGGATTGGCTATGTCTCACATACCTATGGGGGCCACTTTCGAGAAGCTAGTGGACATGGCACTTATGCATGAGGAAGAGAAGGGTCCCAATGCTAATAAAGCACCCGAGAAGAATGAAGATCAGAAGAAACCTCAACAACAAAATAAGGATGGGAAAGGTAACGGTGGTAAGGGAAAGAAGAAGTGCTTCAACTGTGGGACACTAGGCCACCTAAGCAAAGATTGTCGCAAGAAGAGGAAGGCTAGCTGCTTCCACTGTGACGAAGCAGGACATCTAGTGAAGGACTGCCCTAAGAAAGGGCAAAGGACGGGATCTACCTCAGGAGGACAGGTGCAAGTTCTTTTGGCACCAACTCAGGCAAGGGGGCAAGCTCAGGCTCTCGCGGTTCCACCGATTCAGGAAAGAGGTAGAACTATTTCCATTGAAAGTCTAGTTTTTCTATTTGATTATCCAGGTCAAACTTTATTTGATTTTGACGCATCGAGTTCGTTTATTTCATTATTGTTAGTTGAGTCACTGCACTGAGACACCAGTTAGTAGGTGATCCCTTAGTTGTTTCAAACCCAATTGGGGCTCCATGATGTGTTTGGGTTTGAAAGTTTCTATACTTAGCGTTGAGTTTAGATGTGATGCTTTTTGGGCTTCACGGGCTATGGGTTAGTTTTGGGCATGGACTGGTTATCCAGTAATGGTGCCGTTCTTATTGTGGAAGGAGAGTTGTTAGGCTTATGACCCGCTAGGGTAACACTCTCGAGATCTCTTGTAATCCCATGGAATCTGTTATGCTAAGTTATCTAGAATCGCTTGACACGTCGGTCAAGAGTTTGCGATCTGTTAGAGTGGTCCGGGAATACTCGGATGTGTTTGAGGAGGTGAAGGGCTTACCTCCGGAGCGGGAGATTGACTTCCAAATATATCTGGTAGACAATGCCAAACCAGTGTCTTGGCCAGTGTGCCACGTGGCTCCTCGTGAGAGGAGGGAATTCCATAAGCAAGTAGGCAATTTGCTTGAGAAGGGGTTTAGAAGACGAAGTATATCGGAGTGGGGTGCTCCGGTAGTTTTTGCCACGAAGGCGGATGGGTCCCTCAGACTTTGTGTAGGCTAAAGAGAGCTAAATAAACTCACAAAGAAGAATAGACACCCATTGTCGAGGATTGATGATCTCTTTGATCAGTTAGTGGGCGCCTCAGTATTTTCGCAGTTGGACTTAGCCACGAGGTTTCGTCAGTTGAGAGTGACTGAGGATAGTATAGAGAAGACTACCTTTAGGACTCCGGATGGTTTTTATGAGTGGCTGGAGATGCCATTTGGTTTGACGAACGCCCCCGCATATGATGAGAAGGGTGTTCAGGGAGTACCTAAATAAGTTCGTGATGGTCTTTGTAAATGACATCTTGGTCTTTTCTAGGAGCGAAATAAGTTTTCGTATGTGCTCAATAGGATGAGCAAAGCCAGTTATGGGATAAACGGTGGTTTTGGAGCGAGACTGGCGAGGACATCCAGAGTTGGACAAGGGCTTAATTATTTAGCCGTTTTTACTAGTATCATCTCACATAGGTCGTCTGAATTCGAAGGAGGTATCCCTTGGGTGTTTGTTTGATATTGGTTTAGGCCTTTGGGGCTTGCATTTGGGGGATGTCGAGTTCGACTAAGCTGGTCTGCGTGAGAGATGGATAGTTGTGACGATTTTGCATGGGAGAATATCCTGATTTTCTCTAGAAGTGGAGAAAAGCATGCCTTACATCTCAGAGAAGTGTTGGAGACTCTTCGAGCACATAGTCTTAAAGCTAAATTCTCTAAATGTCATTTTTGGAGAAGAGAAGTGCGATTCTTAGGGCATGTGGTCTCTAAGGAAGGGATAGCTGTGGATCCCGCAAAGACAGTGTCTATCCAGGATTGGAAAGTTCCTAGGAATGCTACCGAAGTAAGAAGTTTCTTGGGGTTGGCAGGATATTATAGGAAGTTCATCAAAGACTTCGCGAAGATATCAGCCCCATTAAACCGCTTGACGAAGAAGAATCTGGTTTTCTCAGGGGACGAGATGTACCAAGACATGAAGCGAGTTTTCTTTTTGGCCGGTATGAAGAAAGACATGGCCGAGTATGTCGCTAGATGCTTGGTGAAAGCGGAGCAAAAGAAACCAAGTGGAATGCTTCACCCATTGTAAGTTCCGCTAAGGAAATGGGATAGTGTCTCGAAGGATTACCGAAATCAAGGAAGGGTAATACGGGGATTTGGGTTTTGGTAGATAGACTTACTAAGTGTGCCCATTTCATACCCGTGAAGAGCAAGAGGACTATTCCATGTCTAGCTTCAGTTTACATTCGAGAGATTATTAGATTGCATGATGTACCTTCCAGTATAGTGAGCGATCGAGATCCTATCTTCACTAAAGAGTTTTGGAAAAGTTTGCAAGAGGCGGTAGGGACTCAGTTGTATTTGAGTACCGCATATCATCCTCAGATAGACGGCCAGACCGAGAGGGTGAATCGTATTTTAGAAGACCTTTTGAGGCTATGTATCTTGGATTTAGGAGGTACATGGGAAGAGCATCTTCCATTGGTGGGGTTGCCCGACAGACTTAGTGGTGTACATGATGTATTCCATGTGAGGAAGGGCCTACATAAGATCGTAGAGGCGATAGAGCCAAGCTTGCTTAAAGAAGTAAGGTAGAGCGTGATGTGATTATTCGACGAGCTCCTACCCGCATCCTTGGGTCAGAGATTAGGGAGTTGAGAAACAGAGAGGTTCGACTAGTCAAAATGAAAAAGGAGAGAAAGTGAGAGCAATGCTACTTGGGAGACAGAAGCGAAGATGCGTTCGTTATGCCCATCCCTTTTTGAGGGTATGTGCTTTAGACGTCTCCTTTATCGGTTGTCTAGTGCTTATCTTATCCTTAGTATGTCCTCTCATTAGTACCTTTGACCTTTAGATAGGGTAAACCTATGGTTGAAACATGTGTTTGAGACATGTTATGGTTGATGGATGCAAGTGGATGCAAGTGTTTGCTAGTGGTTGCTCGTGGATGCATATACACACACTCTAGGCACTAGATCGGCTCAATCACTTCATATTGCATATTGCATAAAATTGTATGTAGGAAGCTATATTTATGGATGTATAATGATTGTGTTATCATATGGATGATGCATTTTGGTGAATGATTGTGCACTCATGTAGATATTGTATGTGTCGATAGGGTTCTTTCGCATACATAATGGATGCATGGCACTATCATGGTTTGCATATGTTCATACATTAGATAGGGAACATATACACACACTTTTCGCATATGCTCATACGTCATTAGAAATTGTTTTAAGGACAATGGATGCCCGTGTTTGATGGATTGAGTAGATGATTGTTTGGATGGTAGGATATGCATTCTCCTTAGCTTAGAGATTTCGGGGACGAAATCCTCTAAGGAGGGGAGAATGTAACACCCCGTATTTCAGTTAATGCTAAAAATTCACTAATTGCAGAATAAATAATCTCAAATGTGAGAATTGGGGGAAACGGGCTGCGTCATTGCGTTCGTCTCGGAAAAATACGCAGAATAGAGTCCGAAATTTTGTAAATCGGAGTCCGTATGGCCCAGTTAAGGCCCAAAGAAATTTTCAGAAAATTCAAGGTTAAAAACAGATTTAAAATTCAGTTCTAAAACAAGTTTGGAGCCAAAAGCGGAAAGGGCGGGAAAGTTCCCGCCTACCCCGTGTCGACAGGCATGTCGACAGGGGTGTCGACAGGCATGTCGACAGGGGTGTCGACAGCCCTGTCGACAGGGGTGTCGACACAGGGTGTCGGCCCTGTTGATCTGGGTGCACCAGATCTGGTTTTTGGTTGAGTCTTGGGCTGTGTTCTAGAGATTTCCTAAATCTGACGGTCCTAATCTAATCTAGGGTTAATCTAAGGGCCTAAAACACTACCTAATCCTATAAATAAGACCCCAACCCTACCCTAATTCATTCATAATTAGATCTTGTAACTAAACTATGGCAAAATGAAACTTGATCATGGCCTCCACAAATCAATGAAGAGAGTTGCAAGCTAATCAACCTCTAATCAACATCTTCTTCAACTAAAGCAACTAATTCCACTTCATAAGTTTGCTAATCTTGGTTTTGGTGAGTTTCTATCACTTTGATGATCAATTGCTAAATTAAGTAGATGAGATATGATGAGATCTATGGTTTTGCATGAGGATTAATGGGTTTTCGAGTCATATGATATGATGTGAATATGCTAATCTATGTTTAATATTAATCCTATGTTTATGCATGTTGAATATGTGAGTTTATGCAAGTTGAATATGTGAGTTTATGCATGTTGAATATGTGAGTTTATGCAAGTTGGATATGTGGGTTTATGCAAGTTAAGTATGTGGGTTTATGCAAGTTAAGTGGTGGGTTTATGCATAATAAGTAATTGATTTTATGCATGCTAAGTATGTGGTTTTATGCATGCTAAGTGTTTGGTATTATGCATAAATCATGACATGCAAGTTTACCCTTTTAAATGTGATGCATACATATGCAAGATAAAACCTTTATATGCTATGAATATATATATATGCATGTTTACCCTCCTTTAAGATGCAAGTCATATATACAAGTTCAACATGTTATGCAAGTTATGTGTATGCTTATATGCAAGCTCAACATGTTATGCAAGTTTATGTGTATGATGTTATGTAAGTTATGTGCATGTTGTTATGCAAGTTCATATGCAAGTTTATGTGTATGATGTTATGTAAGTTATGTGCATGTTGTTATGCAAGTTCATATGCAAGTTTATGTGTATGATGTTATGTAAGTTATGTGCATGTTGTTATGCAAATTCATATGCAAGTTATGTGTATGATGTTATGCAAGTTATGTGCATGATGTTATGTAAGTTATGTGTATGTTGATATGCAAGTTATGTTTATAATATTATGCAAGTTATGTGTATGATGTTATGCAAGTTAACATGTAACATGTTGTGCAAGTTCACACCTTTAAGACACATGCAAGTTCACCTTTGTATAACCTATGAACACTTATGCAAGTTGCCTTTATACATGACATATGTATGTTCATGCAAGTTGGGTTATTTAGTAATGCTAGTTGGGTTAATGTCATGATGTAAGTGGACACCTTTTAACCCATGTTAATGCTAATGTATGCTAAGTGAAACCCATGTTAATTGTGAAAGAATCTTCTCTTGGAAATATGTCGTGTTAGCATAAGTACGTGGGGAAACGATGGGGTTAATAGACATGTTAATGAAATGGTGTGAAATGGTTATGATTAAGCATACCATAAAATGAATAAGCATAAGTGGGAATTTACCTATTGAGTTAGGTCTACCCCATGGGAATTTACCTATTGAGTTAGGTCTACCCATGTTATGAAAAACTTGATATTAATTAGGGATAATTAATGTGGGGGTGATTAATTAGGTGTAATTAATCGACTAAGACACGAGGTTGGACTCATTTGTAGTGTAAAACTTCCCGGACCCTACCGGCTTAACCAGTTGCTACAAATGTCAGCCCAATGTGAGAGGTCTTAGCCATAAATTAAATACGTGATTAAAGTAAAGACACGAGGTTAGACTCTATTATGACGTAAGACTGCCCGGACCCTACCGGCTTAACCAGTTGTCATAAAAGCCAGTCTAATGTGGGAGGTCTTTATGGGAGATCACGGTCTTAATTAATTAAGAAACACTTAACCATATTAGCATGTAGTGGGACATGAGGGGTTAAGTGGGTGCCTTGGGTGGCATGAGGAGACTAGTGGGTTGCCTTGGGTGGCAATAGAAAAATACGATTAGAATACTTAACCAAAGTGGAACATGTAATTAAACATGATTAAAGGGTTAAGTAAGTGCCATGGGTGGCATGTGAAAATACGATTAGAATACTTAACCAAAGCGGAACATGTAATTAAACATGATTAAAGGGTTAAGTAAGTGCCATGGGTGGCATGTGAAAATCTAGTGGGTACCTTGTATGACAATTAGAATATGATTAAAGGACTTAACCAAAATTTATAACATGTAAGGGGACATGGTTAAAGGGTTAAGTGGGATTCACTAGAAATAACAAGCTTAGGTGGTAGCTTGTGGGGGCCCATTTCAACCAATATCCCAAACGTATCTTTGTGGGCTCGACTCTAGTCGAGTGACGGGACACGCATATTGGGCTTGACTATAAGAGGCCAAACCGGGTTAGCGGTGGCAACGCGGGACCAACGGGTTTCATATGCGTGTGTGGACCCGGGCTGGTTGGTAAGTCGTTGTTGCATCGTGTAGATATAAAGCCGTGCACCGTTGATATTATCAGGTGGCCACGTTGGGGAATGATACACCCCATCGTGGGACCAGCACGGGTATCTACGTAGGGGAGCCGATCGCTTGGGGAGTAGTGGGTACACCTATGTAGTCAGATAGGGGTACACGAAACTACTAAATTACTAAGTACACTTAGGGGGATCAACCTTTAAGTAGGAATGACTGGTGTGGTGCAATATAGAAATGATCCTTGGGTGGGTGGATGCGTCTTTACGGTTATCTTAGTTTATCCTAAGTATACCTAGCTGCTTAGTGTAGCCATTCATCCCCAGACGTTACCGTATATCAAGCTTATGTCTTCTCTGGTTACTTTAACGATTGTATTGTTAAAGTTATAGGACTCACTCAGACTTATGTCTGACCCCGTTGTTTTTATCTTTTTTCCCAACCCTCAGGTTATCAGAGTGGGCCCAGTACGAGTGGGCTTTGATCAGGCTGCTTTATTCTCTTTTGGAGCTTGGACCATAGGTGTAGAGCTCAGCTTACCCTTTCTTTTATGGCTATCAGTTCATGTATTGGGATTATGTACTTTTATTTATCAGGATGGATATTTTGTACTTGACTCTTATTATGGTTTTGTGATGTAACCAAACATGTTTTACTTTCCGCTGCAATGAGATGATGTTTTGAATTTTTTTTTCAAGTATTACTTATATCTGTCTTGTTGTAATTTTTCTGTTCTATATTCACTTAAAATACTCCACCGATGTTATGGCATTCCCTTAGAGAGTGACCATAGCGGGTGTGGGGTGTTACACTCTAGACCTTTACAAGATAAAACTGGTATACGATATAATAAAACCAATCATAGAAATAGTACTAGATATACTTTTATGTACAATAAGAATATCACTACTAGTACTAATGCACATCCAAGACCCAATAATTATAGAAATTCGAATACTTCTATGACTAGTGGTATTTATAATAAATATAGAAGTATGAAAAGGAATATCACTAGAAATTACTTAAGTATTTGGGTTCCTGTAAGTTGGAAAAACAGAGAAAAATATATTGATGATTATTTTAATTCAGTAGTTAATAATGAAAATTTTATCTTTAAAGGTTCCATTAAACCCTCTTGGGTATGGTTACCTTCCATCTAACCCATGGACCTAAACAAAGCAAGTGGGTACCAAAACTATATATGTTATATTATTATTTTTTGCAGGTACATCACAACAGAGAGAAGGTTATTCGGTATCTCTAAATATCTTTGAAAACTCATCTTATCAAAAAATCACATGATTCAATATCCCCTAAAGGTGCTATAATTATTTGTATTCTCAACTACTCTCGATTGTTGTGCTTATTATGGTATTTATTCTTTTTAATCGATGACAAAGGGGGAGAAATATTTTCTCTTATTATTATTCATATCATTCATGTTACATATACTATAATTTAAAATTATGTGCTTAACATGGTAATAGTATATGTGTGCTAACATTTGTTAATGCAGGAATCAAAAGGTAAGATTATTTATATTATGAACTAACAAATGTTGCAGAAATTCAGGGGGAGCTTTATATTTAGAGGGAGGAAATCCAAGGTGTTGTCATCAATCAAAAAGGGGAAGAATGTTGAGACAAGATTTTGATCGATGCCAACATATAAAGGTGCAATGAAGATCATTTCATAGAGATAAGGTTTTTTACTTTGAGTCGTGTTAGAAATATGTTAAAATCTATCCTCAAAGTATAACACGAATGCACAAAACAATATCATATCTTTGTTGCTGAAATCTGTATATTTGAGGAATTGAAAAGTCACAGAAAAAGCCCAAATGGTCCAGGCTCCGACCGGGAAAGAGTGCAGAGTGATCTAGACTGTGGACCGAGGTCCTCTGGTCTACAACAATAAAACGGTCGACCGCCCAAAATAACACCAGTCGACCGTTCATGTTTCTGTTTTGGAAACGAAACTTTTCTCACCCGAACCAGTCGACTGGTGAATACGAACCAATCGACCGGTCTATGTATATTTGCACATAACAGCTATTTTTCTAGGTTTTTTAAATTCAACCAGTCGACCGGTGATTTTTGACCTGTCGACCATTTTTAAACAGCAAGATTTTTCTGAAAGGTTGCTTCTGTTTGTGAAGAGATTTCTATTCAATAATCAAAGGAAATGGACATAACTTTTTATAGAAACTCTTCATGAAGAATTACTACCTTTCTACTATTATATAAACAACTTCAAACTTGTTTTACAATCACGAAATCATTCTATATTCTCTCTAATTTCTAAATTGCATTTTCGTACTCTTTGCAAAACAAAAGCTCTCCAAATTTCAAATACTTGTTAAATCCTTGAATCAATTTAATATCATTTGATTCAACAAGCATTTACTTCTTTAAATCTACGCATTCAAAGTATATACTCGATGACAAGATTATAGGAATGGTGTACTACAAGTGACTAGTTTGTGTATTGAAGACACAATATATAGTCAATCATCAACTACTTTGTATTGAAATTCCAGTAAGCCTGTAGCCGTTCAAATCAGGTGGGTAAGCTTGTGGCCCGTGAAATCAAGTGGGTTAGCTTATGGCCCGTGAAATCAAGTGGGTAAGCTTGTAGCCCGTGAAATCAAGTGTTGTATTGTGAACATGTTCCTCCGGGTGAAGCGAGGTGGTTGATTAGTGAAAATCCATAGAGTGGTCTGGGACTGGACGTAGGACGGTGCTCCGAACCAGTATAAAAAGCCCTGGTTTTATTACTTTACTTTACTGCTTTTTATTTATGATATATTTCACTATCTCATATTTATTTGCATAACGATTGTAAATATACAAGTTAGTTTATCACATACATTCCGCATATCCATATTACTGATCCTGCTTAAAGTCGTATACCGACTCTTTCAATTGGTATCGGAGCCTGGCGTTCTAGAGATCGTAACAACATCCTAGAACAAATGGCTATAATGGAAGAGCAACAAAGAAGAATCAGGAGAGCAAGGAAACAAGTGTCTCATGGCTAAACTCAAATCACAATCGGTATGTACATATTCATTATATAAAGATCTTTTGTTAGACCATGAAAAATTATTGAAACTCAATACAGTCATTTTAGCTATGTCAAAAAATTACAAGCAAGAAAATTCCAAATTAAAAGAAGAAAACAATCGTTTGGTAAAACAAGCCAAATGTTTTGAAAATACCTTAGAAGAGCTTATTTCTCAAAAAGATCTCCTTCAAAAAGAAAATGAGCGACTAGAAGATAAAAGCAACGTTCTTTTAAAGGAAATCGATCTTTTGCAAAATAGAAATATATCATTAGAAGATTCTTTAAATAATTCTAGTTCTTTAATTTCGTCTCTTGAAAAAGAGAATGGAGCTTTAACTAAAAAGAATTTAGAATTATCTAAAGAATATGGGATTTTAAAGGTGAATAATAATATTTTGCAAAATGGATTTTTTGACACAAAAGAAAATTTTGAAAAATTACAATCTCCTTTTAATTCAGAATCTCAAATTTTTGGTCTCAAAACTGAGAACGATACTTTGAAATAAAAAATTTCTGAATTAAATCAGGAAATTGGTAATAACAAAATTTCCTTTGAAAATATCACTTGCGACTTTGGAATCGAATATGAAAAATGTACAAATAAGTTCGCGAAATTTAATAACGGTCAAAATGATTTAAATGATATTTTATCCTACTCTAGACCTTTAAACGATAAAACTGGTATAGGATATAATAAAATCAATCATAGAAATAGTACTAGATATGCTTTTATGTGCAATAAGAATATCACTACTAGCACTAATGCACATCCAAGACCCAATAATTATAGAAATTCAAATACTTCTATGACTAGCGGTATTTATAATAAATATAGAAGTACGAAAAGGAATATCACTAGAAATTACTTAAGTATTTGGGTTCCTGTAAATTGGAAAAACAGAGAAAAATATATCGATGATTATTTTGATTCAGTAGTTAATAATGAAAATTTTATCTTTAAAGGTTCCATTAAACCCTCTTGGGTATGGTTACCTTCCATCTAACCCATGGACCCAAACAAAGCAAGTAGGTACTAAAACTATATATGTTATATTTTATTTTATTTTGCAGGTACACCACAACAAAAAGAAGGTTATTCAGTATCTCTAAATATCTTTGAAAACTCAACTTATCAAAAAATCACATGATTCAATATCCCTTAAAGGTGCTATAATTATTTGTATTCTCAACTACTCTCGATTACTGTGCTTATTATGGTATTTATTCTTTTTAATCGATGACAAAGGGGGAGAAATATTTTCTCCTATGATTATTCATATCATTCATGTTACTATACTATCATTTAAAATTATGTGCTTAACATGGTAATAGTATATGTGTGCTAACATTTGTTAATGCAGGAATCAAAAGGTAAGACTATTTATATTATGAACTAACAAATGCTGCAGAAATTCAGGGGGAGCTTTATATTTAGAGGGAGAAAATCCAAGGTGTTATCATCAATCAAAAAGGGGGAGAATGTTGAGACAAGATTTTGATCGATGCCAACATATAAAGGTGCAATGAAGATCATTTCATAGAGATAAGGTTTTTTTTACTTTGAGTCGTGTTAGAAATATGTTAAAATCTATCCTCAAAGTATAACACGAATGCACAAAACAATATCATATCTTCGTTGCTGAAATCTGTATATTTGAGGAATTGAAAAGTCATAGAAAAAGCCCAAACGGTCCAGGCTCCGACCGGGAAAGAGTGCAGAGTGATCTAGAATGTGGACCAAGGTCCTCTGGTCCACAGCAATAAAACGGTCGACCGCCCAAAATACCACCAGTCGACCGTTCATGTTTCTGTTTTGGAAACGAAACTTTTCTCTCCCGAACCAGTCGACCGGTGAATATGGACCAGTCGACCGGTATGTGTATTTTTGCGTATAACGGCTATTTTTCTGGGGTTTTTAAATTAAACCAGTCGACCGGTGATTTTTGACCTGTCGACTGTTTTCAAACAGCAAGATTTTTCTGAAAGGTTGTTTCTATTTGTGAAGAGATTTCTATTCAATAATCAAAGGAAATGGACATAACTTTTTATAGAAACTCTTCATGAAGAATTACTACCTTTCTACTATTACATAAACAACTTCAAACTTGTTTTACAATCACGAAATCATTCTATATTCTCTCTAATTTCTGAATTGCATTTTCATGCTCTTTGCAAAACAAAAGCTCTCCAAATTTCAAATACTTGTTGAACCCTTGAATCAATTTAATATCATTTGATTCAACAAGCATTCTACTTCCTTAAATCTAAACATTCAAAGTATATACTCGAGGATAAGATTATAGGAAGGGTGTACTACAAGTGACTAGTCTGTGTATTGAAGACACAATATATAGTCAATCATCAACTACTTTGTATTGAAATTCCGGTAAGCCTGTAGCCGTTCAAATTAGGTGGGTAAGCTTGTGGCCCGTGAAATCAAGTGGGTAAGCTTGTGGCCCGTGAAATCAAGTGGTGTTGGTGTATTGTGAACCTGTTCCTCCAGGTGAAACGAGGTGGTTTATTTGTGAAAATCCAGAGAGAGGTCTGGGACTGGACGTAGGACGGTGCTCCGAACTAGTATAAAAAGCCCTGGTGTTATTACTTTACTTTACTGCTTTTTATTTGTGATATATTTCACTATCTCATATTTATTTGCATAACTATTGTAAATATACAAGTTAGTTTATCACATACATTCCACATATCCATATTACTTATCCTGCTTAAAGTCGTATACTGACTCTTTCAAAAGCTACCTTCCGAGGCTTGTATGCTTATTTTCTATTTTTGTACAAAGTTGTAAGCTAACTTGTATGGCTTGCAGCATTCCTATCAGAAACAAGCAATTTTCAAACAAATGCAATCAGAAATTTCACTGCAGAGATATTTAAACTATGCCTCGCAGCACAAGTTTGAATGGAATTTTATCAAACATGTTACATCTGCTGAATATATATTTAATAAAACACGTTTATGTTTTTGTGTGTGCATGCGTAGTGAAGAACAGATCTGCATTTTGTCCGGTATTAAAGCAAAAGATCATGAGGAATATTTTTCACACTATATATTAAACAAAAATACCTAATTATTCAGGATGGCTTAGTAGTTGCTGTGACAATTGCCAGCTCTACTTCTAACTCCTTTTTTCTAGAAAGTATCAACTAACAAATAGTTAACCATACATCCATATTACAAGCGTATACATGTTATGGATATTGACATTTTACTATGGTATCTCTCGTTTTCTCAAAAAGAATTGATTTGACTGCATCCTTGCCAATCCAGTGGCATAATTCAACTGTTAATCCTTTTGAGTAGGCTCGAACGTTCTGTTCTTGGTGATCAAAAAGCTCAAGAAGTATTTTAAGAATTTTTTTGGGAGGAACTACCTTTGCACCAAATTCACTGGATTTGAAGGGAGAAAATAAGATGGAATTTCTTTAGTTTTCACACAAATAATTTTCTTTTCGAAAGTATACTTACGGGAATTTATCCCAAGACCCTTATCTTCAGATCTAAAAGTCATCCTACTAGGCAATCAGTCTTCAGCACGTTCTTTATTATCACGATCATTGAAATTGGAATTGGAACTCAGAGATTATATAGATATAATCTCTGATGCTTCAGTGGCTAATTTCCTTTAAAGAATCAGATATCACCATTAAAGAAAAACATGAAGAAAACTCTAAAGAAATTGATGATTTCAATTCTTAGTTAAATATCTCCTCTTCACCTACCAAAAAAAATTATAACCAAAAAATAATTCTCAACTAACGAGAAGTGTACAGGCTTCTTGTGCATGGTTGGTTTCCATGCACTTTCTTTACAAGGTGAATGTTACAATGACAACAATTTTACATGGTCATAATCTACCTGCAAGCTTTAATTTGACTTACGTTCTACCACAAATGAGATCCAAACTCACCGATCTGACTATAAATAAATTTCTCCTATTCATATAAATATGAAAAAATAACAAAATAAATTATGTTGTTTTCTAAGTAAAAAAGCTATAGGAAAAATTACCTCGCTATCGCCATGTTGGGTATTATCTAGCGTGCAACAGACCTTCATTTTCTGTTGAGGAATGTAGAAAATATTTGATGCGCCACTTCAAACACTTCTATTTCCAGATCATAATGTTAAACCAATCCAGAATGCAGAATAATGTTTCCAAGACACAGTACTCTGTAGTTCTGTTATTTAATAATAACTGTATAACTATGATCCAAAGATCAACTGACTAAAAATGTAATTAATAAAAATATGCCTAACAGTAAAAAAATAATCACCGCCATTAGCACTTGCTTATAATACTGAACATATTATTTGTGCTTCATTCGACATCCCCTAACATTCGCTTAATCATATTCCAAGCTACTATGTAAAACATCATTTTATAGCCGATGAAACGTATATAAGATGACCTAAAAATTACTACTGTAGTTTGTCCCCCATATTAAATGTTTTACTTCATTTGTATTTATTAAATGCGGAAGGGAAAGATTCGCAAAATATTTTGCTCCCCTAAAAGTAATTTCTATTTTTGTATTTTTATCATTGCAGGCGGAAATTTTTAAAACTAAAATGCTTAAGAACCTTGATATAAAATGTTTATGGAAAGATTTAAAAGAAAGATAACTTAATTGTTTGAATCGACCCATGTCCATTCAAACTTTCCACAAATTTTCTTAATTATGCAAGCCACTTTTATCATACAAGTTTTCTTAATTATGCAAGCTACTTCTATTATTATGTTTCTATCTTAAAAACCATATGCTGCTGAATCCAACTAACCAGCAGTTCATAATTGGTTTAAACTTCTCAAACCCAAAAAGACATTTTTTTTATTTGATATTTTCTAATTGGACATTCAGCTACTGATGCACTGTGCGTTTTCTTTCAAAGGCAAGACATCTATATATAAAATGAGTACTTATTGCCTTACATAAATTTCACTTCCATTAGAATGATCATTGAGTTTGTTTTGTACCAAATATCAATCAAATAGTCAAAACAATTTCTCTGACAATCATAAAAACTTTCCAAGACATATGCACATATCTATAATGCACACATTGGAATATTACTCATGTCAAAGAAAGCAAAGTGAATAAGGTGGGAAAAATATATGTTCTCAGATTTTGAAACCATATCAAATTTTTTTCCTTCTAACTAAAAGAATAATATTCCATTGATAAGACACTGATTTCACTGTTAAATCTATTTTATATAGATATGTTTATGAAATTACGGAAAGCGTTTGATTCGTGTAATGGAATAATAACCAACTTTCATGAAATTTAAACTTTTTTTCTGAATTTAGATAGGTAAATCACCATCTATAAATTCCCTCTACCTTGAAATATTAATTATTCTGTCCCGTTTGTTGCTTAAATCAAGTTATTTCTTGTAACAGAATAACATTCATGACATGTATACAAATTCAAAGATAACGTATGTGAATTTGATAATTGTACATTGATGCTAAGGGTTAAACATGACTTAATGCAATGATTTTGTTTCTTTTTCCCAGAAATACTGCTCACATTGTATTTGTTTCAAGAATTATAAGGTTTCCGTAGGTCATTTAATGCAATTAAGAACGACTGTATTTTACAGCAATTAATATGGTCACCAATAAACTTGCAAATAAAAAGAAATTTAGCAACCCAAAAGGATGAGGCCGTTTGAGGAAAGCAATTTCACAGTTGAAGCACTATTTTCATAGATAGCTTTATTGCCATCAAGTAACACCATATTAAACAACAATTTTGTATTAATGATTTTCAGTAAGGTATTGCAAGCAACTTTTTGAATCAGTAAGGTAACATACAAATTAGTCAGAGAAAGATGAGGTCGTATTGATCCGAAGTCAAAGTTTTATAATATCGTATAATATACACAAATAAATGAATTTCAAAACTAAAAAAATAGATAGGCAAAAAGTATAAATAAAATATATATTAGGAAAGCAGATTCTTGGAAAATATATACATGGGCTAATTAGAAGTAAAAGGCCACAAAACATAATGAGTGAACAACAGTTCAATACAACATCCATTAAAGAAGAGAAAATGCTTGTAAAATTTACTGTAAATAGATTTCAAAACAGTATGTTTTGTAGAAAAATTTAACTGTTTGCTAACTAAAGGAAATACGAAGCTCCTTTTTGTATTAAACGAAAAACGATTCATGCTTACTATTCAACCTAATTTCTCAGTGTTCATTTATTTGTCTTTATTGTGTGCCACATATAGTAGGAAAATGCTTCATTAGCGGAGAATCTATATTCTAACTTACACATGACTGATGATGTGCCCCAGGAGGTAAATAATTTTCTTAAATGTAAACAAATATTGGAAACAATTCTTACATTAGGAAATGGCTTTAATCAAGGAACCATAGGTAGACATCTATCAGATGCAAACATGAAAGTCAAACTCATTAGCCACTCATGAAAGAAATATAAAAAAAAATACATTTGGAAATTACACAGTTTTCATGAAAACAACATCAGTGACAAATACGCTTTTTAGGTTCAATGGATTTCTTAACATCTGAAACCAAAAATAAGCCAAGAAGTGTTTTACCTCCAAGCAGGCCATGAGGGCTTAACAACCCTGTGGTTTGGAAATGTGGATGCAGAGATGGATGGAGGTTAACCTTGAAACGCCAAGGAATGAGCATCGGCCGAAAGAAGGGTTATTGTTGACTCGTTTGGATGGCATAATCGACTGTATACATGAAATAGGATATAGTAAGACATGCTACTAAAAAAATAATGCTATCATGATCCATTAACTATTACTACTAATTATGTCAGAAATAAGCAATGTATGCTTTACACAGTAAAATACATGACTAATTTTGTTGACATCAATAGTTGAACATAAGAGAACAAAATAGTTATTTTCTTATAAAACAAATAAATAAGTAGAACTATCCAGCAAGCAAACATAAATAAGTTAATTAAAGAAATCTGCTGAAACTATTTTAATAAAAAGAAGGATCTCAACAGAATATAACTCATCTGGTCTTTGACAGTGAAATCACCAGGTGACCAAAGTTCTCACCACTTATTACAAAATCAGTTAGAGGTCTTAAAGCGAGGCATTCGTTTATTCTTAATTCAATATTTTTGGTATTGAAATTTAGTGTTACCTGAGAGTGGTAAAGTATGATATTATTGACTTACCTTAGCAACTAAAAATATTGCAAAATTTGATATCCATTGGAGATGGGAAAAGGTGCTATTACTATTTATATGTTAGCACAACTACCTTTTTAAATGACAAATATTCAGAAATATCATCGTGTCCTAAGATTATTATTTTATTTTTCCTTACAAAAAAATGCATTTGGAATAGTTGGATGGAAGCTAACCAAAATATACCAACTTGTTTCTTTAAGTTCCACTATTCCTATTAGAAGCAAATGTTCCTCATCACCATCAGTCTAAATCGGATCAGTTCTATCCACCATTAAATTCAATTATATATACTTTCAGTCCAGTATAGAAGCTGAACTGAAGTGAGCATGTATATTACTAACATTATTATTTCACAACCTAAACATATAAGCAAAGTTAAACTACAGCAATCAAATACAGTAAGAAAATAACATAGCTCCTAATGAGTTATATGCCCTTGTATTGAGCAAATCAATGTTGAGTTTCGGCATTTCCTGCGTATCGTACACGCTTCACCGTGTCTATTGGGGTCAACGGTCGAAGTCTCTCATGTCGGCGTCCCGATTGAACATCTCATCGCCTCCCATCGAGCATATAATTTAGTATTGGCAAACACTTATTGTAACAAAAGGAATCCCCGTTGTTACATGCCACCAATACCATATATATACCACGATTTTCCTTAATATCTTGCGATGTGTGACAATTTTTCCGTTCAATCCACGCACCCACTTCATTCCAATGCGAGCCACCTCTAACAATCTCCACTTTGGCGAGCATTTGCTCAAGTCGCCTTTGGAGTTTCACCTTGAGTACTCTTCACAGTTAGCTAGGCTGCTACCCTGAGTTCTCATAAGAAGTGGGGGAGACAGACTGCTTATAACCGTATCTCCACCTTGACGAGCATCCCATGCTCAAGCCCCTTTGGAGCCATGCTTCGGTCATGCTACACATACAGGTCCCATCGAACCATGGAGCTCCGATATCATATTGAGTTTCGGCATTCCCTGCGTACCGTACGCGCTTCACCGTGTCTATCGGAGTCAACGGTCGAAGTCTCTCATGCCGGCATCCCGATTGAACATCCCATCGCCTCCCATCTAGCATATAAATTGGTATTGGCAAGCACTTGCTGTAACAAAAGGAATCTCCATTGTTACATGCCATCAATACCATATATATACCACGATTTTCCCTTAATATCTTGCGATGTGGGACAATTTTCCCGTTCAATCCACGCACCCACTCCATTCCAATGCGAGCCACACCTAACAATCAACAATGCCAATAATCTGGAATTTAGACCGTAATGTATTCAACAAATAAAGAAACAAACATTTAGTTTTGTACGTCGTTCAGACCAAGACTTGCAAACGACAGATCCGAAAATAAAGATGTAGAAAAAAGAACAATAGGTAAGCCGTTATATCGGACCAAGGAATCGGAAGGTTCAGTAATGTGATTTGTAGCATGTTATCGAACTGTAAAGCAACAATTGAAATTAAGGCAATCAGCAGGGAGTTGACACTGGAGACTATCTTAGCAGCAGTAAATAAGGGATGAACGGGAATATTCGTATGGTGAACTTTGAGTTTGTCGGCATAGAATAAAAAATGTTTGGGTCAGGTAAGAAAATGTGAAGAAGAACCATAAGGTTCACGTCTGTATTGGAAAAAGGACGGTTTGAATACAAAAATTGGTGAGGGCATCTGAGGCATGGAAACAAAACTCGGTAATTATAATATAGTATAGACTTGAAAATGATCACAAATAAATTACAAAAAATATTATAGTTTTTTATTTATTTTTCTATCAGTACATAGCGATGGTTTGTTTATTTTTATTTTTATTCATTTTAACGTTTTTTTTGCAAGATCCATCAAGGAAGCATGTAATAGATTAGTGCAGCACTGCCCAATAGTTACATGAATGAAGCGGCATATATACCTATCCGCACTACAGATTAATCAACAGATCAATACGTTTAGCAAATGCATATGCATGTACAATGTATTTACCTGCTTCAATAAGCATGTAACAGATTCAGTTCCGTAAACACATAACATATTCAGATTGTGCATGTCTTTCTCCTTTTCAACATGAATTTAGTATATATCCCTTATTTTAAGTTTAATATGTGAAAAATATTCCTAAATGTTACAAATTACATGCTCATTTTTATTTTTGATGAATATAAAATTTTGTTTTTCTCTTGAGGATTGATTTTGATGTTTTATTTTTCTCAAATTCCAAAATCGCATTTTTCTACGAACATAACTAATTTTTATCTAATCTAAAAAGTAAAAATATTTACAGTTTTTTTTTTGCATGGAAATTTACAGTTTTTGTTGTTAACACATTGAAAAAAGAAACACGAATATTTTTAACATTTTGTTTTTTAGGAATCCACAACTACATGTCTAAACGTTTCATTTTCGAAACTAACAAATAAGCATTAACACGGTGAAAACATGTTTATTTTTACTGTATGTTTCAAATAGGACCAATTGTACAATTTTGTTTTGGGAATGTGGAATAAACTGATGTTAAAAAAGAAAAAGAGAAACTATGTTTAAAATTGTGAGGCCTCAAATAATAGATATACTAACATCCTAAGTCCTAACCATATAAATCATCACTGCCAGCACTTCACTCAGATTCAATAAACCCAACCACAAAAAAATACCACATAATATGGGAATATTATTGAAATAGAAATAGTAAAATATGAGTGTTGTGGATGAAAGAAGAGTGCACATATAGTACCTATAAAAATTATGCCCAAATTCAGAGGCAAATGGCTCTACGGCCTCTGCATGGGGAAGTCATAGGCTGTATTCGGATGGGCATTAGGTGCCAACTGAATGAAACCATGGAGAGGCGCATACATCGTTTTGTAGAAAATTCAGGTTGAGCCAGTCATACATGTGGCATACGGGATGCAGCAAATGCTCCAAAGATGGTCTGGAGTTGAATCCGATGCTACTGTTGTTGCTAAGAAATTTGGGACATCTGTCAGTTCCTTAAACTGAAAAAAAAAATAGCAAAGTGATTTAAGCCAAAATTTACTTTATGGTTCTGCTTTTAAGCTTTCTAATTAGATATTGGTTTAATTAACTATCTAAATTAGGAGACTTGGAATGTTTGGATCTTAATTTTTATTTCAATTGTCATGAGTATTACGTCTGCAACATATAATATCAAATCTTTATCACTGATTTATGTTCAAAAATAATACTAAATGTATCTTAATTTCTTGTAAAGTATGACAAAGTACTATTAACTTCCTATATATTTTATTTGATGATTGCTTTACTATGATAGGGACACACGTATCCCTTTTCTCTTATGTGAGACACTTCACTTTGTTGGCTTTGAAAGTTTTATGGTTAGATTAATTTTGAAAAGGGATGAATTTGATTTAGATAAGTTCACGTTGTCTAAACAGAACAAAAAAGATTTCCTGAAAATTGTTATCAACATGATAGGGGAATGTAATGATATGTTTACATGCTTCCTTAAGCATGAACAATGTACTGCATGCGGTAAAACACTAAAAGGGAATCTCCTGTTACTGAACCTGCTATAAAAATTACCAATACATATGCATAGTTTTCTGGGAAAAGAATGTACATAGCAGATCTGGCATAAAAACAAAGTAACTTTGTAAACTCCCATTTTTTATACTAAAAATTAAATAAACAAGGTAATAACTTTGAGTTAATGCTTCAGGTTCACATCCAAGAACTAGACCAGGTTAATAAAAAAAATTTATTGCAACAAAGAATCATTAATTTGAATTCAGTAGTACTACATTAATTATCACTCCAACAGTGGCAAATTCTCTAAACTATTATCGTATATATGCATGAGCTATAGTATGTGCACACGCGTTAATTATCATGGGCAAATATAGCTAAGTATCGGTGCTTCTGTGGCCACAGTATAAAATGGAAAGTGTTTGAACGAAATTTAAATATGTATGTGCATATAACAAGAAGCATGCACAGGCAAAAGTAAATAGGTTGCAAACATGTTATGCTAATGCATAGAATCAAACATGTACTTATTCGCATATAGTCTAAAATCTATTCTGCTATGTTGTGCACTGGTTTCTTTCAGAGGCACTTATCATGAGAACCGGTTAATAATCTCACAAACATTAGAAGAATCAGAAGTAATCACTAGAACAACAAAGCCCTTGAACAAATAAAATTTGTGTTATCTAATAAGTTTGTTATTCAAGAACAAATCACATTTCTATTTTACACTATTGCATGTAATTATAAACTACCAGGAAGTGCATTAAAAGAAATAAAAAATGCAATGCAAATGTGTATTACTCAAGGATAAATCATTTGCACCTGTTGCATGTGATTCTAAGTTACTAGGCAGTGCATTGATTTTAAAATAAAAGTTAAATCAATCAATCAATATAAAGCTAATAATCTGGAAGTATATCTTCTTTTATAGTTAAAAAAAATTAAGTGTATAAACCTTACTATATAGTAAACACAAACATCAATTCAAACTAAGCACATAAACTACAAGTGAAAGAAAAATCATAATTCAGTAATTGACGCAAAGTCATTGGAAAGGCACAATCATGATTAGAGATTGTCATATTCTTCTAAAATAGCAACAGGAAAAAAGAGACTATAAGAAGCAATAGAACCTTTTGTTTTGTTAATCAATCTTCTGATGTATCCATTATTTCACATTGGTAATTATGGAATCAACTCCTCTTTCAAAAATTAGAGTACAATGATCAATGTAATCAAATGAAAGTTAATGAAATCTAAATCAATAATCAGAAGCAACTATGATTAATCAAGCATTGACAAACATTACATTACAATTCTAAGCTTTGTGACTTATATGCAGGGTGAACTCTAGTATAGAAGATTTCGGTATTATGCTCAAAAGAAATTTGTGAGTAGGGAAAATGCAAATTAAAAATAGTCACATTCAAAATAAAAACGAAGAAGTTCAAAATTTCATACAAATCTGAAAATGACATCATTGAGCAGAAATTAATATACCTGCCATTGTGGATCAATCATTGATGACCCTATTGAAATAGGAGAATGGCGAGTGAAGCCAATTTATGAGCGGAAACAACTCCACTATTTATATGGATGAGACTGAGTGAATCGGGGAGATGGCTTAGATTTATGGCTGATAGAATTGAAGGTGGTCGATTTATGCGATGCTCGATTGAATCGGAGATGGTAAACTTCCTAGGGTTCCAAGAGTGAGCGAATTGAATAAGGGATTTAGGGAAAAGTCAGGTCTAGGGAGAAGTGATGGAAGGAAATTTTATTTTCGCGGCCTTACGTTATTTTGTCCCGCGCTTCTTTTAACTTTCGCTTCCGCATTCTCAATGGGCAGCATTGACATAGTGGAACACAATTATATATAGCACAATTCATCTGTCATTATCATTACTTAGTATAAATAGCACAACTTGTGTGTCATTTTCTTTTATTTAGTTATTTTGTTATAGCGATTTAATATAATGTCATGATATATTGCTATGTATATCATGTTTTCTTGTAGTGTTTGTAGCGGCTGCTTGAGAGTCATTGGGGCGACTAGTATCGGAGAGTTCGTTCCGTCTTGCTTCTTCTTGGCATAAGTATTGCCTCGCCTTCTCGTAGAAAGAGTCGAGGGTTTTCAGCTGCTTCTGATCGATCCATGCCCCAAACTCAGAAGTAGGGAGGATGCCTTTTGCAAACTGGAAGAGTATGGTACAAGGGTTCGGATTCTCGACCTCGGCGAGGGAGATGTAGAACATGGAGAGGTAACTTTTGAGTGAATCAGCGGGCCCTCGGTATAGGTTGGAGAGGGTGAGGGAATTCTTTGGAGTTGGCATATGCATCCTGAATGGCTTGACCAACTATGTCGCTAACTAGCCGAAGTTGTTAATGTAATCAATTGGGATGCGAGAGAACCATAACAAAGCAGTTCCTAATAAGAATACTGGGAACACTTGAATTGACCGGATCATTGCCCCGGTTCGAGTCCATTTGCCATTCGTATCGGTTTTGGAAGGCACAGGAGCTGGTAGTGCCATCATAGAGCAGAATTTGTGGCATGCTGAAGCGTCGTAGCCATTCAGCTTCGTTTACCCTTCTTGTGAAGGGGTTACGCCTAATGTGCGCCTCCTATGAATCGTGCACATTTCCTTGCATTTTCCTCATGATTCTTCGTACCATGTCGGGAAGATAAGTTGGATGGGGATCCGCCATCGGGATCCATGGGTTTTGACGAGTTCTGGGGTTCTGCTGCGAGGGAGGCTTCTATGATGAATGTCCGCGTCATCATCTTCCATGTCCTCAACATATATGATTGGGTCTTGATGCGGACAATGAGGCAGAGTGGATTGATGCGGATCCTGTTCTGCTAAAAGAGTACGTTCATTGTCAGGATTGGCGACTCGATCCATTGGATTCTATCAAGGAATGGATTGGTTGTTTGGACCCGGTCCGTAATTGATGATCAAGCGAGAGCGGTCTTGGTACTATGCCTCCTCGCTATATGTGACTGTAGTTCAGTCTCCGTTGCCGTTCCCATTGTCGCTGGTGTGGCCATTGCCGTTGTCAAGGGCATTAGTGCGGACGGCGGCGTTGTTGATGAGACTACACCTCCTTCTTTGATGCAGGCCCCTTGACTCGGAAGAGGAAGTTTCCAAGGCAGTTGGTCGAGGTCGGGCATTGTTCCGAGCTAGTTGAAGTCGAGTGACGACGCGCTGACTTTTTTGAAGCTGCAGCATAAGGTCGATGTTATTCCTTAATGCTTGATTGAACCGATCGCGGTATTCTCATATTTCTCACTGAGCTCGCAGATCTGAGCTTGTGTTGTGGGAGCTTCGGGGTCCACAATAGGAGGGACGTATTCATTAGTGGCCGGGATATCCGCCGGCTGAGGCTGTTGAGATGTTCCGGCTTCGGCCGTGGCTGAAGAGCCGATCATTATGTTCTTTGGTCACTTTCCCGTCGTAAGCGGACTCGGCAGCAGGTTAAGCTGAAGAACCTAAAGCTCGTCGGAGGTCGAGATGGCAACGTGCGACAAAGGCACAAAAATCCAAGTTTTCTTAGTGAAAGCACCAAATGTTGACGACAAAAAATGTTGTAAAAACCAAAGATTCCAATTACTAAGAATAACTAATTTGATCGTATAGACAGGTGCGGAAAACAGTAAATAACACAAGAGATTTATAGTGGTTCGGCCTAGTGAGGGCCCTACGCCCACTTTGAAGCAATTTTGGAATATTATTGATCACAAAAGGTTACAAGGTTGAGACCATCTCATTACATTAGCTTCTAAGCTATATGATGTCATCATTCTCATATATGTTGTCACAATTGACATATATTACAAAATATAGGAAAAGGGCACTTTTTCCCTTCTTCTTCCTCAAAGTGGAGATGCCATTAAAGGAGCTCTCATGAAATCTCAAGGTCACAAATTTGCACCCCTTTGAAGTATGATGTTGTGGGGTATTTGTAGTATAGGGATTAGGTAGGAGTAGGTAAAAATAGGGGCCACACCCAGAAATTCACGCTCAGTGACCTGCACACGCCAGAAATTCGCACCCAGCCCTGGGGTGCGAATTTCGCACCTCTCGGGGTGCGAAATTCATACCCCATGGGGGTGCGGAATTCGTACCTCCCGGAGTACAAATTTCACTACCGGCTGGGAGCGAATTTCCCCGAGGGGTGCGAAATTCGCACCTCGAGAGGTATGAAGGTCGCCTCTTGGGGGGCGCGAAGGCCATGGGTATAGGTGTTTTGATGGCCCGTGGCTCGGGTTTCCGGCTCGGACTGCGAGGTCTTTGTTAGTGCGATCCCTCTTCGACATGTTTCCTTCGCTCATAGATGTCCTCCATGGCCTTGACTCTATGCGATGGGTTGAGCTGAGCATGTCCTGTGTACTTTTGGGAACCAGGCCAAAAGGCCGGTTAACAACGTAAGTCAACCTAATTACGAGTCACAACAAATATATAATGGGTTGGCTAATTTGCACTGGTCTGCAATCCTCATGAGTCTAAGCTTTAACTCGAGGAAAGAATATAGGTAAAGCGGAGTCTAATACCAGGTAAGTCAAATTATAGAATTACTCGTACTATGAGTACAATAGAATCTACCAAAAATCTGTAATAGACGTGGATCTCACCATAACAACACATTGATGCTTAAAGAGTGAAATATGCTAAGATAAGAGTTCCTCAATCATATATGATTGGATGATCAAAAGACAAATCTGCAATGGTTGCTACATGTACATCCAACAGTGTGTTCATTGGGTCTGAAAAGAACAGGATTTCCATCAAGAATAGAATAAAAAGTCATGCAATCTTAAAAAAAATCAACCCTTTGTGGATATATGAATTTTGGGATTGCCTTTCTAATGTAACTTGCTCTTAATAGTGCTTTGGAAGTCGATCCATCGTGTAATTCAAAATGAGACAGTGTAACTAATAAAAGGTCAGATCCTTGATTGTCCTCACCATACGGTAATGTCCCTCCTCCGTCTTGCCACTAACTCGACAATTAATTAATTTAAATTAATTAATTATTATTCTTAGTAGAGATGTAAAAAAGTTTATTAGATGTAAAACTAAACATTAATTAATTAGCGTTCTTACATCAATTCCATAGAAGAAACTATTAATCTTAAATAACAAAATTGAAGAATATCTTGGTCACACGTACTATATTTGATGACTTTGTAAGATTTCTATCTTAGATTGAACCCTTATGCATTAAAGTTAGTACGTTACACTAACTTTTTGGTTTTTTTTAAAGAGAACTAGTTAAATCAACCTACATGCATTAGTATTGCTAAATCAGATGCTAAAAGCCTATATTTAGCTGGTGCAGTGGAAAATAGCAGAGCTTGAAAAAGATCTACTATTCATCAATGCTAAATTGAAATAGCCTAATGGTCAAAGAGCGCCACGAGTTATAGGGAACTGCAAGTCATTAAGGTACTAAAAAGTATGAAATAATGTAATGATAATAAGTAGATACATATTCATAAAATCACTAAGTCCTATATCCCTAAGAAATATGTGAACAATACCATGTGTATCAAAATTCCTTATTTCTTCATATAGACGGATAACGCTAGGTCAATAGCCACGGGTCCGATCTCGAAGGACCTAGTTATAAATTAGTTAACCATAAAAAAATGATACTGAAACATGTAATGTTGGGGTTTTGTGCACAGCGAAAGTTTGACAAAACGCCAGGAAAACAGGATCTTTCACCTAATCACTTGAAGATGAACTTGATTGAAAATAACAACATAATAAATCCAAAATAATAGCAATACACAAATATTCCACCCAACAACCCTCTTTATTGATTCACCAAAACAAATTTTGATTGCACTCAATGGATCAAAACCAAAAATAAACAAAATACAATTAAATCAATAACCTCATTGAGAAAGAGAAAGAATAACTAGGTGAATACAAATATTGTTGGAGCAGAAGAGCAATGAATAACGACGACAAACCCTTGAATCTACCTGGAGGAACCAACTACGTCTTTCAACGGTAAATAGGAATAGCCACTCTTAGGCCAAATTGCTACATTTTCCTCTCTATATATGATTACATGGTTTCTTTTTGTTTGATCTCACCAAGAAGGCTGCATTTATAGGAGAATAGAAGACCTAGGAAAATATTCAAATTTCCCTTTCAAAATATCTCTAGAATATAATCATCCATTTCTTTCCTTCTATGATAGAATTAATCAAACAATCAGTCAACAAAATCAATTAACTGATCAATCAGTTAATTGATTATATCCTCTTCATTAAATATTTGAATCAAAAATTCAACTCACCACCTTGATTCAAATATTACATATCTCTAACAATCCTCAAGCAAGTCAACCTAGCTCTTTCAATGACACCCACTCTCGATTAAAACCAACCTCGATTTCCAAGAAACATGATGCACCCCACCTTTTTTCGGAGTACCGGCACTCAATTGATTTCAAGGTAGTAATCACACCCAGTCAATTTGAAAGAACATCGACCACATCTTAGTTACAAACACAGTCTACCGCCTGCAAAAGATGCATCTACCATCGGAGCTGCACTACGCAAAACTAACGGTCTAAAAGCATTTGTAATACTACAAAGACCTCCATTTCATCTTTGTGGATTTCACAATTCGACATCCGTCTTCCGTTTGACATGACCTCTTCTTCTCCGGGATCCCTCGAGCATCGTCATCATCTAGATCCTTGTCGATACCATGATCCTACACATTAGGACCATCAGTAGTGAACATATTAACCTCTCCACCTTGCTGTGAACTAGGTTTTTCAACTGTTGCCTGCCTTCTTCTTCGCCTTCTTCCATCTTCCCTCATCCATATTAGAGGGTTTATTCTCATCTCCATCAATTTGACCATTGAGGCTTGGAACATCGACCATCATAGGCTTCTAAATTCCCAAATCTCTGCCATCAAAATTAGTCATCTGCGAAAGCAACATCATCTTCGATATCTACAATCTTCAATCCAAAGTCACTCCAAGCTATGCAACGGACTAAGTCTAATACCAACTGTTGAGGTTTTGTGTGCAGTAGAAGTTTGACGAAACACAATAAATCGGAAATAATAGCAATACACAAATATTCCAGCCAACCACCATCTTTATTGATTCACCAAAAACAATTTTTTTTTACACTCAATGGATCAAAACCAAAAATAAACAAAATATAATTGAATCAATAACCTTATTAAGAAAGAGAAAGAATATCTAGATGACTACAAATATTGTTAGAGCAGAAGAGTAATTAATAACGACGACAAACCTTTGAATCTACCTGGGGGCACCAGCTACGTCTTTCGGCAGTAAATAGGAATAGAAACTTTTAGCCTAATTCCTACATTTTCCTTTCTAGATATATTTACATGTTTTCTTTGTTTTTTGATCTAACCAAGAAAGTTGCATATATAAGAGAATAGAAGACCTAGGCAAATATTCAAATTGCCTCTTCAAAATATCTCCAGAATATAATCATGTATTTCTTTCCTTCTATGATAGAATCAATCAATCAAGCACATCAACCAATCAGTCAATAAAATTGATTAATTGATTAATTGATCAATCAATCAATTAATTGATAATTATATCCTCTTTAAAAATATTTGAATCCAAAATTCAACATAAAATCAGATCATTTACTTAATCTTCAACGCGACGATTGATTTGTTTTCCATAGTTGGGAAACATACAGAAATTGCTCAATTCCTTTGTTGGACCCTAAAAACTAGGTCTGTCAATGGGTCATGTCGGGTCGAGTATTGGGCCAGGTCAAGTAAGGTTCGGGTTGATTTATAAACGGGTCGAGTTTCCCGTTTATTAAATGGGTCATTTTTCCCCAACCCTAACCCGACTCGTGTAACCCATTTAACTAAACGGGTGATGTCCGGTTGTGTTGGGTTTACCTGTTTAACTCATTAACAAATATTGTCCGCTAATATAAGCAGCAAAAGAACAAAATCATCAACATGCAACACTATTATATAATCATTGTTGACGTCAAAACCTGGTCACTAGTGACGGTCAACCTGCAATCGTGTGTTGAGTACACGAATAACAATCACAGATTATAGTAAAGTAAAATAGGGGACGTGCATAATTTTTATAGTGGTTCGACAAGAGATGGTGCCGACATCCACTTCATATATTGATTTGCTTTGATTACATGTACGATATATTTTCTATTGTGATAAAGAGGGAGATGAACACAAGGTGACTGTGTTGTAGACAAAGAGTTGGCTATTTTTGGAGTTAGCCGTGGAATTTGAGCTTGAGAGAAAGCTCTGCCCAAAATTCCTTTTTTCGTTCTTGGTATGGAGGTATTTATAGGTGAATAGGTAGGCTGATTGAGGTGCAACGTGGCCTTCCTTTACTGTGGAGCTCAGACACGTGGAGATCGATCATTTGAAATAATTGCAGAAGTGGGACTCGGTCTACTGCTAATTAATAGTGTCCTCGAAAATTGTGGCTTGCGTGTCGTTTGAGATGATGAGTATTAAAAGTAGAGTTTTGGCCTAAAGTGGTTGACTTCCTTTAATGCCTTGAGGTTCGGGCTAAGTAATGATTGACTAATTTGGATATTTCTGTTGGAGAATGGAGTTTTGATGACAACAACCTTATTTCAATATTAACTGATTATACATTATATACTAACACTTTTATCTAGAATATATATATATATATATACATATGCAGGATTTATATACAGAAATTATTACTAAAGGCTGTACGGTTTAATGATATAGGAGATTCATAATTCAGAGATGATTCGAGACTCATGAGTATTCAAGAGTTCAAGAGTACAAGATAAATATAGTAATAGAGTCTAGTTTATGTAAGACTCTGAATAGCCCTCTAGGTTCAAATTCATTCAAATTCAAATTCTGTTTTTCAATTTTTGATTTCAAATTCTATCTTCAATTTCTATCCTCTTTATTTTATTTTCTTTACTTTAATTTTGATTTTAAACTCAAGTTTTATAATTTTTATATTTATATACTTTATATTTATATAGTTTCAAACTTTATAATTTTATAAATATGTTTATATTTATGTTTTCATATGATTTTCTACTATATAATATTCATTTACAACAATATGTTTTAATTCAAGAATTTCTGGAATTATATATATATATATATATATATATATATATATATATATATCAAAACACTTCAAGAATGCTCAAACTTTAATTTTACACATGCATGTGTCAACATACATTTACTCCCATGTCGACATATAACTGTCACTTTTTGAAAATCGAAAGGAAATGTCTTTTCACTATTTGTGATGCTCCAAAAACGTTGCAACCTTTCAATGTTATAAATATGGGCTGATTTCGAATTTTTTTTATAATTCTTCATCTCTATCTTCACCTTCTTTCTTTACATCATTATATCTTCTCATTTTTATGATTTCTACACTTATACTCTATCGAATTCAATTCTATTTACATAAAACTTCTTCTCTTCTAACTCTCTACTCATTACTCTCTAAATCAAAGTGCTATTAAAGAGTTATAGGGATATTATAGTAATTTGGGAAGTGTATGTAATCGGTGTGATCCTTATAGCCGTGAAATCAAGGAGGTTAGAATCGGTGGTATCCTTTGTAGCCGTGAAATCGAGTATACTTGATCAAATGTTTGTGGGATCGGTGGGTATCCCTTATAGCTGTGAAATCGAGGAGATGATTGTAAATTGGATATTGATATAATATTAAAACTCCATGCAATCCAGCGTTGCGTGGGACTGGACGTAGGAGCAATTCCGAACTAGTATAAATTCCAGTGTGTTCTTTCCTTTTCTGCTTTATATTTTTGTTTATCTTTGTGTTTGTGTTTGATTTTGTGTCTGTTATTGTTTCTATGGTGTTTGATTCGTACAGTAGATCATATAAGTTTTAGATTTTGTTTAAATTCTCAAAAACACTATTCACCTCCTCTAGTTTTAGTTTTTCCTAAACGATCCTCAATCCCTAACAAATTCAACATAGATCGAAAGATATATGATCTATCCAATCTCTAAGGGAATAGTTGACTCGGTCGGTCTGGGAGAGCGATTATGTCGGGTTATGAGATGTCGTTGCCCGAGGGAATCCGACTCCAACTGAATCTTGTTCGGTCTTTCTGAAGTAAGAGCCTACCGCGAGGCTCGATGGATGTTGTTTTTATGAGACTTTTGGCATTGGTCTTCGATTCGTTGAGCCATGAAAACTTTTGCCAAAAAGTAGGTCAATACTTTGTCCCCCAGAACACATCATTCTTAGTAAAAGAAGGTGTGTTCCGGATGTGATATCGGAGTTCAATGCTTGGGTTGCTATCGTTACGCAAAACCATATTTAGGCCAGAAATCCGACGATCTTGATAATTGTATTAAGACCAGAAAACCGATAATCGGTGCAGATCGTATTAAGGCCGTAAAACTGTCAACCACCAAAGATCGTATTAAGGACGAGAACTCTATGAAAGTGGTCGAGGATTCTTGCCATAGGATACACGACCTGCATAGATTGTGTAGACCATTCTCAGTTTAGAGATGGAAATTTGAATTTGATTGGCCATGTATTAATCATACTCGGCTTAAAGAGTTAGCGAGCAGTAATCACATTTGGTTTAGAGGAGTGGCGAGTATTAACCATACTCGATTTACGAAGGTGGAGAGTATTAACCATACTCGGCTTATGGAGGTGGCGAGTATCAACCATACTCGGCTTAGGAGGTGGCGAGTATCAACCATACTCGGCTTACGAAAAGTGTTAATCGTGCTCGGCTTATATAATTTTTCCTGCTTTCGACTAGTGGTGTCAGATATGGTGGCCAGCATCGACCATATTCTCATGAGTAACATTTGAGCATTGCGAATTTTGTCAAGAGAAAGGAGTGCTCGGATCAGAGAAGGGGCGAGCATCGTCTATGCTCGGCTTATAGAGGGTTAACCATGATCGGCTCGTGGAGCCGGTTTTGATGTGGTGGCTGGTATCTACCGTGATTTAATAACGGTGGCTAATACTGACAATTTTTGGATTGGCGAGCGTCATTCGTGCTCGACTTTAAACATAATTCATGCTCAGGAAAGAAAGTTTATTGCTGCTAAAGAGCTATTACAAGGGAAGGAAAATAAACACTAAGTGGGCGAGAGGCGAACTGTAACACCCCACCTCCGCTAGGGTCACTCACAAAGGGAATGCACTAGCTTTGGTGGAGCATTATCTAGGTAAACATACACAGAAATATTACAAGACAGAACATATTAAACAGCGGAAGAAGAACCAAATTTCATAGCTTTAAAATCTAGAAAGGTCTAAAGCCTTTTACATCAAAATGCTATTAAATCCATTACATCAAAATTTGTCTTGCAATAGTAAAGAAGCATAAAACCGTAGTAATAAATCATTCCCCAATAAAGCAGCAAAGCAAGCCATAGCCAAGAGAAATCCAAGCTGTACATGAAAGAGCCTTGGAGCTTGGTAAGATCCGAACTAAGCTGTATTCCTACCCTGCGAACCTGGGGGGGGGGGGACGAAAGAAAAAGAGGCGAAACAAACTGGGTCAGTCATAAAGACTGAGTAAGTCCTAGTGGCTTTCAGCATAAAAACAGGTGAAGATAATATGGCATGAATAAACTGAAAGTAAACATAAGCATGATGACAAGGTAAGCTACATGCATGATGAATCAAGTATAACATCCCATGCTTCATATCAAGAGTATCAAGGTTCCTACCAAGTATCACATTGCAAGGTTTCTACTAAGTATAACATCGCCAGATTTCTAAGCTTCACCGTTCCACTATTTTCTTTGATTTCCTATATTCTCTACACCAACTGTACTAGTATCCTAACCCGTATCATCCTTTCCTTATATATGTACAGTCCCTTGCCGTATATCGTACGGGTTTCATCACGTATTTCTATACTACTTCAACGTAGTGCCACCATTCTTGAAATCGTTTGGACCGCCACCCTTGTTCTGGCTAGGTTTCCTTATCATGAACTATCGCGTGTTCAATTAGGATTTATGCCACCTAGGACCACAAGGGATTACGCTACCTATTGAACGTTTTCTGGATTCGATTAGGGTTTATGCCACCTAGGACCACTAGGGATTATGCTACCTAACGAATTCCACGTAACGATCTATTAATCGATCGGCTCCCTACAAGTCCTATCTCGTTCATGTGTCTGTGTTATACGGCCCAATCACGAAATGTAGTCACCTGTGCTAGGTCCACCATAGGGTGTATCAAGCCCTAGGGTGCCAACCACCGACACGAATCAAGCACGCACAGTGTAAACCTACTGGTGCCCAATGCCTGCTTTTTCAACTCCGGACTACATGCACGACCATAGTCCGCCTGAACCTACAATGGCGCACCAACTCAGCCATCGTTCTGGTCGCTTACAATCAGCCCAGTAATCGTGCCCCACCCTGCCTAGTTCCAGGGTACCATGATACATTTAGTGGGTTACTGCTGAAAAGGACCACATAACTAGGGTTTTCGTCCAGTAGGTTAAGTGTTGTCATTTAAATTCGAGACTTAACCCCATCAGTCTAGCATGTCAAGTTGGTTAAGTGTTGTCATTCAAGTTCGTGACTTAACCCGCCTACGTGTCATGTCAAATTAGCTAAGTGTTGTCGTTCAAGTTCATGACTTAGCCCTACGAATCATCTGTCAAGTTGGTTAAGTATATTCAATCGGTTCATGACTTAACCCTATCAAATCGTCATGTCCAATTGGTTAAGTATATTCAAGCGGTTCATGACTTAACTCTAACAAATCATCGTGTCAAATTGGTTAAGTATACTCAAGCGGTAAATGACTTAACCCTATCAGGTCATCGTGTCAAATTGGTTAAGTATATTCAAGCGGCTCATGACTTAACCCTACCAAATCATCGTGTCAAATTGGTTAAGTATATTCAAACGGTACATGACTTAACCCTATCATGTGGCATTAATTCATTAATACACCCCAACCTCTCACATCAGACCTGTTGTTGTGGTCACTGGATATGCCGGGCGGCTCCGGGCAGATTTACACCACAACTCAATCTGACCTCGGGTTTCAAGCGCGATATGAACAACTACCCACATTGGATCCTATTGTTTGCAGTAACTGGATTTGCCGGGTGGTTCCGGGCAGATTTACACTGCAAACTCAACCCAACCTCGAGTTGGCCATTTTTATGTTTATTCTAATGTCATGTCCATGTTCAAGTTTCATGTCAAGTTTTAAGGATAAGTTTCATGCCCACATCCAGATTCAAGTTATAACAATGTTCATGTTTCAAGTTTTGCCTATTATCAAGTTCATAATTCATGTTCATAACCAATTCATGTTTTGCCTAATCTACCCAAATCGTATTCCCATCGCACGTGAACGTGAATCGGTCTATACTACAAATAAATCCAAATCTCGAGATAGAGGGAATAGCATCAAAACTATGATAGGCAAAAGGGACTAGCATAAAGCGATAAAAGGGGTTACAAGACTAGTATGATATAACTTGAGATGATTGGTTACAACATCACTGCATATAGGATTTCGAATCTAGCAAGATAAGGCGATGGTCATGATAAACGCTGACATAAAAGAATAGGCATGCAAAAGCAAGCCAAATACAAGGATAATGGATCCAGTGGTTTTGGTGTACATAATTGCGAATAAACTAAGCAAGTCACACCCTCGGTATGAGATCCAACAAAATGCCAATTCGGTGTACAACATGGGTTCCAATCAACCATAATAGTCCCAGGTAATTAACCCCAACAGTCATGGTCATAGGTAGAAATCTCATAATTAAGAAACCTAAGCGATTAATCACAATAGTCATGGTTAATTATCCAAAATAGTTCTAGGCAATAGTCATAGGCAATTAATAGTAATAGTTTCAAAGTCATGGTCATAGATAATGGCCTTATGTTCATAATCATAGGTAATAATTCCCATAGTCAAGAGTCATAGTTGATTAGCCACAATTGTCCTTGTCATAGTCATAGGCAACAGTCTTACGTTCACCGTCATAGGCATAGGCATAGTCTTACGTTTACAGTCATAGGCACAGGCATAGTCTTATGTTCACAGTCATAGGCATAGTCAAAACCTTATGTCCATAGTCTCACAGGCATATTAAGGTTTATAGACATGAAAGAATTTGATTTACAACATGAATAGGCCTCAAATAGAAATATTCCCACAAGTCAAGATCCAAGAATTTATGTTACAATCTAGCGTTTGAATAATATACTAGGCCCAACAACATGAATGGGCATGATTCAGTCGATAAGAATTAACCCAAAATCATAGATTCAAGAAGAGACAAGAACAGATCCAAATAGATAATCAAGCTTAGGTCCAATTTCATTTTATTCCATGTCCATATCAAATTTAACAAATTTCAATCACAAAGTAACTAGAACTTACAGAGCGCGGATCAAGAATTAGAGTGCAGAGATTTGATTTTAGAAATGGTTGTTGCAGTTGTTGAATCTCTATTTGTTTAGTCTTGTTCTAGTTGAAAACCCCCAATTTGTAATTCCTAGATGTTGTCTTGACGAAGAAGAAGTATCCATTCTCTTTTTAATTTAATTATTTCAGAAGCAGCATAAGGACAGAATGAAATGGTGTGGAGAGAATGAGGCTAGGGGTGCGTTTATATAGGATTAGGCAGACGAATCTGGACAGAAAACGAGGTCAAATACATCAGAATGCATCAGGTTCAGGAAGTGGGCTCGGGAGGCAGGTCGACCCCCAGGTCGACACTATGGTCGACCTGGTCCCTGGGAGGTCGACACTATGGCCGACCCCCAGGTCGACCTGGTCCCTGGGCGGGAATTTTCCCGCCCAGCCTGTTCTGGGTTTGAATTCGAATTTCGAATTCGAATTTCGAGCTGTTTTTGATTCTGAACATTCCTGAAACTTCGGAGGGTCATATCTCCCTCATACGGACTCCGATTCTCGCAAACTCGGAATCGTTTCCAAGCAGAATTTCGACACGAACACAATGGCGCAACCCGTTTCCCATGATTATCAATTTAAAATTTAATTCTGCCTTGATTTCTTGTTTTAACAAGTTATAAAAATACGGGTTGTTACACGAACCCAGAGCATGCTTAGTAGCTAAATCCTAACCCCATATGTGTGTACTTTGGCCTACCCATATTATTGAAAGAGAAATATACTTCTGAAAAAAGGAAAAAAAATTAATCTCATTGATTGATGATGATGCTGCGATTGCTGGGCTCAGGGTCCTTTCCATTTCTAGGAGGTCGAGGACTGGCCTGAGGAGACTGGGCAGAAGATTTTGGCGGCAAGGCCTGTGCGAGCTTCTTGACATACTCGGGTAGTTCTCCCCGCCTAACCCTATCCTCGATGAGATCGCGCAAGTGCCTGGATTCATTGGTACTATGTCCTACCATGTTGTGGTGCATGTAGTGCTTTCCAAAGTCGAGTTCTTTTTGCGTTGGCTCTCTCCGAAGAGGTTTTGGGAAGGGCAGGGATCCATGTATGTCAAGGAAGATGTCGAGCAAGGAGGAATTGAGCTCGGTGTATTGATCATACTTGTTCTCTCTCCATAGTCGTACGTTTCGGTCGTTCTTTCCCGAGGCCTTTCCTTTTCCTTTATTTTGGCTATTAGTGTTGATGGACTTATGTCTTCGGCAGCAAGTACCTCGAGGCTTTCCATCTAAATGCTGCAATCTTCTTGTCGGAGGAACCGCTCGGCCTTGGCATAGAAGTGTTCGATGTCCTTAGGACAATCTCTGGTTACAGAAATCCTAAATTCTGACCGGTTTTGAACACCTGAAATGGCGGCCATAAGCACCATCGATGGCACGGGTCGATCGATTGATGCTACGACCATGTTGAATCTTTCTAGGAAGGACCGGAGGGTTTCACTGGGTCGTTGCTTGATAGAGGTCAGGAACATGACACTCTTCGGTCGAGAGATGTGGACTCTGAAATGCTCGATGAAGCGGGTGACCAGCATGTTCCAACTGCTGGTCAACTCCGTTGTTAGCTGCCGAAACGACATGTCGGCTATATCTGTGAGGAGGAGTAGGAACCCTTGGTTATAACATTGGTCTATGCAGAGAGTACTTCCATATGGCGCATGTATCGCATGACATGAATGGTCGGGTCGATCCGGCCATTGTAGGACTGTATGGCCGAGAACTTGAAGTCTAGAGGACTGCGGGAGTTTCTGATTTCCCTGGTGAAGGGGCTACGGTGGATATCATCAATAACCTGTTGAGAAGAAGTTCCCCAGATAAAGTGTCTGATGATGCTTGCAATCTGACTTTCATCTTTGAGGAGTCGCTGCCATGAATCCTACTCTGCACTGGAGAGAATCCTATTACTAGGATCCGCCGAAAGCTTCCTCGAAAAGGTGGCCTTGGCTGGTCTCGACCTCTGAAAGTTTAGTGAAGGTGAGGGCGAGGGTCCATCACAGTTTCCGGGCTTGGTTCAACCGCCGTGGGAATTGCCCGATCATTATTAGACTGAGCTATACCTACTCCAGCTGGGTTAATTTGAGTTTGGTTAGCTGCAGGCCGACCTAGCATAGCATGTGATGTTCGGGGCTCTTCGATGCCCCCGCCCGAAGCGATGTTAGAAGGGTTTATAGTATCGTTATCCTATGCTATGCTGGGAACCGGTATGGTAGAGTGATCTTCCTGGTTTGAAGGGTAGGCTCCACCAGCTCTTCATTGGAGGGGGGAGGCATAGGACAAGTCTATGGTAAGATGCGGGGTTGTAATGGGAATGACACTGATCCCGGTCGACCCAGTTGTTGTTCGGTCGATCCAGGGAGTTGAACTATTCCATGGAGTGAAGGCAAAATGGTCGAGCGACCTAGATTTCTATTGCGGGCCTCTTGTGAATCTACGGCTACATTGGTCGCTAGACGTGATGCTCCCGGTAGTGGTCAATCGAGGAGTAAAGTCGAGCCAGGAGAAAGCAAAGGTATGGTCTGATTTGCGGCTTGTATTTGCGCAGACCAAAGATCAGTTGTTTCCTCGGCTTCGCCCGGTAGAGGAATTGATGTTGAAGCGTTAGATCCCTTTTCCATCCAAGCGAGGAGGTTATTCATCAAATATTGTTGTTCGAGGAGTTTACATTGAGATGTCATCTGGCCTCTGAACTCGGCCATAATCTTATCCATGTCATCGCGGGTAAGATATCTGGACACGTCTTCATGAGAGGAGGCTTCCTAACTTGCTTTTGTGGCGTTTGTTTGGGCTGCATCAGCGTTTGTGGGACGGGAAGATGTTGCATCCTTCTTCCACTTGTTCGTCGTGGATTGAAAAATGCCGAAGGTCGTAGGGTATTTCGGTGCGTGCCACCCCTACCTGGCGCGCCAAAGTGTTGAGGTCAAAAGTTGGTCACTAGTGACGATCAACTCCCAACTCGTGTGTTGAGCACACAAATAACTATTAAAGATTATGGTAAATTAAGTAAAACAGGGGACACGCAGAATTTTTATAGTGGTTCGACAAGAGATGGTGCATACATCCACTTCATATATTGATTTGCTTTTGATTACAAGTACAATATGTTTTCTTTTGTAATAAAGTGGGAGATGAACACAAGGTGACTGTGTTGTAGAGAAAGAGTTGGATAATTTTGGAGTTAGCCGTAGAATTTCAGCTTGAGAGAGAAATCTCCGCCCAAAAGTCCTTTTTTCTGTTCTTGATATGGAGGCATTTATAGGTGAAAAGGTGGTTGATTGAGGTGCAACGTGGCCTGCCTTTTCTGCGGAGCTCGGACACATGGAGCTCAATTATTTGAAATAGTTGTTGTGGTGAGACTTGGTCTATTTCGGATTAATAGTATCCTTGAGAATTGTGGCTTGCGTGGCATTCGAGATGAGGTGTATCAAAAGTAGAGCTTTGGCCGGAAGTGGTTGACCGCCTTTAATGCCTTGAGATTCAGGCTAATTAAGCAATGAATGACTCATTTGGATATTTCCACGTAGATCCAAAGATATCTGATCGATCTGATCTCTAAAGGAATAGTTGACTCGGTCGGTCTGGGAGAGCGATTATGTCGGGGCATGAGATGTCGTTGCTCGAGGGAAGCCGGCCCGGGCCGAATTTTGTTCGGTCTTTCTGAAGTAAGAGCCGACCGCTAGGGTTGATGGATGCTGTTTTATGAGCCTTTTGGCATTGGTCTTCAATTCGTTGAGCTGTGACAGCTTTTCCAAAAAGTTGGTCAACAATCACCAACATGCATCAAGTTACAAAATCATCAACATACAGCAAATTACGAAATCACCAATAGGCACCACATATATAAAGCATGAAATCATCATATCCAAAAATCATTCTACATATATAAGATTATATGAGTATACTGCATACCACTACAACAAAACAGTCCTTTTACAACGGGAAAAAACCGTTGTAATATGCATTTCACAACGGGCCTATGCCCGTCTTAATATGTGTCGTCATAATAACTCCTGACTATTTGACAATGAGCATTGACTGTTGTAAAAGACCGTTGTAATAACTTGCTCTGTCACGTGAAATGATTCTATGACAATGGTTATTAACCCGTTGTAATAGCTAGTAAATTACAAGCGGCTTTTGCCCATTGTAATACAGTATATTACAACGGTTTTTGCCCGTTGTAATAGCAAATTTAAATATAACTACTGCGATATACATCCATAATAATAATGAATATTTTAACATGCAATAAATACTGTAATGTAACAATCAAAATCACATAATAACACATACTAAAAGACTGAAGCAAGAATCATATAATTCCAACACATTTCAAAAAGTTCGATATGTTTATACTCCAAAAGACTAGATAAGTTTACATTCCAAAAGGTTCGATAAGTTACGTCGACATAGTTCTAACATAATTACATAACTAGTTTCATAAGTACCAACACTTGACCAAGGAAATGTAATCTGTGTGCCACGCGACGGTAGATCCAATGGCTTGTTGATCTTGAGTTTGCATATAGTTACTAGCACGGTGTGACTGCAAAAAAAGAAACAAGATACCAAATGTAGAGAGAATATATTATTATACACCATTCAAAACTTATTATACAACATTTAAGTCTTGCATTGCCGTAACCTTACAGCCTTTGGTTTCATATTCTTCCTACTTCAGTTTAGACACAGTTTAGACACCACCATATCCATAGCTTGCAGTTGTATTTAAGTAAAAATATTTGTATTTTTAACTGACATTATATACGAACTTTTATTTCTATAACTATATGACCAAAGGAAGAATTAATTACATAATAGGCTTCTATTGAAAGTCCAAATATATGCAGATGTAGACTGGAACTAAGTTCACATTTGAAAAACCATTGTCAATCTTTTATCTAAAATGTATTTAAAAACTCAGCTGAATACATATAAAACTGATCAAATACTTATTATATTATATCATGTGGAGAAACTGTGTTTTCTCAACTCATATTTGGGTAATATTCAAAACATGCTTCGCACTAGGTGTGAATTTTCTCAACTCTGACTTCAGAAATCAACTAATTATTTGTTCCATGCATGAGGAAATTGTTTTATATATCTACAATAATGGGATGATCTCTATATGTGAGCACAACAACTTAGTTGCTGTGCCTCGACACAACAACTTATTTGCTGAAGCAACTTAGTTGTTGCGCCTCGGCACATCAACTTAGTTGTTGTTCAAAGCACAACAACTTAGTTGTTGTTCGAGCGTGTGAGAGGTTGAGTGTGCATGCATTTGACGATGCCTACAAGTTTCTGGTGATCGTAACTTGAAACAACAAATGTTGCTTATTTCACTAGAAATAGAGAGCGCACCTAGCTATGTTAATTAAACACATGGATAATTTTGTTTAGTCCATCAATTAGCAAAATTGTTATAATTTCAACTTGACACTTCTATTTTAATCAAACACATGGATAATTTTGGCGAGGAAAACAGGGTTGTTACAGACTTCCCCTGTAACACCCCACACCCGCTATGGTCACTCTCTAAGGGAATGCCATAACATCGGTGGAGTATTTTAAGTGAATATAGAACAGAAAAAATACAGCAAGACAGATATAAGTAATACTTGAAAATTTCAAAACATCATTTCGTTGCAGCGGAAAGTAAAACATGTTTGGTTACATCACAAAACCATAATAAGAGTCAAGTACAAAATATCGATCTTGATAAATAAAAGTACATAATCCCAATACATGAACTGATAGCCATAAAAGAAAGGGTAAGCTGAGCTCTACACCTATGGTCCAAGCTCCAAAAGAGAATAATGCAGCCTGATCAAAGCCTACTCGTACTGAGCCCACTCTGATAACCTGAGGGTTGGGAAAAAGATAAAACAACGGGGTCAGACATAAGTCTGAGCGAGTCCTATAACTTTAACAATACAATCATTAAAGTAACCAGAGAAGACATAAGCTTGATATACGGTAACGTCTGGGGATGAATGGCTACACTAAGCAGCTTGGTAGACTTAGGATAAACTAAGATAACCGTAAAGACGCATCCACCCACCCAAGGATAATTACTACACTGCACCACACCAGTCATTCCTACTTAAAGGTTGATCCCCCTAAGTGTACTTAGTAATTTAGTAGTTTCGTGTACCCCTATCCGACTACATAGGTGTACCCACTACTCCCCAAGCGATCGGCTCCCTTACGTAGATACCCGTGCTGGTCCCACGATGGGGTGTATCATTACCCAAAGTGGCAACCTGATAATATCAACGGTGCACGGCTTTATATCTACATGATGCAACAACGACTTACCAACCAGCCCGGGTCCACACACGCATATGAAACCCGTTGGTCCTGCGTTGCCACCGCTAACCCGGTTTGGCCTCTTATAGTCAAGCCCAATATGCGTGTCCCGTCACTCGACTAGAGTCGAGCCTACTAAGATACGTTTAGGATATTGGTTGAAATGGGCCCCCACAAGCTACCACCTAAGCTTGTTATTTCTAGTGAATCCCACTTAACCCTTTAACCATGTCCACTTACATGTTATACATTTTGGCTAAGTCATTTAATCATATTCTAGTTGTCATACAAGGTACCCACTAGATTTCCACATGCCACCCCAAAGCACTTACTTAACCCTTTAACCATGTTTTAATTACATGTTTCACTTTGGTTAAGTATTCTAATCGTATTTTATATTGCCACCCAAGGCAACCCACTAGTCTCCTCATGCCACCCAAGGCACCCACTTAACCCCTCATGTCCCACTACATGCTAATATGGTTAAGTGTTTCTTAATTAATTAAGACCGTGATCTCCCATAAAGACCTCCCACATTAGACTGGCTTTTATGACAACTGGTTAAGCCGGTAGGGTCCGGGCAGTTTTACGTCATAACAGAGTCTAACCTCGTGTCTTTACTTTAATCACGTATTTAATTTGTGCCTAAGACCTCCCACATTGGGCTAACATTTGTAGCAACTGGTTAAGCCGGTAGGGTCCGGGCAGTTTTACACTACAAATGAGTCCAACCTCGTGTCTTAGTCGATTAATTACACCTAAGTAATCACCCCCATATTTATTAATTATCCCTAATTAATATTCACATTTACAAGAATATGGGTAGACCTAACTCAATAGGTAAATTCCCAATTCCATAACATGGGTAGACCTAACTCAATAGGTAAATTCCCATGGGGTAGACCTAACTCAATAGGTAAATTCCCACTTATGCTTATTCATTTTATGGTATGCTTAATCATCCATTTCACACCATTTCATTAACATGTCTATTAACCCCATCGTTTCCCACGTACTTATGCTAACACGACATATTTCCAAGAGAAGATTCTTTCACAATTAACATGGGTTTCACTTAGCATACATTAACATTAACATTGGTTAAAAGGTGTCCACTTACATCATGATATTAACCCAACTAGCATTACTAAATAACCCAACTTGCATGAACATACATATGTCATATATAAAGGCAACTTGCATAAGTGTTCATAGGTTGTACAAAGGTGAACTTGCATGTGTCTTAAAGGTGTGAACTTGCACAACATGTTACATGTTAACTTGCATAACATCATACACATAATTTGCATAATATCATAAACATAACTTGCATATCAACATACACATAACTTGCATAACATCATGCACATAACTTGCATAATATCATAAACATAACTTGCATATCAACATACACATAACTTGCATAACATCATGCACATAACTTGCATAACATAATACACATAACTTGCATATGAACTTGCATAACAACATGCACATAACTTACATAACATGTTGAACTTGCATATAAGCATACACATAACTTGCTTAACATGTTGAACTTGCATATATGACTTGCATCTTAAAGGAGGGTAAACATGCATATATATATATATATATATATACATAGCATATAAAGGTGTCATCTTGCATATGTATGCATCACATTTAAAAGGGTAAACTTGCATGTCATGATTTATGCATAATACCAAACACTTAGCATGCATAAAACCACATACTTAGCATGCATAGAATCAATTACTTATTATGCATAAACCCACCGCTTAACTTGCATAAACCCACAAACTTAACTTGCATAAACCCACATATCCAACTTGCATAAACTCACATATTCAACTTGCATAAACTCACATATTCAACATGCATAAACATAGGATTAATATTAAACATAGATTAGCATATTCACATCATATCATATGACTTGAAAACCCATTAATCCTCATGCAAAACCATAGATCTCATCATATCTCATCTACTTAATTTAGCAATTGATCATCAAAGTGATAGAAACTCACAACTAGCAAATTCGCACTCCAAATGAAGAAGATTAAGATGCTTAGAATGGATTAGAGGTTGATTAGAGAGTGATTAGCTTGCAACCCTCTTCATAAATTAGTGGAGGCTCCTTCTAAGATTTAATTTGGCGGCATGTAGCCCTCAATTCTTTTTTTAGTATGGATTAGGGTAGGTTTAGGGTGTATTTATAGATTAGGTGAGTGTTTTAGGCCCTTAGATTAACCCTAGATTAGATTAGGACCCTTAGATTTCGGAAATCTCTAGAACACAGCCCAAGACTCAACCAAAAACCAGATCTGGTGCACCCAGATCAACAGGGCCGACACCCTGTGTCGACACCCCTGTCGACAGGGCTGTTGACATCCCTGTCGACAGGGCTGTCGACACCCCTGTCGACATGCCTGTCGACACGGGGCTAGGCGGGAACTTTCCCGCCCTTTCCGCTTTTGGCTCCAAACTTGTTTTAGAACTGAATTTTAAATCTGTTTTTAATTTTGAATTTTCTGAAAACTTCTTTGGGCCATAACCGGGCCATACGGACTCCGATTCTCGAAAACTCGGACTCTATTTCGCGTATTTTTCCGAGACGAACGCAATGACGCAGCCCGTTACCCCCAATTCCCACATCTGAGATTATTTATCCTGTAATTAGTGAATTTTAGTATTAACTAAAATTCGGGGTGTTACATTCTCCCCTCCTTAATGGATTTCGTCCCCGAAATCTCTAAGTTCAAGGAGAATGCATATCCTACCATCCAAACAACCATCTACTCAATCCATCAATCACGAGCATCCATTGTCCTTAAATCAAAATTTCTAATGATGTATGAGCATATGCAAAAAGTGTGTGTATATGTTCCCTATCTAATGTATGAACATATGCAAACCATGATAGTGCCATGCATCCATTATGTATGCGAAAGAACCCTATCGACACATACAATATCTACATGAGTGCACAATCATTCACCAAAATGCATCATCCATATGATAACACAATCATTATACATCCATAAATATAGCTTCCTACACACAATTTTATGCAATATGCAATATGAAGTGATTGAGCCGATCTAGTGCCTAAAGTGTGTGTATATGCATCCACGAGCAACCACTAGCAAACACTTGCATCCACTTGCATCCATCATACATAACATGTCTCAAACACATGTTTCAACCATAGGACTATCCTATCTGAAGGTCAAAGGTACTAACGAGAGGACATACTAAGGATAAGATAAGCACAAGATATGCGATGAAGGAGAAGCAAAAGGACATACCCTCCGAAAGAAAAGGGTACCTCGAACGCATCTTCGCTTCCGTCTCCCAGGTAGCGTCGCTCTCTTCATCTCCCCATTGTACTTTGACTAGTTGAACCCCTCTGTTTCTCAATTTCCAAATCTCTGACCCAAGGATGCAAGTAGGAGCTCGTCGAATCGTCGCATCACGCTCTACTTCCACTTCTCTAAGCAAGCTCGGCTCTACCACCTCTGCGGTCTCATGTAGGCACTTCCTCCCATGGAATACATCATGTACACCACTAAGTCTGTCGGGCAACTCTACCAATGGAAGATGCTCCTCCCATGTACCTCCAAAATCCAAGATACATAGCCTCAAAAGGTCTTCTAAAATATGATTCACCCTCTCGGTCTGGCCGTCCGTCTGAGGATGATATGCGGTACTCAAACACAACTGAGTCCCTACCGCCTCTTGCAAACTCTTCCAAAACTCTCTAGTGAAGATAGGATCTCGATCGTTCACTATACTGGAGGGTACACCATGCAATCTAATAATCTCTCGAATATAAACTGAAGCTAGCCATGGAGCAGTTCTCCTACTCTTCACGGGTATACGATGGGCGCTCTTAGTAAGTCTATCTACCACAACCCAAATTCCCGTATTACCCTTTCTTGATCTGGGTAACCTGTCGATAAAATCCTTCGAGATGCTATCCCACTTCCATTGCGGAACTTCCAATGGGTGAAGCAACCCACCAGGTTTCTTTTGCTCCGCCTTCACTTGTTGGCACACCAAGCATCGAGCGACATGCTCGGCCACATCTTTCTTCATACCGGCCCAGAAGAAAACCCGCTTCATGTCCTGGTACATCTTGTCCCCACCGGGATGAATGGTCATCCTAGAACGGTGTGCATCATCAAGAATAGTCTTCCTCAAACCCTCGTCTTGCGGTACACAAAGTCTACCGTCTCTACGCAACCACCCCTTACCATCTAGGGTGTACCTACTCAAATGGCTGGACGACCTCCTCCTCATGAGCTTCTCTACTAACTCATCCAACTGTGGGTCGTCTCGCTGTGTCTCGCCAATTCGTCCCAAAAGAGTAGGCCTAACCTCCAAGGAGGCTAGCAAACCGGGTACAAAGTCAACGGAAGGTCTAAAGTCAAACATAGAATTAAACTTCAAGCTTCGCCATTCCACGAACAATGGACTCAAAGACAGCCTTTTTCTGCTTAAGGCGTCTGCCACCACGTTACCCTTGCCAGGGGTATACGCTATCTCAACTCATAGGATGCTAAGAATTCCATCCACCTTTGTTGTCTTAAGACAATGCGCTCAAAGAGTCTCCAACACTTCCCTAAGATGTAGGGCATGCTTTTCTCCACTTCTAGAGAAAATCAGGATATTCTCTCATGCAAAATCGTCACAACTATCCATCTCTCACGCAGACCACCCTAGTCGAACTCGACATCCCCCAAATGCAAGCCCCAAAGGCCTAAACCAGTATCAGACAAACAACCAAGGGATACCTCATTCGAATTCAGACGACCTACGTGAGATGATACTAGTAAAAACGGCTAAATAATTAAGCCCTTGTCCAACTCTGGATGTCCTTGCCAGTCTCACTCCAACACCAGCGTTTATTCCATAACTGGCTCGGCTCAACCTATTAAAGCCATCCGGAGTCCTAAAAGCAGCCTTCTCTATACTATCCTCAGCCACTCTCAACTGACGAAACCCCGTAGCTAAGTCCAACTTATGAAACTACTGAGGCGCCAACTAATTGGAAAAAGTTCATCAATCCTCGGCAATGGGTGTCTATTCTTCTTTGTGAGTTTATTTAGCTCTCTTTAGCCTACACAAAGTCTGAGGGACCCATCCGCCTTCATAGCAAAAACTACCGGAGCACCCCACTCCGATATACTTCGTCTTCTAAACCCCTTCTCAAGCAAATTGCCTACTTGCTTATGGAGTTCCCTCCTCTCACGAGGAGCCACGTGGCACACTGGCCAAGACACTGGTTTGGTATTATCTACCAGATATATTCGGAAGTCAACCTCTCGCTCCGGAGGTAAGCCCTTCACCTCCTCAAACACATCCGAGTATTCCTGGACCACTCTAGCAGATCGCAAACTCTTGACCGACGTGTCAAGCGATTCTAGATAACTTAGCATAACAGATTCCATGGGATTACAAGAGATCGCGAGAGTGTTACCCAAGCGGGTCATAAGCCTAACAACTCTCCTTCCACAATAAGAACGGCACCATTACTGGATAACCAGTCCATGCCCAAAACTAACCCATAGCCTGTGAAGCCCAAAAAGCATCACATCTAAACTCAGCGCTAAGTATAGCAACTTTCAAACCCAAACACATCATGGAGCCCCAATTGGGTTTGAAACAACTAAGGGATCACCTACTAACTGGTGTCTAAGTGCAGTGACTCAACTAACAATAATGAAATAAACGAACTCGATGCGTCAAAATCAAATAAAGTTTGACCCGGATAATCAAACAGAAAAACTAGACTTTCAATGGAAATAGTTCTACCTCTTTCCTGAATCGGTGGAACCGCGAGAGCCTGAGCTTGCCCCCTTGCCTGAGTTGGTGCCAAAAGAACTTGCACCTGTCCTCCTGAGGTAGATCCCGTCCTTTGCCCTTTCTTAGGGCAGTCTTTCACTAGATGTCCTGCTTCGTCATAGTGGAAGCAGCCAGCCTTCCTCTTCTTGCGACAATCCTTGCTTAGGTGGCCTAGTGTCCCACAACTGAAGCACTTCTTCTTTCCCTTGCCACCGTTGCCTTTCCCACCCTTGTTTTGCTGTTGCTGTTGAGGTCTCTTCTGATCTCCTTTCTTCTCGGGTGCTTTATTAGCATTGGGACCCTTCTCTTCCTCATGCATAAGTGCCATGTCCACTAGCTTCTCAAAAGTGGCCCCCATAGGGATGTGAGACATAGCCAATCCGTGCATCGGTTCGTTCAAGCCTTTAACGAACCTCAAAGCTTTCTCTTCCGGTGTGTTTACCAAGTCCATGTTGAATCTCACTAACTGATTAAACTTGTTAACATATTCTTTCACCGACAAGTTCCCTTGCTTTAAGTTCAAGAACCTTTCCACGTGCATATTTTCTTCCGTTTTTGAGAGAAACTTTGCCTCAAACCTTTGCCTGAAATCCACCCAAGAGTCAACAGGGCGTTCTCCATTAGTGACCTCCCACCAGAACGAGGCCTCTCCTTCCATTAACCAAGTGGCTAACTTGACTTTCTTTCCCTCTTCCACTTCCAAGATTTCCATCAATTCTTCCGTCTCATTAAGCCAATCCCTAGCTCCCACAAAAGGTTTCCCTCCCATAGCCTTAAACTTCTTACAAGTCTTAGCAAAAGTATCCGTGCGAGGAGGAACGGGTGCAACGGGTGAAGGAGGAACATTTGCTGGACCTGCAGCGGCGGCCCTAGCCTCTAACAACCTCCTATACCATACTGGTACCACTACACCGTCCGGAAGATAAAGATCTTCAGCCATGCTGAGACGAAAAAGGAAAGATTCAAAACGGAGAATTCGAAAGATAAAGATATGGCTATCGGGGATTATGCTTTTCTTTCAAAAACTTTTCTCTTTAAAGACATGTTTTTGAAAATATCTCTTCCAAAAATGTTTTTAGAAAAATAGTTTTCTAAAAAATTTATCTGTTCCGGTAACCTGGCTCTGATACCACGTGTAACACCCCACACCCGCTATGGTCACTCTCTAAGGGAATGCCATAACATCGGTGGAGTATTTTAAGTGAATATAGAACCGAAAAATTACAGCAAGACAGATATAAGTAATACTTGAAAATTTCAAAACATCATTTCGTTGCAGCGGAAAGTAAAACATGTTTGGTTACATCACAAAACCATAATAAGAGTCAAGTACAAAATATCGATCCTGATAAATAAAAGTACATAATCCCAATACATGAACTGATAGCCATAAAAGAAAGGGTAAGCTGAGCTCTACACCTATGGTCCAAGCTCCAAAAGAGAATAATGCAGCCTGATCAAAGCCTACTCGTACTGAGCCCACTCTGATAACCTGAGGGTTGGGAAAAAGATAAAACAACGGGGTCATACATAAGTCTGAGCGAGTCCTATAACTTTAACAATACAATCATTAAAGTAACCAGAGAAGACATAAGCTTGATATACGGTAACGTCTGGGGATGAATGGCTACACTAAGCAGCTTGGTAGACTTAGGATAAACTAAGATAACCGTAAAGACGCATCCACCCACCCAAGGATAATTACTACACTGCACCACACCAGTCATTCCTACTTAAAGGTTGATCCCCCTAAGTGTACTTAGTAATTTAGTAGTTTCGTGTACCCCTATCCGACTACATAGGTGTACCACTACTCCCCAAGCGATCGGCTCCCTTACGTAGATACCCGTGCTGGTCCCACGATGGGGTGTATCATTACCCAAAGTGGCAACCTGATAATATCAACGGTGCACGGCTTTATATCTACACGATGCAACAACGACTTACCAACCAGCCCGGGTCCACACACGCATATGAAACCCGTTGGTCCTGCGTTGCCACCGCTAACCCGGTTTGTCCTCTTATAGTCAAGCCCAATATGCGTGTCCCGTCACTCGACTAGAGTCGAGCCTACTAAGATACGTTTGGGATATTGGTTGAAATGGGCCCCCACAAGCTACCACCTAAGCTTGTTATTTCTAGTGAATCCCACTTAACCCTTTAACCATGTCCACTTACATGTTATACATTTTGGCTAAGTCATTTAATCATATTCTAGTTGTCATACAAGGTACCCACTAGATTTCCACATGCCACCCCAAAGCACTTACTTAACCCTTTAACCATGTTTTAATTACATGTTTCACTTTGGTTAAGTATTCTAATCGTATTTTCTATTGCCACCCAAGGCAACCCACTAGTCTCCTCATGCCACCCAAGGCACCCACTTAACCCCTCATGTCCCACTACATGCTAATATGGTTAAGTGTTTCTTAATTAATTAAGACTGTGATCTCCCATAAAGACCTCCCACATTAGACTGGCTTTTATGACAACTGGTTAAGCCGGTAGGGTCCGGGCAGTTTTACGTCATAACAGAGTCTAACCTCGTGTCTTTACTTTAATCACGTATTTAATTTGTGCCTAAGACCTCCCACATTGGGCTAACATTTGTAGCAACTGGTTAAGCCGGTAGGGTCCGGGCAGTTTTACACTACAAATGAGTCCAACCTCGTGTCTTAGTCGATTAATTACACCTAAGTAATCACCCCCATATTTATTAATTATCCCTAATTAATATTCACATTTACAAGAATATGGGTAGACCTAACTCAATAGGTTAATTCCCAATTCCATAACATGGGTAGACCTAACTCAATAGGTAAATTCCCATGGGGTAGACCTAACTCAATAGGTAAATTCCCACTTATGCTTATTCATTTTATGGTATGCTTAATCATCCATTTCACACCATTTCATTAACATGTCTATTAACCCCATCGTTTCCCACGTACTTATGCTAACACGACATATTTCCAAGAGAAGATTCTTTCACAATTAACATGGGTTTCACTTAGCATACATTAACATTAACATGGGTTAAAAGGTGTCCACTTACATCATGATATTAACCCAACTAGCATTACTAAATAACCCAACTTGCATGAACATACATATGTCATATATAAAGGCAACTTGCATAAGTGTTCATAGGTTGTACAAAGGTGAACTTGCATGTGTCTTAAAGGTGTGAACTTGCACAACATGTTACATGTTAACTTGCATAACATCATACACATAACTTGCATAATGTCATAAACATAACTTGCATATCAACATACACATAACTTGCATAACATCATGCACATAACTTGCATAATATCATAAACATAACTTGCATATCAACATACACATAACTTGCATAACATCATGCACATAACTTGCATAACATCATACACATAACTTGCATATGAACTTGCATAACAACATGCACATAACTTACATAACATGTTGAACTTGCATATAAGCATACACATAACTTGCTTAACATGTTGAACTTGCATATATGACTTGCATCTTAAAGGAGGGTAAACATGCATATATATATACATAGCATATAAAGGTGTCATCTTGCATATGTATGCATCACATTTAAAAGGGTAAACTTGCATGTCATGATTTATGCATAATACCAAACACTTAGCATGCATAAAACCACATACTTAGCATGCATAGAATCAATTACTTATTATGCATAAACCCACCGCTTAACTTGCATAAACCCACATACTTAACTTGCATGAACCCACATATCCAACTTGCATAAACTCACATATTCAACTTGCATAAACTCACATATTCAACATGCATAAACATAGGATTAATATTAAACATAGATTAGCATATTCACATCATATCATATGACTTGAAAACCCATTAATCCTCATGCAAAACCATAGATCTCATCATATCTCATCTACTTAATTTAGCAATTGATCATCAAAGTGATAGAAACTCACAACTAGCAAATTCGCACTCCAAATGAAGAAGATTAAGATGCTTAGAATGGATTAGAGGTTGATTAGAGAGTGATTAGCTTGCAACCCTCTTCATAAATTAGTGGAGGCTCCTTCTAAGATTTAATTTGGCGGCATGTAGCCCTCAATTCTTTTTTTAGTATGGATTAGGGTAGGTTTAGGGTGTATTTATAGATTAGGTGAGTGTTTTAGGCCCTTAGATTAACCCTAGTTTAGATTAGGACCCTTAGATTTCGGAAATCTCTAGAACACAGCCCAAGACTCAACCAAAAACCAGATCTGGTGCACCCAGATCAACAGGGCCGACACCCTGTGTCGACACCCCTGTCGACAGGGCTGTCGACATCCCTGTCGACAGGGTTGTCGACACCCCTGTCGACATGCCTGTCGACACGGGGCTAGGCGGGAACTTTCCCGCCCTTTCCGCTTTTGGCTCCAAACTTGTTTTAGAACTGAATTTTAAATCTGTTTTTAACTTTGAATTTTCTGAAAACTTCTTTGGGCCATAACCGGGCCATACGGACTCCGATTCTCGAAAACTCGGACTCTATTTCGCGTATTTTTCCGAGACGAACGCAATGACGCAGCCCGTTACCCCCAATTCCCACATCTGAGATTATTTATCCTGTAATTAGTGAATTTTAGTATTAACTAAAATTCGGGGTGTTACATTCTCCCCTACTTAAAGGATTTCGTCCCCGAAATCTCTAAGTTCAAGGAGAATGCATATCCTACCATCCAAACAACCATCTACTCAATCCATCAATCACGAGCATCCATTGTCCTTAAATCAAAATTTCTAATGATGTATGAGCATATGCAAAAAGTGTGTGTATATGTTCCCTATCTAATGTATGAACATATGCAAACCATGATAGTGCCATGCATCCATTATGTATGCGAAAGAACCCTATCGACACATACAATATCTACATGAGTGCACAATCATTCACCAAAATGCATCATCCATATGATAACACAATCATTATACATCCATAAATATAGCTTCCTACACACAATTTTATGCAATATGCAATATGAAGTGATTGAGCCGATCTAGTGCCTAAAGTGTGTGTATATGCATCCACGAGCAACCACTAGCAAACACTTGCATCCACTTGCATCCATCATACATAACATGTCTCAAACACATGTTTCAACCATAGGACTATCCTATCTGAAGGTCAAAGGTACTAACGAGAGGACATACTAAGGATAAGATAAGCACAAGATATGCGATGAAGGAGAAGCAAAAGGACATACCCTCCGAAAGAAAAGGGTACCTCGAACGCATCTTCGCTTCCGTCTCCCAGGTAGCGTCGCTCTCTTCATCTCCCCATTGTACTTTGACTAGTTGAACCCCTCTGTTTCTCAATTTCCAAATCTCTGACCCAAGGATGCAAGTAGGAGCTCGTCGAATCGTCGCATCACGCTCTACTTCCACTTCTCTAAGCAAGCTCGGCTCTACCACCTCTGCGGTCTCATGTAGGCACTTCCTCCCATGGAATACATCATGTACACCACTAAGTCTGTCGGGCAACTCTACCAATGGAAGATGCTCCTCCCATGTACCTCCAAAATCCAAGATACATAGCCTCAAAAGGTCTTCTAAAATATGATTCACCCTCTCGGTCTGGCCGTCCGTCTGAGGATGATATGCGGTACTCAAACACAACTGAGTCCCTACCGCCTCTTGCAAACTCTTCCAAAACTCTCTAGTGAAGATAGGATCTCGATCGTTCACTATACTGGAGGGTACACCATGCAATCTAATAATCTCTCGAATATAAACTGAAGCTAGCCATGGAGCAGTTCTCCTACTCTTCACGGGTATACGATGGGCGCTCTTAGTAAGTCTATCTACCACAACCCAAATTCCCGTATTACCCTTTCTTGATCTGGGTAACCTGTCGATAAAATCCTTCGAGATGCTATCCCACTTCCATTGCGGAACTTCCAATGGGTGAAGCAACCCACCAGGTTTCTTTTGCTCCGCCTTCACTTGTTGGCACACCAAGCATCGAGCGACATGCTCGACCACATCTTTCTTCATACCGGCCCAGAAGAAAACCCGCTTCATGTCCTGGTACATCTTGTCCCCACCGGGATGAATAGTCATCCTAGAACGGTGTGCATCATCAAGAATAGTCTTCCTCAAACCCTCGTCTTGCGGTACACAAAGTCTACCGTCTCTACGCAACCACCCCTTACCATCTAGGGTGTACCTACTCAAATGGCTGGACGACCTCCTCCTCATGAGCTTCTCTACTAACTCATCCAACTGTGGGTCGTCTCGCTGTGTCTCGCCAATTCGTCCCAAAAGAGTAGGCCTAACCTCCAAGGAGGCTAGCAAACCGGGTACAAAGTCAACGGAAGGTCTAAAGTCAAACATAGAATTAAACTCCAAGCTTCGCCATTCCACGAACAATGGACTCAAAGACAGCCTTTTTCTGCTTAAGGCGTCTGCCACCACGTTACCCTTGCCAGGGGTATACGCTATCTCAACTCATAGGATGCTAAGAATTCCATCCACCTTTGTTGTCTTAAGACAATGCGCTCAAAGAGTCTCCAACACTTCCCTAAGATGTAGGGCATGCTTTTCTCCACTTCTAGAGAAAATCAGGATATTCTCTCATGCAAAATCGTCACAACTATCCATCTCTCACGCAGACCACCCTAGTCGAACTCGACATCCCCCAAATGCAAGCCCCAAAGGCCTAAACCAATATCAGACAAACAACCAAGGGATACCTCATTCGAATTCAGACGACCTACGTGAGATGATACTAGTAAAAACGGCTAAATAATTAAGCCCTTGTCCAACTCTGGATGTCCTTGCCAGTCTCACTCCAACACCACCGTTTATTCCATAACTGGCTCGGCTCAACCTATTAAAGCCATCCGGAGTCCTAAAAGCAGCCTTCTCTATACTATCCTCAGCCACTCTCAACTGACGAAACCCCGTAGCTAAGTCCAACTTATGAAACTACTGAGGCGCCAACTAATTGGAAAAAGATCATCAATCCTCGGCAATGGGTGTCTATTCTTCTTTGTGAGTTTATTTAGCTCTCTTTAGCCTACACAAAGTCTGAGGGACCCATCCGCCTTCATAGCAAAAACTACCGGAGCACCCCACTCCGATATACTTTGTCTTCTAAACCCCTTCTCAAGAAAATTGCCTACTTGCTTATGGAGTTCCCTCCTCTCACGAGGAGCCACGTGGCACACTGGCCAAGACACTGGTTTGGTATTATCTACCAGATATATTCGGAAGTCAACCTCCCGCTCCGGAGGTAAGCCCTTCACCTCCTCAAACACATCCGAGTATTCCCGGACCACTCTAGCAGATCGCAAACTCTTGACCGACGTGTCAAGCGATTCTAGATAACTTAGCATAACAGATTCCATGGGATTACAAGAGATCGCGAGAGTGTTACCCAAGCGGGTCATAAGCCTAACAACTATCCTTCCACAATAATAACGGCACCATTACTGGATAACCAGTCCATGCCCAAAACTAACCCATAGCCTGTGAAGCCCAAAAAGCATCACATCTAAACTCAGCGCTAAGTATAGCAACTTTCAAACCCAAACACATCATGGAGCCCCAATTGGGTTTGAAACAACTAAGGGATCACCTACTAACTGGTGTCTAAGTGCAGTGACTCAACTAACAATAATGAAATAAACGAACTCGATGCGTCAAAATCAAATAAAGTTTGACCCGGATAATCAAACAGAAAAACTAGACTTTCAATGGAAATAGTTCTACCTCTTTCCTGAATCGGTGGAACCGCGAGAGCCTGAGCTTGCCCCCTTGCCTGAGTTGGTGCCAAAAGAACTTGCACCTGTCCTCCTGAGGTAGATCCCGTCCTTTGCCCTTTCTTAGGGCAGTCTTTCACTAGATGTCCTGCTTCGTCACAGTGGAAGCAGCCAGCCTTCCTCTTCTTGCGACAATCCTTGCTTAGGTGGCCTAGTGTCCCACAACTGAAGCACTTCTTCTTTCCCTTGCCACCGTTGCCTTTCCCACCCTTGTTTTGCTGTTGCTGTTGAGGTCTCTTCTGATCTCCTTTCTTCTCGGGTGCTTTATTAGCATTGGGACCCTTCTCTTCCTCATGCATAAGTGCCATGTCCACTAGCTTCTCAAAAGTGGCCCCCATAGGGATGTGAGACATAGCCAATCGGTGCATCGGTTCGTTCAAGCCTTTAACGAACCTCAAAGCTTTCTCTTCCGGTGTGTTTACCAAGTCCATGTTGAATCTCACTAACTGATTAAACTTGTTAACATATTCTTTCACCGACAAGTTCCCTTGCTTTAAGTTCAAGAACCTTTCCACGTGCATATTTTCTTCCGTTTTTGAGAGAAACTTTGCCTCAAACCTTTGCCTGAAATCCACCCAAGAGTCAACAGGGCGTTCTCCATTAGTGACCTCCCACCAGAACGAGGCCTCTCCTTCCATTAACCAAGCGGCTAACTTGACTTTCTTTCCCTCTTCCACTTCCAAGATTTCCATCAATTCTTCCGTCTCATTAAGCCAATCCCTAGCTCCCACAAAAGGTTTCCCTCCCATAGCCTTAAACTTCTTACAAGTCTTAGCAAAAGTATCCGTGCGAGGAGGAACGGGTGCAACGGGTGAAGGTGGAACATTTGCTGGACCTGCAGCGGCGGCCCTAGCCTCTAACAACCTCCTATACCATACTAGTACCGCTACACCGTCCGGAAGATAAAGATCTTCAGCCATGCTGAGACGAAAAAGGAAAGATTCAAAACGGAGAATTCGAAAGATAAAGATATGGCTATCGGGGATTATGCTTTTCTTTCAAAAACTTTTATTTCTATAACTATATGACCAAAGGAAGAATTAATTACATAATAGGCTTCTATTGAAAGTCCAAATATATGCAGATGTAGACTGGAACTAAGTTCACATTTAAAAAACCATTGTCAATCTTTTATCTAAAATGTATTTAAAAACTCAGCTGAATACATATAAAACTGATCAAATACTTATTATATTATATCATGTGGAGAAACTGTGTTTTCTCAACTCATATTTGGGTAATATTCAAAACATGCTTCGCACTAGGTGTGAATTTTCTCAACTCTGACTTCAGAAATCAACTAATTATTTGTTCCATGCATGAGGAAATTGTTTTATATATCTACAATAATGGGATGATCTCTATATGTGAGCACAACAACTTAGTTGCTGTGCCTCGGCACAACAACTTATTTGCTGAAGCAACTTAGTTGTTGCGCCTCGGCACATCAACTTAGTTGCTGTTCAAAGCACAACAACTTAGTTGTTGTTCGAGCGTGTGAGAGGTTGAGTGTGCATGCATTTGACGATGCCTACAAGTTTCTGGTGATCGTAACTTGAAACAACAAATGTTGCTTATTTCACTAGAAATAGAGAGCGCACCTAGCTATGTTAATTAAACACATGGATAATTTTGTTTAGTCCATCAATTAGCAAAATCGTTATAATTTCAACTTGACACTTCTATTTTAATCAAACACATGGATAATTTTGGCGAGGAAAACAGGGTTGTTACAGACTTCCCCCCTTAACAAAATTGCATCCTCGCAATTTCTAATTCGAAAATGATAAACTCGTATTCTATCTTTTAACACATCTAACAACCATGTTTTCTACGTAGCCTTTTATAATCTACTCATTTTATTTGAGCAATATAATGAATTTTAATAAACAAGTGTTAACATCTTTTACCTTTTGCCGAGTTCAAAAATTTATGAAAACTTTTCAAACTCTCGATATTTTTGAAAAATTTCGGCAGAGTTTCCTTTGTACGAAGGACGTTTCGGAAAATGTGAATACAAATAAACACAAAATATACATCTCTGAAGAGGCATCCCAACACGGGGCATCCCAAAACATGGGAAAAACAAACCAATAACACAACAGACCATTATTTCGCAATATTTAATACAAAACGTACCTTGTAGTCACAATTTTTATGCAAACTTGTTTGTTTATAAAGCAAGCAATAACAAATCTTCATCGTCATATGGTCTAGCATGCTCCAATTGTACTTACACTTATCTTAATATAAATATTAGTCATATATAAGAAACAATGTGAATATAATTTAATGTAATGAATAATTAGCACAACACATTATTTTTAAATCATTTCTCAATATATCAAAACATTTATAGCGAGAAATTACACTATAATAGACTAAAATCAAATTGGAACCTCAATTTGGAATGCAGGTCTGCAACATAAAGTAGCACATTCGGGCTAGCAAACTTCACAATTTCATGAAATGCATTAAACAAATGTTGTAGCTTAAGGCCGTAGCTTTCTGGAATGTCTAAAATTGCCGAAATCAGATGAGCCATTTAAAAGTTATGTTTAATTTTGTAACACATTCTACTCAAAACGAAGGGGTTCATAGAAGGCCAAAAATACAAAAACCGTGCTTTCGAACTATCAAACATCAAAATTTCATGAAACACTTAAAATAGAAGTTATAGCCAAAGGTTTGAGCTTTCCGAAATGAACTATATCGTTAAAATCGGACTAATCATTTGAAAGTTATGAACATATCTTTCAGCTCGGTTTTCTAATGCGTAAATCCAGGCTAACATTATGAATATAAGATTTTTAGCATTATGATAACAAATGCATGAATTTTAAACATGAAGACTAATGTGTAAGTGTGAGCATGTACACATCCATAATTGATCTTTCTAACATGCATTCTTATAATAAACAAAGAAAAACAGGAAGGTGATGAAATCAAACCTGCTTATATAAGCCCTATAATTATGCATATAATTAAAGGTTCAAATTTTTATCGTTAACATACATCAACGCATTCATGTAATGTTGTTTCATGTAAAGCACTGTTACATGATTCCGCAACACACATTTGTAAATACAATTTTTTTTTCGATATTGAAATTTAATAATCTTCTGATATATAATTGATTAATTGATATTTCTAGCTATTTAGAAACTAAACGTGCATCCTTTGTCAACTGTAACAATATACCCACATTTAATTTTAGTCATTAAGGTCGATGTTCTTGCATTAACATGAGTTCCAAATTAATTAAATAAATTATTTAATTCTATCTTTCTTTCTTTTTAAATCCCTGGCCAGACCTGAGTCCGGGCAGGTGGCCAGGCTGCTGGCCAAGCCGTGAAATGGTAGCTTGTGTCGCTGCTGCACGCAGCAGTAACACTGCTGCCCTATGCAGCAGGGAGCTGCTGGGCCTCCCCCTTCTCCTTTTTTTTTTGATCAAAACGTAAACCCTAACATCATTGGGTTCAAATTTGAATTATAAACAAAAATTAAGTTCTGTTACTACTATAAGCAACTTCTAACCATTATTGTACAAACCATCAATCAATCTCCTGGGTACTTTGGACTGGCTTTCGGTTCTATTCTTTAACAACCATGTCAACATCAGTCTTTGATCCAACCATCCGCAAAAGCAATGAAATACAAATATTATTAGAGCTAATATATTTAGAAATGTAATGATATGTTAGAAACTCAGAATAGTAATTTCCACTAATCATCAATGGAGCTTGAAGATTCTTTTCATAACATGTAGTATTAATCAAGCGACTTGCGGAGTGACACAAGAAGCTGTGCTTGAGAAAGTATACTTGAGGAAATGTACATATACCTTTGTTATTCTAAATATTTCCTCCTGAGACTGGTCAGCCTCATCAATTTCGCCTTCTATGTTTTATAGATCAATACTAACACCTTATGGTCTTTCAAATTATCAGTGCATTCATCTTGATTTGTTTCAGTTTTACTATCGTCTCTCCTATGGGATTGAGAGTATTCGCATCATATGAATGTTATTTCTTTAATATATTGATCTAATATCTCAATCCAAACAACTGGTAAACACTCTCCCCTGTAAGGTTCCTTATTGTCTCAGTGGTCTTACTTTCATCTACTTTCTTGCCAGACTCATTCACAAACTCCATTCTCACATGCCGGGATGAATAATGGTATCATCTATGTGCAAAGTAGACTTTTTATCAGTCTTAGTGGCTCCTGAATCATCCTCGATTACTTACCCACATTAATCTTCATCACTTTACTCTTATTATTACTGTAAAAGATTTAGTTATATATATATTATGTATACTTAGCTATTTTTTTATAGATTAAATGGGTTAATTTTTATAAAACTCTTTTTAAAATCAAAGTAAGCAATTAGTTGCCTTTTCAGGCCTTGTAGCAATCAATTGCCTTTTCAGGCCTTTTCATCGGCAATTATTTACATCTTGATCGGCTCATCATCGAACATACCCGAAATGAGTAATTCTAGAGCCAAGTAGCCTTCGCCAAAAAATATAGCAACAACCAAAACATCGCATCCAAAATATTTCGATCGTATAAGTCCAATATTAAGCGATAAAATAAAATCACATGTCCCATACCACATGTTTTATTTTACCATTTAATTTTCTTCCTCATACGTCCGAAATCCATGAGAGTAAGTGATATTATTCACAAAATTTATTATGAATAAATTTAGGATCTTTTAAAAAAACAAGACCATATATTCAATGTCCAAAAATATACGGAGCCAAGCATCGTGTAACAAACGATATCGCTTGTTCAGTTTACTCGTTAAACATAATATACATATAATAGATCAAAGTAATACACCAAAATCAGTATCAATTTTAAATCAATGATGAACCATTCACAGTATTAAGATTCACACAAATTATGAAATCAATGTTGTATGAGAATTATAGACATAAAATTTCAATTCAATTCCTAATTAAAGCATATTTCAATATATATATACATATTATATATATATATATATATATATATATTAATCAAGAGAATACTTTCATAGTCCTCTCAAAATATAACTTTTAAATGGTTAATTAATAATAGCATAATTTACATTTCATCAAATAAGTAGTGTATATAAGTTAATCAAAACTCATATGTTTGTTCATGCAATTAATTCATTTAAATATATTTTGATTATAAATATACTTCCAAACATAAAACAATTTGCATAATATTCACACATAATTTCTAAGTTTTAAATTCGGAAGTCGCATGTAAGCAAATAACGCATATAACTAAAATTTACTTTTATAACCGATATAAAATCAGCAGCGCCTTCCTTATAATTACTAACATCTAGCTCAAACAATTTCCAACATCGATCATCACAAATAATCATAACAACTAACGAACATCTATCCAAAACAAGCGATAATATAGGAGATTATAAATAAAAAGGGTATAGATATAGCGTGAGTGAGGGATACTCACCAAATTGATGCTTCCAAATAGTCTGATAAGAAAATTCTATCACTGCTAAGTTACCATGTTGCTGCCATTCACTCCCAATCGCCAAACCAATCATCCAAATGAGAACACTTCGCTATTGTGTCTGCAAGGATCATTTCACTCTCTGCCACAAGCATACTGCATTTACATATCTCCTGGCATCGACGAGTCTCCAATCTCCATATCGTCCGATCCCCCTCCATTCACGTGCTGCATGCCTAATCAAAAGCAGCTCTCTGGTCCTCATGGGTGACAAACCTTGTCGCACCCTACTTCAATGAACTCGTCATCTCTGTCGGGTCAAAACATCAACAATGGCATTAAAAGAAGGTAACACCAGCAGGAGCGAGGTCTTCAAGCGAGGAAGGGTTTATTGCCGAAGGGTGCGAACCATTGAGGGAGTACAATTTTATTTTTATTTTTATTTTAAGGAGTTCGATTTTTAAAAAGGGGAGTTCGAGATTTCTTTCTTGAATTGGGAACAATCGGTTCCCCCAATCCATCATGAAAAGGGACGACTCTCGAAAAATTGGGAATAAGTAGATTGGTTTGGGGGGTCATTTGCGTTCGTTGGTCTGGAAGGAGGAAGTGGCTTCCAGAGAAAGAGAAATGAAGTTAAAATATTTTGGGTTCTTTTGGGCCTGAGATTGGTTCAAGCTCACTTTACTTTAATTTAGCTTTAATTGATTTTTGATATAATATAAATTTATTCACATTTTCTTCTACCATTTACAATCTTGTTAATTGATGATTTAATCAATTCGACACTTGTTTATTTATTTAACTCAACTCCCAACAATTCATTTTATAATCCAACATTGAATATAAAATAATTATATATTTTTCCCATGATAGTCACATATATGAAGTAAGATAAAATTACTTAATATCATAAACAATCCTATTTAGTTTAGTCCATCAATTAGCAAAGTCGTCATAATTCCAACTTGACACTTCTATTTTAATTAGACGCATGGATAATTTTGGCGAGGAAAACAGGGTTGTTACAAGTAATTAGTAATATATTATTATAACTAGCAGTTAGTAACATATGAGGCTAGTTTAAGATGTGATTTTTGCGATTATATTGAAGTGCTCTAAAACTTCGAGTGTTGTATAAATTTATTAGTGGTGATTATTTAAAACGAAAAAATAATTTTGATCCCAACAGTGATATATGCTTTTTGTTTAAATTCATTAACGGCAAAGAGCAAATTCATTAGTGCATATTTGCAATTTAATAATAATTTAGGATCAATGCTTAACAATTATTATATTAATTTTGAACTATTTGATAATAATTATTAATATAACTGTTTTATTGTTCATTATTCTGTAAATAGTAAACAAACTTAGTAAAAGGCAATAATATAAGTTATATAACATCACTGGATGAAATCCAATATGTATACAATTATATAAAGAGAAAAATTATTTAAAACTTTTTTTAAAGCTTTGGGTACACAATGTAGATATTTTTACTTTAACACAATTTAAATAAAAACAATGTCGTGGAAATCCTATTACAACATTTTTTTTTCTTAAGTATCGTGAAAGATCAAGAATTTTTACAACACTTCGGTGATTTAATGCTGATTAATTCAATATTGTAAAATGGTATTTTTCAGATAGTGTAGTAATATTATTAACCATAAATTATGAATATTAATTATTAATTATAAATTATTGATATTAATTACTGGATATATATTACTTACTAATAACTGGAAAGTAAAATTAAGTTTGTTGGAATACTTATTATATATAATAATTAGTAATTAGAGATTATTTATTAATAATCATTAACTATTATAAGTCATAAATGGTTAATATTATATTATTAATGATTATTTATTAAATAATATAATATTATTAATGATATATGGTCAATGATTAATTATCAAATAATAAAAAATAATCAAAATTAATTTTATGGAGGTAATGTAAGTATTAATTATTGACTGTTGAAAATTGGCATCTATTACAACGGGCATTTTGTAACTGTTGTAAAATAAACATCTATTACAACAGACATTTTGTGACCGTTGTAAAATAAACATCTATTACAACAGACATTTTGTGACCGTTGTAAAATAGATATCTATTACAACGGGTCTGAAAATGACCGTTCTGATAGCATTTATTACAACGGGCAGTCTATGCCAGTGGTAAAAAGGGTGTTGTACATGCATTTATGACAACGGTCACAAAAATGACCGTTGTAATAGCATTCTATTACAACGGGCAACCAACGCCCGTTGTAAATGGACGTTGTAATAGGATATTTTTGTTGTAGTGTACATAAAAGACTAACAGTATAGAAGAGAACAGTTGTTATAAGTAAAATATAATTAACAACATACAAGAATAAATTAGTAAAATATAACAAGTTACACAAGGATATATGAACATACTGATTATAATCGGGTTTGGCGGGTCAAAATGGGGTTAGCGGGTCAACCCTAAACCCCCTCGTTTATAATCAGGTGAAATTCGGGTTGACCCGAAAATGACCTGCTAACTAAACGGGTCGGGTTAACTTACTAATTTCCATGCAGGTTTCAGGTCGTGTAGGAAATTGATAGTCCTACTAAAGACTGATCGATATGCGGATCCAATAGCGCATCCTGTCTGTATCAAGCTTGCTGCCACATAGCTACATCTCGTCTAGCAAGAGGTGTTATGCAGTTAAAGCCTCACAAAATCTCTGTTATATCTCATAGCGCCCTTCAACAGCTACGCTTTCAATTTAATGCTGATGAACAGTATATCCGCTATTAGTCGAGGAACATCCGCTACATTAAGCTATTTTAGTATCCACTTTAGCAAAATTAATATACAGAAATTGATTTAACTATTTCTTTTTAAAAATGTAGTGTAAAGAGCTAATCAAGGCATAAGTATCCAATATATTATAGAAATCTATTATATTATTCAAATCTAGCGTGCATAAGCTTGGTATTTTTTAATTTTACTATATATTATTAATTAATGTTAGTTTCTTCAACACATATAATGTGAGAATAATAACTAATTATTATTAAAAGTTTGGTTTCACATTTAATGAACATTTTTGTGCCTTCGTTATTTCTCTGTTACACTTTTTGCACCTTCATCGTTATAGAACCACACATTTTAGCTCCCCAAAGGAGGTTTGACGCTGATATCTACTTCAAATGGAGCGTTTATATCCTCTTGAATAAGAGCTTTTTCTTCATTTATGTGCTGTGACTACCACTGCCTTACAACACATTCCATGCCTTTCTCATTTCACATCATTTTTTTTTGTGACAATCGAGTTGAAACTGTAAAAGAAGTAATGTAGAGAAACAAGCTGGAGTGGAAGAGGGGATTTGTTGAAAAAGAAAGCGTTGTGGCATGTTGATTTAGTCAATCACAACACACAAACTTAATTGGCTAAAATTTGATTGGTAAGGCAGTGGTGTGGATTGTAATTCACACCGCTTATCTTAGACGGTTAAAGGGGGTTTTGTGTGGTTGTTTGTGTGTGTGGTGGTGGTGGAGGGGGGGTGGTTGTTTAAGAGGAGATTGCCTTTAATTTGCTACAGTTCCACATTGCTCAAAATTGGCTGCTGATTTGAACTAAAATCACTGCGGTTAAAACTAAGATAATTTATGTTGATGCCAGTAAATGACTAGGTTTACTTATGCTAGTCAAAGTCGGTGTATCAATTACACATGTCCAGGGTACCACTACAGTAATTGCCTGAGCTCAAATTCTTCTGAAGCATCCTTTTCTTCATTCCGCATTTATTCTGTTCTCACACTAAAAAAAAACATATTTAAAATGAATTAGTTACAACTATTATAATGCTATAAAGTAATAACTATACTTCAATGATTGTCTGAGAGAATCTCTTAAACGCGCCTAGTTTCAGGTACAATTTGCTTGTACTTTTATTATAATATACCTCTCTCTGCATACTACAAGTGATTGTGATACTCAGCGATGTGAATAATTGTGCCTTATTTTTTGGAGTGTGAGTTTGTAGACATTAACTTAACTGGTGTTACGTTGACACTTGACGGCGTTAAAGGAAATTAAATGCATGATGTACGCTCTGTCACATACGGTTCTCTTTCATTATTTCCATGGAGGTTATTTTTTTTTTAATTGATGGTCCCACCTCTCAATAAACACTAATAAAATGTGCAGCGTTACTAAATGAAGAAGAAAAGATAAAATATATGTTATTGATATGTAGATGGGTATGTGAGGGATTCATGGGAAACATGCGTTGTTAACAAGTAGCATTTATTGGGAGGTGGGACCATCAATTAAAAAAAGAATTAACCTTCATGGAAATAATGAAAGAGAACGGTATGTGACAGAGCGTACATCATGCATTTAATTTCTTTTAACACCGTCAAGTGTCAACGTAACACCAGTTAAGTTAATGTCTACAAACTCACACTCTATTTTTTGACATTGTCTTTTTTATCATTAGACTTTGCTGTAGCATATGGAGTTGATACATGTTAATGAGGAAGACACTTGCCATAGCCACTTCTATATATATATATATATATATATATATATATATATATATATATATATATATATATATATATATATATATATGGTACTTTAAGCAATTTCTTCCCACTATCTTTAAGTCTTGACAGGCTCATCATCTACTCCACATTTGATTATGAATGCATTGATTTAGTCAGCAGTACGTCCTATGCATTCACAATATATAACAGCTTCTTTCTAGGCAAAAACATTTACCTCGTATACACTCCAGAAGGAAAACATAACAGGCTTCTACAACAAAAGTAAAGTAACATACATGATGGCAATGTCTAAAAGATTAGTGAAGAAACTTCTATTTTGTGGGGCAAAAAGCTTTCAGAAGAAAGAACTTGAAGAAGGACATATATGGGTATATGTGGGAATGGAAGAGCCTGAGAAATTTGAACTGGATGCAAATTTCTTGAACCATCCATTGTTTGAAGATCTTCTTCGCCTTTCCGTGGAAGACATTGGATATTCATATGATGGAGCTTTAAGGATTGCGTGTGACATCGATCTTTTCCAGTATGTGTTGAAGTTGCTGAGGAGCAGTGACCCATTGGTGCATTATATGGAGCTTCCACATACCATAGACAAATTTTATGAAAATAAGAAGAAAAAACCAGACTTTTGAGTCCGTATCAAATTGTTAGGGAGTCGAATTCTGGATTCTTTTCATGTTTGATGGTTTGAGTGCTATAGACTAGTCACTAGTGAGATTTTTTTGTATCACAATGTATAAGATTGATGGAGACTATTTTTTTAATCTCTTTTTCAATCCATCTATATAATTAAAATGAGATGAAATTTTTTGAATTCAATGTTGGTTTAGTCAATATCTGGATATGGATCACGCTCGTAAATTTAGGACTTCCAAAACCGGTTCTCATACAAAACAAGCAGTAAAACGCCCCTTTTATAACATTTGACATGTTTTACGCACGATGGAGGAATTTTTATATTATACGCAAGAATAACATGAACCGTTGGTAAAAAAACGTATCTTTAAAACGAGAATTTGGAAAGATTTTATGCCTCAAAACAGAGAAAATTAACTGCAAGGAAAACCAGGTTCATCAAATAAAGCTACAATGGCATGGCAACACAGATAACATAGCATTGGCCATGGTACGAATATCAAGCAAATACTATCAAAACAAGAATATTACATCAAATAGTTACTTGCACATAAACAAACACTAATCTCTTCAAGATGTGTTATAAACACTAATATCAAGCAAATACTAGCATCAACAACAATAGCTGCAGAGCCAGTTGCACGTAACACTAATCTCTTCAAGATGTGTTATAAACGCGGTTCAGAAAATAATGCGTCCACTGTGTGGTAATGCGATGGATCGTTCGTATTAACATATGATGCATTGGACTGTATGTTGGTTCAACGATCGAATATGTTGCAAACCATGAATTGAACGTAACATATATATGGAACACACGTTTGCATAGCCACATAAACTCAAGAAACTGCTATAAAGCTATACGTATTCATCAGGTTGTCAAAGCCATATGAAAGTAATGCCGCAACGACCTAAGTAATGCAGTATGAATGACATGAATCATGTCGTGTGAACAAGTTACGCCAAGCCGCGTAAACGACTTAAGTCAAGTCGTTCCCAGTCCTTCCATTAAAAGAACCATGTCGTTGTGACCATGTAAGCTAGGTCGTTATACGTTATATTGTTAGCATATTGGTCAGACACATGACAGTATCCCTTTGGAATATGGGTTGACAATTTTTATAAAGGATAGACACGTGGCAATGCAGGTAGTGTTCACCCCGTTGTGAAACGCGATTTAGAAAACAATGGTTCAGACACATTGCAGAGCGTGTGAGCGTCAGCCTATTCGAGCACAAGATAGTTGAGCGACATAAGTGTTCGGTTAGCATCACGGTCGAGCACCCAGGGTCAAGCACCACTGCTCCAACACCATGGCTCGAATACCACGGGTCGAACACTGTGGCTCAAGCACCTTCACCAGTTTGGGTCGAACGACGTCAGTACCTGGTCGAGCGTCGAGCACGGATTGCATGTGAGGAAGATATATTTAAATATACATGAAAAGAAAATGAACACGTGAGTGCATGAAGTGTTATCAGTACACGTCAGTTCCTCCATGTAACGACCCGAATTTTCGAATAGTTTATTTGAAATATTTAATATCGTTTTAAATATTGAGTTGATAATATAAATCAATTTTTATATTGTTATCAATTTAATAATCGATATACGATTTATTTCGAATATATTGAATAATCGTAATATGGAAACAAATCTTGTATAATTCGAAGTTGAAACTGAATCGAAAAGATTTAGGTGAACATAGATTAGACAGGTTTGGAGTGAAGTGTATGAATATTATAATTTGTGTGCTCGACAATAAGGTACACGTTTAAATTTCATATGAGATTTTATACGCCGAATCGGTAAGCCAATTGGCTTTTTGATTTTCTTTTTGAAAGGAAAAGGCCTGGAGAGGCGAGTTTGAACTATCGACCGGTATAAAGGAGGTTATGGCATAATTTTCCGGAAATTTAAGGAGTTAGAATATTTTAAGAAGATTTGATAATTATGAACCGATATATCGATTTATATAGAATTTGATAAGGAAACGAAATTAAAATAGAATGTTATAAACAAAAAGGGAATCAACATATTCAATCTGATAAAAATAGAAAGAGAAGCGTATACACGTTTAAAAGATATGGATAATTGGTAATAAGATGTTGATTATTCGAGGTAAGTGGTTTTGTCCGTTTTGAAGTTAAGAATGTTTCCAGTTAAGTTCTGAGAGGTAGTTATACCCCAGCTTGATTGATTTCATTTTTAACCGATAAATAGCAAGATCCGGTCTCGAAGAGAAATGTTTGAATAAGAGTTAGTTGTATGCAGTATTTTGGGTTGTTGTAACGATGTTTTACACAACATTCGTCTTAACCCAAATAAGTGGAAATTTCGAAATATACTAATAAATATTTCCTGAGTATAGAAATAAAGGAATGGTCGTGGAAGAGGTAAGTAATTGGAATGTTTCCAATTATAAGTAAAGGATATTTTCTAAGTACAGAAAATAAAAGAAGGCAAGATACGGAAATGTTTTCCAAATAGCGAAAGGCCAAGATGATAATTGAAAATATATTTTTTAACAAATGTCGATAAGGAAATGGTAAGAGTGATTTAATTAATGAAATATTAATCAATAGGCCCAGTGATGGTTTGATGTTATGGATGAATGTTTGTTTGTTTTTCTTCGATGGTTAAATAACCGACTATCGAAGTGTTTGCCAATATCGTTGTCAATATGGAGAGACAGGTTGGATTATTATCCGAGAACCACTCTGTATTGGCAGTAGCATTGCGAATTAGATTATATGAAGATAATCGAAGACGGAGTAAAGTGCAAGGACTTTTCTATTAATAGAAATTGTTCTTTAGGTTTCGTTCAGTCACAGAACGAACGTATATGGACGAGTGTCTGACAGAATATTTCCAAAGATCGCATATGTTGGTCTGTATAGATATGTATGGTGGCGGAGAATTTATTCTCTTAGCATAATATCCAGAATATATTTGTGCAAATCAATTATTGATTAACGGATCTGACAATGTGGCATTCAAAGTGATTGTGCTATCAATAAATGATAAGTAATTATAGCTTCAGGCCTCAACAACCTGGAAATGACAAAAATCGGGAAGGCAGCATTGCTATGTGGGCCGCTCCCATTAGGGTGTATAATCACCTATCTAGAGAAATTCCTTTTACTTCTTTAATCTATCAATGTTGTCCCTTTTCGAGAAACGGTTGCTGATCCCAACCGTTGGTGATATACATTCGATACACTCAAGTGAAATGAGTGGTCGGTTATGTTTGGGCCGAGTGGCAAGATTTTCTTGTTGAACCCAGTGTATTCCCCTCTAGGGTTACACTATCGGAAGGTGGTTTCATACCTTGTTATGTTGGAAATACAATCTCCAATAAGTACCCTGCGATTTTTGGTTTTATATTATATGTGGAGCGTGAGATGCAAGCGTTCCGCTAGATTCTATTTATTTGATGTAGACATTATTATAATATCACTGGATTTGATATCAAAAATATTTTGGGTTATCGTAAGGTAAAAACCATCCGTGTTTATGTGTGGATCGGTCTTACAATTATCATTTCTTTCGAAAGGATTTTGAAAGTTAAACAAATGGTTGGAGTTTACTCACACCAGTCCCATGACTGACCCAGAGTTTATTTTGTTTTGTTATTCCCTAAACTCTTGGGTGCCCACATTTGTACGGGCAGTCAAGTAGTCAGGATTTTACAGATTCACTTGAAGGAGCTTGAAGTCGGAGGCTTCACCTGTTAGCTATAGACTATCAATGTTGGCAATGCTTTACTCCATCTTAGCTATAGACTATCAATGTTAGCTAACGCGAGTCAGGATTTTACAGATTCACTTGAAGGAGCTTGAAGTACCTGTATTAGGACTATCAGAATGCGTGCGAGATTTTTTCATCTGTCTCTCGGTCATTAGGTCAATTAGCATAGCCATTTTATTGTCACTTTCACCACGTCTTCTTCTTAAATGTTGGCGTGAAGTTTGTTGACTGGGCGGATTCATTGGATTTTGGGTTGGCGGATTCATTGGATTTTGGGTTGGAGCTTCATAATTTGGTGGATTAATTGGATTTTGTTGCAAAGGAGGATTTGATGGCGAATTCAGGTTTGGAATATGATTATTTTGCGTGTCATCCAAAGGATTAAAAAACCCAGCGAATTCCCATGTTCTGTCAAAAGAGGTTTGTGTTGATGGCGGGGTGCCAGTCTGCAACGGTTGTACAGTAGCAGCAGGAGTGTACGACGATTGACCAGTTGCATTCGTCCCACGAAATAATTGTTGCATCATTTATAAGTTTTTTAGTGGACATTTCTTATATTTCAAGACACCCGATCCAAATTCCTAAATGTAAGAGGGAAAATTGTAAGAAACTAACAATAACTGAATGGTAACAAAATAAATTTACAGACCTTAACACGGTCTTACCACCATTCATCGCTTCCAGAGACGGTTCCTTTGTAAGCATCCCAACCCGCGCCAGTCTTGTTCATCAGTGCATCCCATTTCATCAAATCCCGTCGAAGACTATCATATTTGTTTCGGATTTTGCTTTCGTCGATCGGTACGATGTCCGGAATGGTTTCTATGGCATCATTGAACTTTTCTGCAATCACTTTACGCACACCTTTTTTGTTGCTGCCACAAGCACCGTATGCATCAACAGAACATTGCAGCATAATCTGAGTTGCAGTAAACGACCAGTGATGTGCAGATTTTCGATTTTCCATACTGAAAATTGAAAAACAAAATATTTTAGAAATAAATTAAAAAAACAACGAAAAAAATATGAACAACAAACTGAAAAAAACCTGATTGCTATTCGAATTCGGTTGTGGATAATTTTAGAAGAGAATTGGGTTGATGTAGTGTGGATGAAGAGGGGTGGAGGGGTAGTTTATGTAGAGGGGAGGAAGGGGTGTTGGAAATCAGACCGTTGGCGTCCGACGCGTCGGCGTGTTGGACGCCAACGGTCTGATTTCCAACGTTCAACAATCGTTCCTGGTGGCAGTGGAATTTTGTTCTCGCGTCCGACGCGTCGGACGCGACAACAAAATCCAGCGTGCCAGGAAACGACTGCGAACGCACCCATATATGCTGCTGAAACACTTATGTAAATCCGACTTTTTAACGGTTATCTCCAATACTATTTGCCTCAAATACTATATACATACATATATATTATATAAATATACATATACATATATATTTATATATATGCGCACACATACACACACTCTCTCTTTCTTGAGCAATCTGTTCATGTTGATGATATATTTTTATCTAGAATAGTACTATGGAAAAATTATGTTCATGGCTTAAAACAACCTTTCATGTATATTGTGTTCTTAGCGGCCTAACCTGATACATCTCCTTCAATTTTAGTGAAATAACATTAAACCCTGCCATGAACTCATTCGTCTGAAATGAGAATAAATTATACAAAATTATTATGCACTACATCCAAATAAAAGGACAGTGCAGCAACTGATAAAAACTTGCCTTTTCTTTTTAAACCATCATACTGTTTCTTCGGCTCATCGCGTTCTTGTGTAGCAATGTTCAACTCTTCCACACGTTCAATATACAATACTGCCTTTTTCTAATATCTATCATAAACCGCTTTTAAGAAAAATAGATGGGCAGTGTATTTTTTGAAAAGAAAAGAAAACAAAATAAGAAGAAGCACACTCGGCAAGCGAGTGTAAGTTAGGGTTCATGTCTTTCAATTGTGCTTTGAGCAATGCGACCATTTCCATAGCTTAATTCAAGTTGCATGCATCATTTAATGTGGTATCCCTAAGTGTTCGTTGAACCTTTTCAGGATCAAATTGAATCCTAAAAAATGTACTCAAACTTAGGAATATATCTAGTGGGAGAAATATACATCATTACAAACACATAAAACTTATTGTTTCATGTGTTTCACAAGAGCTGAATGTATTTCCTTCAGTTTAATATTTAATGCTTTTACCTTCATCCCCCATTCCTTTAATAGCTTCTTCATTTCTTGTAACTTGTACTGCTCATCAACTTGACAAAGCCACTTGATTAGTGATTAAAATGTAAAGATGTGGAATTTTGGTTACTAAAGAAAAATTAATTATGAGAACCTCAAAAGAACGCAACTTCTCCATGGATTTCTTCAAATTGTTGTATTCGTTTTTAGCCTCATCCAACACAACTATATAGGTGACAATAAGCTGCCAGAGAAATTTCTACTTTGAGAATGACATCAAAGAACAAATGTATACATCATAAACTCGTAAGAGAAGCGCACCTCTTGTGTTATCATGTAATTTTCTTGAACAGCTAAAGCCTTTTGTTCAATTTCTTTAAACGCAACTGCCATTTTTTCCTTTTCTACATTTGCTTTTTCATTATCTGCTTTTGGTTCCTATTTCTATTGCTCAACCTTTAACCAACTTCCCATTAGTAGCTATCTTCACTTTGTGATGGTTAATCTATGTGCTAGTTTTATCAATATCATAGAGAAATTTATCAAGGACACTGAGTTATGAATTTATATTACTATTTTCTAAAATAATCCCTTTGGGAACTTATTTGGATAATCAATGAGATATCAAAGTTAGTTGCTAGCGTCAAAATTCTATTAAAGGAAATAAGTCTGTTTCCTTAGAGCATAACCAACAATGGCTTGTTTAGTTACTAAACGAGGAACAGAGCATTCAGATATGACTTGTTCAGTCCTCTGTGGCTAGTTCGGGGATGGTTGGAAGCAGCTCGGTGGCTGATTCACTAAACGGGGGTGGGTGGAATATAACGTCAAAAACTTTGTTGTTGCGGGTGGGTGGGTGGGTTTTGTTGCGGGAAGCAGTTCGGAAGCAGATCTCTTTTACAACAGGAATTAGCGATTAAGCAGTTGGAAACTTACAAGAAAGCAAGAGGCAATGGTAGCGGAAGTGGTAGTGGTTCGTATAGGGACAAGATGTAGATGTATGATGCAATGTAATTTTCTTGATTTGTCTTTGGTTAAGTGTAAATATGTGTTTTGTTTATGTTTCTCCAATTTAACTAAAGTTTTAAGTATGTACTATTTATGTAGTTGATGTATTTTTATTATGATATCGTGAATATTAATTTAGCAGATGAGTTCCATAATAATAGTGCTTGATTAATAACATATAAATCTTATTACATAATACATTCAATAAAGTGGGAGCCTTAAAACCTTAGTAACAAAGTACTAGAATCAAACTTGAAAACATAAACTAGTGCTATAAACCTTCCCTATTGATTCATGCCATTCCTTCCTTCATGTGCCCACAAATGGTCAACCAACTAGTCACGTAAATGGAAGTGTGCAGTTTGATCTTCAATATGTTGAACCGTGGCAACGTGTTCCTCCATCGAGTTTATATCTCTATCTGGTCTTTTGTTAGAACCCTTAAACATGTCTGAGTAATTTGTTTTCTAACTTTTGTACCACCTCTTCGGACTCTACAATCATATTATAAATTATTATACAAGTATACATGATCTCTGATAGAACTCTGGGATCATACCGAGCTAGATTTCGTAAAATTTGAAACCGTGCTTGTAAGGTACCGAACGTTCGTTCGATATCCTTTTTGTAGCTACTCAATTTTTCAGTGAAGTAGCTCTCTTTTTTGTTTGTTGCTACTTTGGATCCCCGTATTAAAGGTCTCCACTTTAGATAGATTCCATCCATTAGGTAATGCCCAGTTCGTTGCTCGACATTACTAACTTCATATGTAACTTTCGTGGATACTCCATTAGAAAGTTTAGAGAGTATATATGATTTTTTTTAAATATTTATATCGTTTAACGAACCTGGCACTCTAAAGAACGCATGCTAAACCCATAAATCATCTATTGCAACTACTTCAAGAATCATTGTAAGTACTTTTTGTCCTTTGAGCATTCCTTTCCACCCTGTTGGCTAGTTTTTCCATGCCTAGTGCATGTAGTGTAAACTCCCAAGCATTCATAGAGAACCTCTTGCCTCTCCTCTAGTAAGTACCATGTTTATATCATTAGGTCCCAGTGTCCATAGGTATCCTCACCGAACTGTTCAATAATTGTTTTACAGAATTCCTTCAGACACTCTATTTCCCTTGATGATGCAACTCTGAAATATTCATCCACATGATCGCCACATGTTCCGTGACTTAACATACGTAAAGTCTTTAAAATTTTGATGTAGAGAGGGGGGAATGTCCCGGTTCTCTTGCTCCATTTACTCTATACCTCAAATATAGGTTAGCGTGATGAAATTTGATACAGATTTAGGGAAAATATCTGGACTCATCAGAAAACGGTGACGGAACAGAGTAAAATCATAGGTTGGATTGCCAATGAAGTAGTCTTTGGAACACCCCATGTCCATTAATGTCACTCACAAAGGGAATGCATCAATGTCCATGAAGCGTTATTGTTGTATAGAACAGATAAATTACAAGAATAAATAAATAAGACAACACAGCGGAAGATAAAACTTATTTCATTTCATCATAATTCAAAACGAGTTTACATAAGTAGTTTCCCAAACCATTACAACAGGATCAATAGTCTTTTCTAAAAACTTCAAAGTGCATAAAAAAGCAAATACTTAAACAATATAAATTCATAAATCCCCACTGAGCATAAGCAAAGCCATAAAGATGAGAGAGTCCCAAGCGGTACATCTACTATCTTCAAGCAACTGAAAGAAATCGTCACTAAGCTGTAGTATTCCCTCCTTGCAAACCTAAGGGGGGGGGGGGAAGGAAGAAAAGGGGTGGAAAGAAAAGGGGTCAGACATAAAGTCTGGCTAGTGCGATAACTTTAATAATACAATTATCAAAATAACTAGGATAAGGCATAAGATGGAAAATAAGGAAATGATTGTGAACAATTGGGTATGACAGGGAAATAAATCGAACAAAGATAACGTTAAAGGCGCCCCTAATCACTATAAGATAATTACTACACTGCACCACCACTAGTCACCTTTAAAAGTTGATCCCGCCTACAGAACTTAATAATGATAATGTTAGTTTAGTGTACCCCTAGCTACCTTCATAGGTGTCGTCTGCCCCTATCTCCACTAGGTGTACCCACTACCCCCATTCTATCGGCTCCCTAACTCGTAGATACCCGTGCTGGCCCCACAATGGGGTGTATCACTCCCCAAAGTGGCACCCCGATACAACCAAAAATGCATGACTTATATCTACACGATGCAACAACGTCTTACCTACCAGCCCGGGCCCACACACACATATGAACCCATTGGACTTGCGTTGCCACCTCTGACCCATTTTGACCTCTTACAATCAAAACCAGTACGCGTGTCCCGTCCTCGACTTGGGTCGAGCCTACAAAAATACTCAATGGGTTACTGGTTCGAAAAGGGCCCCCATGCATGACACAAGCTTTCCACCTATGCTTGTTCCCCTCTAAGGTTTTCCCCCACTTAACCCTATTCTTATTCATGTCTTCTTGCATGTTTCAATCTTGGTTAAGTGCATCTAATCGTATTTCAAATGCCACCCAAGGCACCCACTAAATTCCACATGCCACCCAAGGCACCCACTTAACCCCCTCATGTCCCACTAAATGTTTATCTGGTTAAGTGTTTCTTAATTCATTAAGACTGTAACCTTGTAAAGACCTCCCACATTAGACTGGCATTTGTGGTAGCCGGATTTGCAGGGCAGGTCCGGACAGTCTTACACCACAAACGAGCCTAACCTCGTGTCTTTACAACTGTTAAGCATTTAATTTATGCCTAAGACCTCCCACATTAGACTGGCATTTGTGGCAGCTGGATTTGCCAGGCGGGTCCGGGCAGTCTTACACCACAAAAGAGTCTAACCTCGTGTCTTAGGCGATTAATTACACATAATTAACTACCCCCTATTTGAATTAATTTCCCTATTCAAATTGTCAATCAATTACAATTTTAACTATGTCCATAATTGACTTAATTATGTCCATCTATTTATGGTATATAAAATTATACCAATTAACATCACATTTAAGGCATTTATGCCAATTCTGAATATTAAATCTTTTAATGTTATCCCCTTGCCCCACGTTGTATGTTCTTTCATTTAATGTGAAATATACGTTAGACTCGAATAGTCTAACTTATGGACTAAAGAGAAAACATCACAACATGCATAGTATAAAAACTAGATCTAAACATAAGGGGTGAACTTGCATGTGTGAATAAGGTTTTTCATCTAAAACTTGCATATGCCAAAGTTACAAACTTGCATAAACTATGGATGTCATAGATCTAATCATAAGGTGTAAACTTGCATAGGCAATAATTATAAACTTTACATTACATGATTCATACTCCAACATATATATATATATATATATATATATACTTGCATGTGTGATTTATACAACATAAACTATGATGTAAACTTGCATCTAACTCACACATATCATAGCCTAACTTTAGATCCAATTTACACATAAAATAGATGTCATAAACATGTAAGGTTGTATATGATTCACACTAACTTGCATATAATTCATATCTAAATTAACATCTAAACTTGCATACATACATATGATTTATATGAATTAGTTCCAACAACATAGCCAAACTAGCATATGAAACATCATTATGAATTGATTGTACATAAGCCAACAATTAACATAGATTTACAACATAGATGATAACATCATGGCTTTACAACATAGATAATAACTGTAACACCCCACATCCGTTAGTGTCACTCACAAAGGGAATGCACTAAGTTCTGTGGAGCATTTAAGGTAAAAGATGCAGATAAATTACAAGAGAGACAAAATTAAAACTGCGGAAAATAAAACTTTACTTTATTGATAAAATAGTTTGTACAACAATTGCTTTCCAATACCAGAGTATCATCTGTCTTACAAAATAAAGAAGAATAAAATAACATTTATATTCCCCAATGTAGCATAAGCCAGCCATAGCAGCAGAAAAGAGAGTCTGAAGCGATATATCCAAGAGTCATTAAGCTTGGAAAGAGTAACAGTCTATACTAAGCAAAGCTATTCCCTCCCTGACTACCTGGGGGGAGGGGGGAACGGAAGAAAAGAAGACGAAAGAAAAACAGAGTCAGACATAAAGTCTGAGTAAGTCTAGTGGCTTTTAGCATGTGAACAGGATAAAGTTCATGACATGAGTAAACTGGAAAATGGGACAGTACCAGAATAAAAGACTAATATAAACCAAAGCAAGACAGTTTAAACCGAATATACTATCACACCCCATTCTATATCTCTGCACCACCTAACTAGTATCCCAACTAGTAATCTGTATAAAGATGATAACATGATCCCAATCCCTGTAATTGCGGTTGCCTTTAGGTGTACATCTATTATTTATTATCTAGATCTAATCTAGGGTTTTCTTATCGAGCGCTTCCTAGATTCAACTAGGGTTTATGCGACTTATCTAATACTTATCGGATTCAGGATTTATGCCACCTAGGTCCAACTAGGGATTATGCTACCTGTCGAACGATGCCCCTAGTCTAGGACACACTACCTAGAGTGGTATATGTTCCTAGACTTTCCCCACGTATGTGTCGCGAATCGTTTATCGCTGTCTAGATGCACATGTCCTGAAATGCGCGACCCGAGTCCCGTGGCAGGGCTATTCTAGAAACACGGAACTTGGTCGGGAGCTTTCAGATATCTGCCGATGCAGATGCTAAGATCTGTTTTTCCAGTGGCTATGGTCCCACCTGACCCCTCCCTCAACTAATAAAAGGCAATCCAAGAAAATCAAGCACGAGAACTATACTCCTGCCACCTATACCCCACTTTCCTATTGGCCAGCCTCACCCATAACTAGATAGCAAGTATATGGTATATTGGGAGTTCTCTGCCTTTCTGCATGCGTATCTCGACTGACTCAAGATGGTAGGTATACGACGGGTCGCTATCACAGGGCCATTTGTCCCGCCGAATCACGCTGGTCCATCCTAGTCTTTTGGTTGCCTTATATTGCAACCAAGGCATACCCTTGGTTCTTCTATCGCAGACCTTAACCTCTGTGAGCCCAGGCGGATCATCTGCATTCTCACAGAGGGATACCAAGAGTACCCTCACGTCCCCTCAAAGCCTCGGGCTTCGTAACCCAATTCGTTGGAGCCTTCTTTAAGATGAGATGGACGTTCGCTCCTCCTCGTGTTATACTAAGGATTACTACTTAGTTTTCCTAACTAAGGTTTACCACTTAGTTTCCTGAATCGTCGTTTTCTTAACTAAGGTTTACTACTTAGCCCCTTTCAACTAAGGTTTACTACTTAGTTCTCTTTCTCGTCAAGTTGGATTGGTTAAGTGTCATTAGTCGATACAAGTTAACTTAACCCATTCATTTGTCATGTTAAACTGGTTAAGTGTTATCAGTAATTCACGTTGACTTAACCTTATCACAAACCAAGTTATATTGGTTAAGTAATTCTTATTACTTAACCCTACCCATTCACCTTGTATTGGTTAAGTGTCCCTTTTAACCTAACCTTGCCCATCTGTTTTAACTAACATGTTATAACGGTTAAATGTTCCCTTAGTTAACTTAACCCTAACATATGTTTAATTAACATGTTCTAATGGTTAAGTATTGTCCCTTCATGTTTCAACTTAACCCTGTTCAATTTATCACACTATGATGGTTAAGTGTTCTAAGTTTACTTAACCCCACCCTCTAGTCCAGCTAACATAATAAATTGGCTAAGTGTATTCACTTAACCTTGCCCGCTTATCTAGCTAACATGTTATAATGGTTAAGTATTCTACATTTACTTTACCTCACCCACTTACCTAATTATCAGGTTATAACGGTTAAGTGCCCTGAATTTACTTAACCTCACCCTCTAGTCTAGTTAATATGTTAAATTGGTTAAGTGTATTAACTTTACTTAACCTCACCTTCTAGTCTAGTTAACATGTTAAATTAGCTAAGTGTTTTCTTAGTTACTTAGCCCCTACAAGTCTTGTCTTGTTAACATGTTAAGTTGGTTAAGTGTTCAGATTAACTTAACCCTACCAATCCTAACTTAGCTTTAATTGTCTTATTAAAGCACCAACCACTCACATTAGACAGGTATTGTTGTGGCTGCCTGTATGCCGGTCGGTTCCGTGCAGTCTTACGCCACAACTCAGTCTAACCTCAGGTCTTTATTGGGCCCAATGCCTTAACCTCTCACATTGGATAGGTATTGTTGTGATTACTGGACAGCCGGGCGGGTCCGGGTAGGTTTACATCACAACTCAATCCAACTCTGGTTAAGCATATTCGTATTTTCTAATTTACATTTTAATTATGTAAATTATTCAAATTCAAGTTACTGCCAAATTTGTTTCCAATCAATCTCATTAGTTTAGGTATATAATTAATACCATTTTATGCCATAAATCACTTATGTGATTTTTAACCAATTTATGTCAAGTTTCCTATAATTACCAATTTTACCCAACGTTACCCCGTCTAAATATTAGGCTAACAATCTTAGCCAAATTTTCCGTCCGCATGATTTTGACATATAATATTAGTCTAAAAACTTAGCCTAATTTAGCGTACACAAAATTGGCATAAAAATAATTCATTAACATAAACATGCCATAGGTGTAAACTTGGCATTCTCGACATAGTCAATATGAACATCATAGGTGTGAATTTGCAAAATAATCGACATGAATATCATAACATTGCATAACATGCCACAAACTTGCATATAAATATTGGGCCTAGTTAAATAGGTGTCACATGAATCATATAGTTTTAGCCTAACATAAAGGTATAACATAGTATAACCTAATAAGTGTCATATGAATCCACTACAACATGGTATAACATGTTAATGCATAGGTCTAGGCATAAACTCAAACATAAAACTGGCGTAAGACAAAACTATATGTATAACTTTGACAACCCCTTAAGGGTGTGAACTTGCAACACATATGTATAAACATAGATCTAACAATAAACTTTCATAGCAATCCTAAACGGATCTTGACATGGATCCGATTATAAGTTCTCACTTGCATAAGAACATGTGAATATAGATCTATTCTAGTCATGTAGGCGCAATTGGTTTAAAACATGTATACATAGAGCCTACATGAATCATATAAATATTTGTGTAAATCTAACTTGCAACCTATAACTTGCATAAGCATATATTTAGATCTAACTGTATACATACAATTCACATAAGGTGTTGATTGTTTGATTCACAATACATAAAAGATTCAATCACCACAACATTCAAATTATCACAAATAACAAATATAAAACAACATCATCAACACTGATATAATTCCATATTACAATTTACATCAAATCATGTCTTAATCGCATTCCCATCTAAAGAGCCACTATACTTACAACGCAAGACGGTCTTGTTTTTCTGACATCTGAGGTTCTGAAATTGAGATGCGTTCCTTTGGGTAGACGTTGTTTTGATTCTTAGTTTTGAATTAGATTTTTTCTAGCTTTGTTTGTCTTTAAGCTTTAGGCGGCGGCCATTCCAAGCTATCTTACAGCAGCGTGACGGCTCCAAGTTTAATTGTGTGAATTAGGTTAAGAGCTAGGTTGTATATATAGAATTTTAGGATTAATTTAGGCCGTTTGATTAACCCTAGAAATGACTACAACCGTTCAGTCAAGATAGAATTATCCTATTGACTCAACAATGAGTCAGAAACGACTCAGCATTGACTCGGCATATTAAATGTTCATTTTTTCCATAAATGACACATTGGTTCTTTCCTAACATATCATAACCAAAAGGACATTTTTTTTATTTTTAACAAAACATTAGCTAAATGAACATTTCTTAACTGAAATGTCAATTTAATCAGAATAAACATTTTAATCTAAATATACATCTCTTAACGAAATGTTATTCTAATGTTAACATAACAAAAGTGATATTCTAATGTTCATCTTTTCTTTTTATTATTTATTGTCAATCAATTCAAACGTAAATACGTATTTAATAGATACATTTTCCCTTTACCGTTTACATTAATTACCCATATATAAATATTTATATATATATGAATAAATCTTTTCTTACTTTTAATTTGTCATAAATCCAATTGGGGAAGGCCATTTAAAAAAACAATCCTTGACAACCAAAAATGCGCAACGTACGCTACATGATGCGTACACGTCATATATATATATATATGCGTATATATGTATATATATATATATTCATTTTTTTCTTTTTATCTATCCTCCCAATTACCCATTTTCACACTAAACCACTTTTTGAACTACGTTCACACTAGGCTATTTTAAGCCATTCCCCTAAAACAAAAATAGGGCGCTGGCGGGGATCGAACTCTGTACCTCTTGTATGCAAGTCATGTGTTCCAACCAAATAAGCTACTAAGTCTTTTGCTTACAAAAGTTAGAACAATGCTAAACATTATTCTTTTCTCATTCCTCTTTTTTCATGTTTTGCTGCAATATTTAATTTAAGGATATCTTTTTCATACGGAGTCCAATTTACGCAAAATCAGACTCTATCTCAAGCAGAATTTCGAGACGAACGCAATAGCGTAACCCATTTCCCTTAATTCTTCTTCTAAAATTTAATTATACTTTAATTTGTGAAACTTAATGTTACATAATTACGGGGTGTTACATTCTCCCCTTCTTAAAAGGATTTCATCCCCGAAATCTTCAAGTTAGGAAGAATGTGTCCTACCATCCAATCACTCATCTACTTAAACATTCAATCACAGGCATTCATTGTCCTTAAAAATATTTCTAAATGCTTTCATATTTATATGCACAGTGTGTGTATATGTCTTTATCTAATGCAAAATCAGGCGGTCTACTGATTCACTCGACCTCCTTAATGCGAATTATGTCAGTGCCATGCGTCCAATCCTGTATGCAATCCTAATGATACATATCATTTCTATATAAGTGCACAACCATTCACTCAAATGCAACGTCCATATGATAACACATTGAGTTCAATCTGTAAACAAATACATATATGCGAATGCAATATGAAAGTGACTGAGTTGTTCTAGCGCCTATGTTGTGTATATGCATTCACGAGCAACCACTTGCAACCATCAATCATAACATGTTTCAAATACATGTTTACATCCATTGGCTTCTACCTAAGGATCGATGATACGTCCTAGAGGATATACCTTAAAAGCTAGAAAGTATGCATAAAATTCCTAGAAAAAGAGATCAGGGATATACTCTTAAGAAAAAGGGTATGATGCTCGTGTCTAGTCTCCAGTCTTATATGTCGCACCTTCTTGAGCTTCACTATATGGTACCTTATCTAATTTAACTTCATGATTGCGAAGCTTCTTCACCTCCATTTCCAAGATAAACAGATGTTAACCTTGATACTAGTGTATATACTAAGATGATTAGAGATCTCTCCTCTACTTAGCTTATCCATCATGTTACAAATCTGAGGGTCTAAAGCTAAAGGTTGCTATGTACTTTTTACCTCTCTTAAGGTCAGTCTTTCTTCCTACCTAGGGCACCTGCCACAGTTATTCATCTCCCACCTTTACCATCCTTGTGTAACATGTTTACAGTTCTCTCAAAAGCTACCTCTATCGCACAAAGAACCCTACAAAGCTTGGAAGAAAATTAGCCGTAGGTGAAACTACCGCGACTATAGATGGAAGTCGGGCACTGCTTCGCCCTTCGATAGGTATCATAGTCTTATCAAGCTTACGGAACCACGCTGCGATGAGGTAACCTCCCAGAAAGCCAGGAGCCCCGAAGACTCAAGAAAGAAGGGGACAAGAATTCAAACAGAGAATCAGAAGATAGTGCGTATGGCTTTGGGGAATATGCCTTTAAACCAAATCTTTTCTTTTGAAAATGCTTTTTTTTTAAACCGTTTTGAAAATAATTTTTCAAATCATTTATCTGATCCGGTAACCTTCAGCTCTTATACCACGTGTAACACCCCACATCCGTTAGTGTCACTCACAAAGGGAATGCACTAAGTTCTGTGGAGCATTTAAGGTAAAAGATCACAACAACAAAAGTTGCCTTTGGTTACAATATGTGGCAGCGTTCATCGTTAAGTGCATCAAACAATATTTTATCCTCGGACCTCCGATGTAAATGTAAGAAAAATAAAATTACCAGCCTCTCGCCTACTAAAATTTTCCCGGCTCCAAAGGAAAAAGTTCATCTTGATTCTATCACGTTTCCTCCATCATTAATATTTTGGAAAAATTACTTAGCCCTTTTGTTTTTCTTCACTACTTTATTTTTTTTTCCTTTTCCTTTTTGACTTCAGCAAAGTTAACCCCCTCCACCGGTTCTTCCTTCGTCATCGTCACGCTGGCGCTCTCCGTCGTCATTGTTGTGCTGGCCCTCTCGGTCCTCATCAAGTGTTTCAATTGGATACCACTTAATTGCTCGAGATTTCTTCATAAACCCTAAATAGTTATGAATTTTATATTTCAACTAGATCGACTATTTCAATCTAATTTTGATTTGCTTATTTCTTTATACAAATTTTGTGCAAATATTGTTTCGATCTAATTCATACGGTTCCTGATGTATAGATTAGCTTTAGCAACTTGTTAGTGCATTTGGAGTAATCAATTTCTTTGAACTTCAACTTTATTTGAAAGAGAAATTTTTGTATGCTCTTTTCAGAGCCAACTCTTTATAAGTCTGTTTGGTTTAGGTATGGAAACTCTGGAAGTCTTCAGTTTATTTCTCATTTTGGTAGTATCTTGAAACAACAGAACCAATAGCACTATGCTGGGTTGAGGTAGTTTTATTTGTTTGGTTAGCAAAATTATCGATGAAGAAGTTTACAGGCAGAATAGTCGGAGTATGTTGTGCATACAAAAACATCGATGTATTAGAATATACAAACATAAAAGTTGACATGTTTTTACTTCCTTAACCATTTGAGTTACCTTTTCAATTCATTTTCTCTATGCTGGATTGAGATTCTTGCTATCTGATGAAGCTTGATTATGGAAAATGCGCGTTGAGTGTTTCACTTGGTTAGTATATAGTGTAGTTTAGAACTATTAGAAGTTATTTGACGTCCACCCACCTGTCGATGTAGGGCACTTCTTGTTCCGCGGGTTCTATGCATTGCCTATAAAGGTATTGCTAAGCGCTTCCTATTTCAAGTTGTGCCTAGCCACGCTGCTTATAAAAGCAGTGCTTAGCACTTCATGTAAAGGCAACGCCTGGCCGCACTACTTATTACAGGAAGCGTGTGTGTTGTTCTAGGCAGTGCTAAGCGATGGCGGATAACACTTTAGCTTCTTTATTTGTTGCATCATATTTGAATGTGAATTTTAACTTGTGCTTTTACTTAATGGATATGTTGTTTGCTTGGGTGAAATGTGTGAAGAAAGAGTTCAACAAGCTAGATGATTTCTTTAAACCAATATTTTCGTATTTCCTCACAGCGTACAAACAGCTGAAGGTCATCAAAATAATTCACAATAATGGCACTTTTATGTGCATGTATGTGTTTATGAACAATGAATAGCTCTAAAAAAAACTTTATTTATTCATTTATATGCAGGGGCATATATGGAGAACTAGGCATGACAATAATGAGTTGAACTAAATAGATTTATAAGCTTCGTGGGTTTATATGGAGAACTAAGTTTATAGTAATGATATTGGATTAACTAATTTAATAATATTAATAACAAGTCAACAAGGTTTATGAAAAAATTAAAATTTTGAGATGATTTATAAAAACTAGCTAATTTAATAAATAATTTATAAAAATTAGCTAAGTTAATAAAGTCTAAGTTTAAATTAATTGGAATGTAAGTTAATTAAAATACATGTTTGAATTAATAAAGATATAAGTCTCGGTTGGTATAAGTAAAATTATAAATAAGTTAACAAAGCTCTGTTATATTATAAATAAAATTATTTATACTGAGAATATATTTTATGCAGAAATAGGCAATAGCTACATTTACATGAAATTAAAAGTGCTAGTCTTAGTGATGGCTGTGCGTTTTGAATTATGATGGTGTTTTAGGGATCTTCCATGGAATAAAAAAAAACATTTTCAGTATAAATGATTTTCGTTATAAATTTGATATATAAAGTGGCATTGTACTGATGCAGACCCACAACTTTATTGCTTTGTTTCCATTCCTTTAAATAGCTTCTTTCTACCTACTTATTGCATCATGGATGTTTGAATTTTTGTGTTCAGATTTTTGCTATTTAATGACAAATAGGAGGCCTTCATATCATCATGGGTTAGGCAACTTATTATCTTGCTGAATTGATACTTACTAAGTATATTTTAATTCTCATTGTTATATGGATTATACTATAACTAGATTAGAAGTTAACATGATTGATACTTCATTTAGCTAAAGTCTGGATTTACTGCCACTAGCAGTTTTTTATGACAATATCCAGTGCATTAGAATAATATAAATTTCATTAATGGTTACCTACTGCATACCATATTATATTAGGAAGGAAGAGAATCTGAAATGAACTTACTATGCTATTTAAAATTTTGAACCCATAGATATAACACCCATTGATATTCTATCAAAATATAAAGTAAAATGTGGTAAACTAGTGACAACGATATAACTATACTTCAATTTGTTGAAGAGTCTGATAATTGTTTACTCTAATTTTGAAACCCAGTCGTCTCCAGGTTAAAAATTTGCAATTATAAATTCATAAACATGGTTCTAATGAGGAACAATTTGCAATATGACAATGTTTGGTGAATTCTATGATGCATTTGGGGTAAGGTATGGTGAGTTTGTGATTGTTTTTCCTATGACCATTCGTTCCCCTTGCCAAATTGTTTTTCAATCTTGAATTTGATCTTTTACCATCATCCATGTTAAAGGATTTTTAAATCTTTTGTTAATGTTGAACAGAGAAGTTTATTTATGAGTTAATCGATGGTTGGCCAAAATTAGTTTCCTATGACTTTTCACCCTAAGTTTCATTTCATGTGTGTGATACTAACAATCCAACTTTCAGTGGACTACCCATCCCAACATTTCTATATATTATTTCTTTTGAGGTTAATTCTCCATGAAATATGCTAATTAAGTTTCTCTTCACATAACCAAATATCCATAATGTCTAAATTTACTTCTTTGCAAGCACCAAAATTTTCCATACAAGTTTGTCAACTGAAATTTATGACTAATAAATTCTACAAACATGGTAAATTTTAAGTGATTGTGGAATAGTGCATTCAAACAATCTTCTTTGCCGATTAATAATAAATATAAAATGCTCTCATTTGCTGATAAAGTGCTCGTGCTTAAAAAATAAGGAAAGAAACCTAATTTGAAAATAATAATAATTTTTTCATCAAAAATGATGTACGACATTTCTAGAAAGGTTAAGGGGTTGTTCATTCAAAATAATTTTTTCTGACACAAAATAAGGAATTCGTTTTTACTCAGAGGCTTTCATTGTGTGAATGGGACTTATGTACTCTTTTATGATCTTGTATTTAGACGCTACTAGAATTTAATTCCATAAACCATGAAGATATATGCGAAGCTATTACTTATATTCTAACACTGGCCTAATTTTGTTACTTTGGTTCTTGGTATGTTCGTGAGTTTATGAACTTAATGAATAAACTTCTACCTATGTTTAATAAATAGAATTTTTCAAACTCTTGGCTGATTTTAAAATAAGGAAAAAGAAAGGACTTTGTAGAAAATATAGGGCTTTACTAGCAAAAATTGAGAGTACATTTAATCATTCCATTGAATGCTCCACTAAACTTCTATGTTTAGTCACTCCAGTAACTTCATTTAATTATCCAATTAAATACTATAGTATTTTAACTTTATTTCCATTAATATTGCTCCATAAGCAATCATCAGCTTTATTTTTATGAACATTGTGTTTTTTACCAAATAATATTATCTAATTAAAGATTTGATTATCAATTCAATTTCTAATAACTAAACACATCAAAACAAATATTAATATACATAAGTCACCATTATGGATCATTATGAGGAGTTAATATTTATTCTACTTTCTATAGTTGTGATATATTAATATTTAACTACTCACAAAATATATATTAATTATATATTTGACTAATTAAGAAAGGTAAAAGGAATATGTGTTCAAAATTGCATTACTAACATATCCATGGTGATTTTAATGTTATAATTTAAAATTTGGAATGACAATCATGATATTTTTTACATGTTGTTCCTGTATGGATCAATTAGTAACCTTAACCAGGCATAAATTACATATATTCAACGATCTGTTTCGTACAATTTTGAAATGGTTGGAGCTTTGCCCCTTTTTAATTTGATTTTGGTTAACGCACATTATGTTTCACTTTATTTTATAAAATATGGTTAGTTTTTGAACTTAATTTATAAACATAGTAATTTTTTTGAAAGATGGTTAATTTCATGAAACTTTGGCATTTAAAGCACATTATGTTTCATTTTATTTTTTAAAATATGGTTAGTTTTTGAACGAACTTAATTTATAAACATGGTATTTTTTATTTAAAGATGGTTAATTTCATAAAACTTGTTATAAACAAATTTAACAGCATATTCTATCATTTCTCAACTTCTCAATGTTTATTTACTTCCATGCATACATGTATTTTATATGTTTGAGCCATTAATTACATGTTATGCTTTTTTTTTACTTATATATAATAAGTAGATTCTGTTGAAATGGAGTACACTATGGAGCACAATTATATGTCATGTGTTTGTGTTACTTGCAATTACATAGATTCAGTCAAAATGGAGTACGCTACGGAGCAAATTTGTTTTAAAAACAATGCAAGCTTCAGCTAATAACTGAAACACAGCTTTTGTTGAAAAACTGCAGCAATGCTTCAGTGTAAAAACTGATGCGGCAATGCTTTAAACTTTAAACTGAAGCAGGGCTTTAGTTAGCTGCTTCAATTTAAAATTCGAATCTCCAGTGCTTTAGTTCAAAACTGAAGCAAAACGCTTCAGTTCTAGTATTGAAGCAGTGCGTCAGTTAATTGCTTTAGTTTCTAAACCGTGCACACTTGAATTTACATGCTTCAGTTAATAGACTTGAGTTTGCATGCTTTGGCTTAAAGGTTAATAATTAATATCTACTTATTCAAGGAATATTCATATGAATCTGAAGTGTGCTCCTTTTTTGATTTCTACTAAGAAAACAAACGGACAATTTGCCAATGAATTAAATATTGATAAATAAAAGGTTACAAGTTATGTCCATATATAGTTGTATCATGGTAAGTAGATGTAAAATCTATAAAGAAATGAGTTATACAACTATTGTGAACTTGTAACAAGCATTAAAGTATTTAATATTGCAAAGATACAACTACTGGGAAATAGCTGTTCCGGTGTTTTGTTTTTAACTGAGCGGGGCTAAGTTTTAAGAATTATGCAGCGCTTTGACCTTGGCTCAGTTTTTAAAACAGAGTCAGCCTCAGTTCCATAAAATTAACATGCTTAGTTTTTTAAATTGAGCTAGGAAGACTTAGGTCTTTAGACCGAGTGCCGCTCAAAATTTGAAACTGATCCTTGCGCGTAGAGTAAGAATTTTCTAACTTCATTGATTATTATTATAGTTGGGTTGTAGTTTAAACTTCGTGGATTGGCACAGTATACTAATCTTTTGGAAGGGACAATTTAATTACTACTGCTCCAGGGGATAAGTAAATAAGTAATCAGACAGTACATATCTGCCATGAATACTTTAGAACTTCTAGAACCAAGAAAGGTGTGGATAGTTTATTATATTTTTTCATACATCTCTTTAGCAACCAAGTAATCATGTGGCTCAAATAAATGGTATAAAAAATCCAACTACGAAAATCATTGCAAACTTATTACAATAATTTTTCAGAGTTTCACTGGGCAAAAATAGTTGTAGTTTGAATAAGTTTTCTTTGAAATTGTACTGATACTATCAATTTCCTATTACAGCTGAATCTACATTAGTGCTCAAATCTTATAGTTGAACCTATACAAATCCCTGTCCTATTAAAGTTGAAAACTACAAGCTTATAGTTAAACAATTTGTGCCTTACATGGACTTTGTATTGCACCGAAGCAAAGTCAAGCACATAATCAATAAAATGTCAGTAAACCCTATCAATCCGTCAAAATTTAGCATATGTAGGAGTGAAATGCCTTGTACCATGGTAACTAGAAATTTCTTTCTGTTGCTCTTTAACAAAGAATTCTTTGGCCAATAAAATGCCGATCATTTCATGGAAAATAACCAAAAATAAAATAAGATTTATATTATATGAGAGAGGTATCATGGCTCGAAATAGATCCGTTATTTCGCGATGGAGATGATGTGTCTAGAGCCACTTACACTACTGCTATTTCTCAACATCGAGTTGCTTTTATTAAATTACTTATTTAGAGAAGAATTGGAGAACAAATGGTCATGCCCTGCATGATATTCAACATCCATGTAGGTATATAACATAACTTGTTTTTGTTCTATTAATTACTCACATTAGGTTATATAGAAAAGAGTGTTCATTCTGGCTGTTGGAATGCTTGTTGAATCCAATGTCCTACAGTAACTAGAGGCAACATAGTTTGACAGAATTTTGTTAAAGGAATCAAAATTTGTTACTTAGTTTTACCAGTTGAGAAAGGATCGACAACAGCAGTTATCTAATGGATTTTGTTGTAGGTTAATTGAGATGATAACAGGAAATATTTGGATCTGCATGAGGCCAGTTTGGCAAAGAATACATAAACGTGCTTTATTTCAACCAAACTTCACCAAAGGTATTTGCTAGTATATTTTGCATTTTCCCGTCTAATAATGATATAATATATGCAATGGCAGGACATAGCTCTAGCATATTATCTATGTAATGTTCTAAGGTTTTTCGGTTTTCTTATAGATGCATGCAAACATTTAAAAGAGAGTACATCGTACTTAATTTGGAATGTTACATGTTATCTTGGAGTCTTTGCTTTAAGTGACTTTGTCAAAGAGGTATGTGGAATGACATTGAACGATTGGAATACTAATTATGTCATGGCAGTTTTGTTGTTTTAATCTACCATGAACGTACTTGCTTAAGCCTGTTTAGCCTGATGAATTAAATTATTCGTAAATGTATAATCGTAGTGTATATGTCTGAGGAATGACATTTCCGGCTGTGTTCAGTGAATCTCTTAGCAATTGATTGTTTGTGGTATTCCACCGGATCCGATTTGAGTGATTTTCAGTCTTAGCTAAGCTTGATCATACTTGTTTATTCATGAAAACAGTAGGCGTACACTATTTTCATCATGTTTATTCACAGATCTGCTAATATCGAGAATAGTTGCAGCTTAAGGTATCACTGAGCTTCTTTCAACTTCAATTTATTGCAGATTAATTTGGATATTGCTTTGCCTGTCAACTTTAATCTGGGTAAGTACTTAGATTATCTACTTTTACTTATATTGTTCGATGAACCAAGACCTCAACTGTTTGAGATTGCATTATGGTTAATAATGATCTCTAAACACCGTTTACGTTTTTTTCTCCTTGATTTCCTGGAAGTATGACTTCCTAAAGCGGTAGCATATTCAGTATTTCATCCTTGTTGCTACAACTTATACTAAAATAAACTTTTTGTCTTGAATTGATTGACTGTAAGACCAACCATATGATGTACTCCGTCTGTTATACATTTAATACCCATTGCACTAAATATTTGCAGTAGCAAATAACATCACATTTTTTTCATAAAGGACGTGGGAGACCGTGGGATGAATGTAATTGATATGTGTGTTCTCCTTTGGTCCTTCCTCCTTATTTCATCTACTTGTTGGTTCATATTTTCCTATAAGCAGTTTCAATACCTCCGTGCACTCAAAATTTCAGTTATTCATTTTAAACAAAATAATAGTAGCAAAAATCATGCACTTTACATGTTTAATAAAATTTTAATTGAACACAAAGCGTTGCAAAACGTGTCAGACGACAATGTATCTCTTCAGACTAATACCATTTGGATGTCTGGACTGTTTTTAACTGTAATGTAATGGCGTTGAGTTGTGTGTGGGGTTGAGTTACTATGGTTTACTAGTGATATTAATTAATTTTATATGGCAGCTTGTTATATAGAGTAGGAGAAAAGAAACGTCCCAGTCATAGGAGACCCACTTGATTTGTTTGACTAAATTATCTATGTCGGAAGCAAAGCCTCGATTAGCAAAATATATGCTCACGTTTTTTGTAACATGAAGTGACAAAAATAATAATCAAGGTTTGTTTCCATTAGAGCATGTTGGAAATGTTTTACAAACATTATGTGAATTATTAAAAATGATTGAATAAGTGTATGAATGGCTCCTATGTTTGAGTAGTCCCACATCATGGGATTATAGGGAAGAGGCAAGGATTTATACTTGTTTCTAAGAAGTCATGTTGGGGCCTTGGGCTCCCAATACATGCATTGTTGTGAGGAGGGAGACCATGCATCATGACCACCACACACGCGCGCGCGACCGACCGACTCGACTCGACTCGACCGGACCCGGCCCGGTTCGGGCTCGGGCTCGGGCTTGGGCTTTGTGGTGTAGGCACTTATATTTTTGGACCATAAAACTTAGTTGTTTTCGAACCGTTTTTTTTATGGAAAAATTATTTTGCGCACCGATATTTATTCTGCAACGGAAAAGTTTTGCAACGGTAAAATAATTAATCCCCCCCGAAATTTTAGCAGATCCGATATTTTCTCCCAAAACCTAATTCTCGTTCTATATATACTATTTTATCTGAGACGAGAAAAACACCGAATTTTATATTCTCTTCTTCTCAGCCGCCAGAAATTTCGAGCAGTATTTTTTCCCGAAAGTGCAAATCTGCACTGATTTGTTTGTGCAAGCAAATCAGTTACTATTTTAGAGGCTGTTTTATCCTAGAGGCGGCGGCGAAGGAACGAATTGGTTTGCACCTCTGACCAAATCGCCGAATCGTCTTCAAGAAAGCGACCTAGTCCGCGACTCAGCCATTGTTTTCCAACAATTTGAAGACGAACTGAAACAATGGCCTCGAACTCAACCATGGACGATTCTGCTCCTCCCTCTGCTTTTCACGGCCCTCTGGTGACTGCTGCTCCTTTCAAGTTCGAAGGTTTGCATTTCAAGCGCTGGCGTCAGAAGATGGAGTTCTTCCTCACGATCAGGAAGGTGGTGGCTGCTCTGACTGCTGAAAAACCGCAGCTACCAGACAAGCCTGACGAGACTGATGCAGCTAAGATGGCATCATGGACTGAACAGTCAAAGCAACTGGAGACCTAGACTGAACAGGATTACTTATGCAAGAATTTTATACTGAATGGACTGAGCGATGATCTGTATGATTATTATAACTCAGATGAAAAGACGGCAAAGGAGATCTGGGAAGCACTAAAGAAGAAATATGACACAGAGGAGGCAGGGGCAAAGAAATACGCTGTAAGTCGCTACCTAAAGTATCAGATAATTGATGATAGATCGGTAGAGATGCAGTCTCATGAGCTTCAGAAAATAGCTCATGAGATCATCTCCGAAGGTATGGTCTTGGACGAACAATTTCAAATTGCTGTTATCATTGACAAATTACCCCCTAGCTGGAAAGATTTTAAGAACACTTTGCGACATCAGACTAAGGAATTTTCCTTAGAGAGCTTGATTACACGCCTCCGTATTGAGGAGGAAGCACGCAAGCAAGACCAGAAAGAAGAGGTGCTGATTGTCAATAACAACAGCACTAAGAAGACCACTCCCGCTGTTCTGAAACCAAATCAGAAATCATTTAAGAATCAGAATAGGCACAATAAACTGAATGGGAATCCGCAAGGAAACCCAAAAGGACAGCAGAAACCAGCCCAAAAGAATGACTCTGGACAGTTGTTTCTATGTTACAACTGTGGAAAACCAGGTCATATGGCACGAAAGTGTCGGAACAGGCCAAGCTCTGCACCGCAGGCTAACCTGACTGAGGAGCCTCTTACGGCTATGGTTACTGAGATTCACCTTGTTGGTGGATCAGAGGGCTGGTGGGTAGATACTGGTGCTCCACGCCATGTCTGCTATGATCGTGCCTTGTTCTCTACATACACGGCTGCTGAAAATCAGAAAGTGCTGTTGGGAGACTCTCACACCACTACAGTTGCGGGGATTGGAAACATGGAACTCAAGTTCACCTCTGGAAAAACTGTAATTCTGAAAGATGTTATGCACACTCCAGAGATAAGAAAGAATCTGGTCTCTGGCTTCCTCCTTAATAAGGCTAGTTTCACTCAAGTTATTGGGGCTGATTTGTACACTCTTACTTATAAGGGAACTTTTGTGGGAAAGGGTTATGCTTGTGAGGGTATGTTTAAACTGAATGTTGAATCTAATAAAGTGACTACTTATGCTTACATGTTGTGTGATTTTAATATCTGGCATTCTAGATTATGTCATGTTAATAATCGAATTATTCGTAATATGAGCACCCTAGATATGATACCTAAAATGACAGAATCTGAATCTGATAAATGTGAATTCTGTACACAAGCTAAAATCACAAAGAAACCTCACAAATCTGTTGATAGAGTTTCTGAACCATTAGACTTGATTCATTCTGACATATGTGAACTTGATGGCACTTTAACTAGACAGGGACATCGTTATTTTATCACTTTTATTGATGACTGCTCTGATTTCACATATGTATATCTTATGAAAAATAAAAGTGATGCTTTTGACATGTTTAAAACATTCAAAACTGAGATTGAGAATCAAGCAAATAGAAAAATTAAGAGACTTCGTAGTGATAGAGGAACAGAATATGAATCTAATTCTATTCTGGATTTCTATAAACAACATGGTATAGTACATGAGAGAACTGCACCCTACTCACCTGAAATGAACGGTAAAGCAGAAAGGAAAAATAGGACCTTTACCGAGCTAGTAGTTGCCATATTATTGAATTCTGGTGCAGCAAAACATTGGTGGGGGGATATTTTATTGACTGTATGCTACGTTCTGAATAGAATCCCTAAATCTAAGAATAAAATTTCACCTTATGAAATTTTAAAGAATCATAAACCCAATGTCTCATACTTTAGAACTTGGGGTTGTTTAGCATATTTTCGCTTTCCAGACCCTAAGAGAATAAAATTGGCAAGTAGAGCATATGAATGTGCATTTATAGGCTATGCTATTAATAGCAAAGCATATAGATTTTATGACCTTAATGCACATAATATAATTGAATCAAATGATGCCGACTTTTATGAAACTAAATTTCCTTTCAAATTAAGGAATAGTGGGGGCACTTCAAATATGCCTATTAGAACAGAACTTAATGAAAATTCTGAAGCTGAACCTAGAAGAAGTAAAAGAGCAAGAACCATAAAAGACTTTGGTTCAGATTTTTGTGCTTTTACTATTGAGGAGGATCCTATAAACCTCCAAGAAGCCTTATCTTCTTTAGATGCCGATTTCTGGCAAGAGGCTATAAACGATGAGATGGATTCTTTAGAATCCAATAAGACTTGGCACTTGGTAGATTTACCCCCTGGTTGTAAGTCTATAGGCTGTAAATGGGTACTTAAAAAGAAATTAAAACCTGATGGCACTATAGATAAATATAAAGCACGACTAGTAGCTAAAGGTTTTAAACAAAAGGAAAATATAGACTTCTTTGACACTTTTTCACCTGTAACTAGAATAACATCCATTCGGGTATTAATCTCACTTGCTTCCATTCATAATTTACTTATACACCAAATGGATGTTAAAACTGCTTTTTTGAACGGTGAATTAGACGAAGAAATTTATATGGACCAGCCTGAAGGATTTGTAGTACATGGTCAAGAACATAAAGTATGTAAATTGGATAAATCATTATATGGTTTAAAACAAGCACCTAAACAATGGCATGAAAAATTTGATAACTTAATCATTTCAAATGGTTTTAAAGTTAATGAAAGTGACAAATGCATTTATTACAAATCTAAGAATGACATTTGCACTATTATATGCCTTTATGTAGATGACCTACTCATTTTTGGGTCAAATATTCATGCCATAAACTCAGTCAAATCCTTATTAAGTGTCAATTTTGATATGAAAGATCTAGGTGAAGCGAGTGTAATCCTTGGTATTAAGATTACTAGGTCAGAAAAGGGAATTTCTTTGGACCAATCTCATTACATTGAGAAGATACTAAAGAAATATAATTACTTTGACTGTAAACCTACAAGTACGCCATATGATCATAGTGTAAAGTTATTTAAGAACACTAGTGAAGGTGTAAGACAGTCTGATTATGCGAGCATCATTGGCAGCCTTCGGTATGCCACTGATTGTACTAGACCCGACATTGCCTATGTTGTGGGATTATTGTGCAGGTTTACCAGTAGACCTAGTATAGAGCACTGGCAAGCTATTGAAAGGGTAATGAGATACCTTAAACGAACCATGAACCTTGGATTACATTATGAAAGGTTTCCAGCTGTACTTGAAGGATATTCTGATGCAGACTGGAATACCTTATCTGATGATTCTAAAGCGACCAGTGGCTACATATTTAGCATCGCTGGAGGAGCTGTTTCTTGGAAATCCAAGAAACAGACTATTTTGGCTCAGTCTACTATGGAGTCTGAGATGATAGCACTAGCTACAGCTAGTGAAGAGGCAGAATATTTGAGAAATCTGCTAGCTGAGATTCCCTTATGGGAAAAACCGATACCAGCAGTGTTGATACACTGCGATAGTACCGCGGCTATTGCAAAAGTTCAGAACCGTTACTATAACGGTAAGAGACGACAAATACGTCGTAAGCACAACACTGTTAGAGAACTACTTTCCACAGGTACCGTTAGAGTGGATTACGTACGTAGTGAGGAAAATTTGGCAGATCCTTTGACGAAAGGACTGTCCAGAGAGAAAGTCCATAACTCTTCTAAAAGAATGGGACTATTGCCCTTAGATTGTTGAGTCACGCACAATGGTAACCCGACCTAAATGACTGGAGATCCCATGAACTAGGTTCAATGGGTAATAACAAGTTGTGTAGTGATATGAGTTGAACATGCTATTTAATAAACCAAGAAGCATGTATTCCTGAAGTGATTAGAGGATGAGTTAATAGAAACTCTTAATGAGATCTATACTCTATTTGGAGTGGAGTACCTACCTTCAGGAGTGCTCTTGATAGACTCACCTTTGTGAATGTGGAAATGTGGCCGTTTCCTATGGAGTTTGGGCAAAACTTCTAGAGCATTCACTAAACTGGGATAGACGTGCAGGGCCATAAAAGCACGGGCTTATCTGATTGCACTATAGAAAAGGTTGTGTGTGGTCTGATGTCAGGAATAGAGTTCAAGACTACGTGTCACTCTAGTAAAAACTGAATCTTACTCACTATGCAAAGGTTCAAGTCCTTGGACACCTTTGTTTATGCACAATCTTATGTTTTCTAAGAAACTGCTCGAAAATATTTTTAAAAATTCAAGTGGGGGATTGTTGGAAATGTTTTACAAACATTATGTGAATTATTAAAAATGATTGAATAAGTGTATGAATGGCTCCTATGTTTGAGTAGTCCCACATCATGGGATTATAGGGAAGAGGCAAGGATTTATACTTGTTTCTAAGAAGTCATGTTGGGGCCTTGGGCTCCCAATACATGCATTGTTGTGAGGAGGGAGACCATGCATCATGACCACCACACACGCGCGCGCGACCGACCGACTCGACTCGACCCGACCCGGCCCGGTTCGGTTCGGGCTCGGGCTCGGGCTCGGGCTTGGGCTTTGTGGTGTAGGCACTTATATTTTTGGACCATAAAACTTAGTTGTTTTCGAACCGTTTTTTTTATGGAAAAATTATTTTGCGCACCGATATTTATTCTGCAACGGAAAAGTTTTGCAACGGTAAAATAATTAAACCCCCCCGAAATTTTAGCAGATCCGATATTTTCTCCCAAAACCTATTTCTCGTTCTATATATACTATTTTATCTGAGACGAGAAAAACACCGAATTTTATATTCTCTTCTTCTCAGCTGCCATTAAAACTTCTAAGAAATTTCGAGCAGTATTTTTTCCCGAAAGTGCAAATCTGCACTGATTTGTTTGTGCAAGCAAATCAGTTACTATTTTAGAGGCTGTTTTATCCTAGAGGCGGCGGCGAAGGAACGAATTGGTTTGCACCTCTGACCAAATCGCCGAATCGTCTTCAAGAAAGCGACCTAGTCCGCGACTCAGCCATTGTTTTCCAACAGAGTACGTTTCATAATTCTTTTTATAATGGATGGATTTTGCTGTTTGTCAATTATTGAATCCGAGTTTTTTAAGCATGCGAGGTAATGAAAGGTTAATGATGATATCATTTCAATTATCACGAGAGCAACTTTCCCTTTGCGTGCTAACCAGTTTTCATGTCATATAAAGGTGTTTGAAGCTTGGTATTAAGATTAGTACATAGTAGTATTTTTTTCTTTTTTCTTTTTTTATAATATACATAATTTGGGTAGAGCAATCCATTAAAATTGGTATTTGTTCAATTTTAGGCTTTCTGATGTTACTGGTGATTTGTTCCTCACTGTAAAACAAATTGTCGATTTGTGGAAAGAGCATTGATTGATTTAAATTTATACCATGTTGAATCCAAAATAAGTACTATTTTCTTATGGATTACTCAAATCTGATGTAGTTTATTCAGGTTTGAAGTTTTGGATTCTATCGGATTTATCAATTCACATTTAAATATGTTCTGAGAAATTTTTCTCGGCAATTTAGTCTGAAAGGTTTATATCTCATGGATTATCAATAATTTCTAGTTGATCCCCATAGAGTTCACAGTTTTGATCATTGGGTTTGGTGATGACAACAAAAAACACTCTCGTTTCACAAATTATATGCTGAGCAGCAAAATATGGAATCCATATGAGTCACTCTCATGTGTCAATTTATAAGTTTGTAAAAAAGGAGTAAATTGTTTTGGTTGGTTGATTGGATTCTTAAATTTTGGTTTTCAACAAGTGTTCGATCCAGAATTATTGGTGGATTTCCTAGAATAACTGAATTTTAACAGTAAATTATTTCTTGGAATTAAATTCAGATGGATATGCATTTTGGAATGCTACAAGATCTGGAGTTAATTTTGTACAAACTCTGGTATGGCAGTTAATGAATATAAGTGGAATGATGGAGTTAAGATATGGGTGCTAACCATTTCAATCCAGTGGTATTAGAACGTAATTACAGGAAAAGTTAACACAAACCTATTTAAAGACAATATTAGGACGTGAAAAGTGGGCTTAATTTTGTTGAAAAGTGGGGATGCTTGCTTCTTTTAAGTGCAGTGTGCTCGCACTTTTTAAGGCTACTGAATGAAGACCTCATCATGGGTCATGCGTAAATTTATTTTAATTTTTTTATGTTTGTATTTCAGCTTAGTTTTTTTTATTTTTTTATTTTTATATGTCTAGCATAGGAACCATGTATTGTTATTCTACAAGTTAATAATAAGCGTACCAATTTTCAAAACACACACACACACACACACACATATATATATATATATATATATATATAATCGTTATAATTATTTGGTGGATGATAAGTTCCACAATGAAGCAGTTAGAGTTTGTCATGATATTCTTGGTTTCCATGTGAATGTTAAGATTTAAACTGTGACAGTTTAAGATATATATATATATATTTATATATTATAGTAACGACCTGACTTAGTACATCTTCAGCTACGAACTTTGTAAGAAGACCACGAAGACGATGAAAGCAGTGAGGAAGAGGATGAAGATGATGACAATAAGGAAGAACAAAAATCTGAAGGAGAAGAGGAAGCCACAAAGGTGACAAAATTTATCCTTTAATATCCATTTTTGATCGTTTAATGTGTTATATTGTAATTCCTTTGATCAACTATTGTTTTGGAATGGAACGCAACTATTTAGGTCCACCAACTTCACGACTTGTGTTATTTTGTTGTTTTTCCATATACTTGTCATCAGTGAAGTTAAACCGATCCCTTTGATCGTTTAATGTGTTATACTCCAGTTATATATATATATATACATATACATATATACATATATATATGGCGAGCGTTCAATGGCACCCCAAATAATACAGCACCCCTAAATGCCCCCTGATTTCCACCACATGTTCCGTTTCTCTCTCCCTCCACTCATTCTCTCACCTCCCACTCACTTATTCTAATATAAATGCTTGGTTTATATAGGGGGGCAAATGGGGTGCTCACTATGTGGGGTGCCATTGAACGCTCCTCTATATATATATATATACACACACACATATATATATATATATACATATATATATTTATATACTTATTATTGATTGTTAAACTCTTATGTCTATAGGTAATTAGCTTTTTCAAAGTGAAGACTAGCGGCAATAAAGAATTATTGGTAATCAAGCAATGAATATGACTTTAATTGTTACATACATTATGATATTTTGTTAGTACTATTTGTGTAAAGTTTTTTGTGGATGGTTAGGTGACTTATTTTGTCGAAAAATTTGTTTGTTTGAATATGATAATTATATGATTAATTGTTGATTTGAATATATCATTTACATAATTGATGGTTGGTTTTAATATTGATATCATCTAAGTGATTGTTGGAAATGATACAGGCCACCAACAGTAAATAACATTATTTAAATATGCTATTAAATAACAAATAACTTTTAGTAGCGTTTTAAAAATGTTACAAAAACAAATGTAAGCTGATGTATAGTTGCATTTGAAAACGCTGCAGAAAACCAAAAATATTATACAAGCAAGAATACATTTTTTTGGTAGTGTTTTGTAAACACTACAAAAAAACATTAGTTGCATTACAAAAACATAACAACATGGTATTTTTGGTAGTGTTTTCTAGAACGCAACAAAAAATTTCAGATTTTTAGTTGCATGTCGTATTGCGGCGTTCTCTACAACGCTACTACAAGTTATGGTAGCGTTTTTTCAACGCTACCAAAAGTCTTTTCTGGTGTAGTGGATGCAGATAAATTACAAGAGAGACAAAATTAAAACAGCAGAAAATAAAACTTTACTTTATTGATAAAATAGTTTGTACAACAATTTCTTTCCAATGCCAGAGTATCATCTGTCTTACAAAATAAAGAAGCATAAAATAACATTTATATTCCCCAATGTAGCATAAGCCAGCCATAGCAGCAGAAAAGAGAGTCTAAAGCGATATATCCAAGAGTCTTTAAGCTTGGAAAGAGTAACAGTCCATACTAAGCAGAGCTATTCCCTCCCTGACTACCGAGGGGGGGGGGGGAGGAACGGAAGAAAAGAAGACGAAAGAAAAACAGAGTCAGACATAAAGCCTGAGTAAGTCTAGTGGCTTTTAGCATGTGAACAGGATAAAGTTCATGACAGGAGTAAACTGGAAAATGGGAAAGTACCAGAATAACAGACTAATATAAACCAAAGCAAGACAGTTTAAACCGAATATACTATCGCACCCCATTCTATATCTCTGCACCACCTAACTAGTATCCCAACTAGTAATCTGTATAAAGATGATAACGTGATCCCAATCCCTGTAATTGCGGTTGCCTTTAGGTGTACATATATTATTTATTACCTAGATCTAATCTAGGGTTTTCTTATCGAGCGCTTCCTAGATTCAACTAGGGTTTATGCGACTTATCTAATACTTCTCGGATTCAGGATTTATGCCACCTAGGTCAAACTAGGGATTATGCTACCTGTCGAACGATGCCCCTAGTCTAGGACATACTACCTAGAGTGGTATATGTTCCTAGACTTTCCCCACGTATGTGTCGCGAATCGTTTATCGCTGTCTAGATGCACATGTCCTGAAATGTGCGACCCGAGTCCCGTGGCAGGGCTATTCTAGAAACAAGGAACTTGGTCAGGAGCTTTCAGATATCTGCCAATGCAGATGCTAAGGTCTGTTTTTCCAATGGCTAAGGTCCCACCTGACCCCTCCCTCAACTAATGAAAGGCAATCCAAGAACATCAAGCATGAGAACTATACTCCTGCCACCTATGCCCCACTTTCCTATTGGCCAGCCTCACTCATAACTAGATAGCAAGTATATGGTCTGTTGGGAGTTCTCTGCCTTTCCGCATGCATATCTCGACTGACTCAAGATGGTTGGTAGACGACGGGTCGCTATCACAGGGCCATTTTGTCCCGCCGAATCACGCTGGTCCGTCCTAGTCTTTAGGTTGCCTTATATTGCAACCAAGGCATACCCTTGGTTCTTCTAACGCAGACCTTAACCTCTGAGAGCCCAGGTAGATCATCTGCATTCTCACAGAGGGATACCAAGAGTACCCTCATGTCCCCTCGAAGCCTCGGGCTTCGTAACCCAATTCGTTAGAGCCTTCTTTAAGATCAGATGGACGTTCGCTCCTCCTCGTGTTATACTAAGGATTACTACTTAGTTTTCCTAACTAAGGTTTACCACTTAGTTTCCTGAATCGTCGTTTTCTTAACTAAGGTTTACTACTTAGCCCCTTTCAACTAAGGTTTACTACTTAGTTCTCTTTCTCGTCAAGTTGGATTGGTTAAGTGTCATTAGTCGATACAAGTTAACTTAACCCATTCATTTGTCATGTTAAACTGGTTAAGTGTTATCAGTAATTCACGTTGACTTAACCTTATCACAAACCAAGTTATATTGGTTAAGTATTTCTTATTACTTGACCCTACTCATTCACATTGTATTGGTTAAGTGTCCCTTTTAACCTAACCTTGCCCATCTGTTTTAACTAACATGTTATAACGGTTAAGTGTTCCCTTAGTTAACTTAACCCTAAAATCTGTTTAATTAACATGTTCTAATGGTTAAGTATTGTCCCTTCATGTTTCAACTTAACCCTATTCAATTCATCACACTATGATGGTTAAGTGTTCTAAGTTTACTTAACCCCACACTCTAGTCCAGCTAACATATTAAATTGGCTAAGTGTATTTACTTAACCTTGCCCACTTATCTAGCTAACGTGTTATAATGGTTAAATATTCTAAATTTACTTAACCTCACCCACTTATCTAATTATCAGGTTATAAAGTGTCCTGAATTTACTTAACCTCATCCTCTTGTCTAGTTAATATGTTAAATTGGTTAAGTGTATTAATTTTACTTAACCTCACCTTCTAGTCTAGTTAACATGTTAAATTGGCTAAGTGTTTTCTTAGTTACTTAGCCCCTACAAGTCTTGTCTTGTTAACATGTTAAGTTGGTTAAGCGTTCAGATTAACTTAACCCTACCAATCCTAACTTAGCTTTAATTGTCTTATTAAAGCACCAACCACTCACATTAGATAGGTATTGTTGTTGCTGCCTGTATGCCGGTCGGTTCCGGGCAGTCTTACGCCACAACTCAGTCTAACCTCGGGTCTTTATTGGGCCCAATGCCTTAACCTCTCACATTGGATAGGTATTGTTGTGATTACTGGACAGCCGGGCGGGTCCGGGCAGGTTTACATCACAACTCAATCCAACCTCGGGTTAAGCATATTCGTATTTTCTAATTTACATTTTAATTATGTAAATTATTCAAATTCAAGTTACTGCCAAATTTGTTTCCAACCAATCTCATTGGTTTAGGTATATAATTAATACCATTTTATGCCATAAATCACTTATGTGATTTTTAACCAATTTATGTCAAGTTTCCTATAATTACCAATTTTACCCAACGTTACCCCGTCTAAATATTAGGCTAACAATCTTAGCCTAATTTTCCGTCCGCATGATTTTGACATATAATATTAGGCTAAAAACTTAGCCTAATTTAGCGTACACAAAATTGGCATAATAATAATTCATTAACATAAACATGTCATAGGTGTAAACTTGGCATTCTCGACATAGTCAATATGAACATCATAGGTGTGAACTTGCAAAATAATCGACATGAATATCATAATATTGCATAACATGCCACAAACTTGCATATAAATATGGGGCCTAGTTAAATAGGTGTCACATGAATATATAGTTTTAGCCTAACATAAAGGTATAACATAGTATAACCTAATAGGTGTCATATGAATCCACTACAACATGGTATAACATGTTAATGCATAGGTCTAGGCATAACCTCAAACATAAAACTGGCGTAAGACAAAACTATATGTATAACTTTGACAACCACTTAAGGGTGTGAACTTGCAACACATGTGTATAAACATAGATCTAACAATAAACTTTCATACCAATCCTAAACGGATCTTGATATGGATCCAATTATAAGTTCTCACTTGCATAAGAACATGTGAATATAGATCTATTCTAGTCATGTAGGCACAATTGCTTTAAAACATATATACATGGAGCCTACATGAATCATATAAATATTTGTGTAAATCTAACTTGCAACCTATAACTTGCATAAGCATATATTTAGATCTAACTGTATACATACAATTCGCATAAGGTGTTGATTGTTTGATTCACAATACATAAAAGATTCAATCACCACAACATTCAAATTATCACAAATAACAAATATAAAACAACATCATCAACACTGATATAATTCCATAATACAATTTACATCAAATCATGTCTTAATCGCATTCCCATCTAAAGAGCCACTATACTTACAACGCAAGACGGTCTTGTTTTTCGGAGATCTGAGGGTCTGAAATTGAGATGCGTTCCTTTGGGTAGACGTTGTTTTGATTCTTAGTTTTGAATTAGATTTGTTCTAGCTTTGTTTGTCTTTAAGCTTTAGGCGGCGGCCATTCCATGCTATCTTACAGTAGCGTGACGGCTCCAAGTGTATTTGTGTGAATTAGGTTAAGAGCTAAGTTGTATATATAGAATTTTAGGATTAATTTAGGTCGTTTGATTAACCCTAGAAATGACTACAACCGTTCAGTCAAGATAGAATTATCCTATTGACTCAACAATGAGTCAGAAATGACTCAGCATTGACTCAGCATATTAAATGTTCATTTTTTTTTTCATAAATGACACATTGGTTCTTTCCAAACATATCATAACCAAAAGGACATTTATTTATTTTTAACAAAACATTTGCTAAATGAACATTTCTTAACTGAAATGTCAATTTAATCTGAATAAACATTTTAATCGAAATATACATTTCTTAAAGAAATGTTATTCTAATGTCAACATAACAAAAATGATATTCTAATGTTCATCTTTTCTTTTTATTATTTATTGTCAATCAATTCAAACGTAAATACGTATTTAATAGATACATTTTCCCTTTACCGTTTACATTAATTACCCATATATAAATATTTATATATATGAATAAATCTTTTCTTACTTTTAATTTGTCATATATCCAATTCGGGTAGGCCATTTAAAAAAAACAATCCTTGACAACCAAAAATGTGCAACGTACGCTACATGATGCGTACACGTCATATATATATATATATATGCGTGTATATATATATATATATTCATTTTTTTCTTTTTTATCTATCTTCCCAATTACCCATTTTCACACTAAACCACTTTTTGAACTGCGTTCACACTAGGCTATTTTAAGTCATTCCCCTAAAACAAAAATAGGGCGCTGGCGGGGATTGAACTATGTACCTCTTGTATGCAAGTCATTTATTCCAACCAAATAAGCTACTAAGTCTTTTGCTTACAAAAATTAGAACAATGCTAAACATTATTCTTTTCTCATTCCTCTTTTTTCATGTTTTGCTGCAATATTTAATTTAAGGATATCTTTTTAATACAGAGTCCAATTTACGCAAACTCGGACTCTATCTCAAGCAGAATTTCGAGACGAACGCAATGGCGTAACCCGTTTCCCTTAATTCTTTTTCTAAAATTTAATTATACTTTAATTTGTGAAACTTAATGTTACAGAATTACGGGGTGTTACAATAACATCATAGATTTAAAACATAGATAATAACATAACTGTTAATGATTCACAACATAACCATATGATCCAAATCATAACTCAACCCAATTAAATTGTTAATTATCTTATTAAAGAAATCGAACTCACAAAAAGAAGGTCTTGTGTTCTGAAATCTGAGTTCTGAAATCTGAATTCTGAAATTGATTTAGCTCGCCTTTGTAGTAGATTCGTTATTGTTTAGAATAGAGTTGAATAGTATTGAGTTGATTAACTTTTCTTCTTCCTAGTTGGTGGCGGCTACTCTAGGTTACAAGATGATAGCATGACGGCCATGATTCAGACTTTTATTTGATTTTAGGGTTTGAGTCTACATATGTTTATATAGAATTTCAATTTAATTATGGCCGTCGGATGATCATAGGGTTAATCAAAACCACTCAGTCCGGATAGGGTGACACCATAGCCCTGATGACTCAGCAAGGAGTTAGAAAGGACTCAGCAATGAGTCACAATATGAATTAGATTGCACCAGAAAGCTGTGCAGGCTTTCTGCTCGGCCTGGGCGCACTTGGTAGGTGCGCCAGTGCAACATTTGTACTGGCGCACTTCTCAAGTGCGCCAGTGCAATTTTTTTTCTTCTGATTTTCCCGCCTAACTTCGTTCGTCCATATCTTCTTCATACGTTATCCGTTTTATGCAAACTCGGTCTCTATCTCCACCAGAATTCCGAGACGAACACAATGGCGCAACCTGTTTCCCTTAGTTCTCACATCTGAGATTAATTATTCTTTAATTTAGTTAATTCGATTATTCAAAAATTTGGGGTGTTACATTCTCCCCTACTTAAAGGATTTCGTCCTCGAAATCTCTAAGTCAAGAAGAACGTATCCTAGCATACAATCATCCATCTACTCAACCATCAACCACTAGCAACCATGGTCCTTAAAATATTTTTCATGCTTTTCATGTACATATGCATAGTGTGTGTATATGTCCGTATACTAATGCTAAATCAGGCGGTCCACTGATTCAGTCGACCTCCTTAATGCAAATAATGATAGTGCCATGTATCCATCATGTATGCAAAGAATCCAATACATATCTTTACTACATGTGTGCAAAACCATCCATTTAAATGCAACATCCATATGATACACACATTCAATGTACATTCATTTTACTAAATACATCCATTTATATGCAATATGCAATATGAAAGTGACTGAGCCGATCTAGTGCCTAAAGTGTGCGTATATGCATCCACGAGCAACCACTAGCAAACACTTGCATCCACATGCATCCATCATACATAACATGTCTCAAACACATGTTTCAACCATAGGACTACCCTATCTAAAGTTCAAAGATACTAGCGAGAGGACATACTAAGGATAAAACAAGTACAAGCTAAGCAATAAAGGAGAAATTAAACGACATACCCTCGAAAAGAAAAGTGTACAATAAACGTATCTTCTCTTCCGTCTCCCAAGTAGCGTTGCTCTCATCATTTCCCCATTGCACTTTGACTAGCTTGACCTCTCGATTCCTCAACTTCTTAAACTCTGACCCAAGAATGTATGTAGGAGCTCGTCGAATCGTCGCATCATGCTCTATATCCACCTCTCTAAGCAAGCTCGGCTCTACCACTTCCGCGGTCTCATGCAAGCACATCCTCAAATGTGATACATGGAATACGTCGTGTACACCATTAAGTCTCTCGAGCAACTCCAATCTATACTCCATCTGTCCAATCCTCTCCTTAATAGGAAACAACCCTACGAACCTTGGTGCTAACTTCCCAACGGACCCAAAGCGAACAACATTCCGTAATGGAGACACCTTGATAAAGACCATGTCCCCAATAACTCAGGATATGTCCTCCTCTTGTCCGCATACGATTTCTGCCTATCTTGCGTCATCTTCATCCTTCTTCGAATCAAGTCGATCTTTTCCGAAGTCTCTCTAATCATATCGGGCCCAAGTAAGATCTTATCCATAGATTCCCACAACATGTAGGCGAACGACATGGCCGTCCATAAAGAGCCTCGAAAGGTGCCATGCCGATGCTAGACTGAAAGCTATTATTATATGCGAACTCCGCCAAAGGAAGATGTTCCTCCCATGTACCTCCGAAGTCTAAAACACATAGCCTCAAAAGGTCCTCTAGAATATTCACCCTCTCGTTCTGGCCATCCGTCTGAGGATGATATGCGGTGCTCAAACATAACTAAGTCCCTACCGCCTCTTGCAAGCTCCTCCAAAACTCACTAGTAAAGATAGGATCGCGATCACTCACTATGCTAGAAGGAACATCGTGCAAACGAACTATCTCTCGAATGTATATGGAGGCCAACCATGGAGCAGTCCTCATACTCTTCACGGGAATGAAATGGGCGCTCTTATAAGTCTGTCTACCATGACCCAAATCCCCGTATTACCCTTCCTCGTTCTCGGTAACCCGTCAACAAAGTCCATCGAGACACTCTCCCACTTCCATTGTGGGATCTCCAATGGGTGAAGCAACCCACCGGGCTTCTTTTGCTCTGCTTTTACTTGTTAGCACACCAAGCATCTGGCGACGAACTCGGCCACACCCCTCTTCATACCGGCCCAAAAGTAAACTCGTCTCATGTCCATGTACATCTTGTCCTCGCCGGGATGAAATGTCATCTTCGAACGATGTGCATCATCAAGAATGGTCTTTCTTAAATTCTCGTCTCGGGGTACACAAAGTCTACCGTCCCTACATAACCAACCCTTATCATCTAGGGTATACCTACTGAGATGTCTCGATGACTCCCCCCTTATGAGCTTCTCTACTAACTCAACCAACTGTGGGTCATCTCGCTGTGCCTCACCAATCCGTCCCAAAAGCGTAGGTCTGACCTCTAAGGATGCTAGCAAACCGAGTACAAAGTCAATGGAAGGTCTAAAGTCAAACATAGAGATGAACTCTAAGCTTCGCCGCTCAACAAACAACGGACTCAAGGTCAACCTTTTCCAACTTAAGGCGTCTGCCACCACGTTACCCTTGCCAGGGGTATATGCTATCTCGAAATCGTAGGACGCTAAGAATTCAATCCACCTTTGCTGCCTTAAGTTCAAGTCCTTCTAAGAGAACAAGTATTTTAGCGATTTGTGGTCAGTGAACAATTTGAATTTCTCGCCAAGAAGATAATGGCACCAAGACTTAAGCGTGAAAACAATAGCGGCCAACTCTAGGTCATGCGTAGGGTAATTTCTCTCATGTACTCTCAACTGCCTTCCTCCATAGGCTATTACCCTTCCCTCTTGATTAAGACTGCGCCTAGTCCTGTCCCACAAGCATCGGTATAAACGGTAAATGGCTTACTCCATTTGGCAACACTAAGACTAGGGCTGTGGTCAAAGCCCTCTTTAAACGTTGGAACGCATCATCACAATCTACGTCCCACGTAAAAACTAGGTTCTTCTTTGTCAAGCGTGTTAATGGGGCTGATATTTTTGCGAAGTCCTTGATAAACTTCCTATAGTAGCCTGCCAACCCCAAGAAACTCCTCATCCTAGTAGCATTTTTAGGGACCTTCCAATCTTGGATGGCCACCACTTTCGCGGGATCTGCCGCTATTCCTTCTTTGGAAACCACGTGTCCTAAGAATCGCACTTCCTTCCTCCAAAAGTGACATTTAGAAAATTTAGCTTTAAGGTTATGCGCTCGAAGGGTCTCCAATACTTACCTAAGATGTAGGGCATGCTCTTCCTCTCTCTCAGAAAAGACCAAGATGTCATCCACAAAGACCACCATGAATTTATTAAGGTACTCCCTAAACACCCTACTCATCAAGTCAACAAAGTATGCGGGGGCATTTCTCAAACCGAAGGGCATCACAAGCCACTCATAGAAACCGTCCGGAGTCCTAAAGGCAGACTTGTCTATGCTATCCTCAGTCACTCTCAACTGATGGAAACCAGTGGCTAAATCCAGCTGTGAAAATACTGAGGCGCCAACTAACTGATCAAAAAGATCGTCAATCCTCGGCAGTGGGTGGCTATTCTTCTTAGTAACTTTATTAAGTTCTCTATAGTCCACACAAAGTCTAAGGGACCCATCCGCCTTCGTGGCAAATACTACTGGAGCACCCCACTCCGATATACTACGTCTTATGAACCCTTTCTCAAGAAACTCCCCTACTTGCTTATTGAGCTCCCTCCTCTCACGAGGAGCCATGTGGTGCACTGGTAGAGATACTAGTTTTGCATTGTCTACAAGATAAATACGAAAGTCTATCTCACGTTTTGGGGGTAGACCCCTCACCTCATCGAAGACATCAACATATTCACGGACTATACGAACAGAATGTAAATCATCATTGGATGCGTCAAGTAACTCAAGATAACTAAGCATCACCGGTCCTCTAGGGTCACAAGAAATGTCAAGGGTCTTTCCACTACGAGTCAACAATTTTACTACCCTTCGTTCACAATCTAGGATGGCGCCATATAGGGCTAGCCAATCCATCCCTAGAATCAACCCATAGCCCATGAAACCAAGCACGAAAGCATTACATTCAAAACCAACGCCTAAGATAGACAATCTCAAATCCCTACAAACCACGGATAAATGAGCCGACCCACCAATAGGATTTGAGACTACAATGGGATCCACAACAAGACTAGTATCTAAGTGCAGTGTTTCAGCTAATGATGTAGAGATAAACGAATGTTATGCGCCAGAATCGAATAAAGTATGGACAGGATGATCAAACAGAAAAATTAAACTCTTGACGGAAATGTTTCTACCTCGTTCTTGCAGCGGTTGGACCGCGAGAGCCTGGACCTGCTCCCTTGCCTGCCCTGGTGCCACGAGAGCCTGAAGCTGCCCCCCAGAAGTTCTTTGCCCTTGCCCCTGTTTCCTTGGGAAGTCCTTAACTAGATTGTTGCCTCTCCACAGTGGAAACAACCAGTCTTCTTCTTTTTCCTACAGTCTTTACTCAGATGGCCTGGTGTCCCACAATTAAAGCACTTCTTCTTTCCTTTGCCATTGTTGTTCTTCCCGCCTTTCTTGTTTTGCTGTTGTTGCTGCAGTTTCTTTTGATCCCCTTTCTTCTCGGGTGTCTTATTAGCATTGGCGCCCTTTTCCTCTTCATGCATAAGCGCCATATCAACTAGCCTCTCAAAGGTGGCCCCCATAGGGATGTGGGTCATAGCTAACCCATGTAGTGGCTCGTTCAAACCCTTAACAAATCTCAGGGCCTTATTTTCGGGTGTATTCACCAAGTCCAAGCCAAATCTCACCAACTGATTGAACTTGTTGACGTATTCTTTCACTGATAGATTCCCTTGCTTTAATGCCAAAAACCTTTCCATGTATAGATTCTCTTCAGCCCGTAAGAGAAACTTTGCCTCAAACCTACGCCTGAAATATGGCTATGTATCAACTGGACGCTCTCCATTAGTGACCTCCCACCAAAACGAAGCTTCATCCTTCATCAACCAAGCAGCCAATTGGACCTTCTTACAATCGTCCAAATCGAAAATGCCAAACAGATCCTCCACTTCTTTCAACCAATTTCTAGCTTCAATGAATGTTTCAGTCCCACTAAAGATTTTCCACCGATCGAATGAAAGTCTTTACATATCTTGGAGAAAGTATCTCCATGCGGAGGAATGACTGGAGCTGGGGGAGGAGGAACGTTGGCCGGTCCCACGACAGCGTCCCTAGCCTCGAGATATTGACGAAACCAACCGGGTACATGAACACCCTATGGTATCTCAGATGCTCCAGACATGCTAAAAAGAAAAAGAAAGAGTTTTAAGACAAGGGAAGCGAAAGAGAGATGTATGGCATGTGGGGATTATGCTCTTTAAAGTAAACTTTCCTTAAAAATAGCTTCTTTAAAACAAGTTTTTGAAAATACTTTCTAGGAAAATAATACTTTTGAAAACACTTTTCAAAACTTTTTATCTGTTCTTGTAACCATAGCTATGGTACCACGTGTAACACCCCATGTCCATTAATGTCACTCACAAAGGGAATGCATCAATGTGCATGAAGCGTTATTGTTGTATAGAACAGATAAATTACAAGAATAAATAAATAAGACAACACAGTGGAAGATAAAACTTATTTCATTTCATCATAACTCAAAACGAGTTTACATAAGTAGTTTCCAAAACCATTACAACAGGATCAATAGTCTTTTCCAAAAACTTCAAAGTACATAGAGAAGCAAATACTTAAACAACATAAATGCATAAATCCCCACTGATCATAAGCAAAGCCATAAAGATGAGAGAGTCCCAAGCGGTACATCTACTATCTTCAAGCAACTAAAAGAAATCGACACTAAGCTGTAGTATTCCCTCCTTGCAAACCTGAGGGGGGGGGGAAGGAAGAAAAGAGGTGGAAAGAAAAGGGGGTCAGACATAAAGTCTGGCGAGTGCGATAACTTTAACAATACAATTATCAAAATAACTAGGATAAGGCATAAGTTGGATAATAAGGAAATGACTGTGAACAATTGGGTATGACAGGGAAATAAGTCGAAAAAAGATAACGTTAAAGGCGCCCCTAATCACTGTAAGATAATTACTACACTGCACCACCACTACTCACCCTTAAAGGTTGAACCCACCAACAGGACTTAATAATGATAATGGTAGTTTAGTGTACCCCTAGCTACCTTCATAGGTGTCGTCTGCCCCTATCTCCACTAGGTGTACCCACTACCTCCATTCGATCGGCTCCCTAACTCGCAGATACCCGTGCTGGCCCCACATTGGGGTGTATCACTCCCCAAAGTGGCAACCCGATACAACCAAAAATGCATGGCTTATATCTACACGATGCAACAACGTCTTACCAACCAGCCCCAGCCCATACACGCATATGAACCCGTTGGACTTGCGTTACCACCGCTAACCTGTTTTGACCTCTTACAATCAAACCCAGTACGCGTGTCCTGTCCTCGACTTGGGTCGAGCCCAGAAAGATACTTAATGGGTTACTGGTTTGAAAAGGGCCTCCATGCATGACACAAGCTTTCCACCTGTGCTTGGTCCCCTCTAAGGTTTTTCCGTACTTAACCCCATTCTTATTCATGTCTTCTTACATGTTTCAATCTTGGTTAAGTGCATCTAATCGTATTTCAATTGCCACCCAAGGCACCCACTAAATTCCACATGCCACCCAAGGCACCCACTTAACCCCCTCATGTCCCACTACATGTTTATCTGGTTAAGTGTTTCTTAATTCATTAAGACTGTAATCTTGTAAAGACCTCCCACATTAGACTGGCATTTGTGGCAACTGGACTTGCCGGGCGGGTCCGGGCAGTCTTACACCACAAACGAGCCTAACCTCGTGTCTTTACAACTGTTACACATTTAATTTATGCCTAAGACCTCCCACATTAGACTGGCATTTGTGGCACTGGATTTGTCTGGCGGGTCCGGGCAGTCCTACACCACAAAAGAGTCTAACCTCGTGTCTTAGGCGATTAATTACACATAATTAATTACCCCCAATTTGAATTAATTTCCCTATTCAAATTGTCAATCAATTACAAATTTAACTATGTCCATAATTGACTTAATTATGTCCATCTATTTATGGTATATAAAATTATACCAATTAACATCACATTTAAGGCATTTATGCCAATTCTCAATATTAAATCTTTTAATGTCATTCCCTTGCCCCACGTTGTACGTTCGTTCGTTTAACATGAAATATACGTTAGACTCGAATAGTCTAACTTATGGAATAAAGAGAAAACATCACAACATGCATAGAATAAAAACAAAATCTAAACATAAGGGGTGAACTTGCATATGTGAATAAGGTTTTTCATCTAAAACTTGCATAGGCCAAAGTTACAAACTTGCATAAACTATGGATGTTATAGATCTAATCATAATGTGTAAACTTGCATAGGCAATAGTTACAAACTTTACATTACATGATTCATACTCTAACATATATATATACTTGCATATGTGATTTATACAACATAAACTATGATGTAAACTTGCATCTAACTCACACATGTCATAGCCTAACTTTAGATCCAATTTACACATAAAATAAATGTCATGAAACATGTAAGGTCGTATATGATTCTCACTAACATGCATATAATTCATATCTAAATTAACATCTAAACTTGCATACATACATATGATTTATATGAATTAGTTCCAACAACATAGCCAAACTATCATATGAAACATCATTATGAAATGATTGTACATACGCCAACAATTAACATAGATTTACAACACAGATGATAACATCACAGCTTTACAACATAGATAATAACATCATAGATTTACAACATAGATAATAACATAACGGTCAATGATTCACAACATAACCATATAATCCAAATCATAACTCAACCCAATTAAATTGTTAATTATCTTATTAAAGAAATCGAACTCACAAAAAGAAGGTCTTGCGTTCTGAAATCTGAGTTCTGATATTGATTTAGCTCGCCTTTGTAGTAGATTCGTTATTGTTTAGATTAGAGTTGAATAGAATTAAGTTGATTAGCTTTTCTTCCTCGTAGTTGGTGGAGGCTACTCTAGGTTACAAGATGACAGCATGACGGCCATGATTCAGATTTTTATTTGATTTTAGGATTTGAGTGTACACATATTTATATAGAATTTCAATTTAATTATAGCCATCGTATGATCTTAGGGTTAATCAAAACCACTCAGTCAGGATAGGGTGACATCTCAGCCATAATGACTCAGCAAGGAGTCAGAAAGGACTCAGCAATGAGTCACAATATGGATCAGATTGCACCAGAAAGCTGTGCAGGCTTTCTGCTCGGCCTGGGCACACTTGGCAGGTGCGCCAGTGCAACATTTGTACTGGCGCACTTCCCAAGTGCGCCAGTGCAATTATATATTTTTCTGATTTTCCCGCCTAACTTCGTTCGTCCATATCTCCTTCATACGATATCCATTTTATGCAAACTCGGACTCTCTCTCCAGTAGAATTCCGAGACGAACACAATAGCGAAACCCGTTTCGCTTAATTCTCTTGTATGAGATTAATTATTCTTTAATTTAGTTAATTCGATTATTCAAAAATTCAGGGTGTTACAGTCTCTCATCATCTTTTCACGTCCATCCTTATAGTCCCTCTTGTATCGCCTGTTAATCCGTCGAGATATACTACCACGATGGTTGCTTATTGATCCTTCACCAAGAATGTAAGAATATCCCACCGATATATGTTGATTCTGCAGCTCTATCTCCTCGTTGCCTAGTTCTTGTTTGTTGTGGTAGGTCTGGTCATGCCTTCGTAGTACTGGTAGTAAAGGTTTAGATCCATGATTTTCAAAGAGTTTGAAATACTTGACTGTAGGGGTTTGAGTTATATTTTGTTGTAAATTTTTGCAATGGTGGTGCATGTATATATAATGGTGAAAGATAACCTAATGGTTGTATGAATCACAATGCCTTTATCACATAATGGCTAAAGAACAAATTTTCGAAAAAACATGCATCATGGCTATAGGAACCACTTTGCCTTTATCACTTAATGACTATAGGAACCCCTTTGCATTTTATCACCGAGTGGCTATAGTAACCACTTTGCATTTTATCACCTAATGGCTATAGGAACCACTTTGTCTTTGTCAACAAGTGGCTACAGGAACCACTTTGCCTTTTATCACATAGTGGCCATGGGAACCACTTTGTCTTTATCAGTGGCTACAAGAACCACTTTTCCTTTTATCACCTAGTGGCTAGAGGAACTACTTTGTCATTATCAACAAGTGGCTACAGCAATGAATTGGTTGAAAAAGCTTGCAATATGGCTAAACGAACCACTTTGCCTTTATCACCTAGTGGCTATAATTTGTACATGGTTATCATACATAATTCTCAGTTCATATATAGTTAACACATATAAATTTCATTTGCATAGAGTAATACAAAGAAATTACGAGTCTATTGAAGTTCAACATACATAACTCTTAGTTCGTACATAGTTAACATACACAAATCAAAAGTAGGAAAAATGCTGAAACATTTTTGTTCTTAACACACATGAATTCAACATTATAAATAGTCAATTGCATGGTAAATGGTATCATCCAGTAAGCATTTCATTCTTAATGGCAACATTCATCCTCTTGAAGCGATCATTTTCTGCTTGCATCTCAATTGCGTATTGGACCCCTCTTTCCGTGAGCAGTGGATCTATCCAGCCAAAAAATTTACAACTTTGCAGCCCTTGGCAAGTCACTGCATCAATAAACGCTTTACAGCCGTAAAAGCGACGCCCCGCACTAGTCCTACTATTAGAAACAATAACGTTACATTTGACTCTGCAATAATAAAGTACTGAACGACCCATTATTCCCAAGCTTGAACTATCGGGGTTTTGACGGGACACATGCGGTGGCCTGGAATGGTATGACGGAGAAACTAGTTGTGGATTCTTTACTTCCGTATTTCATTGCGTAGCACAAACGAGTTCAGTTTGAACCTCTTCATCTGGCTCTTGTATTTGCGTCTCTGGAACATGTCCAACCTCTTTGACTTCATTCTTGTTTCGTTCATAATCATCAAACATTTTGGCTAAAGTTTCATCATTGATTTACTAATCGTTCCTTTTAACCTATTCCAAAAAAATTAAGTGGAAGATGTGTGTTGTATTTAACTATAAACATAAGTGTGGGGTAGAGAAGTGGACTAATTTTTACCTTTACAACTTAGTTGAAAGAATTTGCATAGAATTTATGTCCTGATTCGAGTTTGAAGTAAAGGGCAATGATATAGATAGAATGGATGTATGTTCAGTTTAAACCAGTTGATATTTGTTTTTTGTATTTGCTCCTATAGGCTATCAATAAAGGTTGTCCTTAACCACATTGCTATAGGTACCACTACAAAATTATGATGGGACAATAAAGTAATTGAACTATCACTACGAGACGAGCTCGAGTTAATTAATTAGAAATATTTAATTATTTAATGTTTAATAACCTTACCGTAATTTTTATAGAATTTTAATTTGGACATAGCTCAAAAACTATATGTTAACTCCGTTATAAAACATGGTTAATTATACATTGGTTACAATACAATATCGTGAATCAATTGCACTATAATTCATGGATTGGTCAGATTTTATGTTGATGAGTCGACATGATTCAATCACATGGATCGTAATAAATTAAGCTTTTATATAGATGGATCGGGTGTGTTTTCTGCGTATGGATCACACAAAAATTAAGTTGGAGCGAACATGTATAATCACATGGATTAGGCAGCTTTTCATAAGGCGGATCGAGCAGCTTTTGTAGGATGGATCGGGCGACTTTATGATTGGTGGATTGGGCGGTTTTTGTTATGGATCGGTCATGCATGAAAGCAGTGATTTGGCAAGCATTACATAGGGAAAAACACTTGATCGAGCTGATAGTGCATCGTGGATCGGCATTAAAGCTTCCATTGATCGGGAAAATACCACACATCATGGCTGCACTGTGAATAGAACATGGATTGCAATATGGATTGCATGTAAATAATGGATGGGTCGGCTCCACATCAGTTGTAGCATAGATCTTTTGAGAAATAGCTTGGGTTGCATACGAGAATAAATATGAATCATAGAATAAAGTGGATGGAAAGGTATAATGGGTCAGTTCATTTGTATCTTAATGCGAATAATGGATGGGTTATATTGTCATGTCCAAATGGTCAATGATGGATCGACACAATTAACATAATGGATTGGCTACCGCCTTTAATTGCTTGGGTTGGTTTGCAATTCTTGATGGATCAGGCAAATTTTATAGAGATTTGTAGCCATGGATTAAGAGTATCAAGCTTCATGGTTTGGCAGTGTGAAGCTGCATGGATCGACATGCACATGTGGCATGGAACAACAATAGCTATAAAAGATGGATCGGCATAATTAAGATAACAGATAGATTGTATATATAAAGGCTAACTATGAAGTAATGCTTGGATCACATAAAAAGTAACATGAGAGGAAATGTGGCTCACTGACAGCTGTACACAGCTGTATGTGTGGACCGACATCCTATATAATATGGACCGGCTGTGCTATATATCATGGATCGTACACACTTTGCCTTATGGGCCTGCACATATGATATTACAAGTTTGCCACTCCACTCCATTCTCCACCTATAAATACCCCGTCACCACACACATTAAGGGGATCAGAATTCTCCAACCCCGAAGGGCTGCCATTTTCATTCCTCAACATTGTGCAATCATCCCAAACTCTATTAAAGCTCCATTAAGCTTCGATCAATCATCTCAATCATCGTGAAATCATCAAAGATCATTGTCAAGCTCGATTACCGAAGATCAAATCCGCGATAATCATTGCTATTAACGAGATCTAAGTATATCTATAGTGAATTCAAGAGATTGTAGAGGAAGGATGGAGACTTGTTGTAAGAAATATAAAAGATGTATAAATTGAAAATGATTATGTACCTTGTAATGATGAAGATCACAATGAAATCATCCTTTAAAGTGAACGTTGGCCAAATCTGATGCTGAACCACTTAAATGCTTTCTACTTTTACTATTTTTCGCACTTGTTTGCTCTTAACCTTGTTTTTATATAGATCTAAAGTGTTGATACACCTCTTGTGGTGTTAGTGCTATTTTGGCATTAACACTATAAGATGAAATCTTGTTTATTTTCTTTCAGTGGAAAGCCATAGTTTTGTTAACCAGGAAGATTCTTGTTTCCAAGATTTCCGACGTATACTCGATTCCACATTTCAATTTGAAATTCAAACCTGAAAATTACAAACTGCCACTATGTGATAAGCTTGAGTTAAATAATAATAAATATTTCATTATTTATTCTTTAATAACTTTACCATGATTTTCATCGAATTTTAATTTTGACATATCTCGAAAACTATAAGATGAAATCTTGTTTTTTCTCTTCTAGTGGAAAACCGCAGTTTTGTTAATCAGGAGGATTCTTGTTTCGAAGATATCCGATGTATACTAAATTCCATATTTCAATGAAGTTCAAACCTGAAATTATAAACTTCCGCTACAAGACAAGCTTGAGTTAATTAATTATAAATATTTAATTATTTAATATTTAGTAACCTTACTGTGATTTTTTCGAATTTTAATTTGGACATATCTCAAATTAATACGACGTGGCTAAAGTGTGAATAGCAGCATGTGTCAACATCATCTTTGGCTGTTTTCTTCTCTCGATGCAACATGGCTATAGTGTATATAGTAGGGTGTTGTCAACATCATTGACTCGATTTAAACAAAGGACTACTCGGCTGGTCTAACTCATTTGGAAGCTTTTTTGAAACCTCCCCTAACTATAAACAAAGGACGACCTGGCTGGTCAATAGTGTATATAACATTGTGCTGGCTGTAATCATTTCAACAGCAAAATGTCGTTCCAACAGTGGACTGCCTTTTTCACTTAGTGGATGCAACACTTAATCATTTGAAAAAAAAACGTGCATCATGTATGTAGAAACTAAAATGACTTGTCTGACATATGAAAGTTTATAGACTTGACACTCTTAATGCTTATAAATGTTCAATTTTTCTACCAATTTCTACAAAATTTGATAAACTAAAATGTCTACAATAAATTGGTCTTCTTTGGAATTACTGATTCTCGTGAAAGCCTATGTTGAAGTTGATCGCATTATGGTATTATGTTGCATAACGGTGGGGGTTTAAGCCATGAAATGCCATGAAACATGGTGATGAAAACTTACAAAAACCATCGTTACTGTCCTGCGAGGTGCTGATGTTCAGAATTTCATAAATCTCATAGGAATTTCGCAAAATCTTATAACCGTTACAGGGACATTATCGAGATCGTTGAAGAAAAAGTTGTAGTTCAGGAAAAACATACTACTTTTGAATTGCGTTACTTATTCGAATATGGAAAGGAATTCAATGGACACGAAGCTTATGAACTTCACTATAGTTAGCTTACCTGATATGGCTCCAAATAAGCATTGTACTTGTAGAAGACATTTATTATTTTTCTTAGTTTTAGCATTTGATATTATGGTGCTTTATGTTTTTTGTTTTTGCACTATATAACATCATCTTGTGTTTAGCATTTCAATGAGTATCATAAAGTCTTAGTCGAAAGAATTTCGGCATTTGAAGGATGGTATAAACTAATTTGAAACTTATATCGAATAAATATGTGCTACTACCCTGCGATGAGATCATTTTAACTATATTCAGTTTATTAGTTCATACTTTTTAAATAGATGATGACCTTACTAGTTTAACTCCTTCAAAATCTATTCTAAAATATCGCCCAACTACGACTTCTATAATAACCATACCGCAATTTTTAGTAAATTATAATTTGGACATATCTAAAAATCTAGAAGATATAATCTTGATTTTTCGCTTTTATTTGAAAACCCTAATGTAATAGACCCATGAGATTCCTGTTTCAAAGATTTTTATCATTTACTGGTTTCAATATTTTTGTTTGAAATTCAAACTTGAAAACTACGAACTACCACTATTTGACAATCTCGATAACAACGTGGCTACGGTGTGTATAGCAGGCTGTTGTCAACATCATCTTTGTCTAGTTTTTTCACTCAATAACAACGTAGCTACGGTGTATATAGCAGGGTGTGTTCAACATCATCTTTGTCTGGTTTCTTTAATCAATACATAGTAGCTACAATGTGAACAGTAATGTGTTGTCAACACCATCTTTGTGACGGCCCGCCCCGCACCAGCCTGCATTTCCTCCGGAAGTGCGCTGTACACATGCCCGACTAGCACAAGACGGTCGTCAGAAGAAAGGAAAGAAGGGAATGAACTAATCAAGGAACCTGTAGAATGTCTCACAGCGCATGGGATAAAATATAATAGTAACATACTTGACATAAAACAGGTGAGACAGTGCATAAGCTGATAACTAATAATCAATGTCAACATCAAAGCAGCGGAAATCCAAATACAGCTTATTACAACTTTCCAAATTTTCTGTCTCTAAACAAAAGAAAGCTAAAATAGAAGATACACCAACAATGCCCAAGCAGTGATCTTCAACAACACAGGGAGAATATTATGTATATAGTACGTGGAAGCCTCCTGCTCGTCTCCGGATCATCTACCCGTGCATCACCAGCTAACCTGTCTCTAGTCTGCTCGTGTGAGCACCCAGAGTAATAAGAGGAGACATAAAACTCTGGGTCAGACATAAAGCCTGGTATGAGCGATAAGCATCTAAACAGAATAATAACAGGTATACTAAACCATACCTGAACCTGGACCTGCAACCAAAGAGTTAGTACCACATACCGTACAATACTCCAAGGTGCCATAATAAATAGTGTAAGAATACGGGGGTGGGGTGTGCATGTCACAACGATAGCAAACAAATCATCCATAGCAACCATCCTCACATCTCTCACTCAGTGCGTAAAGCGTACGACATCTACCACTTTGGAACACTAGACAAACTGAGGCAACGACGAATCCCGACTTGTAGAAACCCTGCTGTGACCAAGCCAAACACTTGGAGTCATGACCAAACATTTCAATGACCCACTTCATTGGTCATAGCCCTTGGTTCTACCAATGCCATAATGGCCCTGAATCCGCCTTCGTACCTCCTACCATAGTGGTCCAAAGCTATAGGTGTCGATAACTCCTTAGCACACGTCCCGCAGCAAAGCCCAACCATGAAGTGAACTCATTGGTTCCCATCCGAATCCTGAGCTTTAACTTCTCACTTGGACTTCCTTTGCATCTCGGGTTTGGTCGAATTGGAGTGGGTCTTCAGAAAAGTTGTCGCACAGTAACAGTCCTAGAACTCGGTTCGGTTCGGTAGCGTCGGTTCGGGTCGGTCCTCCATCCTTGCCATCTTCCATTCGATTCGGGTCGGGTGCTTCACTCCGGGTCGGGTCGGGGTCCTCCTCCTCCGGGTCGGGTCGGGGTGCTGTCCTCCTTCGAGTTCACGCTCCTCCTTCGATCAGCTTCCTCGTTTTCCATCTACTCCGATCTGATCCGATCCCTTCGTCTTGCTCCAGTCGTAGCCTCCCATTCGTGAGTCGATCCGGTCTGGCCTCTATTATGCTTCCGATCCGATCCGCTCTCTCCTACTCCGATCCGATCCTGCTCCATAGTTCCGATCCGATCCACCTGTCCACTCCAACTCTAAGTAAACGGCCTTCCTTTTTGCCAAGTCTCTTATGTGCCAAACTCCAGTTCGGTTCGGATTACCTTGCCCAGTTCACATGTTCGATCCGAGCCCCCCCATCCGATCCGATCCGAAGCTCTGCACAGCTTTCTGCAACTTTTTCCAGTGAGTGTTTACGCCATTCGACGACGTTTTCGACCATTCTAACTATTGAAATCAATCACAAAGCATTTCATACAGTCATAGCAACATGCATAATCAACCACAAACACCAAAACAACAATATGATAGGTTAAAACGGATCAAACATACCCAAAAATCCATATTTTCCCCTTAAGCATGTTTAAGAACAACTATTGATAGGATTAGTAAAACTTAACCAAATTAGCCAAATTTTCTAACAGAGGTCTAAAGCAATGTTTATGAATTTCTGAATATTTTTCCAGAATTTTGTCACGCTTAATTTCGCTAATTAACACTAATCACCCCTTCATCCCCTAAAGCATGGTCTAACCATACTATTAGCAAAACATGTCCAAATTAACCCAAATTTTTATCAGAGCCGTAAATTATTATTTTAGAATTTTAGGAATTTTTCTAGATTTTTCTGAGCCATAATTTCGCTAATCTTCGCTAATTACCCTAATTAGCCGTAATTAGTGAAAAACAATGCAAATCACTCACCTTGGCCACAAATGAAATTCTCAGAACTGAAACTCCTCTGATTTGGGGCGAATACTGATGTCTAACAGCAGCTCTAACCTTGCTTTGGTGCTTTTTCTCCTTAATTTGGTGTTGCTAAGCCTAATCTTCAATTAGAGAGTGATTTGGGGTGTTTTAGATGTAGGAAGTCATTACTAAGGTCTCAAGGAGGTTTGTGGCGGCTCAAAACTGAAATGAAAGTGATAACCTAACCCTAATCAGACCTCCTATACCTCTAAACCCGAAATTCCCCTTGGGCCTAGCTGCTAATCACCCGGTTAAGCCCAACTAAGCTGTTTTTCACCATCTGAAACTTGTTTCAGCCATATCTCCCAAACGGTAAGTCCGTTTGGCTAATGTGACCACTCTACGGAAAGAGAAACCATCATCCAAAGCCAATGGAAGTGGTTTCAAGTCAAAATTCATTCCCAGTCAAAAGTTATGGCCAAAACAGTGCCAACTAGGGGTAAAATGGTCATTTAAAAATCGGGAAAAATCATGAACATGGGAAATGACCCCAATAGTCGTCTCCCAAAGTTACATGACCATACGACTTCGTATGTGACAGAAATAAATATTCTACGGTCCTATGATGCGTAGAATGCGGGTCGTTACAATCTTTGTCTGTTTTCTTCACTCGATACAAAGTGGCTATAGTGTATATAACAAGGTGCTGTCAACATCATATGTGTCTGGTTTCTTTAATCAATGCAGAGTGGCTATAATATGAATAACAATGTGTTGTCAATATCATCTTTGTCTGTTTTCTTCACTCAATAACAATGTGGCTACAGTACGTATATCTAAAGGTTTTGTCAACATCATATTTGTTTTTTTCTTCACTCGTTACAACGTGGATATATATATATATATATATGAATTGTAATTTGTGTCCTGCTCACAATTCTTCACTCAAACAAGCGCTTTGTTCATCGTGACTTAGCATACCCAAAGCAATGCCTTTATGGTCCTCATATGTTGATTCTGACTGGTGGCCAACTCACAATCCTATAAGTCGCCCAAGAACCGAAGTAAATTGGATTATCGAATGCCAAGAGCAATACTACGAGGTTGTGTGTCGTAAGTACCTACATCTAAGCTAACTTAGACTTCAGGAACCTGTTGAACCTAGGGGTGAGCATTATTCGGTTAAACCAAATAAACCAACCAAACCAATTTATTTTGGTTGGTTTGGTTCGGTTTTGAAATTTAATTGGTTTGTAATCGGTCCGAAAAATTATTAAATTTGGTTATCGGTTTAACCAAATTAACTAAACTTTTACTATATTTTCAAAATTATCGGTATTCTAATAAATATTTTAGGTTAGTTTAGTTAATTAAGTAAATTTTATCATCATGTATGTACCAAAAATGATATTAGAAAGCATAAAAATCATAAATAATAATACTCTAATCATATATTTATAATTTATTTCAAATTACAGTGAACATTCCAAACATAAATTGTAAAATATTTTTATGTCGGTTTAATCTGATAACCAACCGAACCAACCAAACTTAATTTGGTTGGTTTGGTTTTCATTTTTATTGGTTCTAGTTTGGTTTGAAAATTTTCGTCATCGGATAAACCAAACCAACCAAACGCTCACCCCTAGTTGAACCTCCTTTCGAACAGGATGGTCATCAGGTTTTAGCTACTCAACCTCCAACTCAACAAGTGACAAAACAAATTTCAGTTGTTCAACCTCTATATGAACAAGAGGTACGACCTGATTCATTTACTCAACCTCCATACGATAAAGAGTTTGACTCATATCCAATTTGTTGCCACCATGGGTATGTGTTGGAGATAGTGGTAAGGTCAGATGGAGAAAATATTGGTTGTATGATCCAATTATGCCTATTATGGCCGAACGGTTGTAGCTACTCTGAATGGATTGACGATCGTTTATGTCCAAGGGGTATTTCTTATGCTAACGAGTTAGAACAAGAGATAGGGCATCTTAAACTGCTTTAGAATCCCTTGAGATTCAATGTAACATGTAGTTTGCTTTCTTAAGTATTTTTCAAGTTAACATCTATAATATCCTAAAATTTAGCACCTATTTTCCTATGTATGACTGAACGAAATGTAATTCAACATGATGAACTATTGACTTTAGAAGTTTAGTTCAACGAAAAACATGATCAAGAAAAGTAATAATTATAATAAATAATATATATATTCTTTGAAGTGACATAACCTGATATCCACACTAATATGATATAACATGACCAATAATGAAAAACAGTACATCAAACAAAGAATAATTACATATACACAGAAGTCAAATGACATGAACAATAATAACATATAGCACAACACAACAGTATTACTAATATCAATACACATACCAAATGCAATACGTCAGCAATACATTTGAGAAAAATAGTAAATACATCACAACAAATGAAACACAATACAAACGGTCATTAATCTCTTTATGGACATGGTGTACGGCGAAGACGGCTCCCATCCTCATCATCATATCAGTTACCGCTAGGACCAGATACATTCTCGTGGTACATCTGCTTGTCAACAAATCTCTTGCGCTCTTCCTCCAGTTGCGCCTGCAATCGGGTTGCTTTCTCTACTTGACGATGTAGCTCACTATTGTAGTTGCCTAGGCTATGCCTATGCTCTACGTATCATATGTGTTCGATCCCCATCTGCATATCGTAGAGATCGAATTAGGATATCTAGGTCGGATCTGGATAATGATCGTTCTCCGGAGGGTGAAACACGTTAACATAACAGTCTGGTCCGAGAGTAGAGATTGCCATGGTCCGTCCAAAGTGAGAAGCAACCGCAACATGAGATGGTGCACGATAATCCTGGCTAGGCTGTGTAATATTCGCAATAACAGAGGGATGTATGTTGTGTCATATAACAAAAGGACCGGTTAAATTTATCGAAGCTACATGGGTGATTGTATCAGTGGAACCAATGAAAAAACTATGCTAGAATTCGACATATGACCGACCGGTAATACAAAGCTCTCGGTCGTCCACCAACCTGTCACCCTAGCTAGGTTATGCTAATCTGATGGGCAAATCATGCAAGATAAGTATGAGGATGTGGATCATCGGGAATAACATCAAAGTCATATAATTGTCTCCATCAGCTCTCACTAAGATATTAATAAGAACCTAACGCTGAAGGACATGATATGAGTGGAAATTTCCGCTTGGCAAGCATCCTAGCAATCTTTGTAAATTCAGTTTCAAAAGATATATTGTCCTGAAATGGATGCCATATAATCTGGTGTGTGTGCATCCTCAAGTCAATCTTGTTATGGTCAACCGAGTAAACATGCTGAGATTCATTATCCCTGGGACTTTTGTTGTTCGTGGTCCAAAATGAAAGACGAGGGAAAAGTAGATGCGCCAGAAGTCCGAGTAAAAAAATGAAAATTTCTATAATACTCAAAATACCAATAATGTAACAACTCCCAGAAACCGAATAATGAAATATATGAGTCTGAAATGATGCACTGTATATCAAGGCATCTATATAAGTAGGGAAGAGTACTATTATCCCAGCCATATAAAATAGCACCACTAAAATCCAACTTAGATACCACCTCAAAAAAATCCTACAGCCATACTACTGTTCGTCGTGGTGAAGAAAATGTTACCAATGAGGTATAAAACATATAATCGTGCAAGCTCTAGGTCATCAAAAGGAGAGTAATGATGAAGTATGATGTCCATGGCTGCACGGATAGCACTGACTCTAATAGCCCCTCCGGTCTGAAATGTTGCATCAAACATCTAAATATGGCATTAGATCATGAACAATTCCATGATCACGCCATCGAGCATCATCGAAAGTTAGTGGTGGACATCTGGATATTCCTATGCCAATGCCGGCAAGCATAGCGAAATCAAGCGGTGTGATTTCTAGCTCACCGCAAAAAAAGTGGAAAGTGTGGGTGGTTTTATATCACCGTAAAGCAATAGAGCACAAAGTTGCACATCACCACATATAACATGATTAAGTCCTAAAATTGTATAGTACAAAATAAGGTAAACTATGCACTGTTAAATTAACTAATAATGACGATAAAATGGTCATGCAACACCTAAGAATTAATCGAATCCAAGCCATTAGTAATATTACGACTTTATCCATGTCTGTCAAATGTCCATGAAAATATCTAAGCGTGGTCACTAAAAAGCTATGTGAACGAATATTACACGACTGTTCTAGTTAAATGCAATATCAAACAATTATTTAGTCATCGGATAACCTATTTTGGTTAATTTAATTATTAATTGAATAAACTTACAGTCAAGCTCGTCTGCGTGTTGACATGTACTTCGCCTTCTGAAAGCGCTTGGAAATTGGATAGTATAAGCAATTTTGCTGCGCTAAGATTCAAATCCAAAAATACATCAAGGTCAACGTCTCTAGCGGAAGTCTGCCCCACATCTCTACGAGTCCTGCAGGCTCGACCACCCTTGCGACCTCCACGACCATGTCGACTGCCTTCTTCTGCTCCTCCGCCTGATTTTTATATTTTCAGCTGCTTCTAAAAGTTATTTTATATCATGCTCCTGCATATATGGTGCAATTCACTGTTCCTCGCCGCTTTTGCCGACGTCGCTTCCCCCTGCACCGCTGCTGCTGCCTTCTCCATGCATGAACTTTTTCATAAAATTTCTTAGCATTCTGGACATATTTTCGAGTCTATATCTCGAAAATAACATTTAATCTGGCTAAAACCAGTCGAACACTAAAATCGTTTATAGAAATGAAAATCACCTAAATAAAAATATAACAATAACAATGACCTATCTACTTCACTGTTATTCAAACACCATTGGATAGTGGAAATTAGGCTAGATGTTGCTAGGTTTCAATGCATGAAAGCGTACATAGCAGCATTCTCCTTTTTGTTGATAGTCATTCTTCATTTGCCTAAACTAATATTACATTTCTTCCCTTCTGCACACTTCCTGTAAAAAACAGTCACGTGCACTATGGGTTATGAGTTGAAATGAACATACATTTTAATTCTTTACAGAAGTTTATATTGATATTCTGTCAATAAATTTTCTTCAAGCGCAATTAAAACGGGACATTGGAAGGAATCGTGAACCACTGAATTTTTTATTGTAAAAGAATGAATCTGCAGCAATTCCCCCAACAAAAAGGAAAATTGACTGATAATATATACGCATCACAAATGATATCTAAGCTATTTATAAAGAAGTATACCTAAAGGCCAACCATAACCACACAAAATGAATATCTAAAACCAAATTTCATTTAACGCTTATGAATTTCTGATCTGAAGATACTTCATTGACTTAGTTGCATGGAAATTCTCCATAATATGTTGAAGCTGCATGTAATGCACAGAAGGATTGCCACTCTGCAACAAATGCAACAAATGTAAGAAGAGATCGATCTCACAGATAATTCTTAAGGCTCCATCATATGAATACCCAATTTCTTCTTTTGAAACAATAAGCAGATCTTCAAATAAGTGGTGATTCAGGAACTTTGCATCCAATTCAAACTTCACTTGTTCTTGATCGTCAATTCCTACAGGCACCCATATGTGACCTTTTTGAGTGTCATATTTTGGAAAACTATTTGCTCGGCAGTACAGAAACTTCTTCACTAGCCCATGACTCGTTACCATTGAACAAATTGATGATGCGTTGTTGTCTTTTCAACCTTCTCTTGGGTTCTTTTCAAGCTTTTTTTGTGAATGTACTAATGTGGATTATAAAATCTTGGATAAGGGGTCTATTTATATGGAAACACAGTTGGAAGTTGACTAAAAAAATGTGTTTGCTTTAATGAATTTAAAATAAGGCATTATTAGCATTTCATGAATAATACCTGTAAGAGTGTGCTGATGCAGAGTGAACATATAATAAATAAAATGGATAAATACAAGGGTGTTTCTTGAAACATAAGGAAGGTGCATATGCATTCATTGATTGATTCCACTTGGCTCTTTGATTATTCTTTATTATGGATTATAAAAGAGTCTACTCTTGTAATGTGAAAAAGGTTCATATGGCTACATTGATTAATGGTATAGTCGGCGTAAATTGTATGATTTGCCACAACAAGGTAAGGTAGCGTCATTTATATTCCAATATTGGTCATTTATATGTATATGTCTAGGAAATAAACCTTTTACACTTCCACATATAGTTAAAAGAATGCCCTCGTTGAGTTACAACTGTTGCGTAATTAATTTACGCTTCAATGCCTTAGTTACATGAGCCATTTGAGTTGAGTTTTGTCACAGTTTAAGAACCACATAACTAGTTTGAAATATATGAAACGACATTCTACCATCAAGTTTATTTGTTCTGGCCTTGATGCTACAAGATAACGTGTATATTAATTTAAGCTCAACTTCTTAAACCCATGCTTCCTAGTATTTTCAAAGCCGTGGTTAGATGAGCCATCTGAGCTGAGATTTGTCACAATTTAAGAACTATATAACTAGTTGAAATATATGGAGCTGCCAATCTACCATCAAGTCTAATTGTGGCCTTAATGCTACAAGATAATGTATATAAGCTCAACTTGTTAAACGCATGCTACCTAGTATTTTCATATGAACATAGACATTTCAATTCGTTTCTTTGAACTTGTCAAAAATTTGGGCACAATTAAATGAGTATCATGGAATATAAATGAAGTTTCCAAGAGCGGATTCTCGCTCTGGCTTGTAGTATAAAAGTAGGCCATGAAATGTGCAAATCCATGCCTATCCGTTTTCTTGTGTTTTGACCTGTTGATCATTGCCGCTGTCTTCTCCGACCACTTTATCAATACTTATGGACTGATGTTTGACTTGGGAAAACACCGAATACAAGTTGCTCAAAGGCTAATTATAAAGGGCACTATTCATCTGTCTTCAAATTACATATTTTCATGTGTCAACTGTTGGAAAATAAAACTTGTATTCAATACTGAAGTTATAATGTCTTTTGAGTTTGTTGTTATGTCTGTTGGTTTGTCAATATTTGTGTCGTTTTATATATATCGTAATACTAATGAACCTCAAATCATATGCTCCAATCATATAAACCAAGTTATAAGAAAAAAAAAGACTATAAACACTTATAAACCTCAAGCTTAATGAACTAAATCAAGATTTTGCCCCTCTTAGACCATAACCAACCATCCGTTCTGTTCAGTTATTCTCTCTCATGTTCTGAAACTGGTCCAACGAGCCGAGCACCCAGAAGGGGAGAACCAGCCACAGACTGGTTGGGGAGTGGGGATACAACGGCAAAGATATTGCCGTTATAAATATTACAACGGCAAAGTCTTTGCCGTTGTAATATTATAACGGCAAACACTTTGCCGTTATAACATTATAACGGCAAAGTGTTTGCCGTTATAATGTTTCCCCCCCAAAACCCTCGCCGCCACCCTTCCTCTGCTCCATTTCTCTTTCTCCTTCTTCAAACCCGAAAACCCATTTTCCTCCCCCATTTTTCACCCAATTTTCTCCACCAATTCACCAATCCGTCAGTTTTTAACCAAATTAACTAGTTTCTGTGAGATATTAGTTCGAAAATATGGCTAGATTACTAAAAAAATTCGCCAAAAAATTCATGCACGGCGACGATCGTGGCGCCGGCGGGAGTGGTGAAGGTGGTAGTGACCAACAGCCAGTGCTCGGAATAGAAGACTTACTTGTAGCCGCCGAAAACATGGAGAACGAAGAAGCAGAGGTGCAACAGGGAGGCGGTCATCGGGGACGTGGCGGGCGTAGAGGCGGACGAGCAGGCAGGGCACGTAGGGGTGTTGGATCAGTTGCCGCTAGAGAGGGCCAACTCGACGGCTATGTGGATATGAACCTCAGCGCCGCGAAGCTTCCTGCGCTATCCAACTTTCGCATTCTTCCAGATGACGAAATACACGTTAGCACGCAGTCGAGTTTGGCTGTAAGTATTTTTAGTATTATTTACATAGTATTCTTTGAGTGTTATATATTGGGTAGATGGTATAACATTTTGTTGAACCATTAACAGTCGCGGAATATACGTCCACGTGGTTCGTTAGCGACCACACTTAGATATTATCATGCACACTTGGCGGGTAAGGAGGGGGTCGCAGGACTGTTACATGCTCTTGGATTTCAATTTTTTCTAGGTAATATTATAGACCTTTTAATGAAATAAGTGGATAATTTAGTAGTCATATTTTATCTTATTGTGCGATTTGCTATTTTAGGAATAAACCATGTTATAAATGCCGATGTCCAATTGTGTGCGGCCATTGCTCTGCGGTGGTACAAAACCACCCACACATTTCACTTTCCTTGTGGTGAGTTAGGACTTACACCGCTTGATTTCTCCATGCTTACTGGTATTAGCATTGGAGTAAGTGCTTATCCCCAACTGCCTTATGACGATGGTCGATGGCGTGATCGTGCACTTGTTCATGATCTACTGCCTCATTTGGATGTTTCTGCTACGTCGTATCAGGCAGAAGGCGCTATTAGAGTGAGCGCGATCCGTGCGGCTATGGACAGGATACTCGAGCACTACTCTGTTGATGACGACTTGGAGCTTGCTCGATTATTTGTGTTATACCTTATGGGTAACCTTTTCTTTAGTTCTTCGAGCAGTAGCGTTCCTGTGGGGTTTTTTGCGGTCGCGGCTGAGATAAATGCCGATGGGGCGATTTTATATGATTGGGGCACACCTATCCTTGCATACCTATATAGATGTCTCGACATGCAGTGCACCATCACTGATTCTCATGTTTCTTTATTTGGATTCTGGGAGTTGTTACAGTATTGGTACTTTGAGTACTCTAGGAACTTTCATTTTATCACCCGTATTGCTGACCCATCGACCTTTTTCCCCCGTATATGCTTTTGGACTGCGGACAACCGGGGGACCAGAGATAATGAGTCACGCCATGTGTTTCCCGTTGCCCATAACCAGATTGAGCTGAGGATGTATAGGGATCAGATTCTATGGCATCCATTTGAGCAGAGTACATCCATCGATCTTGAGATCATACAGATTGCTAGGATGCTTGCCGGACGGAGATTTCCACTTATATCTTCTCCCGTGGCGCTAGGTGCTTATTGGTATCTTGGTGAGAGGTGCTGGAGACAGTTGTATGACTTCGATGCTATTCCGGATGATCCACACCCACATACTTATCGGTGTATGATTTACCCGACGGAGCAGCTAGATATAGCCAGGACAGCAGGCTGGTGGACGGTTGAGAGCTTTGTTATTATCGGGGAGTGTTACCTTACCTTCTGGCGTAGATTTTTCACCGGGTCCTCAGATACGATTACGCATGCAGCATCGATTGATTTAGTAGGGCCATCTGCTATACGACACGGCATACGTCCACCTGTTGTCGAGGATGTTACCCAGTCCAGTCAGAGTTTTCGTGCAGCTGATCATGTGGCGGCCGCCAGTCATTTTGGATGGACCATGGCAGTGCCCACCATTGGACCGGATCGTTACGTTGACGTGTTTCATCCTCCGGCCCATCACGATTACCCGGATCCTACACAGGTATCATATCATGATCTGTATGATATGCAGATGGGGATTAGGCATACGGGCTATATAGAGCATAGGCGTAGCCTAGATTACTATGATGGTGAGCTACGTCGTGTTGCAGAGGAGGCACGACAGCAGCAGGCGCATTTAGAGGCCCAGCTTGAGGCAGAGCGCAAGAGACTTTAGGACTTGCAGATGTTTTTCCACCATAGGTCTAGTGCTGGGTCCAGTCAGCCTCCAGATGTTGGTGATCATGAGAGACGTCATCGGCGCCGCACACGTCCACGTACACATTCAGATGACTCGGACGAGTGAGTTACTATCACTTTTATGTACTTTCGCAGTTGTTAGGTGTATGGTCCTACTGTTGGAGTAGACATTCTGCATTTTTTGAGTACCAGTGTTATGTACTTTTGTTGTATTACCACTGTTATGTACTTTTGTTGTTCTACGTATTCCTAGTTGATAGTTGTCTGTTCTTGTTGTTTGAGTAGACGTTCTGTATTTGTTCACTACCATGATTATGTACTTTCGATGTTTTACGTTTTCGCAGTTGTCAGTTGTATGTTCCTATTATTTGAGTATGCGTTCTGTATTTGTTGACTACCGCTATTATGTGCTTTCGATGTATTTTGTGTACGTTTTGATTATGTTTCTGTGTAGAGACTACATTTGGTTATGTGTAGACACTGTATTTATGTGTAGAGAATGTTTTTGTGTAGAGCCGGTATCTTCTGTTGTTCTAGTTCCTGTAAGTGTTATTTGGAATGTAATAACGTTTGAATTTGATGTTGAACAAGGTTTCCCTCTTTTCGTGTAGAAATGCAAAATTCTTAAACAGCACGCCAACATAACAAGGTTTACATATAACTCCATATTCTACGCACAAATAGCAAAGTAAATAGACAGTAAAACAACAATAAAATCACAATACCATAAGCCTACTCAGTTCCATAGCGGGTCAACCAACTGTAGCGTAGTTTATACGCTTCGTAACCAACGAACTCCTCACCATACTCAAAAAGGTAACGAGAATCATATGTTGCTTGATTTTTTTAAAATATGTTCTCGTCTTCAACAGTTTCGATAATCTTTGTGTACCGATAACAAGCGTCTGCAAAATGACGATTAGCCATTTGGATTTCAACCGATGTTCGTGTAGTGGGCCGGGAACGATGGTTGTTGTATAGCCTCGTGATCATTGCCCATCTTTCTTCATATGTTAAACTCCCTCCACTTTGCATTAGCAACTCATCTCTCTTTTCAACCTCAATATAGGATTTTACGAGGGCCAGCAAATCCTTAGACGAAAAATCTGGAGTAGGAGAATTATTACAAGCACTATTACTAGGTCGTTGATTTACTGGAGAAGGACGCGGAGCTGTAACCGCTCGATGCTGAATCGCGACGGGCACCTCTTCAACTTGTGTATCATGAACTAAACCCTTTTTGTTATCGTTCACTAAGTTTCGTTCGTACTCATCAAAAATCCTTCCCATTTCTTCATCACTTATTTTTGAATTGTCCATGTAACCTGTGCATCAGTAGAATTAGTAGAGTAACTAGAAGTACGAATTTTGTTGATAATAAACGTTACCTTTAAGAAAACAAGAAAATAAATTTTCTCCCTTTACTCTACAACGGTGCTGCTTGAAGCTGTAGAAGGTATGAGATGGATTATCAGATATGGAGTACTTATAAGGGCACACCCTTCGTTCTCATTCTTAGAGCACATCCTTCTATTAGAACTCACTGAAGATGTCTTCGTGGTCATCTTCTACAGACTCCGAGGAACAGGCGTACAACGAAATGAGGCTACAGGAGCTTCAAGACGAATTTCAGTTCCTAAACCAAATTAGACCGCAAACTGAACCGTCGTACGAACAGCTGAACGTTCAACCTCCATATGAAACTCAAGTCCCACCTGTTCAAGTATCATCTGAACAAGCTGTCACTCAGTCAACTCAGGAAGCAGAGTTCTTTCGTGTACCACTGCAGGAACAAATAGTTGATTCCTATCCAGTTCATTGCTACTGCGGGTACGCGGTTGAAGTTGTGGTTCAAGCAGAGGGAAACAATATAGGTCGGCGCATTCAGCGATGCCTAGCCTTTCCAAATGGTTGCAATTACACGGAATGGATAGACCAACCTTTGTGTCCTCGGGGAATAGCATATTGTAACGAACTCGAACGGGAAAATAGACGTGTTCGAAGTGATAATGAGCAGTTGCGATTGAACATCAGGCGACGCCCGTAAGACTAAACGTAAAATGCATTTTAATGAAGTTACTAATTCCTACTCCATGCTTTGATTGAGCTAGTTCGCATGTACTATCGTCAGTTGTTGTGTCTGTATGAACTATTTCAATCATAAATATAAATTTCAATCATAAATATAAACCGTTTGAAAAATGGCTATTTTCCAGTCGATTAAAATCAACTAAAACTGGTCAAACACGTTTTCCTTTGCCACACTCACATATTGATTCGAAAAATTATGAAATTTGAAATCTAGCAATAACTTGACATCACGGATCCAACAAAAGTGGTTTCGTCGAAATCCGAGATCGTTTGCAAAATTTCCATTTTTAAGGGCCTGAATTCCATAGCGACTGTTAAGAATTTTCAATTGGACATATCTTTTGATTCCCGCTATGAAATCTTGATTTTTCGGATTCGTTGGAAAGATATTCTCGATTAGATCCTAATGTTTTTGGTTTCACTAAAATCCAGATTGTTTTGCACCCGGTACATTCAATTGAAGTTTGAAATCGAATTATCGAACTACCGCGCCATTTTCAATTCTATTTATAATTATATATAATTATTTATATTCTAACGACGACGTATATAATATATACGTTCGAATTATATTCAAAATAAATTTCTCGTCGATATTATTTAAAATAATCTATTTTAAATGTCCAAAATTCACATCACAACAACTGTCTGAATTGACTACTCAATGACAGAGCCATTATTGGCAACCAATTAGTGTCAACCTTTCACATCACAACAACTGTCCGAATTGAGTACTCAATGACAGAACCATTATTGCCAACCATTTAGTGCCAACCTTTCACATCACAACAACTATCCGAATTGACTACTCAATGACAGAACCATCATGTTAGAACCATTATTGCCACCATTATTGCGTACATGTACTCTATGTCAGAGATATTTAGTTCACCATCCCTGCTTATATATATCTCTCGTTCGGATACGCTTAGAGATAACAACGAAACTCAACTTATAAAAAAGCAAGCAATGGATCCAAATCTATACTACCATTACTACAAAAACAAGAAGAATCAAACTGATAATTCCGAACTAGAAGTGGAGCAAGAGACGGAGGAGGAGCTGGAACAGCACGCAATGGTTGCGTATTCCAATTATTTCGCTGAAGGCTCAACTAGCAACCATCGGGGTAGTATGCATGGCCGGATTGACCGACGGTATAAGAGAGACTACGAGGATGGACATGAAAGACTAATGAGGGATTACTTCATCGACAATCCAACCTTTGATATAACTTTGTTCCGCCGTCGTTACCGTATGAGTCCGGCTATTTTCTCAAAAATATATCTTAAACTTCACCAGTCAAATCCATATTTCACTTATAGACTGAACGGAGCACAAGAAATCGGCCATTCACCACACATCAAAATCACCTCGGCGTTGAGGATGTTAAGCTATGGAACATCGGGCGATCAAATGGATGAATATTTCAGAATCGCAGCATCAACAGCAATAGAGTGTCTGAAAGAATTCTGTAAAATAGTTGTTGCAGAGTTTGGGAAGGAGTATATACGGACGCCTGGACCTAACGATATAACCAGGATACTACATAGGGCAGAAGCCAGAGGATTTCCAGGTATGATTGGAAGTTTAGATTGCATGCATTGGGCTTGGAAAAACTGCCCAACGGGATGGAAAGGAATGTTCACCGGACATAAGAAAGTGCCATCAATGATCCTTGAAGCAGTAGCAACAGACGATTTATGGGTTTGGCATGCTTTTTTTGGAGTCCCAGGTTCATTGAATGATATAAATGTTTTAAAACAATCATATCTTTTTACAGAACTTGCTAACGGATTGTCAACAGATGTTTCATATAAACTTGGTAATATCGAACACAAAACTGGGTACTACCTAGTCGATGGAATATACCCAAAGTGGAGAAATTTGATGCAAGGGTACAAAGTTCCATCAAATGATAAAGAAAGGTATTTCACTGAAAAAGTAGCTAGCTACAGAAAGGACATCGAACATACGTTTGGTGTTTTACAAGCCCGATTTCATATTTTACGAAATCCTGCTCGTTTTCATGATGCAAGAGTGCTTTCAGAAATCACGTATGCTTGTATAATAATACATAACATGATTGTGGAGTCTGAAAGAGGCGGATATAAGAATCAAAAGTCTAATTATCCTGACATGTTTACGGGCTCAAATGCAAAAACCCATAAAGATGTAAACTCAATGGAAGAATATGTTGATATGGTTCAACACATTGAAGATCAAGCTGCACACTTCCAATTGCGTGACCAGTTGGTGGAACATTTGTGGGCGCATAAAGGAAGGAATAGTCGGAATCAGTAGTTGGTACTAGAACTATGTATCAGTGTGTAGTCGTGTACTATGTATCATTTGAACTATCTATCAGTGCGTACTTGAGTCAATAAATGTGGTTTCCAATCATATTGTAGATTGTATCATTATTTCAACTCAACCCAACATATACAGCTCGTACATAAACAACAACTACTACATTAATACTAGAAATAGGTCACAATCATATTACAACTCACCCCAACATATATAGCTAGTACATAAACACCCACCAGCACATAAATACTACAAACAGTTCACAATCATATTACAACTTAACCCAACATACATAGCTAGTCCATATACGAGCCACTAACGCTTCCGCTTCTGCTTCCTTTGTTTTTTCTATACTCTCCAATCTGCTCGGCTACTAGTTCTTGCTGTAGAGGGGTAAGCTTACTAAAATCACATGTAATCATTTTAACATAATTATTCTCTCTTGCCAAAGCTTTCTGCTCCTCCAGCTTCTTTTCTTCCATGGCTTGTTTCTCCGCATGTTCTTGTCTGCGGAGCTCTCGATCATCCCTAACTGCCTTTTGGAAATCTTCGTCGCTACGGTTTCTTTCCACCGAAAATCGAGCTCTATGCTCTTTTGTTGCCTTAGATGAACTCTCCATTGTTTCCATAAATCTAGCAAACTCTGCACCTCGTTGCTCCAGCTGAATTGCCTTGGATCTGCCGACAGGTCGTCCATCACTACTTCCAAATAAAGGGTTTCTTTCTTGCGAACTCGGGCCACTTCCTGGACTAGAATCAGAGTAGTTCATCCTTCTAGCTTTGTTTTGCTGCTCAAACATGAAGTTGCTGGGGTTCTTCCACTTCGGCAATCTAGATAGAAGCTCATAACAGTCTTGAAATTTAAATGGATGACCATACTTTTGCTGGTAGGCCTTTCGTGACTCTTCAATCTGTAACACAAAGTGGATATTGTATGAGCGTATGTCATTTCTAACTAATCGATCATAGTATAGTAAGTTATTTTTCAAAGTAATCTACGGTACTTACAACGTCATAAGGTGCAGCACCGCTTTGCTGTCTGTTCTCCAAGGCTGTCAGTATTTCAAGATAGTTCTGACATGCGGCATTCATAACTCTATAACCGCCTCTAAGTGATGCCCATGTTCTATTCCTCGCTTCCAACGAATTGTAGAACTCTGCTACTCTTTCCCAAAATTTCTCACCTTTCATATTATTTCCAACAATGCTGTCTTGTGAAATGCGTATCCACGATTTAGCAAGTGAAACGTACTGCTCGGAAGTAAACTTACATTGTTTTCTTCTTCCATCCGCTGGTATATCTTCCCCTTCAGCATTATCATCCTCAATATCTTCTATTCCGTGATTCGGCTCCGATTCAACTTCGGTTTGGTGTCGTTTACTGAAAATGCTCCTTAAAGACTTCACCTTCTTCTTCTTCTTTTGGTTATATTCGGGATTGATAGGTGCAACGTATTCTTTATTCAATTCTTCAGAATTTGTAACATTTACTTCCTCATTTGCATCTTCCTCCTCCTCCGTAGAAGTCCCAACATTTTCTTCGGTAGTAGGAGAGACATACCCATACGAAAACTGTCTTTGCAGATTTTGCATCGCTTCGCGGTCACGAACCTCGGTCTGTTGCGGAGTTAGGTGAGGTTGTTGACTTTGCTCGGTCTGCATCATCATTGACATATACGACGAATGATCGTCGTACACGCCTACCCCGGGCGGTCGTTGGTAAAACTGTGGCGGGACGGACGATTGGATGGGAGGAAAATTAGGAGGACCGAGCGGTTGGTACGGTGGACGGTATGGATAATTTGAATACGGCGAGTAGCCATATTCGTGAGATGGCTGCAACGGTTGCTGTTGTTGGATTGACCGTTGCATCGCATACGATGACGAGTGCGGTTGGGACATGAGTTTCTTGTTTATGGTTTTTTTTCCGCTTCGCTTGGGTGCAGACGAAGACATTTTGTTGATGAAGAAGTTGGGAAGGTGGAGTGGTTGTGTGGAGGAGGAAGAAGAAGGAGAGAGGGTGGTTTATAGGGAGGAAGTGAACTAGCCGTTGGTGTTGCAACGGCTAGTGATTATAACGGCAAACTGTTTGCCGTTATAAGATTATAACGGAAAACACTTTGCCGTTATAATCTTATAACGGCAAAGTGTTTGCCGTTATAATCTTATAACGGCAAACAGTTTGCCGTTATAAGAACCAGTCTCTGTTGGGTGAATCAGTCACGGAGGAGCTCAAAACTAGCCACAGACCAGCCACGGGTGAGTGAACAAGCCACACCTGGTTGCTCCGTGGCTTGTTTAGTAACTGAACAAGCCATTGTTGGTTGTGCTCTTATAGGCCTGCCCTTCAACGCTTACTTAATGAACTAAATCGGGGTTTTCGGCCTTTTATGGGCTCTGTGTTGAGTTTCGGCATTCCCTGCGTACCATACGCGCTTCACCGTGTCTATCGGAGTCAACGGTCGAAGTCTCTCATGCCGGTGTCCCGATTGAACATCCCAACGTCTCCCATCGAGCATATAATTTGATATTGGCAAGCACTTATTGTAACAAAATGAATCCACGCACCCACTCCCAACGATATTTTTTAATATCCTGCGATGTGGGACAATTCTCCCGTTCAATCCACGCACCCACTCCATTCCAATGTGAGTCACACCTAACAATCCACCTTGGCGAGCATTACTCAAGTCACCTTAAAGTTACAACTTGAGTTATCTTAACAGTTGGCTAGGCTGCTACCCCGAGTTCTCATAAGCAGTGGCGTCAGGCTGCTTTTACCATTGTATCTCCACCTTGACGAGCATCCCATGCTCAAGCCCCTTTGGAGCCATGCTTCGGTCATGCTACACATACCGATCCCCTCGAACCATGGAGCTCTGATACTATGTTGAGTTTCGGCATTCTCTGCGTACCGTATGCGCTTCACCGTGTCTATCGGAGTCAATGGTCGGAGTCTCTCATGTCGGCGTCCCGATTGAACATCCCATCGTCTCCCATCGAGCATATAATTTGGTATTGGCAAGCACTTGTTGTAACAAAATGAATCCTTCAATGTTACATGCCACCAATACCATCTTTTTTAATATCTTGCGATGTGGGACAATTCTCTCGTTCAGTCCACGCATCCACTCCATTTCAATGTGGGCGACACCTAACATTGTGCCCTCAGGTGCTTATTAACGCCTGAAGGTTGAACGTTTGTTGAACAAGTGACCGAGGGTGTATAACACTTGATGAAAACCAAGTTTTAATTTTGGTAGCGTAGAGAATAAGATATGTAAACCAATTTCCGTTGAAGAAGCTTCAACAACTACCTATCAACTTCACTATTATTCTAATACCGTTGGGCAGTAGAAATTAGCTTAGATATAGCTAGATTTCAACGCATGAATGCATTAAAGCAGCAGCATCCGCTTTTTTGTCGATGATATCATTCTTCATTTCTAAACTAATATTACAGGTCTTCCATTCTTCATATGTCGGTTCTCCGACAATATATCAGAAAGGAAAATTTTTTTACTACACATGCTAATTTCGTATATTTTGTGAAATACACATGATCTGTGACTATAGTTTTTCAAGCGCAGTTAAAACGGGACATTGGAAAGAATCATGAACCATTAACTTTTTTCTTTGTAAAAGAATGATTCAGCTGCAATTCCCCCATCAAAAAGGAAACTGGCTGATAATATATGCATCACAAATGATATCTACTTGACAAACCATTTATACAAAAGAATACCTAAAGGCCAACCATAACCTTACAAAATGAATATCTAAAATCAAATTTCATTTAACACTTATGAATTGTTGACTGCTCGGAAAATACTTCCTTGACTTAGTTGCATAGAAGTTCTGCATAATATGTTGAAGCTGCGTATAATGCACAGAAGGATTACTACTCCTCAACAATTGCAACAAATGCAAGAAGAGATCAATCTCACAAACAATTCTTAAGGCTCCATCATAAGAATACCCAGTTTCTTCTTTTGAAAGATGAAGCAGATCTTCAAACAAGTGGTGATTCAGGAACTTTGCATCCAATTCAAATTTCATTTGTTCTTGATCGTCAAGTCCTACATGCACCCATAAGTGACCTTTTTGAGTACCATATTTTGGAAAACTTTTTGCTCCGCAGAACACAAATTTCTTCACTAGCCCATGACTCATTGCCATTTTACAAATTGTTGTCTTTTCAATTACCTTCTCTTGGGCTCTTTTCAAGCTCAATTTTTTTTAGGTGAATGCACCAATGTGGATTATAATCTCTTGGATGCGGGGCCTATTTATATGGAAGCACAATTGGAAGTTGACTAAATCAATGAGTTTGCTTTAATGAACTTAAAATAAGAAATTATTAGCATTTCATGAATAATACCTGTAAGAGTGTGCCAATGCAGTGTGAAGATAATAGTAGTTAATGGACGGATACATCATACAAGGGTGTTTCTTGAAATGTTAGGAAGGTGCATATGCATTCATTGATTGATTCCACTTGGCTTTTTGATTATTATTTATTATAAATTATGGAAAAGTCTAATCTTGTATAGTGAAAAAGGTTCATGTGGCTACATTGATTAATACTAATAGTACTAGTCGGTGCAAATTGTATGATTTGATTTGCCACAATAAGGTAGCGTCATTTTATATACCAGTGTTGGTCATTTGCATGTACATTTTTAGGGGAAAAAAACATTTTACACTTCCATATACATAGATAAATGAATGCCGTCGTTGAGATATAACTGTTGCGTAATTAACATATGTTTCAAAGCGTTGGCCAAATGAGCAATTTGACTTGAGATCTGTCACAATTTAAGAACTGCATAACTAGTTGAAATATTAATATAGGAAACATCAAGTCTAATTGTGGCCTTAATGCTACAAGATAATGTATATAAGCTCAACTTGTTAAACCCATGCTACCTAGTATTTTCCATATGAACGTACGTTTCTTTGAACTTGTCAAGAACTGTGGAGCATGATTAATTGAGTATAATGGAATATAAATGAAGTTTCCAAGGTGGGATTCTAGCTCTGACTTGTAGCACACAAGTAGGCCATGAAATGTGCAAATCCATGCCTATCCGTTTTCTTATGTCTTGACCTGTTTGATCATTGCCACTGTCTTCTCCGACCACTTAATCAATACTTATGGACTGATGTTTGACTTCGGAAAACACCGAGTACAATTAAGTTGCTCAAAGGCTAATTATAAAGAGCACTAATTCATCTGTCATCAAATTACATATTTTCATGTGTCAACTGTTGGAAAAATAAACTTGTATTCAATACTGAAGTTATAATGTCTTTTGAGTTAATTGTTATGTCTGTTGGTTTGTCAATATTTGTGTCATTTCATGGTAATATAGATAAGTTTGCATGCAATATTTAGGGGTGAGCATTTGGTTGGTTTGGTTTATCCGATGATGAAATTTGTCAAATCAAACTAAAATCAATAAAAATGAAAACCAAACCAAACCAACCAAATTAATTTTGGTTGGTTCGGTTGGTTATCCGATTAAACCGAACTAAACATGTTTTACGATTTGTGTTTGAAATATTCACTATAATTTAAAAGAAATTATAAGTATATGGTTAGAGTATAATTATTTATGATTTTTATGCTTTTTTAATATTAATTTTGACACATAGGTAATGATTAAAATTTACTTAAATAACTAAACTAACCTTAAATATTTATTATAATATCGATAGTTTTGAAAATATCGTAAAACTTCGGTTAATTTGATTAAACCGATAACCGAACTTTTTATTTTTCCGGGCCAATAAAAACCGATTCAATTTCAAAACCGAACCAAACCGACCAAAGAAAATTGGTTTGGTTGGTTTATTTGGTTTAACCGAATAATGCTCACCCCTATAATTATACAGAGCGTTGCTAAGGACGTACGTTTGAGATATTACTTCAATTTCCAACATAGGTTATATTTTATTATCCACATTCTCATGTATATCCACAATTTAAATATAACATTCCACCTTGCAAAATTTGAAATTCTTATAAAAATGATTTGAATAGTAATAAATAGTTTAAAATAATTTTAGTATAAAAAAATGATTTATATACTAAAATGGTTTGTAAAACCAAAATAAATTGAGTATTGATAAAATTAGTTTTAAAACAATTTATATTAAAATAATAAAATTTATAAATATATCAAATCAATTTGTTTTCTTCCATCCCAACAAATTTGGACTTGTGTCCAAATTTCGAATCAATAACTCAATCATTGATTTCTTAAAACTTCATTTTGACCAAATTTCGATTTAGTTCTGATCCATGACTTAAATCTCGATTCAAATAAATCTAATCGTACATTTAAAAGTTTAATTCGACTCAACAATTTATTTCATGATTAAAATTCCAAAGTCCATTGTTATTCTAAACCATTTCGGTTTGTTACGATTTTAAATCAAATTTCAATTTTTGATTTAAAACACGTAAATCAAATTAAATTCCATTTTTTTAAATTTTAAAGTTCAAACCTTTAAAATAAACTCATTTTCGAATTAAATCCATACATCATTCATAACTTCCTATTTCCAATTCAATTTTTTAAACGATTTCTTTGAACTAACTCTCATTTAAATTCCAAATTAACTTCAATTCAAATTTAAGCTAATCTCAATTCTAAATAAATTTCGATTCCGATTTAGTATTAATTCCAATTTCAAGTTAATTTCGGTTTATCTAATTCCGAGTGCGATTTCCAAAGTTATTGATTTAAAAAAATCAAATTTCCATCAATATCCAATTTAAAACCCAAAAATTCTGTTATAATTCAATCTCAAGCACAGTTTCGAAATATTATTTTATCTTACTTTTACTTAGTGGTATCCAAAATTCGAACAAACATCAAATCTTTTAAAATGTGTTAATTTCTAAATTTCAAATCACAATTTGATTATAACTTAAAAACGCAACGTCGAATTTTTAAGTAATTCAATTTACCAAATGTAAATTTCAACATATCAAGCTCCAACTCGAAAATAATTCAATTTCCATAAATTTGATTTTTTTTTTCAAAGTCAAATCGTTTTAAAAAAATTCAAATCACTATTCAAAATTATTTAACTTAACCAATCCGGTGTCCGTATATAATTTTCTTTATATGGTCAAGTGATACTTAAAATTTAATTTTAGTATTTCAGAAATGGATATGTGTCATTTCAATCTAAATCAAGAGCCATAGGTATTTATCATTTCAACCTATATTCTTAATTCATTTAAATGATTAATCCAAGGTTTATTTAATGCTTTTAACATCTAGGGTAAATGGTTATGATCAATTAACGAAAACAACAGTCATACATAAATATGGTGAATAACTCGGTTAATCACACAATTAAACATTGGTATATCAACCATATCAATCCAAGACATTCATCAAAACCAATCTCTCTAAACAGTTCAAGATCACATCAATTTACTAGTTATCAGGTCTCGGATTTAACAATCAATTACATTTCGAATTTAACCTAACTAAAAATTCTAAATTGGCAGTTAAATTAAATTATACTTTCGATACAAATCAACATGAATATGCATTTTTAAACTGCCAAACAGAAACCAATACGATCATATCATAACATATTTTAATCTAACAGACAATCAGATATTTTAGTTAAGCGCGGGTGGGTTTAATCATCCACCTTTGACTCCCGAGTACATATGAAATTCCAATATAGGCCCAAAATTCGACAATATCAGATTTCATCCAAATCAGTGTCGAAATGTCCAGATTTTTGATACGATCCTAATGCAACTGAGGTGTGTCAACCTGACTACGAACTAGATTACACGTTTTCAAGTTATAACAAGATTAAACTTGACTAACTTTAATAATTTAAATTAATTAAAATCCTCACCCCTCTTCTTCCCCATTCAATTCGAATTGCCTTCTCTTAGGACACTCACAGCTTAATTTGCGTGCACCATCGTATAGTGATATAGAGCTTTGGACCACCATTTTTCGAACCAACTTCACCATTAGATTCCTCGCCGCAAACTCCACATGTCTATACCTTCAAACCCCTCTCTGGTCGCCCCTTCAAAATCGCGACACATACCTCCATTTCGTAGCCCTTGCTACAGATTGTGATCTGTTTGATGTCGAACACCTCCAATTTCTACCAATACATGCGCCTTCCCTCTACGATCACAAATTCAACACCCTTCTCCCCCATCAACAAACGTATCCACAAAAAAATCCATCTCTTGCATCAAAATGGAGCAACAGTGGAGTGTAATCGCACCTATCATAGAAGATACAAATGTGAAGCTCTCGAAAACCTGAGTCCAACCAGTTTGAATCACATGATTTCAAGACGTATCGAGCTCGAATTTATATGTTGAAGATTGAGGTAAGTGGCGGCCTCATTTTATTTTGCATAAATGAAGTAGTTAGGTTTTAATGAGATGAGTTAACTCATATTGAAAATTGTTTAGATATTTTATACAAATATTCAAATATATACTGCCAAGCATTTTAAGCACGCACGACCACATACTCTGTCCGATCGCCATGAAAATTGACACTCTATTATAATTCAATATTCCAGACTTGATAAAACTGGTTCCGTCGAATTTCAAGATCATTTGCAAAAAATACTATTTTTACGCGTTAATTAAAATAGACTAATACCAGCTTTGCCAAAAAAATTGAGTAATACGAATCGATTTCTGAACACTTCAATTCGTCAATAATAAATTATTATTATCATTTCTATTCAATTAGAATTTTGTGTAAGCTATAGAATCAAATTAATTTCGTATTAAATTCCAAATTCATGTATTCCAGTAATTTCAAAATTTAAATTACTATTTTTTTATTAATTCATATTAAATAACTCGTTCATCTAAATTCCAATTATTCAACTTCTAAAATACTCAAATTCATATTTAAATGAATTAAATATTCTAGTATTGAAAATCAGGGTCATTACATTCTTTACCCCTTAAAAGGATTTCATACTGAAATCATAAGTTAAGACGAATGTAACTAAACCCACTAATTTTAATTCAAAATTTTATTTTCTAAAATTATGTTAAAATTTTCTAATGCCTGAAATTTTGGAAAATTTCGGTAGCAACTCCTTTGTACGGATCTGTAACAACCAGAATTCTGACATACCAGAGCTCAGAAAATATCTCACAGCGGAATGGATAAAATATAATATAATCAAAGTATAGCCTTACCGTATTAATAATACTGGCTAACTAGCATCCAAAGCTATCATGTCTGCCACAAATCTAACCTGCGAGTATGTTATGAGGAGGGGGTCAGAACACAAGTTCTGATGACTGGATTTAAGCTATACACTTTGGATAATCCTACATATACCGTTCAATCACATTTTCTTATTTATTAGGTTACTTGGGTTAACAACGCTCAAGGCTTACACACACGTCGTACCCATTTACTTCCCAGTGAATTAAAATAATACAGTATATATGTAGTTACCCCCAATATTATGGTACACCCCATGGTACACCACTTGCATGGTCTCCACCGTAATGCCACAAGAATGTGCGCAGTCCCTCATCCTACGCCGGAGTGACGTACAGATCTCTATATAATAGCGCTACGTTCCGCATATATCTGTCAATTACTATGCTACGTAAGCGTACAGACTGCTACCTTCGATCAAATCCGACTCTATCACAGAGTAATGCCCTCAAGTCTACGATACACCACCCAGAGTAGACATGCATGTATCTAGGCTTTCCTACATACGTATCGTCAATTGTAGCTCGATGCCTTAACCGCACGTATCCTCTAATGTGCACTGAATTCCGTGGCAGGGCGATACCAGAAACACGGAGCTTGGTCGGGAGCATTTCCATATCTGTACAGGTCCGCCTTTAAGAGCCTCAAAATACATATATTCTTTAGGTCTGTTTTTCATGGTGGCTATGGCCCCACCTCGACCCCTCCCTTAACTAGTAAAGACTACAAGAGCTAAGCGACTACCCCTAACAAACAATCTAAACATCCAGTTGGCGTCTCCCCTCAACCCCCATGCCTTGATAGTGAAAGGTTAGTGGTTTCTTAGGTTTAGCTCTAGTCTTTTCGCATTCCACTGGCTACCGATGACGGGTACCCGACGATCTACTATCCTTATTGGTCGTGACCCTCTACCTCCCCGTTGAGGCGATCGCCAAATCACCCTAGTGTCACCTCGTCATAGCATTCTGACTGCAAAGCTTCTTTTGTAGTCAAGGCTCACCCACCTGGTAGTTACGCGCAGACCCAACCTCTGAGAGCACAACCTAAATATATGCCACTACATAGAAGACTACCGGGAGCACCTTACGTATCTCAATAAGCTGCGTGCTTCCCCTTCCAATCCTTTGGAGCTGACAGAATAATTAAATGAGCGTGTGCTTCCCTTGTGCCTCATGACACCATGATGATCTACCCCATTCGATTATTCACCTCAAACGTGTGGACTGATCCAATCGCCTCACTTTACTATGTTATTAGACCTTATGTCTAAACATTCTGTTATGCGCTTGCTTTACCTCATCAGGTTTCCATTTAACTTGGTTATTCCTATTCACATTGACTTCTTATTCAAGTTCCTCTTGCTTATTAATTTCAGTCTTATAACTTAACCCATTTAAGCCCATTAATAAGCCCACAACATGTTATTCTTTAGATTATGATCCAAGGTCTATAATACACAATCCCTATATATTCTTGTTTGATTTCAGGGTTACAATAACGTGTTCTACTTAATACGTAATTAACTATATCTCAATTTACATGTTTTTTGTTTAACATGTCAGTCATTACTTATGATTAAATATAACTTATTTCACTACATAATTTTGCCTCATTCTTTCTTATTTAATCATAATTCCATCTTATACTATCACTACAACTTAACATTGTTTACTTATTAACTTAGTTCTCTTAACTAAGGTTTATGAATAAGTCTCATTTCCATTTATTATAACTTATGTTATAGTTTCCTCTTGTCCCTAGGACAAGCCTTAATATGTTATTCTTATCAGCGGATTTCATGTTTCCAAGTTTACCAATTACTTAATTTATAATTAAGTACAACTTCTTACATTTCATAAATTTTCTCCCTTTTCTCTACTTATTACAAACAACTAGTTTTAGGTTTCCCTATTTACTGATTACTTAATTTACAATTAAGTGCCACTCATCTCATTTCACCATTTATCTCATTTCCTTACTAGTTTATTATGATCTAAGTTATTATCTTCACTTGTCCGGGACAAGTTTACATATTATACAACATTCTCATTAATGTAATTTATTTATAATAGGTTATTATCATTCCCCGTTCATTTATTTCTTTTACTATTGTCACTTTAATTCAATTCCATTTATTTTTATTAATTACAATTAATGTTATATATCAGTCCTGCTATATATATATATATATATATATATATGCAATAGACCTCTCACATTTAGCCTACACATTTGGATGCTGGATTTGCCAGGCTGTTACGGGCATACTTCTACTACAAGTTGACTTAACCTCGTGTCTTAGCACCACTATATGTTTTATTTATACACTTAGACACCTCACATTAGTTTACCACTTGTGGATACTGGATATAACGGGCGGTTCCGGGAAGAGTTCTACCACAGGTGTAATTTAACCTCATGTCTAAGCGCGGTCACAGTTTCCTATTTACTGTAAATTTTCTACATAATTTAGGCGTGTCATTTCTTTCAAATCTATATTTTACATGTCATCGTATTAAACCCATTTTATGTCGCGCGTTCTTTCTGACATACAATAAATTCTATTCTAACATGTAATCGTTTAATCATGTAATTGTTCAAATCAAACAAACTAACATGTAATTTTCTCAATTTCTACCATTAATGGTCCAGGTACATAAATGTCACAAGTTAACATGGAATTGAAACAACAGTAATTGCTACACATGTTTTGACAGGTTTATATTTCAACATATGAATTTTCCAACATCTTAATATCTTAGCATAATAATATTCCAACATGTCATATTCACCACTTTAATCTTTTTATCATATGTTTAAACATTTCAACATATCATATTTAGACATGTCATAATAACATTTCAATACTTTTAATTATTCTAGCAAAGTCACATTGTACGATAATGGGGTTAAACAATAATATATCACTATCAAAAATAATATAACTTAAATCCACTCACTTCATTTTCTTTCCAAATCCTGGATCTAGTCCAAATATTGCATTCCATGGTTTTACCCTGATTGGATTCAGAACGTAACAACCATGGATTCATAATTTTTACTAAAAGAAAAAGGAAAGAAAGAGAAGAAAATTGAAATAGGCCAGATCTAGAAAATTAGCTCACTTCGAATATGATTCTGAACACCTTCTTATTAATCTTCATTCCTTTCCTCCAAATCTTGATTCAGAATTTTCCTAAACTAATTATCTTATTTTTTGAAGAGATTTGAGGAGGAGGAGAAAGAATGGCAAAGCTTAGACGTTGTCTCAGAGAATGTGAGATTTAGGCTAGGCTCTGATAGCCTATTTTATAGGTGTTCAGGATCTTATCGTACACGCAGCGCTGAGTTAGCATTGAACCTGGTTAAGAAAACGGGCCAGATATGTCAATGGATCTGCCAGAATCTATGGGGGTGTCGACCCCCTGAGCCGCACGAGCAGTTTTGGCGTAGAAATTTGAATTTCGAACGTTTGAATTTCTGGATTTCAAATGTTTGAATTTCTGGAATTTATTTAGCTATTATATAACTAGCCAGGCTAGACCGTTATATTTCTAGAATTTATTTAACTATTATATAACTGTTTCGGATGTTTGAATTTCTGAATTTCGAATGTTTAAATTTCTTGATTTTCGAATGTTTGAATTTCAGAATTTCGAACGTTTTAAATCGTTTGGATAAAAATTGCTGCTATTAGCGATAATCTTGTGAACAAGGCTAGGGATAAGTGGACAAATTCATTAGTGTTTTACGTATATGGCAACAAACCCTATTATAATTTCATGAAAGATTACACAGATAGAAATTGGAAACTGAAGGGTAACTATCAGCTTTATTCAAGAGATAATGGATTTTTTTATCCTTAAGTGTGATTTAGCGAAAGATTGTAAGAAAATTATATCAACTAGACCTCATTTTTATAACAAAAGGTTGATTTATTTGAAAAAGTGGATGTTTGGAATGAAATTATCAAAAGAATTTCTTAATTATATTCCAGTTTGGATTAAACTACCCAATTCTGATCTTGATTTCTGGACTGTTAAAGCCATCAATAGGATAGGTTCATTATTAGTTCAACCTCTTAGAATGGACAATTACACTGAGAATGCATGTCGTTTTTCATATGCAAGAATTTTAGTAGAGATTAGCGTAGATTCTGATTTCCCCGATAGTGTTCCTATTCAGTATGATAATGGTACAATTGTTTGGCAAAGAATTATCTATGAATGGGTACCTTATGCTTGCTCTACACGTAAAGTTTTTGGGCATTCTGATGAAATGTGCAAGTCTACTATGGTCTGAGTATCAAAAAACTAACGTAATTCTAGCAGTAAGATCGACTTAGATGTAGGGATGAACATCCAAGATAAGCAGATGAATGATATGATGAAGCATCAGTATACTAGTGTTGTTTGTAATGACATGAGTGTTCTAGGCTTCATAAGATTCAACAGAGAATCTCAGAGTCTTTAGGAGATGAGTGTAATCCAGTTAAGGTGATGAATAGTAACAGTAAGTGTGAGATGGATACTTTGAATAAATCTAAATAATTGCCTTCTAATAAGGTATGTATGGTAGAGTATTTCGATCAGGTTAACTCTTGTGATAAAGATAAAGCTAATATTGAAAGCAAATCTACTGCTGAGAATATTATTGATAGTTGCAGTGAGGATCAATATAAGATAGGATCTGATGTTAATGATGATACAATGGAAGAATTTGATAGCTCTATTAGTAGTTTCATAAGGAGGGAAGTCAATTTCAAATCCGGCAAATTCAAAGGAAAGAGTAGTATATAGTATAGTGAGCCATTAGCGGAATGTAACCCTGACTGGGATAAATTGGTTTCACAATCACAGAAAAAACCGAAGTCGAAGAAAATCTAAATATGAAACGGGTACTTTAGCTTGAGTCATGGAGGGAGAAATCTCTAAAAAGTGATATTTATCTTAGTGGTTATCTCTTTTGAGATCATGTTCATTCCTGTTGGAGGTTTAGTTGTGCTTGCTTGCAGAGTTGGTTGTAGCTTCATTTATCCTTCAAAGTTTTGGATCTCTTTTGTACCTGAGCTATTAGTATGGTGCTTGAATGTAACTGGGTTCGCAATGTTTGTGTTTTGTATGGTTCAGTTTTCTTGTAGCTTGGTTGTTGATCTGGCTGATGCGTGTTCTTGGAGGGCTTTGGGCTTGGATGTTTCTTTGTATTGGTGGTATTTTGAGTCTAGTTTTTTTGGTCCTGTGTCTCTCAGTGTATGATTAGTATTGTTGTTCTGTTGTTGTTTTGTTGCTTTTGAGTTGGCTTTCTTTTTTGTTTGTCTAGTATTCATTGATGTTATATCTTATTTGTAGCCAACTCAAATGTTATGTACTTTTTTATTAACGTAATATAAGTACCCATTGTGTTCTAGATTTTCAAAATTAGTTTTGGGATATGGGTTTGGTTTTTGAAGAGGGAAGCAAGAATGGAAGAAGATAAGGTGTTGGGATTAGTCCCACATTGTAGAATATAGAGGGGTTTGTCTCTATATAGGTAAAAGCTTGATATATGGTATCAAAAGAAAGAAGAGAAGGAGATACAAGGCAATAGGCCTTGGGCATGAACATGGCATAAATAATAATATTTAAAATGTCAAAAGATAGGCCTTGGCCCTTAGGGCTCTTGGAGTCCCGTGATCTATTGGGCTGCGGAAACCAACCAGTCGACATGTTAAATTTCAGCCGGTCGACTATTTTAGACTCTGGTTAAAAAGGGTCGACCGGTGGAAATCAAGCGGTCGACCGATTGACGCCCGCATTCAAATCGCAACGCTTTCAGAACGTTGCAGACGAAGAGACATGGCTTCAAATGAATGGGTGCGACGCTTTTCCAAATAGCAACAGATGTGACTGTTGCAAATAGACATCACACTTCGCTGTCTATAAATATCAATGCCCAGAACTGTTGCAAAGTACTCAAAATTGCATCTTCTTCTTCCTCCACTAATCCGCAACACCATTAAAGCGTTTCTAACGTTGTCGTTCCTGTAATGCCTTAGAGGTGTTGCAAAATACAGAAAGTGTTGTAGATTATTCTCTTCTTCTTCTCTTCGTTCTTGTTCTCTACTTGCATCATCAGAAACCAAATTTAAGAATGTTCTTGGTCGGATCAAAATCGTACAAATTTTGAATTCGATTACGCTGTTTCAAGGCTTCCTTGAATCCTGAAGTCAATAGTTCATTAACCCGTTTGAACCTGGTGGGTTGAACTATTGTCTGAAAGAATTTGCTCCGCAAATCCTTGAAGTCAGAAGTACGACAATAATTCTCCTCCATTAACATCTCAAACCATGAAATCCCCAACAAATTTTCAGACAATAGTTCAACCATGGAAGGTTTGAGCGCACTGCAAGTGATGAATTAGCATTTGACAAAATTAGAGCGTTTTGATGGAGAGAACTTTACTCGTTGGAAAGAGACCATGAAATTCTTCCTGATCACGGTCAAATTATTTAATATTCTCGAAGATGGGTTGGAGAAAATACCTAAGGAAACTGATAAGGATAGCGCAAAACTAAAAGCAAAAAGGGAAAAGCACAAAGAGGAAGATTTTCTATGTAGAGGCCATATTCTAAATGCACTGTCTACTCCGATATACAATGCTCACAGAACCTTGGACACCGCGAAGGCACTCTGGACTGCACTATAAAGAAAATATCACATCTCTGAGGCAAGTAATAAAAAATTTCTTATATGCAATTTTATGGATTTCAAAATGGTCACCAACAAGTCCATAATTGGACAAGTAAGTGAAAATCTACTGTTGGTAAATCAACTTAAGGATGCCAGTATTGATCTCCCTGAATCATTTGTTGTTGAGTTATTATTTCGAGACTCCCAAATTCTTGGAATGATTATAAGAAAAAAAATTAAAACATGCGGAAATGGATTATGATTTAGACGGTTTACAGCATCATCTTCGTATTGAAGAGGATTCTCGTAAACGCGAACAAGATCATAATCTGCAAACTGAGTCTCAATCTAAGGCTAATAATGTTGAAATTAACGACAAGTTGAAGCCTAAGAATGAGACACAGTTTAAAAAGAAAGGTAATAATTCCAAGAATAAGAAGAAGGGTGACTGTTACTATTGTCACAAACCCGACCACTATGCCCGAGACTGTCGTCTTCGGAAGAAACAACAAAAAGTGAATGTGATCAAAGAAAAGCTTGTAGCTGTCGTACAAGAGGCGAACTCCGTTAGTGGCACTGATAATGAATTGTGGCTCAATACTGGAGCAGCAATTCATAATTGCAAAGACCGTAATCTGTTCAGGACTTACATTGAGAATAATGGAGAATCTAGTGAAGTAACAGGCGCAAACAAAGTTGCAAGCAAAGTTCTGGAAAAAGGCACTATTGAATTGACATTTACCTCTGTGAAAGTTCTTACTTTAGTCAATGTATTTTATGTACCTGATATGTGTAAAAATTTGATTTCTGGATACCTTCTTAGCAAAGGAGGATTCAAGATGGTGTATGAGTCTGATAAACTAGTGTTATCCAAGAACATCAAATTTATTGGACATGGATATTCTTGTAATGACATGATTAAGTTGAATCTAATGAAGAATCTTCTGCTTATATTGTTGATTCTGTTAATTTATGGCATAGTAGATTAGGACATGTTAATTATAAGTCACTTAGAAATATGCATAAATTAGGATTAATTTCTAATTGTGATTTCGAATCTACTTATAAATGTGAAATATGTGTTCAAGCAAAAATACATCGGAAATCCTTCAAATCTGTAGAAAGGAAAACTAGTTTGCTTGATTTAATATGTAGTGTTGTGGGTGACTTAAAGAGTCATATCACCTATGGTGGTAACCAATACTATATAACATTTATTGATAACTATTCTAGATATGCTTATGTATATCTAATGAAATCTAAAGATGAAGCCTTTAATAAATTCAAAATTTACAATGCAGAAGTCGAAACACAATTAGGAATCAAAATTAAAGCGTTACATTAAGACCGTGGTGATGAATATTTTTCAAATGAGTTTACTTTGTTTTGCAAACAAAATGGTATTATTCACCAATGTACCACCCCTTATACACCACAACAAAATGGTGTTGTTGAAAGGAAAAAATAGAACTTTAGTTGAAATGGTTAACGCCATGATCATAAGTTCTAATTTACCTTACAATTTACGGGGTGATGCTATGTTATATGCATGTTACATTTTAAAAAGAGTGCCACTTAAAAAGCATAATATTTCCCCGTATGAATTATGGTTTAACAGAAAACCTAATCTTACTAGACTTAAAGTTTGGGGTTGCTTAGCATATATTAGAAAACCAGACCCCAAACTACCAAAGTTAGGTAAAGAGCTTTTAAGTGTGTTTTCATGGGATATTCTCTTAATAGTATAACTTATAGATTTATGATTCTTGATACCTTAGAAGTTATAGAATCTGTAGATGTATAATTTTTTGAAAATCAAACTATTGAGAATCCATTAAGATCATCTAGTCTAGAACCAACTGAGACTAATTATACGAATGACGATGAATATTCTCCTGCTCAAAATAGCAAGGAAGTGTCAGTACCAGATGATAGTACTGAACACAGAAGAAGTAAAAGAGCGAGAATAGAGAAGGACTATGGTCCTGACTTTATAACATATCTCGTAGAAGACAATAAGGACGAAGTCCTTAATGTGACAAGATATGAAATGAACGTCGTTGATGATCCCAAAACTTATTCTGATGCTATGAGTTCTAGAGATTCTAATTTCTGGAAAGAGGCTATCAATGATGAAATAAATTCCATAATGTTAAACCAAACTTGGGTTTTAAGCGATTTACCTCCTGGTGCTAAACCAATAGGATGTAAATGGATATTCATGAAAAAGTTGAACACAAATGGATCCATTGATAAATTTAAAGCCAGATTATTTGCTAAGGGATATAAACAAAGACAAGGAGTTGATTATTTTGATACATATGCTCCGGTGGCTCGCATATCTTTGATACGCTGTTTAATAGCACTTGCATCAATTCATAACTTGGTCATAAATCAAATGGATGTAAAGACAGCTTTTCTAAATGGAGATTTAGAAGAAGAGATATACATGGAACAACCTTAAGGTTTCATAACCCCAGGCCAAGAAAAGAAAGTTTGTAAATTAGTTAAATCTCTTTATGGCCTGAAGCAAGCTCCCATGCAATGGCATGAGAAGTTTGATAAAGTTGCACTGTCATTCGGATTCATTGTTAATGATGCAGATAAATCTATCTGTAGCAAATCGGACAACAAAGGTTATGTTATAATATGTTTATATGTTGATGACATGCTGATATTTGGTTCCAATATATCCTGTGTAAATGAAACTAAGAAGTTTCTATCTTCTAAATTTGATATGAAAGATCCGGGAGAGGCTGATGTAATTTTACGAATTAAAATCATTAGGAAAACGGGGGAGTTATTACTAACTCAATCTCATTACATTGTGAAGTTCCTAAACAAGTATGATCACTATAATGAATATGATCACTATAATGACAAACCAGCACCAACTCCTTTAGATCCAAGTATAAAATTAGAAAAGAACACTGGACGTACCATTTCTCAATTAGAATATTCCAGTATTATTGGGAGTCTTATGTATGCTATGCATTGCACTAGACCAGATATCACACATGCTATAAATGTATTGTGTCGATTTACAAGTAATCCAGGTTTCGAACACTAGAAAGCCATTTCCAGAGTCTTAGCTTATTTGAAGGGAACCATAAGCTATGGTTTATCTTATAAAGGGTATCCTGCTGTAATAGAAGGATATAGTGATGCAACCTGGAACAATGTAGAATCCAAATCCAAGTCTACGACTGGTTGGATATTTACATTAGAATGCTCTGCTGTGCCTTGGGCTTCCAAGAAACAACCTTGTATATCAGATTCAACTATGCTATCAGAATTGATTGCATTAGCAGCCACATATAAGGAAGAGGAATGGCTTAGAAATTTGTTAGTAGAAATCCCATAATGGAAGAAGCCATCTCCAGTAGTCTTGATTAATTGTGATAAGCAAGCAACGATATATAATGTTTCTAACAAAACATATAATGGAAAGTCTATATATGTGAGTCTAAGACATTACATGGTGAGATAGTTACTCAAAAGTGGAGTTATAAATGATGACTACATAGAAACAAAGAAAAACTTGGATGACCCACTTACTAAGAGTCTTCCAAAGGCTATGGTTTCTATAATGTCTAAAGAAATGGGACTAAGGTCTGTGAATGAAGATTGATCATTCTTAACAAAAACCCAACTTATGTCTTGAAAAGGATAGACAAAGTTCAATGGGTACCAACAAGTTAAGGAAATGATTATGGAACACTAAATCAATAATCCCATAATGTTTAGTGTTGGATTCTACATGAACAAAGGATGGATAAATATCCTTAATAAGTCTATAAACCCTAAAAGGTGTCTCACAGAAACACCTTAAGTGACTTACCTATATGAGTATGGAAATCAGGTTGTTTCCTAGGAAAGTAAGACCGCTTTCTAAGTAGACTTACCAAGATTTAAGCACACGGTCATTAACATGCTTTCATTATCTAATGGATCTTTCCGTTCTAATACTCCATCCGAGAGTTATCAGTATTTATCAAATCTCTTCCTATCCAACGGAACGCTATTGGATCAAATGGCAAAGACATTATGGAGAAAGAGATGGCTTTTCCCGGATGAAATAAAATATTTGATTGATGAAACAGGGGAAAGATTTCCCATTCCTTAGCCGTAAAGATATGTGGAGCAATACAGAACACTATAACTGTAACAACCCGAATTTTAATAATGTGTAAAGACAAGAATCAAGGCAGAATTAAATTTTAAAATAAGAATCTAGAGAAACGGGTTGCGCTGTTCCGTTCGTCTCGGAATTCTGGTTGGAAACGAGTCTGAAATTTCGTAAATCGGAGTCCGTATGACCGAGATATGGCCTCTAGGAGTTTCACGAAAAATCAGAAAACGAAAACAGATTTTCAAATTTTGAATTTAGCCCCAAACAGACTGGGCGGGAAAATTTCCCGCCCAGCCCCAGGTCGACTGGGGAGTCGACTGGGGAGTTGACCCCCCAGGGACCAGGTCGACCTGGGTGTCGACCTGGGGGTCGACCTCCTTGGTCGGGCCAGGTTGGCCTGGTGCACCTGCTTGCTCCTTTGGGTCTGTTCTGTTGGCCTATGACGAGATTGGATGGTTCAGATCTAAACTAGGGTTAATCTAAGGGCCTAAACTAGTCTTAACTTCTATAAAAACACCCTAAGACCTAGCCTAATTCAGTAAAAACCATCCTAACAACTAAGTGCTGCCCAAATGTCTCTTGATCATGGCCTCCATCTTCAACTTCAAAGGCTAAAGCATGCAAACTTGATTCAAGTCAAAGGAGAAAGCTTTCTACATCAAATCAAGAAAGTAGAGCATCATCTCAACACCGTTCTACGACAAATGCTTGCTCATAAATCTCTAGCCACGCTTTGTAAGTTCTAGTTACTTTTAGATCTAAACGGTAGTTCTAATGTTGACATGGAATAAAATGAGATGAAACCTAAGTATGTTAGTCTATGTAATCTAGTCTTGCCCCTCTCTTGAACCTATGACTTTGGGTTATTTCTTAGTGATTAAATCATGCCACTCATGTTGTGTTTGACTTAGTTTATCATGCAAGATTGAAACTTGACTTGTGGTATGTTGGCATGAACCCTTAGAACAATTTGACTTGTGGAACATTCATATGAACTTGACTTGGGGCTTATGCATGTAAAAGAACCTAAACCCCTCATGACCATTTACATGCCTATGATGATGAACCTAGTGTTATGCTATCATACATGTTTGAGGCCAATCCCTTTATGCTATCATACATGTTTGAGGCCAATATGTTGTCATATTATTCCTACTATGTTGACTCGCTTTCACTTGCGTTGGGAATATGCCTTGGGTAGTTTAGGCAAAATTGAGATGGGCTATGAAACTTAACATGAATTAAGAAATGGGACAATGGGCATAAGTAGAAAACGTGGACTTTGTCATGGCCTAAATTTGACATGAACATGACAAGTAGGAAAACATGAAAGTGGCCAACTCGAGGTTGGGTCGAGTTTGTAGCATAAATCTGCCCGGAACCGCCCGGCAAATCCAGTAGCTACAGACAATAAGACCCAATGTGGGTAGTTGGTCATATCGCGCTTAAAACCCGAGGTTAGACTAGGTTGTGGTGTAAAGCTGCCCGGACCCGCCCGGCGTAACCAGTAACCACAACAAAGTCTAATGTGAGAGGTTGGGGTGCATAAATTTACTTAATGCCACATGATAAGGTTAAGTTAGTTTGACTAATGGCACTTAACCGATATGACATGAATGGGTAGGTTAAGTAGGACGGGACTTGATTACTTAAAGACACTTAACCATATAACTCGATTAGCGGATGGGCTAGTTTACCTAAATGGGTTGACAACACCCGACTGGGATAACGCGATGCGTGGTAGGGTTAAGTAAACCTACAAAAATGATACTTATCCATTATAAATACGACTAGTGGATGGGGTTAAGTTAACCTACACTTAACCAATCCGACTCGGTAATTTGATGGGGTTAAGTTAACTTACACTTAACCAATCTGACTTGATGATTTGATAGGGTTAAGTCACGAACCTCTTAAATATGCTTAACCAATCCGACTCGATAATTTAATGGGGTTAAGTTAACCTATACTTAACCAATCCGACTCGATAATTTAATGGGGTTAAGTTAACCTATACTTAACCAATAAGACTCGATAATTTAATGGGGTTAAGTTAACCTACACTTAGCCAATTTTTCTCGATGATTTGATGAGGTTAAGACAACCTGTACTTAACCAATCTGACGCGGTAGCTTGATGAGGTTAAGATAACCTATACTTAACCAATCTGACTTGATGATTTGATAGGGTTAAGTTAAGCTATACTTAACCAATCTGACACGATAATCTAGGGTTAAGTCATGAACTTCTTGATATACTTAACCAACTTGATACATGGTTTGTAGGGCTAAGTCTTGAGCTTGAATACTTAGCCAATTTTGGCATGATTCGTAGGCGGGATAAGTCATGAACTCGAGTGACAACACTTAACCCATTAGACAAAACCCTAGTTCAGGGGACTAAGTGGAAAATCGTAGTTAATAAGGATAACGGGAAGGGAAACTAAGTGATAAACCTTAGTTAAGGGTAACTAAGTAACAATTCTTAGTCAAGAGAATTGGACCAATTCACAAATAGGTGAGTAACCTGATACGGTAGGTCATCGTTTAAACAAACACACGAGGAGGAGCGAATGTTTATCTGACTTAGATAAAGGCTCCAGCGAACTGGGTGACGAAGCGGTAGCTTCGTGGGACGTGAGGGTACTCTTGGTATCCCTCTGTGAGGTTGCAGATGATCCGCCTGGGCTCACAGAGGTTAAGGTCTGCGGTAGAAGAACCAAGGGTATGCCTTGGTTGCTGTGCGAGCAACCTAAAGACTGGGGTGGATTAGCGTGGAGTCGACAATACTTAGTTTAGCCCTGTGATAGCACGTCATCGACTACCTACCATCTTTAGTTAATCGTGTACGTATGCGGAAAGGCAGAGAACTCCCAATAGACCATATACTTGCTATCTAGTTATGGGTGAGGTTGGCCAATAGGAAAGTGGGTCATGGATGGCCGGAGTATAGTTCTCGTGCATGATTTTCTTGGATTTCATTTCAGTAGTTGAGGGAGGGGTCACGTGGGACCATAACCACCGGTAGAAAAAAACAGACTTTGATATCTGCATCGGCAGATAACCTAAAGCTCCCGACCGAGTCCTGTATTTCTTGATTAGCCCTGTCACGGGACTCGGATGGCACATTGAGATACATGTGCATCTAGACATGGAAAAACGATTCACGATACAAACGTGGGAAAAAGGGCATGGTTGACGGGTAGCGTAATCCCTAGCGGTCCTAGGTGGCTTAAACCCAAACCGAGTTACGAAAACGTTTAGTAGGTAGCGTAATCCCTAGTGGTCCTAGGTGGCATAAATCCTAGCCGAACATTCGATAATTCATGGTAAGAAAATACAGCTAGATCAAGGGTGACAGTCCAAACGATTTCAAGGATAATGGAACTACGTTGAAGTAGTATAGAACTACGCGAGGAAGCCCGTAGGATTTACGGCAAAGGACTAAACATATACATGGAAAGAAACATACGAGTTGGGAAAACCTACATTAGGTTGACATAGACCATTTCATCACATTGGGTAAGGGACATTTTGTAGCTAACACATGACACGGGTTGGGATACTAGTACGGAAGGTGCAAGGCAAATATACTTGATAGAACCTTGGGGTGTTATACTCGATAGAACCTTGGGATGTTATACGCGATGTTACCTTGGGATGCTATACTCGATAGAACCTTGGGATGTTATACTTGATTCATAGTGACCGTAGTTTATCTTGATACAGTAGCTCATCCTGTTACCTTGGTTTAGCTTGTCTATCTTGTCATCATCCTTACGTTTACTTTCAGTTTATGCATGTCATGTTACCTTTACCTGTTTTTATGCTGGAAGTAGATAGGACTTACCCGTCTTTATGACTGACCCCGTTTTCTTTCGCCTCTTTGTCTTCCATTTCGCCCCCTAGGTTCTCAGGGAGGAAATACTGTTATTTAGCTCGGACTTCTTCTGCTTCAAGGTCATCATGTATGGCTTGGATTTTTCTTGGCTATGGCTGCTTTACCGTTTTACTTGGGGAATATTTTATGACTGTGGTTTTATGCTTCTTTAACTATTGCAAGACAGGTTTCCAATGTAATGGCTTTTAAAGGCATTTTGATGTAAAAGGCTTTAGACCTTATAATTTTATGAGGTAATGAAATTTGGTTTTTCTTCCCTGTTTTATATGTTCTGTCTTGTAATATTTCTGTGCATGTTTACCTAGATAACGCCCCTCCAAAGCTAGTGCATTCTCTTGTGAGTGACCCTGGCGGAGGTAGGGTGTTACATTTGGTATCAGAGCTAAAGGTTACCAGACTGGGCAAAAGTTTTAAAACCTTCTGAAAATATTTGAAAACCGTTTACAAAGAAGCATTTTTCAAGGAAAGTTTTATTTTTAAAGGCTATTCCCCAAAGGCCATTAGCATTATCCTTTGTTTCCTTGATTGAATCTCTTTTCCTTTATTTCCTCCACCTGTAGTCACAGTGGTTTGAACTACGACTAATCCTTTTCTAACTACGTCAGTGTTTTCGGTACGATGGAGGCAGTTCTCGAGAGACCTGTTACCGCGTTATAAGAAAGGATAGTAAGAACAAGGATAAAGGATACAAGCTTAAGGACAAGCAACTTGTTGGTATGGCTTTATCCACAAAGGAGGAAAAGGGTGAATGATAAAACCCATGACAAGGGAGAGTATCTCTAGTAGGGAAAAAAGGGAAAGATAGTCAAGTATTATGAGATGAGGACAAAATAATCGAGAGTGCAATTGTATGCTCTCACTGTTAGCGTACCTAAGAAGGATGGTAATGTTTCTGTGAAAGGTTTAGCTTTTCTTCTCTATCATCCCGTCAGGACTTTGCTTTGATCACCACATCATTTAAGTCTACTTCGATAGTTGAGTCTCTGCACCTTCGTACTAGCATAGTAGAGGATCCCATTTTGTCTCAAATCTTTTTGAGGAATCGGTCCATTTATTCATGACTTGTTTGGATTTGAGGACGCCTATGACTTTTGGGAATAATGCTTATGCTTTAAGCTATGGGTTGAACTCTAGGAATGGAGTGGTTATCCAGTAAGGGTGCCATTCTCGGTTCTGAAAGGAGGGTAGTTAGGCTCTTGACTTGCCTCGGTAATACCCTCAAAGTCTCGTGTAACCTTTAGGGTTCTGTCATGATTGGTTACATAGAATCTCTTGATGCATTTGTTGGTAATCTGTTCGAGTAGAGTTCACCACTAAGGCGGATGGTTCATTTCGCTTGTGCATGAGTTATGGAAACCACTCTAGTAAGTACACTCGGTAACATGGTTGGCATCTGTTTGTTTTCAAGAGATAAGTTCTTCTGCGTGGAATGCCATAGAGCGAGTAAAGGAGATCCATGATTCACTAGTGAATTTTGGAGAGTTTACATGAAACCATGAGTGCACGGATATGGTTGAGCCAAGTATACTAGAGGGAGAATAAGTAAAAGTGGAACGAGAGGCGACAATGAAGTGAGTTCCAGCTCATATTTGGAAATAGGAGTTAAGAGGCCACGAAATCATGAAGTTAAAGATGGTCAAAGAACAATGGAATTAAGCTCAAGGAAATGCGACTTAGAAGATTGAAGACAAGATACGCGCATCATATCTCTTTTTAAGAGTATATTCTTGATCCCTGTTTTCCTGTAGAGCTTACCCGCATGCTATCTTTTATGCATATCCTCTCGGTCCTTTTCTCGATCTTATTTCTGTTGCAAACTCCATAGGGGGTATGACTCATCGGTTAATAATACATGTCAGGGTTTGAAGGTGTCCGTTAGGTTGACTAAACCTTTTGGGCTTTATAGGATATGGGTTGGGTTTAGAAAGGGATTTCTTGTAATCCAAAAGGAGTTTATCTTGCTTATCTTCTCGGTCCTATCTTGAGGACCTTAGGTAGAACCCTATGGATGTAAACATGTATTTGAAAACATGTTATGATTGATATGGTTGCAAGTGGTTGCTCGTGGATGCGCGAATACACACTAGGCACTAGATCGGCTCAGTCACATTTCATATTTCGTATGTATACGTGTTTATACTTGTTTATGAATGAATTTGAATGTGTTATCATGTGAATATTGCATATGGATGAATGGTTGTGCACACATATAGTGTTTATGTGACTAGCACTATTTGCATACATGTGGATTCATGGCACTAAACATATTTTGCATTTAGAAGATCAATCAGGCCTGATCATTTGCATTAGATAAGGAACATATACACACACTTTTTGCATATGTTCATACAACATTAGAAATCTCTCAAGGACAATGTTTGCTTGTGGATGATGTTTTGAGTAGATGGATGATGGATGCTAGGATACGTTCTTCCTAACTTAGAGATTTCGGGGACGAAATCCTTAAAGGAGGGGAGAATGTAACAACCCGAATTTTAATAACGTGTTAAGACAAGAATCGAGGCAGAATTAAATGTTAAAATAAGAATCAAGAGAAACGGGTTGCGCCGTTGCGTTCGTCTCGGAATTCTGGCTGGAAACGAGTCCGAAATTTCGTAAATCGGAGTCCGTATGACCGAGATATGGCCTCTAGATGTTTCACGAAAAATCAGAAAACAAAAAAAGATTTTCAAATTTCGAATTTAGCCCCAAACAGACTGGGCGGGAAATTTTCCCGCCCAGCCCCAGGTCGACTGGGGAGTCGACTAGGGAGTCGACCCCCAGGGACCAGGTCGAGTGGGCAGCCGACCTGGGTGTCGACCTGGGGGTCGACCTCCTTGGTCGGACCAGGTTGGCCTGGTGCACCTGCTTGCTCCTTTGGGTCTGTTCTGTTGGCCTGTGACGAGATTGGATGGTTCAGATCTAAACTAGGGTTAATCTAAGGGCCTAAACTAGTCCTAACTTCTATAAAAACACCCTAAGACCTAGCCTAATTCACTAAAAACCATCCCAACAACTAAGTGCTGCCCAAATGTCTCTTGATCATGGCCTCCATCTTCAACTTCAAAGGCTTAAGCATGCAAACTTGATTCAAGTCAAAGGAGCAAGCTTTCTACATCAAATCAAGGAAGTAGAGCATCATCTCAACACCGTTCTACGACAAATGCTTGCTCATAAATCTCTAGCCACGCTTAGTAAGTTCTAGCTACTATTAGATCTAAACGGTAGTTCTAATGTTGACATGGAATAAAATGAGATGAAACCTAAGTATGTTAGCCTATGTGAATCTAGTCTTGCCCCTCTCTTGAACCTATGACTTTGGGCTATTTCTTAGTGATTAAATCATGCCACTCATGTTGTGTTTGACTTAGTTTATCATACAAGATTGAATCTTGACTTGTGTAATGTTGGCATGAACCCTTAGAACAATTTGACTTGTGGAACATTCATATGAACTTGACTTGGGGCTTATGCATGTAAAAGAACCTAAACCCCTCATGATCATTTACATGCCTATGATGACGAACCTAGTGTTATGCTATCATACATGTTTGAGGCCAATCCCTTTATGCTATCATACATGTTTGAGGCCAATCCCTTTATGCTATCATACATGTTTGAGGCCAATATGTTGTCATATTATTCCTACTATGTTGACTCGCTTTCACTTGCGTTGGGAATACGCCTTGGGTAGTTTAGGCAAACTTGAGATGGGCTATGAAACTTAACATGAATTAAGTAATGGGACAATGGGCATAAGTGGAAAACGTGGACTTTGTCGTGGCCTAAATTTGACATGAACATGACAAGTAGGAAAACATGAAAGTGGCCAACTCGAGGTTGGGTTGAGTTTGTAGCATAAATCTACCCGGAACCGCCCGGCAAATCCAGTAGCTACAGACAATAAGACCCAATGTGGGTAGTTGGTCATACCGCGCTTAAAACCCGAGGTTAGACTAGGTTGTGGTGTAAAGCTGCCCGGACCCGCCCGGCGTAACCAGTAACCACAACAAAGTCTAATGTGAGAGGTTGGGATGCATAAATTTACTTAATGCCACATGATTAGGTTAAGTTAGTTTGACTAATGGCACTTAACCGATATGACATGAATGGGTAGGTTAAGTAGGACCGGACTTGATTACTTAAAGACACTTAACCATATAACTCGATTAGCGGATGGGTTAGTTTAACCTAAATGGGTTGATAACACCCGATTGGGATAACGCGATGCATGGTAGGGTTAAGTAAACCTACAAGAATGATACTTAACCATTATAAATACGACTAGTGGATGGGGTTAATTTAACCTACACTTAACCAATCCGACTCGGTAATTTGATGGGGTTAAGTTAACTTATACTTAACCAATCTGACTTGATGATTTGATAGGGTTAAGTCATGAACCTCTTAAATATGCTTAACCAATCCGACTCGATAATTTAATGGGGTTAAGTTAACCTATACTTAACCAATCCGACTCGATAATTTAATGGGGTTAAGTTAACCTATACTTAACCAATCCGACTCGATAATTGTAACACCCCGTAGTTCTGTAATACTAAGATTCACAAATCAAGGCAGAATCAAAAGTTAAAATCAAAATCAAGGGAAACGGTCTGCGCCATTGCGTTCGTCTCGGAATTTTTCATGAAAACGAGTATGAGTTTGCGTAAATCGGAGTTCGTATGAGGAAGATATGACCTCCGGAAGATTCAGCGAAGTTCAAATTTCAAAACAGTTCAGAAAAAGGAGTTCGAAATTCGAAACAGACCCAGATTGGGCTGGGCGGGAATCTTCCCGCCTAAGACACCCAGGTCGACTGGGTAGTCGACCTGGGGGTCGACCCCCCTCCCCCCCCCCCCCCCCCGTTTTTTCAGCTTTCTGCACCTGGTTCATTCTGATGTATTTGGTCACGTTTTCTGACCAGGTTCGTCTGCCTAACACTATATAAACAGCCCTAGTCTTCTTCTCTATTCACAATTCTTCTCTACCCTTATGCTGCAAAGATTCTTAGTTAATATGGCTTCTTCTCCTCCTCTTAATTAAATAATAAATAGAATAATATATATAAAATAAATCAAGACGAGGAAATGCCGCTAAAGATTTTCAAGAAGAGGTTCAAGTCAAGCTAGGATTCAAGAGGAGGTTCAAACGACTTCAACGACTGTTTTTCTACGAATCATAGCAACGCCTCCTTTCTATTCTAATAAAATCTCTGTAAGTCAGTTATTTCTAGATTTGAACGTTTTCTTTGTTCGTGACATGAAATTAAAGGAATAAAAGAGCATGCCAATTCTTTCTATTCGAATCAGTGCCTATTTCTTTGGACCTAATTAAGAACTGTTATGATCCGATGACCAATTGGGCATTGCCTATGACTATGAACATTTGCCTATGACTATGAACACTGCCTATGACTATGGATATTGCCTATGACTATGAACATTGCCTATGACTGTGACTGTGACTATGAGGATTATTTCCTTAACTAAACCTATGCCTTTGATTAGGAAATATAAACTATTGCCTATGACATAACAAGGACATCTGTGATTAAACACCTGTTACTCATGACTAGGAAAGTGTTGCTTAAGCTCTGTGACTATGAAATTGGGTCTAAACCCAATCATCTATTCTGTCTATTCTTGGTTATCTTTGGTTTTAGACCTTGGGAATTTACCTATTAAGTTAGGTCTACCCATGTTCTTGAACCTACTCTGTCCATTCTTGGTTTTAGACCTTGGGAATTTACCTATTAAGTTAGGTATACCCATGTTCTGGAATCTATACTATTCAACCCTTTTCATGTCGTAATCTATATGCCTGTGAATTATCATCTTATGCCAGTTGTTATGTCCGTTCTTTCACGGCATTTTTGGTTCACTCCCCTTTATCCACGAATCTTGCTTTATTTACGATCTAGGTTGAATCACATTTATACGAATGATGGGAATACGTTTTGGGGAAAGACATGAAATTTACTAAAAACGTAGTTTAACTTGGAAATTGGCATAAATTGGGAACACGTATTATGGCATGTTCATAGAAATACAAATTGGATAAATTTAACATGAATTCTAGGATGTGTAATTTGAATCTAGTATTGACTTGTAAATCTAGCATTTACATGAGTTATGAACTAGAATAATAAGTCTAGTTTGACGTGAACTGTAATTAGAATGTTAAATCAGGATTGGATTAGCTAATTTGGCATAATAAGTATATTGGTATAAATTTGAGATTGGCCATAATTGGGAATAACCGTCAGGTTTAGCAAAATCATGGAGTGACACTTAATTGGTATAGTTTACATACCAAAAGGCATAAATATGATATAGAGGGGAAAATGGGCCATAAGAATAAATGTTGACAGTTTACATTAAAAGGGTAAGTAGGAAATAAGTAAATTAGGAATAATCTACTTATAGAATTTGGCCTAAATGAGGAAATGTAAATTTAGACAAATTAAAGGTTTATTAACGACATCTCTTTTAATGGTACACCATAAAGTTCTAGGGTGACAGAGAGGATAGTGTCTAGGCTTGGGTTTGGAAAATACAAGTTTCCTGCTCTCCCTGGCTATCCCTAACTGATCCGACGGACGGGATGGTTACTTTCAAAACCTGATTTGATATTTAATCAAAACCCTTTGAACTCAGAAAACACGAATATGCCTAACCCGAGGTTAGACTGAGTTGCGATGTAAGTCTGCCCGGAACCAACCGGCACATCCAGTATTCGCAACAATATCTGTCTAATGTGAGTGGTAGCGGCTTTAATTTATTTAGTTGAAGCTAGAACAAGAATGCTAGGGTTAAGTTAACTAAGACACTTAACCAATTCAACATGATAACAAGACTGGTAGGTGGGGTTAGGTTCATACAGTTAAGCTAGAATGGGAGGATTAAGTCCATAGGGACACTTAACCAAACTTATGGTAATAAGACCAGATTTGTAGGGGTTAAGTAACTAAGAAAACACTTAGCCAAATTAACATGTTAACTAGACTAGAAGGTGGGGTTAAGTAAAGTTAATACACTTAGCCAAATTAACATGTTAACTAGACTAGAAGGTGGGGTTAAGTAAAGTTAATACACTTAGCCAAATTAACATGTTAGCTAGACTAGAAGGTGGGGTTAAGTAAAGTTAATACACTTAGCCAAATTAACATGTTAACTAGACTAGAGGTTGGGGTTAAGTAAATATACTTAGCCAATTTGATACGTTATTTGGGCTAGACCGTAAGGTTAAGTAAACTTGAACACTTAACCATCGGATTGTGATAAAGGAATAGGGTTAAGTCTAAAACATGAAGGGATAATACTTAACCATTAATAATAACATGACAGTTAAAACAAACAGGCAAGGAACACTTAACCAATACAGGATGAATGGGTAGGGTTAAGTAATAAGAAATACTTAACCAATATAACTTGGTTTGTGGTAGGGTTAAGTCATCATGAATTACTGATAACACTTAACCAGTTTAACAGGATGAATGAAGAGGGTTAAGTTGGCTTGAATTGACTAATGACACTTAACCAATCCAAATTGACGGGAAAGGGAACTGAGTAGTAAACCTTAGAAAACAACGATTTTGGAAACTGAGTGGTAAATCTTAGTTAATAAAACTAAGTAGTAATTCTTAGTATAACACGGGAAGGAGCGAATGTCCGTCTGAGTAGAAAGAAGGCTCCAACGAATTGGGTTACGAAGCCCGAGGCTTCGAGGGGACGTGAGGGTACTCTTGGTATCCCTCTGTGAGGCTGCAGATGATCCGCCTGGGCCCACAGAGGTTAAGGTTTGCGTAGAAGAACCAGGGGTATGCCTTGGTTGCAATACATGGCAACCTAAAGACTAGGATGGACCGGCGTGATTCGGCGAGCAAACGGTAGCCCTGTGATAGCGACTCGTCGTCTACCATCCATCTTCAGTCAATCAAGATACGTGAAGCGGAAAGGCGGAGAACTCCAAAAGACCATATACTTGCTATCTAGTTATGGGTGAGGATGGCCACAGGTTAGTGGGGCATAGGGGGCCTGCGTACAGTTCTCATTTTTCAAGGTGTGCCTTTCATTAGTTGAGGGAGGGGTCAAGTGGGACCATAGCCACTGGAATAAAAATAGACCTTAGCTTCTGCATCGGCAGACATTTGAAAGCTCCCGACCAAGTTCTGTATTCCTTGACTTGCCCTGACACAGGACTCGGACCGCACATTACAGGACATGTGCATCTAGACAAGCGATAACGGTTCGCGATACAAGCGTGGGGAAGTATAGGAACATATACCACTCTAGGTACTGTGTCCTAGACTTGGGGGCATCGATTGGACTAGGGGGCATAAACCCTGAATCCGAGAAGCATTCAGTAGATAGCGTAAACTCTAGTTGAATCTAGAAAGCACTTGATAGAAAACCATAGATTAGATCTAAGTAATAACTAATAAATGGATGCCTGAAGGCGATGAAAAATACAGAGATTGGGATCACGTTAGCGTTACTAGCTGGGGACATTAGTTAGCTGGTGCAGAGATAATAGAAATCCGTATAACAAGGAAATGGTGAAGCGGCGAAAGTATTAGAGAACATCCAGTTTATTTTATCTTAGCATGTCTTGTGTTGATCTTGTCTAATCTTGCTAACCCTATCATCATGGTGTTATCTTGTATTCTGTTAATTCATGTCGTTCTGTTTTCCATGTTCACATGCTAGAAGTTACTGAACTTACTCAGGCTTTATGTCTGACTCTGTTTTTCTTTCGTCTTCTTTTCTTTCGTTTCCCCCCCCCCCCCAGGTAGACAAGGAGGGAATAGTATAGCTCAGGTTAAGTTGGACTGTCACTCTTTCCCAGCTTGAAGAATTGTCGAAGTTTTGCTTGGACTCTCTTTCCATATGCTATGGCTGGCTCTTGCTAAAAACTGGGGAATATAAATATTGTTTTATGCTTCTTTATTTTGTAATACAGATGATACTCTGATATTGTAAAGAAATCATTGTACAAACTATTTTATCAATAAAGCAAAGTTTTATTTTCCGCTGTTTAATTTCTGTCTGTCTTGTAATTTATCTGCATCTTTTACCCCAAATGCTCCACAGAACTTAGTGCAATCCCTTTGTGAGTGACACTAACAGATGTGGGGTGTTACAATAATTTAATGGGGTTAAGTTAACCTACACTTAAACAATTTTACTCGATGATTTGATGAGGTTAAGACAACCTATACTTAACAATCTGACGCGGTAGCTTGACGAGGTTAAGAAAACCTATACTTAACCAATCTGACTTGATGATTTGATTAGGTTAAGTTAACCTATACTTAACCAATCTGACACGATAATCTAGGGTTAAGTCATGAACTTCTTGATATACTTAACCAACTTGATACATGGTTTGTAGGGCTAAGTCTTGAGCTTGAATACTTAGCCAATTTTGGCATGATTCGTAGGCGGGGTAAGTCATGAACTCGAATGACAACACTTAACCCATTAGACAAAACCCTAGTTCAGGGGACTAAGTGGGAAATCGTAGTTAATAAGGATAACGGGAAGGGAAACTAAGTGATAAACCTTAGTTAAGGGTAACTAAGTAATAATTCTTAGTCAAGAGAATTGGACAAGTTCACAAATAGATGAGTAACCTGATACGGTAGGTCATCGTTTAAACAAACACACGAGGAGGAGCAAATGTTTATCTGACTTAGATAAAGGCTCCAGCGAACTGGGTGACGAAGCGGTAGCTTCGTGGGACGTGAGGGTACTCTTGGTATCCCTCTGTGAGGTTGCAGATGATCCGCCTGGGCTCACAGAGGTTAAGGTCTGCGGTAGAAGAACCAAGGGTATGCCTTGGTTGCTGTGCGAGCAACCTAAAGACTGGGGTGGATTAGCGTGGAGTCGACAATACTTAGTTTAGCCCTGTGATAGCACGTCATCGACTACCTACCATCTTTAGTTAATCGTGTACGTATGCGGAAAGGCAGAGAACTCCCAATAGACCATATACTTGCTATCTAGTTATGGGTGAGGTTGGCCAATAGGAAAGTGGGTCATGGATGGCCGGAGTATAGTTCTCGTGCATGATTTTCTTGGATTTCATTTCAGTAGTTGAGGGAGGGGTCACGTGGGACCATAACCACTGGTAGAAAAAAACAGACTTTGATATCTGCATCGGCAGATAACCTAAAGCTCCCGACCGAGTCCTGTATTTCTTGATTAGCCCTGTCACGGGACTCGGATGGCACATTGAGATACATGTGCATCTAGACATGGAAAAACGATTCACGATACAAACGTGGGAAAAAGGGCATGGTTGACGGGTAGCGTAATCCCTAGCGGTCCTAGGTGGCTTAAACCCAAACCGAGTTACGAAAACGTTTAGTAGGTAGCGTAATCCCTAGTGGTCCTAGGTGGCATAAATCCTAGCCGAACATTCGATAATTCATGGTAAGAAAATACAGCTAGATCAAGGGTGACAGTCCAAACGATTTCAAGGATAATGGAACTACGTTGAAGTAGTATAGAACTACGCGAGGAAGCCTGTAGGATTTATGGCAAAGGACTAAACATATACATGGAAAGAAACATACGAGTTGGGAAAACCTACATTAGGTTGACATGGACCATTTCATGACATTGGGTAAGGGACATTTTGTAGCTAACACATGACATGGGTTGGGATACTAGTACGGAAGGTGCAGGGCAAATATACTTGATAGAACCTTGGGGTGTTATACTCGATAGAACCTTGGGATGTTATACTCGATAGAACCTTGGGATGTTATACTCGATAGAACCTTGGGATGTTATACTTGATTCATAGTGACCATAGTTTATCTTGATACAGTAGCTCATTCTGTTACCTTGGTTTAGCTTGTCTATCTTGTCATCATCCTTATGTTTACTTTTAGTTTATGCATGTCATGTTACCTTTACCTGTTTTTATGCTGGAAGTAGATAGGACTTACCAGTCTTTATGACTGACCCCGTTTTCTTTTGCCTCTTTGTCTTCCGTTTCCCCCCAGGTTCTCAGGGAGGAAATACTATTATTTAGCTCGGACTTCTTCTGCTTCAAGGTCATCATGTATAGCTTGGATTTTTCTTGTCTATGGCTGCTTTACCGTTTTACTTGGGGAATATTTTATGACTGTGGTTTTATGCTTCTTTAACTATTGCAAGACAAGTTTCCAATGTAATGGCTTTTAAAGGCATTTTGATCTAAAAGGCTTTAGACCTTATAATTTTATGAGGTAATGAAATTTGGTTTTTCTTCCGCTGTTTTATATGTTCTGTCTTGTAATATTTCTGTGCATGTTTACCTAGACAACGCCCTACCAAAGCTAGTGCATTCTCTTGTGAGTGACCCTGGCGGAGGTGGGGTGTTACAATAACTAAGGAATACAACATGTGTTATGGTTCCGGCTTTATCATTAAGGGATACTTGGTTCAAGATTCGTTCACCATAGAATCTCAATAGAGTTTTGAATGGTTTACACAAAGTAAAATTTCAAATCCAAAAGATACTTTTATTTATATGTTGTTTCCACGATTGCAAATCTTGATCTTAGAACTACATAGGCTTGATCCCACTTGGGTATGTAGGAAGTCACACTAGTGATTCAGCCGTCCACTTTAATTTATTTTGAAAATTGGGGGAGATTGTTGTAAATTTTCAAAATTAGTTTTGGGATATGGGTTTTATTTTTGAAGAGGGAAGCAAGAATGAAAGAATATAAGGTGTAGGGATTAGTCCCACAATGTAGAATATAGAGGAGTTTGTCTCTGTATAGGTAAAAGCTTGATATATGATATCAAAAGAAAGAAGAGAAGGAGCTACAAGGCAATGGGCCGTGGGCATGAACTTGGCATAGATAATAATATTTAAAATGTCAAAAGATAGGCCTTGGGGATCTTGGGGTCTCGTGATCCATTGGGCCGCGGAAACCAACTAGTCGACAGGTTAAATTTCAACTGGTCGATTGTTTTAGACGCTGGTTGAAAACGGTCGACCGGTGGAAATCAAGCGGTCGACCGATTGACGCCCACATTCGAATCGCAACGCTTTCAGAATGTTGCAGACAAAGAGACATGACTTCAAATGAACGGGCGCGACGCTTTTCCGAATAGCAATAGATGTGACTGTTGCAAATAAACATCACACTTCGCTGTCTATAAATATCCACTCCCAGAATTGTTGCAAAGTACTCAAAATTACATCTTCTTCTTCATCCACTGATCCGCAACACTATTAAAGCGTTTCTAACACTGCCGTTCTTGTAACGCCTTAGAGGAGTTGCAAAATCCAGAAAGTGTTGCAGATTTATTCTCTTCTTCTTCTCTTCGTTCTTGTTCTCTACTTGCATCATCAGAAACCAAATTTAAGAGTGTTCTTGGTCGGATCAAAATCGTACAAATTTCGAATCTGATTATGCTGTTTCAAGGCTTCATTGAATCCTGAAGTAAATATTTCGTTAACTCGTTTGTACCTGGTGGGTTGAACTATTGTCTGAAAGAATTTGCTCCGCAAATCCTTGAAGTCAGAAGTACGACAATAATTCTCCTCCATTAGCATCTCAAACCACGAAATCCACAACACTTTGTGTTCAAAAAAATACCTAAATAACAATAACAATTACAATAACAATAGCAATGACCTATCAACTTCACTGTTATTCTAATACCATGGTAGTGGAAATTAGGCTAGATATTTCTAGATTTCAATGCATAAATGCGTACATAGCAGCGTATTTTTTGTTGACAATGTCATTCTTCATTTGCCTAAATTTATATTACACTTCTTCCCTTCTGTACACTTCCTGTAAACAACAGTACCGCGTATCTGCAAAAGATGCATGTTCTGTCGATAAATTTTCTTCAGCCACAGTTAAAACAGAACATTGGAAAGAATTGTGAACCATACACTTTTTCATTGCGAAAGAATGAATCAACAGCTGTTCTCCCATCTAAAAGAAATTTTACTGGTAACATATGCATCACCAAAGATATCTACCTGACAAGCTATTTACAAAGAAGAATACCTAAAGGCCAACCATAACCATATACAATGAATATCCAAAACCAAATTTCATTTAACACATATGAATAGTGACTACTCTGATGATACTTCCTTGACTTAGTTGCATAGAAATTCTCCATAATATGTTGAAGTTGTATATAATGCACATAAGGACTGCCACACTTCAACAAATGCAACAAATGAAAGAAGAGATCAATCTCACAAAAAATTATTAATGCTTCATCATATGAATACCCAATTTCCTCTTTTGAAAGATGAAGCAGATCTTCAAATAAGTGGTGATTCAAGAATTTTGCATCCAATTCAAATTTCACTTGTTCTTGATTGTCAAGTCCTACATGCACCCATATGTGACCTTTTTGAGTGTCATATTTTGGAAAACTATTTGCTCCGCAGAACGGAAACTTCTTCACTAGCCCATGACTCATTGCCATTCTACAAACTGACGTATTGTTGCCTTTTCAACCTTCTCTTGGGTACTTTTCAAGCTCTGTTTTTTTCAGGTGAATGCACCAATGTGGATTATAATCTCTTGGATGAGGGGCCTATTTAAATGGAAGCACAATTGGAAGTTGACTAAATCAATGAGTTTGCTTTAATGAACTTAAAATAACGAATTATTAGCATTTCATGAATAACACCTGTAAGAGCACTGTGCCAATGCAGAGTGAGGATAATAGTAGTTAATGGACGGATACAATACAAGGGTGTTTCTTGAAATGTAAGGAAGGTGCATATGCATTCATTGATTGATTTCACTTGGCTCTTCGATTATTATTTATTAGAAACTATGGAAAAGTCTATTCTTGTATAGTGAAAAAGGTTCATGTAGCTACATTCATTAACAATAGGACTAGTCGGTGCAAATTGTATGATTTACCACAACAAGGTAGGGTCATTTATATTCCAATATTTGTCATTTGTTGTAATACATATAAGTGAATATGCATTTGTCATATTATTATTAGTCCACATTTTGGGAGTAAGGCTAACATCAGCTCCAAAGCCAATATATAAGGGAGCCAATGTAATAGAATTATGTACACTGAATCAAGAGAAATAAAAAGGACTCTCCCTTATCTCTTATGTTCTTTCTAATGTCTTCTCTTTTATGATATGTTCTATTTTATTTTATAACACGTTATCAGCACGAGATTCTTTTATTGTTATTTGTTGAGATCTTCTAGATTATGTAAGTAATTTTTATTTGAGAATATTTGATCTATGTATCCAATTTTTTTTTGTAGATCTAGATTATGTTCCAGTGGATCTAACTTTTTAGATCTAATTATTTTTCGCTTAGTGGTTTTTAGATATCCACCTATTCATATTTGATCTAGTATTATTGTATACCAAATATATTTTTAGGAAGATCCATTCATTTTCTTTTTATAATATTATATATGGATCTTTTACCCCATACGCTATACATAAATAATCTTCATTTGTTACTTTATCTCTTCAATAACAGAGAAGCCATTGATAATAGGTATGCATATATGTAAACTGCAGGCTGCTTCTTATTTAATCTAATGCTTGATGTACAACTTCAGCTTTGTAATAATAGACTACCTATTCTCATTTTTCTAATGCTTCATCTCGCAAGATGAGATGCTTTAAATATTTAGAATTACATTTCCATATATGGCTTACTTTTATGTGCTTTTTCATCTTTCAATATAAGCAAGCTGCTTGTTAGCCAACATATGTATTACTGTGGCCATTATTTTTGTTATATGGTGTATAGCTCCTTGATGGTTTGTATTGTTTCATTAGTGTAATTAGTTCATTGTAAATGTATAGAGAAAGACTTGCAGATTTGGAATTTTTTTTATGATTCTGTGCCGTAATATATTCAATTTAATTATAGAACATGTATACTGATATGTCAATTTTGTTTAATTAAGCATCTGCAATTTTTCTTTTGTAGTTCACAAAAATGTCGAACATTGAGATCATTTACAATCTCAATGCTTAGAGGATACCATTAAAAATGGTAATACTATGTCCCAGCAGGACAAAGCAAAGGCTTTGTTATTTTTAAGATGCCACATCCGCGATGATCTAAATATTTAATTGAAAAAGATCCTATCCACTTATGGAACTCCCTGAAGGAGCATTATGACCACCAGAAGACGGTCATACTTCCAAACACAAGGCAAAAGTGGTTGAACCTGAAGTTCACATGCAAATGACCTGAAGTTCATATGACCTAAAGTTCATATACAAATCCTTTCAAATGAGGGACCTGAAGTTCATGAGGAACCTGAAGTTCATATTCAATTGAGAAACATGAAATAAAACATAAAAGCATATAATTGCATTTAATATTTGCTTATAACAAATGACCAATAATAGGAAAGGATTTGAAAAATCAATGGAAGGAAAAGTTTTAACAAGAGGAAAAAGCATTATATTCCAACTTTATGCTACAAATAATTTCTTGAAGAAACTTATTGTTGGAAGAGATCATTACATTTATAATCAATACTATTTTCTTGAAGAAAAATAGTAAAATGACTCTCATATGTGAAAAAGGGCACTTTCTAGAAAAGTTGCTTCAAATTGTGAAGTTTTATTATAGTCATATTATATTTCTAGAAGAAATAATTTATTGTTTCTTTGGAAAACCTTTATAAAGAAAATATGCATCCTGAAGATCATATTAAGTTAAGATCTAAATACTGATCTAAATTTTGCACACCGGAAGTGAATGCAAAAGTAATCTTTGTTATAAAATGGAAAACTTACGACCTGCAGTTTCTATGATGGTAATAAGTAGCCAGAAGCTAACTATGTGATTTTTTGTTTCATTTCCTTTCAGCATGTATTAGTTTGAAACTTTTGTTTATTTGCCTTTCTTTTTAGCTTGTGCTTATGGAATTGCAGAAATAATATGTAATGTTGGACATGATAAGTAGTTTATTCCCATGGACATTTATCTGTATTTATAAGTTATTTCAGTTATCAACTAGCTGTATTACTTTTAATTATTAAGGTATGGATCGATAGTGTTTAAGTGATGATATATGTCTGGTTGATTCTGGAACTACTCATACGATATTGAAAAACCCGAAGTTTTTCTTTGAATTATCCGAAAATATTTCATATAAAGTTTCAACTATAGTTGGTTCAGCCAATATAATTGAAGGGTCCAGAAGAGCCCATATAGTGTTACCAAATGGTATACATATATTCGTTCAAAATGCACTATATTCAAGAAATTCTAAAAGAAATCTGCTTGGCATCAAAGATATAAGAATGAATGGATATCATAAATGAAAACAACAAAGAATATCTTTGTGTTATTTCTAAAATTGAAAGCCAGAAGCTTATTTTAGAAAAATTTGGTACAATTTCAACTGGATTATACTTTACCAAAATTGGCATAGTTGAATCTCATTTTATAAACATGAGCTAGAAGCTCACAGATACAAAGAAATTGATTCTTTGGCAAGATCGTTTAGGTCATTCTGGATCAACTATAATCGTTTACATAAATAAAAAATATGTTCCCTGAAGGAATATCATACACTCCAGAAGTAGTGATTTCTTTTCTTGAATCTTATTTTTATTTATTGCATCTAATTTCGTTTCTGCATTTAAAGTTTGATATGTATTTTTGTATATTGATGTGATATTTCAAAAGTTTGTACGGAGGAGATAAGTTCATCCCAGAAGCGGTGATAACAAAATATCTTTAGAGGATATTTGTATATTTGGAAATGATAAAATATCTCTAGAAGAGATCCGTTTATATGAAAATAATAAAATATCTCCAGAAGAGATTTCTACAATTAAAAAGCGATATTAAAACTCAATCAACTTAACAACTTGGAGTTGTTCATATATTTATTTGGACCAGAAGTTCGATATGTTTTCAAACCAGAAGTTTTGAACATTATCATACGATCCTGAAGAATTTGTAATGACATTGATCAATACATTGAAATCAATAGTTTGATCTTTGTAATAATTTATTCTAAAATCACTAACTCAAATGAGAAAGACTATGCAAATTTATAATACGTGGACACACGTATTTATATATTCATATCTATAAATATTTAACTGACAACCTGAAGTTTGTTATAAGCATATTTTATAGATTATGCATAAATATTATTTAGTGATTTAAATTGCAGTCAACATGAATGTTGAATGACCTGAAGTCATATGTGTATTCAAATAACCTATATAATAAGAAAATTCCTCCAATATTGCTAGATCAATGAAAGAGAATAAGTAATTAAAAAAATGATGAATGCATCTTATCGACTAATTAAAGGGTTATCCTCCAACAACGGATATACATATAAAATACTTGCCAGCAACAATGTGATAATGGATCAAAATGAGAATCCCATGATGATTATTATAGTGTGACAATGTTTGTCAACATTGAGGGGGAGGATAAAAGGGATACAATTTCATTTTGAGTATCAGTGTTAAATAATTGACACACGAATAAATTATAAATAATATCCCTTATAGACTTGCTTCAATTTATATTTGAATCCCTGAAGGATCAAAATGCATAAACCACATTTAAAGATTGGTTTAAAAGTCAGTTCGAGACACTTTTGAAGTAAGTAATAAAGATGCCAGATGAAGGAGGTGAGTGTTCTTGAAGAAACACCTAAGGAGTCTCTTGAAGAGATCCATGACATAATTGTCAAATAACCCCAGAAGTGGTTTAGGTACCTAAAATAGATAAATAAAAGAGATCTCAATAAATTATATATAGAACTGACAATATATAATCATCGATGATAAATTATAAAAGTAAAGCGCTTATGTTAAATCATGATTGGCCATCATGAATCCTTCTCTAATTGAGAAATGTGGACCTGTAGTCCACAAAGTAGTGAATAAACCTCGAAGGTATGAATATTTGTTAAATCACACTAAATGATGAAAGAATATTAGTTCCTGAAGAACATAAACTACTTTGTTGGTTATATAGAATATAAAGAACAAAGAAAGTTGATTACAACATTCTTTTAAGTATTGTTATAATGAAAATCATGATATAATTCATGATGGTAGATTATTTCCTACTTTTAAGTATTGTTGTAATGAAACATTCAATATACTTTTGAGTATAGTTGCGATATGTAAAATTCATTGAAGTGTACAGGTTCTTGAAGAACGTAAATAACTTAGTGATTATAAAGAATGCAAAGAACATAGAATATAGATTACGACATGCTTCTAAGTATTGTTGTAATGAAAATCTTGACATAATTCAAGATGAGTTGATTACTTCCTGCTTATAAGTATTGCTATAATGAAACTATTATTGTTCATTACAAATGTATTGCAGTGTGCAAACCTGATTAAAGCACAAAATTGTAAACACTCGAAGTGTATAGCAACAAGCGCAAACAAAAGGTGTTTTAAATAAGAAAACATGTCTGAAGCATGAAAATGCACACAAAAGTCTTTTAAGAAAAGTTCATTAAGAATTTTCTTGTGATGTTGTACTCTTTTTCCTTCACTTTGGTTTTTTCCCATAGGGTTTTCCATTATGAAGGTTTTAATGAGGCAAATGTTAATAAATGATGAATGTCGGATGTATGAAGAGTAAAGATTATTATCTCTTGAGTTTATTTTCTATACAGGATTTGTTTAAGTAATATTATCAGTGAGATATATATTTATGGATCCAGAAGTATCTATAACGAAATTGAGATATCAAAAAGTATGCACTCTTTTTATTTAACTAAGATTTTTCCCACTGGGTTTTTCTTAGTAAAGTTCTAATGAGATATTATATTGATCCCGAAGTATCATTCTACATTTAATGTAGTAAATTATTGAAAATATGTTTTTGTACTCTTTTTCCTTCACTAAGATTTTTCCCATAGGGTTTTTCTTAGTAAGGTTTTAATGAGGCATTACATCGATCCTGAATTATTGAATTCTTAGAAGAAATATCATTTTAATATGACAATATCTATGAAGGGGAGCAATAATTTTTCAAGGGGGATAATTTCAAGCTACTATAAGAGCATTCAAGAATTTGAAGACACATACTAAAGGAGGAGTGTTAAAGTTACCTTTATGATCCACATAAAGCAAAATCACAAACTGGATATGTGTTTACAAACAACAATGCTGCTATTTCATGAAGATTTACAAAACAAACATTGGTAGCAACATCATCCAATCATTTTGAAATTCTAGCACTACATGAAGCAAGTCGAGAATGTGTTTAGTTAAGGACATTAATTGAACATATTCGAAGCACATGTCAACTTCCCTCAACTACAGAAAGATCAACTATTATTTATGAAGACAATGCAGCATGCATAGCTCAGATTCAAGCGGGATATATCAAGGGTGATAGGACAAAACATACTTCTCCTAAATTCTTTTTCACACATGAGCTTCAAAAGGACAATAAGATAGAAGTGAAGCAAATTCAATCTCAGGAAAATCCAGCAGATCTATTCATGAAGGCACTTCCATAATCAACATTGCAGAAGACGGTATATAAAATTGGTATACGCAGCTTGCATCAACAAACTATTTGAATAATGCGTTACGAATCAGGGGGAGCATATATTATGCTGTAATGCACTCTTTTCCTTCACTAATATTTTTCCCACTGGGTTTTTATTAGTAAGGTTTTTAATGAGGCATTATTTTGATCCAGAAGTATCAATCCTCATTGGAACATTGTCAATATGTTTCTTGAAGATGAAATAAAAATTGTACTCTTTTCCTTGTTTATGATTTTTCCCATAGGGTTTTTCATAAAAAGGTTTTTAATGAGGCAATTAATCATATCATCTTTACATACGCATATTCAAGGGGGAGTGTTGTAATACATATAAGTGAATATGCATTTGTCATGTTATTTTTAGTCCCACATTTTGGGAGTAAGGCTAACATCAGCTCCAAAGCCAATATATAAGGGAGCCAATGTAATAGAATTATGTACACCGAATCAAGAGAAATAAAATGGTCTCTCCCTTATCTCTTATGTTCTTTCTAATGTCTTCTCTTTTATGATCCGTTCTATTTTATTTTATAACATCATTTATATTTTATATGTTCATTTTTAGGGGGAAAAAACCTTTTACACTTCCAAATATATAGAAAAAAGAATGCTGTCGTTGAGATATAACTGCTGCGTAATTAACATATGTTTCGAAGCCTTGGCCAGATGAGCCATTTGACTTGAGATCTATCACAATTTAAGAACTGCATAAATAGTTGAAATATATGAAACGACATTCTACCATCGAGTCTAATTGTGGCCTTAATGATACAAGATAATGCATATAAGGTCAACTTGTTAAACCCATGCTACCTAGTATTATGATATGAACATACGTCTCTTTGAACTTGTCAAGAACTTGAGAATGATTAAATGTGTATAATGGAATATAAATGATGTTTCCAAGGTGGGATTCTAGCTCTGACTTTTAGTATACAAGTAGGCCATGAAATGTGCAAATTCATGCCTATCCGTTTTCTTATGTCTTGACCTGTTGTTCATTGCCACTATCTTCTCCGACCACTTTATCAATCAATACTTATGGACTGATGTTTGACTTGGGAAAACACCGGGTACAAGTTGCTCAAAGTCTATTTATAAAGAGCACTATTCATCTATCTTCAAATTACATATTTTCATGTGTCAACTTATGGAAAAATAAACTTGTTTTCAATACTGAAGTTATAATGTCTTTTGTGTTAATTGTTATGTCTATTGGTTTGTTAATATTTGTGTCATTTCATCGTAATACAATCTACATGCTATATATAACCCACGTTAGTCATTACGGAGGACACCTTATTTTCTTTTATCTAATACCATTACTAAAAAATTCAATATAACTTAAAACGAAACTCTTTCTATTGTCAAACTACTTAACAGACTGCCAGATACATCATTTTCAGGTATATTTTTTGTATGTCGATCTACTGCTGATTAACAACGCTATTCATGGCAATTAATCACCGAACAACAGTGGTTTGATGGCTGAGGACTGTAGAATATAATATTGATTGGTAGTTGTCTGCTTTGCAAAACAATTATACGCGGTGGTTGATTGCTGCATGTGAAATATCTTTGTATTAGAAAGTGCATAAAATGTAATGTGCTTATCATTTTTATCTGAAGAGGAAACATGAATGCCCTTTGCGCCAACACACTGTAAATAAATATTGGGTGTAATTAGAAGTAATGCAGATTCCGGAAGTAATATATCAATACAGCAAAAATAAATTCTTCAGCTTTTTCCAAGTGGTATCGGAGTGATTGATAATGAATGGGAACATGGGAGATGAAGATGCCTCGGAGATTGTGAAGAATAGGGGTGTAAACGGGTCGTACTGGACTAGACCGAAGCTCTGTCCTATAAGAATTCGGACGAACACGGATCGTACATCATATAACCTCGAACCGAGCCGGACAACGGACTGTCCTGTCCGGTATAGCCTTGGATAATAGAACAACATTGAACATTTTAGATCGGACCGAACACTAGTGTGTCCAAGCTCTGTCTATAAGAGAATCGGATGGACACGGATCGGACATCTTATAGCTTTGGACCGAGAAGGACAACGGACTGTCGTGTCCAATATACAGGCCTAGTGGAGAATGGGTATGATAAACCCCAAACTGAATAATGAGATTATAAGAGAAACATCTTTTATTAATTGATAACTTGTTGTACAATGATTTGATGCATATATAGGACAAGGCCAATGGTAACATATTGTAAAATAGGAATGATTGGAATTTAGGCAAATATAATACAATATGGACTAAGTATTGGGCTTGGCCCAATATGTTATTCGTGAGATGTAAGATAATATATTGATGGTGTGAACACGCAAGCTTATTATTTCCAATATTCCCCTTTAAGCCCAGCTAGGGTTTCCGTCGTTCTTCATTTCTATCTTCATTTTACTCGATTATTCTTGTTGATGTTGAAATTAACTTGTTTGCTGATGCTTCTAGTCTGTTGGTTGTCCCTAATTTCTTCTCGTGGCTTTGGTATTCTTCGGTTTGTAATTCTTTTCTTAATCTGGTAAAGTTGATAGTCGATAAGGGTTTCGTAAAAATATTTGCTTTCTAGAAGAAGGAAGGTATACAATTTACTTCAAGTTGTCCACTAATAACATGCTCATGAACAAAGTATAAGTCAAGATCCATATGTTTGGTTCGTGAGTGAATTATTGGGTTTGTTGTTAGTAAAACAATGCTTAAATTAGCACACCATATTACTGGTTTTCTGCTAGTGTTAACCTTTAGTTCACTGAATAATGATTCGATCCACATGATTTCTAATGTTGCACTAGCTATGCTTGAACGTGATATTGTTGTTTTCTTTTTAACACACCAAGAAATTGGATTGTCACCTATGTAGATACAGTACCTTATAGTGGATTTTCAGTCATCTAGGTCATTTGACCAATTTGCATCTGCAAATCCGGTAATGTTCAAGTTTTTCCGGCCTTCATATTTAATCCATGATTCATTGTACCTTTTAAATATCTTAGAATTTTTTTGACTGCTTTCCAGCGATCTATTGATGGATGTTGCATATACTGACATACTTTGTTTACACTGAATGCTATATTTGGTCTCGTAATGGTGATAAATTGTAATGCACCTACCACACTTTTGTATTGTTTGTCGTTTGGAATTGCTTCTCCTTGATGCTTTGTCAAATTTAAGTTTCTAACCATTGGTGTGGTTAGTGTATTTGCTTTATTCATCCCTGACTTGTTAAGTATCTGTATGTCTGATATGTACTCCCTTTAACATAGATGCAGTTCTAAAGTTGATTTTCTTTTGACATTTATTCCTAGATCCTTAATGGAGAATTGTGTGACGGCAAGGAATTTCGCTCGGTCCGAACCAGTCGCTAAACCGACCCAGACCGTTCGAAACGCCCTATCGTTTGAGAACAGGACAAAATAGAACGCATACAGAAGAACATTTCATTGTATATTACCACAATGCATCAGAATACAAGAATATACAGAGTATAAATGAATATTACACAGAAATATCAGAGATTTAAATTACATTTAAATACATAGCAGCGGAAAATAATACAATAGACAACTAGAAGTAGATATACGGATACAAAGCTTTCCGGATATCGTTCCAGCTGTAAACCAGGATCCTGTGAATATAAATCTGCAAAACCAAAACTACTAGCTGCCCGTGTCAAAATAAGGGCACCCAGAGTTTAGGTTAAAACAATAAACTCCAGGTCAGTCATGTGACTGGTGTGAGAACTAAAACCGTTATTAATCTTTATTTTAAATCATTAGGTAAATCAAGGGACCACGCCGTATAACACGGAACGGGTTTCCTCCCAAGAATACCAGTGCATAAAACAAACAGCGCAATGCTAAATAAAGAGAAATGAAGCTGTTATAAGACCCAGGTCCCATCACACAATGCAACGCAGTCGAGGATAGGGTTTTCCCTTATAACAGCCAAAGAATGCTTGATACGTTTAAAACAAATCATTTGATACTATAATAAGTGCATAGTGTATAAACAACTTCAAATCATAAGTATCAATCATAGGCGGCATAAGCGCCCCATCCCACTATGTCGCCATATATAGGATTACAACTAAAACCGCAAATGTCACGTATTTGGAAATTGGATTTCCATCTATGAACCGAGGCAAAAGATAGTCCTCAACCGATTCGAGACTGCCTAGCCCGAGTCTCAGGATCAGAGCTCGAGTGACCCTTGGATCGTCAGGGCCGGTCCACCGATGTGGATTAAAATGCCTGAACACTGCGTTTCGCCGCCCTTTGGGGCGTAAGCGAGCCAACGAATGACTCCATCGGACCCGGATCGTCCGATCTAACCGAGGCGCCTCGCAACAGCAACAACCACATAAGTCAAACTCGTCAGGGCGTGTAAAACCACTGACGCCACTTCTAGCTAGGAGGAAACGCAGGCCCTCCCTGAGGTCCGTCTCCCGTTTTTGGTTCATACCTGGTGTGAAACACGCGAGGTAAACGTTACACAAAGCTACGCCACAAAGGCCGTGCTTTGATCATCAACCACAAGACTTTGCTTTTCAACAGAAGCCTTGATCATTTGCATCTTAGCATGCCACACAGGCAAACCATCCTATGCAACCGATATCAGTCACACAGAATGAAATCCGATGTCAGACACACAGTCCATTTACAAGTCCGTTCTGGGTCTGAACGAAACCGGAGGCACCTAGTACCCCGCATATCCATCGATCTCCAAGTACGTCTGGACGATCACTAACTGTTTCCATCTTCTTGGGTGTACAGCCCAATCAAGATCATCAGTTATCACCCAAACGACGTGAAGACCTCCGGTCTTCGACCATCGTCTTCATCTTCGACTTACCGTCGTATCAGTTATTCAGAATGGGATAAACCCGGTCTTCCCGAATAACTCGCGTATATTTTAAATAAGTGTTACACAAACACAACATACGCCTCATTCCAATTCATCAGTCACTAACCGTAAATTAATCAAGAGAATAATTCCCCAAATATTAACCCCGAAGGCCGAAACCAACATCAGATCAATATCCAGAAAACCATTCTGCTTAGCTAACCGACAGTTAGTTTCTGAATTTCACATTCATAGGGAAAGATTCCCATTAATTTTATCAAAGATAAATTTTTGAATTTATTCTTTAATCTATTTTTGAATATCAATTCAAACTAGTCGGGATTAGCGAACCTTACCGAAGTAATCATTTGTTTTAATTTCCCAATCCCAACCTATTCATCCCATGAAGTAAAAACTGGTAATACTTCACATCTAACACCACAGTGTTATCGGTAAATTCAATTACCATTTCACGTTCAAATCTAATTAAAGATTTAACTATCGCCTGGAGCAAAACTGGTGATACTCCATTTTCGATCTTTTCAATCTAATTAAAGATTCATTAAAACTCCACTTAGTTTTAATCGTTAACTGGGTTAAAGAATCAGTGTCATTTAAAACACAGTTCACGATAAACCCAAAATCACATTTCCTTAATTATCGGGTTAAAGAACGAGTGTTGTTTAAAACACTGTTCGCGATAAACCCAAAAATCAATATCAATTCAATTCCAATTAAATATTATTTAATTGGTACACTTCATTAAATCTAAATAAAAAGATTTAATCTTTTCTCAACTGGGTTCAAGAACAGTGTTAGTGAAGACACCATTCACGACAAACCCAAATCACATTCGATATTCAATACAAGGCTCTGAATAGAAAATATATCGGCTTATATTCAATATCGAATTCTACGACTAACAAATGTCGTATTGGAAATAACGATACAAATATATATCTTTCAAATTTCCATAACAACACCTGTAATATCACGAATTCCAACATCGAAATATTCCGAAGACAATTTCGATTCAAATCCACTCCAATGCAATCATTGGAAATTTTGGTTATTTTCAAAACCATTTCAAATTCAATTTATTTATTTAAAAATAAATAGAATTATAATTCTAGTTCAAAACTAGTTCATTTCGATAAAAATCTATTTTTATCTTTTCAAATATGGAGTTTTTCATCCCGAATCTTCACAAATCATTTCTTATGATTTTACACAAATTATTACTATTTTTAATAATTTTATCAAGGCCCGTACAGTCGATTTCCATCAATGGCCATCGAACTGCACTTACAGCGACCTTTTTCGAATTTGATTTGGACATAATTCCAAATCCAACCGTTAGATTTCAAATTTCTAATATTCATTAGAAAGCTCTTTTCGATACGAACCCAACGGTTCCGGTTTTAGGAGAATCCGACGGTCGGATCTCCCGCAATGTCCGTTTGAAATAAATGGTCGAAATTCACGAACTGCCGCGGCGCGGCGCGTTCTATTCAGGCCATTATATTATATATATAATATATATAATATATACTTCGTCGATTTTTATTTAAAACGAATTATATAAATAGTTTTAAATTCGTTTCAAAAGCAATTTCAACTTCCATTTCAATTCAAATCAAAATTGAATTCATCTTTATAAATTCGTTTTAAAATTCATTTCTATTCAATTCGAATTTCAATTCAATTTGAATTTATTTCACTTCGCTTTCAATTCAAATTTGAATTCGTTTTCAATTCAATTCATTTCGAAATCGTTTTCAATTCAATTCATTTCGAATTCGTTTTCAATTCAATTCATTTCGAAATCGTTTTCAATTCATTTCATTTCGAAATCGTTTTCAATTCAATTCATTTCGAAAACGTTTTCAATTCATTTTGAATTCAATAAAATCGATATAAATATCGTTCACGTCAAAATGGCGTCAATCTAATCAACACGGCTTCATAAATTTCTATTTTCAAAATAGTTGTTATTATCAAAATATTTCGTTCAACACATGACCAATCTCAATGAATGAGTACTGTCAACACATGAACTTTTATTTTATAATATTATTTATTTTTCAAATTGGAATGAGGCCCAATCAATTACCATATAAAGTTAATTATATGGATTTTCATACAACACATGTATATCATAGCATTGAAAAATAATCAATCATCAACCAAAGTGCACTACACTGTATAAGCATCAAATATAGATATTCAACGCTTATAACAGCCTGTCAATCGATCGATCGACATTTTTAATCAATCAGGATGAGTGAACTTCAAATTTCATCCCAACACCCGTGTGGGGTTTCAAACAATCAAACACCTATTTTATTTGTGCTGTTGGGCGATGTGCAAAATTTATCGACCCAATCAATGTCCTTCAAATAGGTGTACATAAACAAACCGTCCGGCTTGTAAATGAATATTTATTTATTCACATTCACGTTAAAAATTATATTTTTAACGATAAAACATTTTATTTTAACATATGAATTTCTATTCAGTTCATCCTTTAAATAAAATGGTATTTTTATTTTTCTAACATATTTTAGAAAATTTCGGCGGCATAACGGCACGATACTAGAAACGGGACGAGGCCTAGCCTTATCCCCGGTCTAGTGAAGGCCCACGCCATTCACTCATCAATCAAATCAATTTCATTTTGCAAACCACAAAATTTGGAGTAAGGGTCTAACCTAGCCTTACTCCTTCGCCTTATAACGGCGCACGTCTAATCCTAACCAATTTATCGATTCGATTTTTCACACCACAAATCACATTCAAACCAATATCGCAATCAATCACCAAACAATCAAACAAACAAGTCCATGGTCTGTGGACGATTGTGTCGGGTGCTACTAAGCACCGTCTGCATCCTAGTATATATATATATAACTAGAAAAAGAAAGTGAAAGGTGAGAAATTCTCACATATAGCTATCCTAGCTCCACGGCACTTCATTGATAGAAATTTTCTTCGTTATCGCCTCTTCGTCATCTTCATTGCCCGTAGTCACTATATATATAAAAATCGAATTTTTACTTCAAAGTTCAATATATAAAAATCGAATTTTTATTTCAAAGTTCAATATATAAAAATCGAATTTTTATTTCAAAGTTCAATATATAAAAATCGAATTTTTATTTCAAAGTTCAATATATAAAAATCGAATTTTTATTTCAAAGTTCAATATATAAAAATCGAATTTTTATTTCAAAGTTCAATATATAAAAATCGATTTTTTATTTCAAAGTTCAATATATAAAAATCGAATTTTTATTATTCTACATCAATGAAAATCCTATTTTTATCGAAGTAAAAATCATATTTTTATTTCACTACTCATATAAAAACTATATTTTTATCACTTTAAAAAAAATAAAGATCGTATCTTTTACCAAATAAAAATCCTATCTTTTCACCTTTTAAAGTTTAAATCTTTTCTCCTTTTAAAATCTAAATCTTTAATCAGTTTTTAAATGCTAATTAAAATTCAGTTTTTAAATGCTAATAAAAATTCAGTTTAAAATAAATAAATAAATAAAATCAGAAAAAGTAAATGATAATAAAAACAGTTTAAGGTAAAATAATAAAAAAAAACAATTGAAGTAAATAAATAAAAAATCAGAAAGAGTAAATAATAAAAAAAAAAAACAGCAGGGACTTACAGGGGGGGCTTCTCCGTTCGTCAGTGAGGGGGGGGGGCTCGTGGCGGCACGGTGGAGGCGGTGGATTGCGAGGGGGGGTGCGGCTGTGGCAGCGGTGGATTGCGAGGGGGGGTGGAGGGAAGAGGAGGTCGTGGTGACACTTGGGGAGGGCGTCGATCGCCAGCGAAGAAGGGGGGGGGGAAGCGCGCCTCGCGCGGCGGCCTGCGAGGTCGGCGAACGCCTCTGGCGATCGCGAGGATCGATCCTCTTTTTTTTTTTTTTTTTTTTTTTTGAAATGATTTTAATCGGGGGGGGCCTGGTTATAGGGAGAGATAAAAAAAAAATATTAATTTAATTATTTAATTATTATTAAAAGTTGACTTTTGCATACGACCTCGAAACGAGGCCCACCGACTGTCGCCCATAGCGTTTCACCCCCATTCCGAACACAATGGGATATGTGTCGCAAGCTGATATGATCGTTTGAATCAGTTTTCGTTGAATTTACATTTAAATCATTATATTGAATTTTAAACGTACATTTCAAATTACCGGGGTCGCATACGAACTTTAAAAATTCCAGAAAAATATTTTCTAGCTTCGTATTGACGATACGGTCCTAACAAAACTAGTTTCGTCAAATTCTGAGACCGTTGGAAAAATGGCCATTTTCCAGTCGATTAAAATCAACTGAAACTGGTCAAACGCGTTTTCCTTTGCCACGCTCACATATTGATTCGAAAAATTATGAAATTTGGAATCTAGCAATAACTTTACATCACGGACCCAACAAAACTGGTTTCGTCGAAATCCGAGGTCGTTTGCAAAACGGCTATTTAAGGGCTATATATTATATAAAATATATATAAATTCCACAGCGACTATTTCTAAATTTAAACTGGACATATCTTATCATTTCTAAGATGAAATCACAGTTTGTTAACTTCGTTACAAAGATATAGTTATACAGATTCAAATATTTCTTGTTTCGTTCAATTCTGACTTATATTGAATTTTGTATATTCATTTGAAATTAGAAATCGAATTTTCCAACTACCGCGCCATTTTCTATTCCTTTTATAATTATATATAATTATTATATATTCTAACGACGACGTATATAATATATACGTTCGAATTCTATTCAAAATAAATTTCTCGTCGATATTATTTAAAATAATTCATTTTAAATATTCAAAATCCGCTAAAATTGCCAAAATAAAATTTTCAAACTGGCTCGCATTTTACGGGTTGTTACAATCTCCCCCACTTAAAACTTTTCGTCCCCGAAAAGGAACAAAGTCGAAAGTGGTTTGATTATTCAGCTCTACATTCGATTTGGCTTCCATTCTCCAACTTTTCAGTTTCTGAGAATTTTCAAAATTTCAAAAATTTGGCTAACACCCTAAATTTTCGAAAAATTTCGCCATAACCTCCCCTGCAATGGGAGCATCGGGAAATTGCAAATAGCGTTCCCGGTCCTTCAGATCTCAAAAAGAAAAAGAAAAAGCCAAGCGGCTAGCCAATAGGCTCACAAAATCATCATCACCCAAACAAAACAGGAAATTATGTAGTAAACATGTACCTATTTGTCGGGCAAACAAATTTTATTCTCTGCTCTAGCCTCCTTGCTATGACCTGTTCAAGGATATTTATGTATATGCAAGCAAATGCTACTAATTTTCAGTATAATTCAATATGTGATTCAATTAGGCTAAATGGCTAAAAATTAGCAAACAAACAAACAACACAAACATCAATCAATTAGTGAATTAGAGTTTCAAATTCATAATTTTGATACATATACAAAAATCATGTTTTTGATGCCAATTCACAACAGTGTATTCTAGCTATATATAAGTTTTGGTTCTCACACCAGCCTAATGGAAATATATAGAAAATCACACCTTCGAAACACGAACATAAATACTGATGATGTCATGACAATCATCAGTACCATCTCCGGGCGACTAGAATGTGATTCTATATCTATCCAGTATATTAAAACTTCGAATATACGTTCATGACGCGTATATACAAGACCTTTATATATTGGATTGTCCATATTCAAAATAAATAAATAATCAAATACGTTTTAAAATGGTTCAAATTTCAAAACAAAATTGTTTTCATTTGAAAAATATACTCTTCACACCCGTTCTAGGATACTACTGATCCTATCTCTAACGAGTCATTCCCGTTGGATATTACTAATCCAGTTTCTGATGAATTCTTTCGTATGGTTCTAATGTGTCATGTTCTCGAGCTCTGTAAACCAAAGCTCTGATACCAACTGTGACGGCAAGGAATTTCGCTCGGTCCGAACCAGTCGCTAAACCGACCCAGACCGTTCGAAACGCCCTATCGTTTGAGAACAGGACAAAACAGAACGCATACAGAAGAACATTTCATTGTATATTACCACAATGCATCAGAATACAAGAATATACAGAGTATAAATGAATATTACACAGAAATATCAGAGATTTAAATTACATTTAAATACATAGCAGCGGAAAATAATACAATAGACAACTAGAAGTAGATATACGGATACAAAGCTTTCCGGATATCGTTCCAGCTGTAAACCAGGATCCTATGAATATAAATCTGCAAAACCAAAACTACTAGCTGCCCGTGTCAAAATAAGGGCACCCAGAGTTTAGGTTAAAACAATAAACTCCAGGTCAGTCATGTGACTGGTGTGAGAACTAAAACCGTTATTAATCTTTATTTTAAATCATTAGGTAAATCAAGGGACCACGCCGTATAACACGGAACGGGTTTCCTCCCAAGAATACCAGTGCATAAAACAAACAGCGCAATGCTAAATAAAGAGAAATGAAGCTGTTATAAGACCCAGGTCCCATCACACAATGCAACGCAGTCGAGGATAGGGTTTTCCCTTATAACAGCCAAAGAATGCTTGATACGTTTAAAACAAATCATTTGATACTATAATAAGTGCATAGTGTATAAACAACTTCAAATCATAAGTATCAATCATAGGCGGCATAAGCGCCCCATCCCACTATGTCGCCATATATAGGATTACAACTAAAACCGCAAATGTCACGTATTTGGAAATTGGATTTCCATCTATGAACCGAGGCAAAAGATAGTCCTCAACCGATTCGAGACTGCCTAGCCCGAGTCTCAGGATCAGAGCTCGAGTGACCCTTGGATCGTCAGGGCCGGTCCACCGATGTGGATTAAAATGCCTGAACACTGCGTTTCGCCGCCCTTTGGGGCGTAAGCGAGCCAACGAATGACTCCATCGGACCCGGATCGTCCGATCTAACCGAGGCGCCTCGCAACAGCAACAACCACATAAGTCAAACTCGTCAGGGCGTGTAAAACCACTGACGCCACTTCTAGCTAGGAGGAAACGCAGGCCCTCCCTGAGGTCCGTCTCCCGTTTTTGGTTCATACCTGGTGTGAAACACGCGAGGTAAACGTTACACAAAGCTACGCCACAAAGGCCGTGCTTTGATCATCAACCACAAGACTTTGCTTTTCAACAGAAGCCTTGATCATTTGCATCTTAGCATGCCACACAGGCAAACCATCCTATGCAACCGATATCAGTCACACAGAATGAAATCCGATGTCAGACACACAGTCCATTTACAAGTCCGTTCTGGGTCTGAACGAAACCGGAGGCACCTAGTACCCCGCATATCCATCGATCTCCAAGTACGTCTGGACGATCACTAACTGTTTCCATCTTCTTGGGTGTACAGCCCAATCAAGATCATCAGTTATCACCCAAACGACGTGAAGACCTCCGGTCTTCGACCATCGTCTTCATCTTCGACTTACCGTCGTATCAGTTATTCAGAATGGGATAAACCCGGTCTTCCCGAATAACTCGCGTATATTTTAAATAAGTGTTACACAAACACAACATACGCCTCATTCCAATTCATCAGTCACTAACCGTAAATTAATCAAGAGAATAATTCCCCAAATATTAACCCCGAAGGCCGAAACCAACATCAGATCAATATCCAGAAAACCATTCTGCTTAGCTAACCGACAGTTAGTTTCTGAATTTCACATTCATAGGGAAAGATTCCCATTAATTTTATCAAAGATAAATTTTTGAATTTATTCTTTAATCTATTTTTGAATATCAATTCAAACTAGTCGGGATTAGCGAACCTTACCGAAGTAATCATTTGTTTTAATTTCCCAATCCCAACCTATTCATCCCATGAAGTAAAAACTGGTAATACTTCACATCTAACACCACAGTGTTATCGGTAAATTCAATTACCATTTCACGTTCAAATCTAATTAAAGATTTAACTATCGCCTGGAGCAAAACTGGTGATACTCCATTTTCGATCTTTTCAATCTAATTAAAGATTCATTAAAACTCCACTTAGTTTTAATCGTTAACCGGGTTAAAGAATCAGTGTCATTTAAAACACAGTTCACGATAAACCCAAAATCACATTTCCTTAATTATCGGGTTAAAGAACGAGTGTTGTTTAAAACACTGTTCGCGATAAACCCAAAAATCAATATCAATTCAATTCCAATTAAATATTATTTAATTGGTACACTTCATTAAATCTAAATAAAAAGATTTAATCTTTTCTCAACTGGGTTCAAGAACAGTGTTAGTGAAGACACCATTCACGACAAACCCAAATCACATTCGATATTCAATACAAGGCTCTGAATAGAAAATATATCGGCTTATATTCAATATCGAATTCTACGACTAACAAATGTCGTATTGGAAATAACGATACAAATATATATCTTTCAAATTTCCATAACAACACCTGTAATATCACGAATTCCAACATCGAAATATTCCGAAGACAATTTCGATTCAAATCCACTCCAATGCAATCATTGGAAATTTTGGTTATTTTCAAAACCATTTCAAATTCAATTTATTTATTTAAAAATAAATAGAATTATAATTCTAGTTCAAAACTAGTTCATTTCGATAAAAATCTATTTTTATCTTTTCAAATATGGAGTTTTTCATCCCGAATCTTCACAAATCATTTCTTATGATTTTACACAAATTATTACTATTTTTAATAATTTTATCAAGGCCCGTACAGTCGATTTCCATCAATGGCCATCGAACTGCACTTACAGCGACCTTTTTCGAATTTGATTTGGACATAATTCCAAATCCAACCGTTAGATTTCAAATTTCTAATATTCATTAGAAAGCTCTTTTCGATACAAACCCAACGGTTCCGGTTTTAGGAGAATCCGACGGTCGGATCTCCCGCAATGTCCGTTTGAAATAAATGGTCGAAATTCACGAACTGCCGCGGCGCGGCGCGTTCTATTCAGGCCATTATATTATATATATAATATATATAATATATACTTCGTCGATTTTTATTTAAAACGAATTATATAAATAGTTTTAAATTCGTTTCAAAAGCAATTTCAACTTCCATTTCAATTCAAATCAAAATTGAATTCATCTTTATAAATTCGTTTTAAAATTCATTTCTATTCAATTCGAATTTCAATTCAATTTGAATTTATTTCACTTCGCTTTCAATTCAAATTTGAATTCGTTTTCAATTCAATTCATTTCGAAATCGTTTTCAATTCAATTCATTTCGAATTCGTTTTCAATTCAATTCATTTCGAATTCGTTTTCAATTCAATTCATTTCGAAATCGTTTTCAATTCATTTCATTTCGAAATCGTTTTCAATTCAATTCATTTCGAAAACGTTTTCAATTCATTTTGAATTCAATAAAATCGATATAAATATCGTTCACGTCAAAATGGCGTCAATCTAATCAACACGGCTTCATAAATTTCTATTTTCAAAATAGTTGTTATTATCAAAATATTTCGTTCAACACATGACCAATCTCAATGAATGAGTACTGTCAACACATGAACTTTTATTTTATAATATTATTTATTTTTCAAATTGGAATGAGGCCCAATCAATTACCATATAAAGTTAATTATATGGATTTTCATACAACACATGTATATCATAGCATTGAAAAATAATCAATCATCAACCAAAGTGCACTACACTGTATAAGCATCAAATATAGATATTCAACGCTTATAACAGCCTGTCAATCGATCGATCGACATTTTTAATCAATCAGGATGAGTGAACTTCAAATTTCATCCCAACACCCGTGTGGGGTTTCAAACAATCAAACACCTATTTTATTTGTGCTGTTGGGCGATGTGCAAAATTTATCGACCCAATCAATGTCCTTCAAATAGGTGTACATAAACAAACCGTCCGGCTTGTAAATGAATATTTATTTATTCACATTCACGTTAAAAATTATATTTTTAACGATAAAACATTTTATTTTAACATATGAATTTCTATTCAGTTCATTCTTTAAATAAAATGGTATTTTTATTTTTCTAACATATTTTAGAAAATTTCGGCGGCATAACGGCACGATACTAGAAACGGGACGAGGCCTAGCCTTATCCCCGGTCTAGTGAAGGCCCACGCCATTCACTCATCAATCAAATCAATTTCATTTTGCAAACCACAAAATTTGGAGTAAGGGTCTAACCTAGCCTTACTCCTTCGCCTTATAACGGCGCACGTCTAATCCTAACCAATTTATCGATTCGATTTTTCACACCACAAATCACATTCAAACCAATATCGCAATCAATCACCAAACAATCAAACAAACAAGTCCATGGTCTGTGGACGATTGTGTCGGGTGCTACTAAGCACCGTCTGCATCCTAGTATATATATATATATAACTAGAAAAAGAAAGTGAAAGGTGAGAAATTCTCACATATAGCTATCCTAGCTCCACGGCACTTCATTGATAGAAATTTTCTTCGTTATCGCCTCTTCGTCATCTTCATTGCCCGTAGTCACTATATATATAAAAATCGAATTTTTATTTCAAAGTTCAATATATAAAAATCGAATTTTTATTTCAAAGTTCAATATATAAAAACCGAATTTTTATTTCAAAGTTCAATATATAAAAATCGAATTTTTATTTCAAAGTTCAATATATAAAAATCGAATTTTTATTTCAAAGTTCAATATATAAAAATCGATTTTTTATTTCAAAGTTCAATATATAAAAATCGAATTTTTATTATTCTACATCAATGAAAATCCTATTTTTATCGAAGTAAAAATCATATTTTTATTTCACTACTCATATAAAAACTATATTTTTATCACTTTAAAAAAAATAAAGATCGTATCTTTTACCAAATAAAAATCCTATCTTTTCACCTTTTAAAGTTTAAATCTTTTCTCCTTTTAAAATCTAAATCTTTAATCAGTTTTTAAATGCTAATTAAAATTCAGTTTTTAAATGCTAATAAAAAATCAGTTTAAAAAAAATAAATAAATAAATAAAATCAGAAAAAGTAAATGATAAAAAAAACAGTTTAAGGTAAAATAATAATAAAAAACAATTGAAGTAAATAAAAAAAAAATCAGAAAGAGTAAATAATAAAAAAAAAACAGCAGGGACTTACAGGGGGGGCTTCTCCGTTCGTCAGTGAGGGGGGGGGGCTCGTGGCGGCACGGTGGAGGCGGTGGATTGCGAGGGGGGGTGCGGCTGTGGCAGCGGTGGATTGCGAGGGGGGGTGGAGGGAAGAGGAGGTCGTGGTGACACTTGGGGAGGGCGTCGATCGCCAGCGAAGAAGGGGGGGAAGCGCGCCTCGCGCGGCGGCCTGCGAGGTCGGTGAACGCCTCTGGCGATCGCGAGGATCGATCCTCTTTTTTTTTTTTTTTTTTTTGAAATGATTTTAATCGGGGGGGGGGGCGGGGGCCTGGTTATAGGGAGAGATAAAAAAAAATATTAATTTAATTATTTAATTATTATTAAAAGTTGACTTTTGCATACGACCTCGAAACGAGGCCCACCGACTGTCGCCCATAGCGTTTCACCCCCATTCCGAACACAATGGGATATGTGTCGCAAGCTGATATGATCGTTTGAATCAGTTTTCGTTGAATTTACATTTAAATCATTATATTGAATTTTAAACGTACATTTCAAATTACCGGGGTCGCATACGAACTTTAAAAATTCCAGAAAAATATTTTCTAGCTTCGTATTGACGATACGGTCCTAACAAAACTAGTTTCGTCAAATTCTGAGACCGTTGGAAAAATGGCCATTTTCCAGTCGATTAAAATCAACTGAAACTGGTCAAACGCGTTTTCCTTTGCCACGCTCACATATTGATTCGAAAAATTATGAAATTTGGAATCTAGCAATAACTTTACATCACGGACCCAACAAAACTGGTTTCGTCGAAATCCGAGGTCGTTTGCAAAACGGCTATTTAAGGGCTATATATTATATAAAATATATATAAATTCCACAGCGACTATTTCTAAATTTAAACTGGACATATCTTATCATTTCTAAGATGAAATCACAGTTTGTTAACTTCGTTACAAAGATATAGTTATACAGATTCAAATATTTCTTGTTTCGTTCAATTCTGACTTATATTGAATTCTGTATATTCATTTGAAATTAGAAATCGAATTTTCCAACTACCGCGCCATTTTCTATTCCTTTTATAATTATATATAATTATTATATATTCTAACGACAACGTATATAATATATACGTTCGAATTCTATTCAAAATAAATTTCTCGTCGATATTATTTAAAATAATTCATTTTAAATATTCAAAATCCGCTAAAATTGCCAAAATAAAATTTTCAAACTGGCTCGCATTTTACGGGTTGTTACAATTTGACTGTCCAGTTGCATAATCAGTTTGTTTATCTCTTCTTCACAATGACCTTGTGACATCAGGGAATTTCGATCGATCCGAATCAGTCGCTAAACCGATCTAGACCGTTCGAAACGCCTGATTGTTTTGAGAACACGACAAAACAGAACGCAGGCAGAAGAACATTTCATTGTATATTACAACAATTCCACCAGAATACAAGAATATACAGAGTATAAATGAATATTACACAGAAATATCAGAGATTTAAATACATTACATAGAAGCGGAAAATAATACAATACACAACTAGAAGAGATATACGGATACAAAGCTTTCCGGATATCGTTCTAGCTGTAAAAAAGGATCATGTGAATATAAATCTGCAAAACCAAAACTACTAGCTGCCCGTGTCAAAATAAGGGCACCCAGAGTTTAGGTTAAAACAATAAACTGCAGGTCAGTCATGTGACTGGTGTGAGAACTAAAACAGTTATTAATCTTTATTTTAAAGTTAGGTAAATCAAGGGACCACGCCGCTAACACGGAACGGGTTTCCTTCCAAGAACACCAGTGCATAAAACAAATAGCTCAATGCTAAATAAGGAATAATGAAGCTATTATAAGACCCAGTTCCCATCACACAATGCAACGCAAGCCGGAGGATAGGGTATTTACCTTATAATAGCCAAGAATGCTTGATACGTTGAAAAACAATCATTTGATACTATCATAAGTGCATAGTATATAAAACAACTTCAAATCATAAGTATCAATCATAGGCGGCATAAGCGCCCCATCCCACTATGTCGCCATACTAGGCTCTACAAATAAAACCGCAGGATCACGTATTTGGAAATTGGATTTCCGTCTATGAACCGAGGCAAAAGATAGTCCTCAACCGATTCGAGACTCTCTAGCCCTAGCCTCAGAATCAGAGCTCGAGTGACCCTTGGAGCGACAGGGCCAGTCCACCGATGTGGGTTAAACTTAAATCCTGAACACTGCGTTTCCCCGCCCTTTGGGGCGTAAGTCTGGTCCGTCTGCCGACCAGAATGCATCGGCCGAAACCGATATAACCGATGCGCCTCGCGACAGCAACAACCACACAGGTGAAAAGTATATAAATGTCAGGGCTGGTAGGTCACTGACACCACGCTAGCTAGAAAGAAATGCATGCCCTCCCTGAGGTCCTTCTCCCGTTTTTGGTTCACAACCGGGGTGTGAGGCTCGCGAATTCACGTTACACAAAGCTATGCCACACAGGCGGTGCTTTGATCATCAACCACAAGACTTTGCTTTTCAACAGAAGCCTTGATCATTTTCCACTTAGGCATGCCACACAGGCAATTCACTCTATGCGTTTGATATCCATCAGTATATAACCCCTGAGCTCGTACGTCTCAGAGAAGGGCGTTAAGCAAGAGAATAAATTCTCCGCCGCCAAACAGATATATATTTAATAGAAATCAATCACACGGACTAAAATCCAATGTCAAACACACAGTCCATTTACAAGTTCGTTCTGGGTCTGAACGAAACCGGAGGCACCTAGTACCCCGCATATCCATCGATCTCCAAGTACGTCTGGACGATGACCAACTGTTTCCATCTTCTTGGGTGTACAGCCCAATCAAGATCATCAGTAATTACCCAAACGACGTGAAGACCTCCGGTCTTCAACCACCGTCTTCATCTTCAACACGACGTCGAATTAGTTATTCAGAATGGGATAAACCCGGTCTTTCCGAATAACTCGCGTATATAATAAACAAGTGTTACACAAACACAACATACGCCTCATTCCAATTTATCAGTCACTAACCGTAAATTAACAAGAGAATAATTCTCCAAATATTAACCCCGAAGGCCGAAACCAACATCAGATCAATATCCAGAAAACCATTCTGCTTAGCTAACCGACAGTTAGTTTCTAAATTTCACATTCATAGGGAAAGGTTCCCATTAATTTTATCAAAGATAAATCATTAAAGTTTATTCTTTAATCTACTTTTGAATATCAATTCAAACTAGTCGGGATTAGCGAACCTTACCGAAGTAATCATTGGTTTTAATTTCCCAATCCCAACCTATTCATCCCATGAAGTAAAACGGGTCTTACTTCATATCTAACACCATGGTGTTATCGGTAAATTCAACTACCATTTCACGTTTAAATCTAATTAAAGATTTAACTATCGCCTGGAGCAAAAATGGTGATACTCCATTCTCGATCATTTCAATCTAATTAAAGATTCATTAAAACTCCACTTAGTTTTAATCTGTGACTGGGTTAAAGAATCAGTGTCATTTAAAACACGGTTCACGATGAACCCAAAATCACATCGCATTTCAATCGGTCCCTAACTGTAAATTAGCAAGTGAGCAATTCCCTAAGTATTAACCCCGAAGGCCGAAACCAACATCAGATCAATACCTCTGAAACCATTCAACTTAACTAACCTACAGTTAGTTTCTGATTTTCTTGACTCCTTGGGGTCTAAGAACGGTATTATTGAAGATACCGTTCACAACAACCCAAAATCACGTTCCATTAATTATCGGGTTAAAGAACAAGTGTTATTTAAAACACTGTTCACGATAAACCCAAAAATCAATATCAATTCAATTCCAATTAAATATCATTTAATTGGTACACTTCATTAAATCTAAATAAAAAGATTTAATCTTTTTCTCAACTGGGTTTAAGAACAGTGTTAATACAGACACCATTCACGACAAACCCAAATCACATTTGATATTAAATACAAGGCTCTGAATAGAAAATATATCGGCTTATATTCAATATCAAATTCTACGACTAATAGATATCGTATTGGAAATAACGATATTAATATATCTTTCAAATTTGCATAACAATATCTGTATAATCACGAAATTCAACATCGAAATATTCCAAAGACAATTTCGATTCAAATCCATTTCAATTCAATTATTGGAAATTTTGGTTACTTTTAAAATCCTTTTAAAATCCAATTTATTTATTTAAAAATAAATAGAATTATAATTCTAGTTCAAAACTAGTTCATTTCGATAAAAATCTATTTTTATCTTTTCAAATATGGAGTTTTTCATCCCGATTCTTCCCAAATCATTTCTTATGATTTTACACAGATTATTACCATTTTTAATAATTTTATCAAGGCCCGCACAGTCGATTTCCGTCAACGGCCATCGAACTGCACTTACAGCGACCTTTTCCAAATTTGATTTGGACATAATTCCAAATCCAACCGTTAGATTTCAAATTTCTAATATTCGTTAGAAAGCTCTTTTTGATACGAACCCAACGGTTCCGGTTTTAGGAGAATCCGACGGTCGGATCTCCCGTAATATCCGTTCGACGTTAATAGTCGAAATTCGCGAACTGCCGCGGCGCGACGCATTCTATTCAGGCCATTATATCATATATATATAATATATACTTCGTCGATTTCCTTTTAAAACGTATTTTAAAAATCGTTTTAAATTCGTTTTCGAAACGATTTCAACTTCATTTCAAATTCAAATCAAAATTGAATTTTCCAATATAAATTCGTTTTAAATTCATTTCAAATTGATTTCAATTCAAATCGATTTTAATTCGATTTGAATTCATTTTATTTTCAATTCAATTCAATTCAATTCGAATCCGTTTTATATTCAATTCAATTCGAATTCGTTTTATATTCAATTCAATTCGAATTCGTTTTACATTCAATTCAATTCGAATTCGTTTTATATTCAATTCAATTCAATCTGATTCAAATTTCAATTCTTTTCAATATAATTCGAATTTCAATTCTTTTCAATATTCATTGAAATATGAATAAAATCGATATAAATCTCGTTCGCGTCAAAATGGCGTCAATCTAATCAACACGGCTTCATATATTTCTATTTTCAAATATTCTATTTCAAATATTTCCTTTCAAATATTTCTATTTCAAATATTCTATTTCAAATATTTCTTTTCCAAAACTGGAATGAGGCCCAATCAATTACCATATAATGTTAATTATATGGATTTTCTACAACACATGTATACAATAACAACGATGAATAACCAACCATCATCCAAAGTGCATTCTACACTGTATAAGCATCAAATATTAATATTCAACGCTTATAACAGTCTGTCAATCAATCGATCGACATACAACTAAACAATCGGGATTAGTGTACGTCAAATATCATCCCAATACCCGTGTGGGGTTTCAAACAATCAAACACAGATTTTATTTGTGCAGTTGGGCGATGTGTAAAATTTATCGTCCAAATAAATATCAGTCAAATGTGTGTATATAAACAAATCGTCCGATTTGTTTATTTTTATTTCCTTTCATATATACGTTAAAAAATCTATTTTTAACTATAAAATATTTTTAACTATATAAACATTTTATTTCATTTCACATCACATCACACAATCAACTACACATCAAAATCAAACAAACAAGCATATAAGCCGTCCATGGTCTGTGGACGACGGGTGTCGGGTGCTACTAAACACCTTCTGCATCCTAGTATATATTTCAACTAGAAAAATAAAATTAAAAGGTGAGAAGTTCTCACAATATTGCTAATCCAACGCCACAACTCTTCTTATGTAGAAATCTTCGCCGTTTTATCTTTTGTCACTTTCTTTGCCCGTAGCCACTACATATATAAAAATCACATTTTTATATTTTTGCTATGTATATAAAAATTATATTTTTACTTCGCTATTCAATATATAAAAATCGAATTTTTACTTCGCTATTCAATATATAAAAATCGATTTTTTACTTCGCTATTCAATATATAAAAATCGAATTTTTACTTCGCTATTCAATATATAAAAATCGAATTTTTACTTTGCTATTCAGTATATAAAAATCGAATTTTTACTTTGCTATTCAGTATATAAAAATCGAATTTTTACTTTGCTATTCAGTATATAAAAATCGAATTTTTACTTTGCTATTCAGTATATAAAAATCGAATTTTTACTTTGCTATTCAATATATAAAAATCGAATTTTTACTTTGCTATTCTATATAAAAAGATTATATTTTTAACATTCCTATCATATAAAAATTATATTTTGAACATTCCTATCATATAAAAATTATATCTTGAAACTATATACATAAAACTATATTTTTCCTTAGCTACTCAAACAATAAAGATTCCATTTTTAATTTACTACTATTAAAATAAAAATCAGCTTCTTATTATTCGGTTTTATATATAAAGATCAAATCTTTATTATTTCTACATTATGTAAAAATTATATTTTTATTCCTTTGTTAAAAATCGTATATTTTCATATATGAAAATCCTATCTTTTACATTGTAAATCTACTAACAAAAATCATATTTTTACGTTGTTAATCTATAAACAAAAAATCAGTTTTTATAACACTTAAAAATCGAATCTTTATAAATTGAAAAATCGGATTTTTATAACACTAAAAATCCTATCTTTGTGTGATTAAAAACTGAAATTAAGCAATGTGTTTATAAATAAATAATCTGAATTTAAATGTAAGTAAATAAAACACACCTTGGTAGTTGAAGGAAAAGGGGGGTGGAGTTTTCTGATTGAAACAGAAGGAGGGGGAAACGCTGGCGGTAAGGCAGAGGGGAGGGGGTCAGTGATGCGCGCGGCGGCTTAAAGGAAGGGAGGGTGGAGTTTGCGGTAAGAAGAGAGTGGAGGGCTGAGGAAAGAAAAGAGGAGGAAGGAGAAGATCGGAGGGTGGCTGGGGGAGTTCGTCGGAGGTGGGGCTTGCCGGCGGCGGGCCGCGGTGGGAGGACGTGGCGGCTTCGACGATCGTTCGTCGTTCTTTTTTTTTTTTGTTCTGAAGGAAATCGATTTGGTCAAAGGAAGAGAAGGGGGATTAAGTGAAAGAGAGGGTATAATATAATATATATATTTTTAAATTATTTTATTTATCCAAAAAGTAACCTTTTTTCGACCTCAAAATGAGGCCCACCACCTGTCGTTCATAGCTAATTACACTCATTCCGAACACAATGGGATATGTATCGTAAGCTGATTCGATCGTTTCGATCAGTGTTCATCAAAATCAACATATAACTCAATCTATTGAATTTGAACGCGCATTTAAATTTACTGGGGCCACATACTAACTAGAAAAATTCCCGAAAAATATTTTCTAGCTTCGTATTGACGATACGGTCCTAACAAAACTAGTTTCGTCGAATACTGAGACCATTTGAGAAATGGCCATTTTCCAGTCGATTAAAATCAACTGAAACTGGTCAAACGCGTTTTCCTTTGCCACGCTCACATATTGATTCGAAAAATTATGAAAATTGGAATCTAGCAATAAATTGACATCACGAATCCAACAAAAGTGGATTCGTCGAAATCCGAGGTCGTTTGCAAAATTTCCATTTTTAAGGACCTGAATTCCATAGCGACTATTCAGAATTTTCAACTGGACATATCTTTTGATTCCTGCTATGAAATCTTGATTTTTTGGATTCGTTGGAAAGATATTATCAATTAGATTCAAATATTTTTTGTTTCACTAAAATCCGGTTTATTTTGAATCCTGTACATTCATTTGAAGTTTGAAATCGAATTATCGAACTACCGCGCCATTTTCAATTCCTTTTATAAATATAAATAAATATTTATATTCTATCGACAATTCAAACGAATATATACGTTCGAATTATATTCAAAATAAATTTCTCATCTTTATTATTTAAAATAATTCATTTTATATATGCAAAATTCACTAAAATTGCCAAAATAAAAATTTTAAACTGGCCCAGATTTCCGGGTTATTACAGACCTGCTACAATAAAGTCATCCACGTAGATTAGTATGCGAATGGTAATATTATTAGAAGTTTTAATGAAGAGTGAGTTGTTAGATCTAGTTGGTTGAAAATTCAACTCAGTTAAACACTAATTTGAGTTTTTGAACAAGACTCTAGGGGATTGCTTTAATCCATAGATAGCTTTGTTGAGTTTGCACACTATATTGTTATTGTCATTGCTAATCCTACGGGTTGTTGCATATGCACTTTTAGAGACTCCATTGAGAAATGCATTATTCACATCCAGTTGCCTGATTTTCCAGTTGTTGTGTAATGCTATTGTTAGAACAATTCTTATTGTAGTTGTATTAACAACTGGAGAAAAAGTTTCATTGAAATCTAGCCCATGTTCTTGTATATAGCCTTTTGCTACATGTCTTTCCTTGTACTTTTGTATTTTTCCATTTGAATACTTTTTGGTCCTGTAGGTCCATCTGTTGCCCACTATGTTATTGTCTTTTGGTTTTTCAACTAACTCCCAGGTTTTGTTTTTCAAAAATGCATTTATTTCTTCTTTCATAGCTTTATTCCAGTTGTATGGCTTGCTGCAGATTCTCCCGTTCTTCATTTTCTAAGTTTACTGCATGTACTTTTGGCTTGAAAATTCCACTCTTAGATGTTGTAGTCATATGATGTACTGGCCTTTGACCTGTTGTTGTTATACTTGGGTCTACATTTCTGGCTGTTTGATTTTGAAATGTTTTTTCTATACTTTGATTACTTTGTATAGTGTCAGCATTTGATTCTGAAAATTTAGGTGCAGGTCCAGGCTCGTGATCTGTAATATGATCATGCATGCTTTGTTGATGGCCAGATATGCACTGGTCTTCTTCTCTGTTTTCTTGATATAAGGGTATGTTAGATATGGAATAATGAAGGTTTTACTAGAAAATGGAAATTGTTTTCCATTTAATACAACATGCCTAGATATTATTATTTTTCCAATACTAGTTAAGCATTTAGAGCCTTTTTGGTTATTAACATATCCAAAAAATGTACAGGGAGAAGACCTAAATTGTAGCTTATGCTTATTACAAGGTCTTAGATGAGGAAAACACAGGTAGCCAAATACTTTTACATTGAGTAATTTGGTTTTTTACAAAATAGTTTTTCTGTGGGACTTGAATTATTCAATACTTTGTTGGGTAGTTTATTAAAAAGGTACACCGCTGTATTGAATGATTCAGGCCAGAATTTCAATGGTAAGTAGGCTTGAGCTAATAATGTGAGCCCAGTTTCTACTATATATATGTGTTTTCTTTCATCTAAGCCATTTTGTTCAGATGTATAAGCACAAGTTACTCTATGAACTATTCCCTTTTTTGGAAATATTCACTGAGTGACTTGTATTCTGTTCCCGCATCGAACTGAAATATTTTCAATTTGTGGCCAGTGAATCTTTCAACTTGGTTTATAAACTGCTTTACCTGTTTCGGATTTGTTACTGATAAAATATATCCAGGTATACCTAGTGTATGCACTAATGAAACAGATATAACATTTAAATCCAAAACCAGAGTTGACTGGTGCAGCACCTCATAGGTCGTTGCAACCAGTTCAAGTAGGTTGTGATATTTGGTTATCGACTCATCAAAGACAAGTTTGTGACCCTTTTCCATTTGATAGAATGTGCACACATAAGGTAAATCAATATTTCTAACTTTTATATTATTATTATTCAAAACTTGTTTTACAATATTTATATTGGGATAACCCAATTTATAATGCCACATGTCCACATTTTTCCTATTATATTGTAATTCAGATAAATTGCTACTTATATCTTTGTCTCTAAAAACTACTTTGACGATTATCTGCCTCTTTGGCTTAAATGTCTTGAAATCTAGCAAGATTAAATTTGTAAAGCCTATTTCTTCCTTCACCCTGCAAAAATATGTCATTAGTCTGCATATTTTTACAAGGAAGTACGTAGGATAAAATATGAAGTACACATTGTTATCACTTGCAAATTTGGAGACACTTATTAGGTTTTTCTTGATTTGAGCTACCATGAGTAAGCTATTTAAAAATAATTGTTTTCACCTTTTAAACAAGGAATACCAGTGTGTGTGATTTTAACGAACTGACCATTACCCATACAAATAAATTTGTTACCTCTGTATTCCTTATTACCAGTATTGAGATTTTTGAGTTTATTTGTTACATGATTGGTTGATCCACTGTCTAGGTACCATGCTTCATCACCTATGTCTTCAATGCTTGCTGAATTATTGGCTATAGCTTGAAATTTGCTGTTGTTCTACATGCTTGCCATATTTTCATTGTAGTTTCTTGCATTGTTGTTTGAGTTAGTTACAGCCTGTTGTTTTCCTTGAGCATTGTTTTGACCAGTGTTTACATTGTTGCCAAATCTAAAGTAATACTTATTTGCTGTGTGTCCCAGGCTCCCAGCATTTCACAAATTCGACATCTTGGTCTATAGTTGTTGTTGCCATACCTGCCACCTCGACCTCTGCCTCTTTGAGTTTATCCACCTCTTTGGAAGTTCTGGTTTCCCCTTTGAAAATTTTGATTGAAGCTTTGATTATTTCTTTGACTATTTGAATTAAAGTTGGGGTTTTTGTTCCTTGTCTGAGATTGTGTGGCAAGTTTTACTGACATATTCATGTTGAGTATCTTTTGTTCAATTCAACCGTTATGAGCCATCAGTGTTGAGTGCACATACTCTATACTGGGTACAGTAGGTAAAGACAGAACAACAACTGTTATAGTTTCATAATCATCATCTAGTCCATTCATGGTGTGTAGTACTTGCTCATTGCCTGGTATTTTGTTACTAGTAGTTTCTAATTGATCACATAATAACTTCATTTTAGTCAAGTACTCCCTCATTGGTAGGTTATCTTTCCTTAAGCTTTGAATCTATCTTTTTTAGTGTAGAATTTTTGCTGATGATTGAGTACTGAAAATGTTCTCTATCTCTGAGCGAATTTCCTGAGCAGTTTTGCAACCCACTATTTTTGGTATGAAACTGGCTCCATTAAATGATAGCAACCAAGCACTTAACAGGCTATATTGTCAGACGTATTTGATGTAGTCTTTGTTACTAAGCATTTTTCCATCGAATTCAACAAACTTTAGAGGTATGGAGGCAGATCCTTTGATGAACTCTATCAGCCCATAACCATTGATGGCTGTCTCAACTTGATACTTCCTAGACAAGTAGTTATTCGCATCTAATTGATGAGTAACAGTTGGGTCTGAGGATTAATTATGGTTTTTAGACTATCATCAATACTAGGCGCTTGATTAATGTTATTTACTAACTGTAGGGGATCATCAACAGTTCCTTTGGCCATGTTGGACGGATAAGATTTTGGGTTTAGCCAATTTCAGATGGAGAAGTAAAGATTGGGTTAAAATCTGAGATTTGATCACAGAGATTCAATCTTAGGATGGTACAACCGAATTTGGATTATTGATCGACTTTTGGACGATGCAACCAAGACTTGAACCTGATCAAATTCAGATTAAGAGAAATAAGAACAGTCTTCTTAGTCCTCAAGAAGTGCACTTGATCTTTGGCGATTAGGGATCTCTTCAATGATGAATTAATCTTTGGATGAAAATAGTAGAAACTATCTGCAACCAGACTTGCAAACTAAGAAGAGAGGTGTAATCTTCCCAAGTATCAATTAAAGATATGAGTCATGCTGTTAGGCTTTGATAGCTCTGGTACCATAATGAGATTATAAGAGAAACAACTTGTATTAATTGATAACTTGTTGTACAATGAGATGATTCTTATATAGGACAAAGCCAAAGGTAACATATTTTTAAGAGATTTATAATTAAAATGTCCTAATCTACTATGCCATAAATTAACAGAATCAACAATATAAGCAGAAGATTTCTTTACTAGATTCAACTTAATCATGTCGATACAAGAATATCCCTGTGCAATAGAATTGTTGCTCTTAGACAACACTAACTTATTGTACTCATACACCATCTTGAATCCTTCTTTGTTAAGAAGTTATCCAGAAACCAAATTCTTACACATATCGGGTACATAAAATACATTGACTAATGTAAGAACTTTCTCAAAGATGAATGTAAATTCACTTGTGCCTTTTCCCAGAACTTTGCTGGCAACTTTGTTTGCGCCGGTAACTTCACTGGATTCTCCATAATTCTCTTCGTAATTCTTGAATAGATTACGGTCTTTGCAAATATGAATGGTTGCTCCAGTATCGAGCCACCAATCATTATCAATGCCACTAACGGAGTTTTCCTATTGTACGATAGCCACAAGCTTTTCTTCGACCGCATTCGCTTTTTATTGTTTCTTCCAAAGACGATAGTCTCGGGCATAGTGGCCAGGTTTCTTACAATAGTAACAGGCACCCTTCTTTTTGTTCTTGGAATTATTATTTTTCTTCTTAAATTGTGTCTCATTCTTGGGCTTTAACTTATCAGTAATTTGAACATTATTTGCCTTAGACTGTGACTCGGTTTGGGGGTTATCATCTAGTTCGTGTTACGAGAATCCTCTTATGACGTTGTAAATTGTCTAAATTATAATCTTACAAGAATTCGGGAGTCTCGAAATAATAACTCCAACAACAAAAGATTCAGGGAGATCAATTCCGGCATTTTTAAGTTGACTTACCAACAGTAGTTTTTCACTTACTTGTCCAACTGTGGACTTATTGGCGATCATTTTGAAATCCATAAAATTACAAATAAGAAATTTTTTATTACTTGCCTCGGATATGCGATACTTGCTCTCCAAAGCAGTCCAGAGATCCTTTGCAGTTTCCAAGGTCCTATGAGCTTTGTAGACTGGAGTAGACAGTGCATTCAGAATATGCCCTTTGCATAGAAAATCGTCCTCTTTGCGCTTTGCACATTTAGCATTAAAAGCGGCATCCTCGTCAATAGTTTCCTTTGGTATAATTTCCAATACGTCTTCCAAGATGTAGAACAATTCGACAGTGATCAGAAAGAATTCATCGTCTCTTACCAATGAGTGAAATTTTCGCCATCGAGTCACTTCTATTTAGTCAAATGCTGATTCATGACTTGTAGTGCACTCAAACTTTCCATGATTGAAGATATTGTCTGAAAATTTTGTTGGTGATTTTGTGGTTTGAGACTATTGGAGGAGGAATAATTGCTGTACTTTAGACTTTAAGGATCTTTATGATAGATTCTTTTAGACAATAGTTCAACCTACCAGATACAAATGGGTTATCGAACTATCGACTATCAGGATTCAATAAAGCCTTGAAATAGTGAAATCGGATTCAAATTTTGTACGGCTTTGATCCGATCAAGAACACTCTGATTTTATAAATTCTAATGGTGAATTATAGTAGAGAACAAAGAGCAAGAAGAATCAGTTTTACAATGCCTTAAGAATGTTGCAAATTCGAGAATTTGCAATGGTTTATGGTGTTGGCAATGGCGCTGTAAAAACTGAGAGGAAGAAGAAGAAGATGCAGATTTTGAAAGTGATTTTAAATGCTTTCAGACGTTGGTATATATATAGGCAGCGAAGGGACATGTCTTATCACGAACTGTTGCGACTATTAGTAACAGTCATTTCTGTTTGAATTAAAACTGTGCATCTCTTCATTTGCGACACTTTTGAAGCATCATGTCCATTCGTTAGCAACGCTCTTGGAACGTTGTTGTTTTGAATTTGGCGCCCGCCCATATTTAAATGAAATTTAGGTCCATAATGAGCTCAAAAATCTGGCCCATTATCATTCAGAATTTTAGTCCAAAAATATTGTCATTAGATCCAGACCTGCAACCCACACCCGTACCCGGCCCAGCCCGATTCGGTCGAATGGCGGTGGCGCGCGTGTGTGGCTTGGTTATGCATGGTCTCCCTCCTCACAACAAAGTAAACATTTGGGTGCCCCAAGGCCCCAACGCACTTATGAGAAGGCTATTGATATATTGGCACACCTCTTAATCTTCTACAACGTGGGACTAATCCCTACACCCTCTCTTCTTCCATTCTTGCTTCCCTCTTCAAAACAAACCCAAACCCCAAAACACTTTAAAAATTTACAACATGTAACACTGCACTGTCATGGTTGCAAGATGCCACTTGATTTACTGGTATTGCCTATGGATTCATGTCAAATTATGCTAGGAGCACAGTGGATGAAAGAGCTTGATGAAATTTGTTATAACTTTAAAATATTGCAAATTCGGTTTTCTAATAAAGGAAAGCAGTATAAGTGACAAAGACTGTTGCATTATGATGGTAAAGCAATTGAAGGCAAAAAGGCAACAAAAGAATTTAATTCAGCAAGCTTGCAATTCATGTCGTTGTCTAGCTCTACATCACCAACAAATGCTCCTTAGGTACATGCAGACATAAAAATAACAATTCAATAGCTTCCAGCAGTTAGCAGTCCAACAAATATGTTACCACCAAAAAGACCATGTGATCATAAAATTCCACTGTTGGAGGGCTCAAAACTGGTATGTCTAAAACCCTACAGATATTCTCATTATATTAAAAAAGAATTAGATGCTTTAATTGCTGATATGTTTAAAACTAGTATTATAAGGCCATGTTCTAGTTCTTTCTCTACCCCTGTTGTAAAGGTAAAAAAGAAGGATAAGAGTTGGAGATTATGTTTTGACAATAGGGCTTTAAACAAACAAACAAACTATAAAGAATAAATTCCCAATCCCTTTAATTGATGACTTACTTAATGAACTACATGGTTCAAAAAATTTCACAAAGCTAGATTTAAAATAAGGTTATCAATAAGTAAGATTGTATGATGCTGAAATTCCAAAAACTGCACTTCGATCACATGATGGCCATTATGAATTTGTTGTAATATGCTTTGGCCTCGCTAAAGCCCCATCTACTCTTCAATCACTAATGAACTGTATTCTCAAAAATTACTTAAGAAAATTTATATTAGTATTTTTTATGATATTTTAGTTTATAGCACTGGCTGGAATGATCATCTGTAATGTTTAAACCTGATAATGCATAAACTTCAACATAACCCACTAGTTATTAATTTACCTAAGTGTTCATTCGCATCAAAAAACATCAAGTACTTAGTACATATTATTTCTAAGCGGGGTATTATAGTTGACAAAGAAAAAATTAAAGCTATTTTACAATGGCCCCAACCAAATAAAATAAAAGCTCTAAGAGGTTTTTTAGGCCTAACGAAATTATAGGAAATCTATTAAAAATTGTTGCCTTGTAGCCAAACCTCTAACATGCATGTTAAAAAGAATTCATTTCACTGGAACGAGGAAGCTACTGATGCATTTTTCAAGTTAAAGTATTTTTTAACTAATCCTCTCATTCTTGCATTACTTGATTTCACTAAAGACTTTGTTATAGAATGTGATTCAAGTGGAATAGGTCTAGGGGTTTTCTTACTACAAATTAATAAACCAATTGCATACCTTAGTCAAGCACAGCAAGGAAGGAATCTGCACCTCTCTACATATGAAAAGGAGATGCTATCACTTATTTTGGTTACAAAAAAATGGTCTCAACATTTATTAGGCAGAAAATTTATTATAAAAACAGACCATCAGAGCCTACAACAACTTTTATCACAAAAGCTTACAACAGGCATTCAAGGTAAATGGCTTACCAAATTACATGGCTATGACTACAATGTAGAATACAAAAAAAGGGAAGGAAAACATCACTACCGACAGTCATTCCAGAATTCATGATAGCCCAGAGCTTTAGAATTTATCATTCGTACAAGCAGTTGTTGAACTTAGAAAAGAAATAAAAGAAAGGCCTTTTATCATTTAAAGAAATAGAAAATCTTAACTGGAGCAGCAGATAACACCAAGTACAAACTGATTGGTGACTTAATTTTCTACAAAGGAAAAATACTATTGGACCATACATATTCTTAACTTTTGGATATAATCTTGTCTGAGTTTCACTCAACACCACTAGGGGCTAATTCAGGTGTACAAAAACAATAAAGAACATCAAAAGAGTATTCTATAAGAAATACATGAAAAGAAGAATGAAAAATTATGTTAAACAGTATGACATATGTAAAAAGGAAATTTTTTAAAATGTTCCTTCATTAGGATTTCTACAGCCATTTCCTATACCAGAGAATGTGCGGACTGACTTATCCATGGACTTTATCACTCACTTATCTAAAAGCAATGGACATATTATCATTTATGTAGTGGTTGACCGATTATTGAAGTACTCACGTTTCTTTCCTCTCAAGCACCTGATACAACCCGAAATTTTAACAAACGGTGAAATTTGAGCTCAAGACTTTGACTTATTGCATTCTTCTTGGAATTATGGTCACCTTTCATGTTGGAAATTTCGCAAACAGAGTCTGTATGAAAAGGTTACGGGCGAAATACGAAAAACGGATTGAAATAATTAAACATAATAAATATTTCCTTTTGTAACCTCCCTTCGCTGGGCAAACGGGCTAAAGGGCGGTCGACAACCTGATTGGAGCGGTAGACCGCTTCGAGCCTGGATAGCACGGTGACTGCTAGGTTAAAATGGTTTAGTTTTATATATATTACTATATAAATGTACGAATGTTTATTTGATCAAATCTAACGGTTCGTGGCCAATCCAACTCCTATAAATAAAGGGGTAAGGCCTCATCCTTTTCCACACAAATACGTAGGCAACAACGAAGCTCTACCATGTCCCTTTCTCTTCAAACAAATTCTAAATCAAAAATAGATTCATACACAATCAATCAAACATAAACCATATAGATTTGAAAGGGATAATTAGATTTAAGTGGAAAAGGGTATAAATTGACGTCTATGCTGTTCTTCACCAAATTTTACCCTCTTTTCCTTTTTTCTTGCAAATCTACAAATCTGAAAGTATCCCCTTTCCAGAATAATTGTAGATTTGTAAGAATTTGGGAACTATTATTTAGATTTCAAATTCGGATGCTTTCAGATGAGCAGGAAATTAATATACAAAGTTACAACAACTTATTATTTCGTTTGTATTAGATCTTAAATATATGCCTAACATTTATCAGATTTGGTTATAATATTGTTAAATTTGAAATGATGTCTATCAGATGTGTTTATGAATGTTGTCAAAAATATAAAAGTATAAATTTGTGGTTTGAATAATATTATAATTTGTAGTCATACTTAATTGTTTATATTATTGTCTGCAATTGTGTTTGAAAATATAGTGTGGTTGTTGCAAAACACTATAGATCTGGAAATTAGTCCCATAAAACACTGTTAAGATGTAGTTTAATTCCAGTCTGTAGTTTGAGTGTTAAATGGAAAATTATCTGATTCTGATTAAAAATATATAAACCTGTTTGTGCTCAATTTTGTTGGGGTTTAACTTAGTTATTGTAAATTGTGCCTTTCTGTCTTTTTGATTGAAAGACATTATTTGAAACCAATAAGAAATATGCCAAATATTTAAAAAGGGAAAAGTTGTGCAAATTCATGAAAAACATATAAATAGATATAATTGTGCATAGTTTACATCAACTATTTTAAAACATAAATATTATATATTTCTTGTGGTTTGAAATGTGTTTGTTATTATATTCAGGCACAATTTACATTTAATTCTAGTTGATAGTCTTTTTTGTAAGATTTAGAATCTTATTACAAAATTGAGTACAAAAAGGAATGTTTGGTTATTATTTTGAACCAAAACAATTAATTTAAGAATAATAACTATGTTAACTACGTGAAAATATAAATATATATGTACACACACATTATCCATCCAATTCTACGTAAACAACGAAATATACACTATTATGAATGTTTGAATGGTTTTCATTTTATGCAATTATACATGTAAATGTAATCCATATTAAATGAAAATATTTGTGGTGACCTTTGTAGCACTATTGATTGCTTTAAATAAGGCCACAAATAAAAAAAATAACTATTGTAACCGAAATTGATTTATAGAAAAACAAATTTAATTAGGTAATTAAGCCTAATGGTTACAATTTCTAAATTGGCTAGTATTAAAGTTGTAAACCCAATTAGGAAATTAAATTACAACCACACTAGGACACGAGGTTAAGCTCAACCAACGGCAGAAGTCTGTACGGAACCTCCAGACAAACCCAGTATCCACGGGCGGCCGGCTTAATGTGAGGGGTCCGGTGCATATATATATATATATATATATATATATATATATATATATATATATATGTACACACAACATATAATAAATTAATAAGTTAGCAGTGTCCGTTAGGGTACAACAAATAAATATTTCGGGATTGATAATCAAGGATAATTAATTTCCTTAGGAAAATCTGACCATTATGATCATAAAGGGCAGTAAAACCTATGAAACAAAAACAAATGAAATTAAAAGGGAATAAAAGGGGTATTGATTGTTGTTTTAAATACTAAGTCTAACAAGGAAAATAATTAAATAAATATCCTAGGCTAAGAAGGATACAACTTTCCTTATTTATACTTGTTGATCTAGAACTTGTAACTAAAAGTTAGAGATGGACTTAGTAGGTTAATAATGCGAGGTCAATTACCTTATTCGATAGAAGTCTGCACTTTCTAGTAGTTGAATATATGTCCAACTGATGTGAGATATCAATAACCATAGGAACCCATGACGATAATTAGCTTGTATGCATATGGTATTTCTGTTAAGAGAAACTAAACAAGAATAACTCAATAACGTAGCCTGGTTTAGGATTATGGTCTTAAGTGGTTAGATCCACCTATAAAATGTATTAAGCAATCGCGTAGGTACAAGCTTGATAATCTTCGCGGATAGTCCGCTTCCTTGGACCTTAAGTTGCTTTGGGTCGAGGAGTCCACTGGGGAATAGGTCATTCAGTTAGGGGTCTTAAATGGTGTGTGAATCCTACCTTAACTTGTGTTCAAAAACGACAGGTATGGTCATTCCATAGGGCTACCTATCCTATAGGAAGTATTAAGCATTTAGGAGATTATCCAATAAGGTCCGCCAGATGGTACAATGAGATTCCACTATAGGAAGATCATAAATGGTGAGATGTCGCCTACCTAGTCCTATCTGTCATAAGCGATGAGATACCATCTCTCACCTTATGCGGGGCATTGGTTTATATGCAAGAAAGACAAATGCCTTAATTAGTAGGACCTGTAGCTAGGGCCCTCTAGTTATAATAGCGTCGAGTAAATCATCGAGAGGTACAATGACCAATAGGTCCGCCTAGGGTCTTAAGTGATCGAGAGAATCCATTCTATCTATCATTTGATAGTGAGGTGTTAAGTGGCCAAGTATACACACATGAGTAACTAAACTCCGTAGTTTGGAGTTCAGTGCTCGGTTTAATAATTAGTTAAATGATGGTATAAAGGCTTCACAAATATATGTGCAGATGATCTATCTCAGTATCGAAATTATTTGGAATACTACCTTGGGTATGGTCGTTAGAGTCGTGTGTAAATGTTTATAAGGTTAGTTTAGAAATACTAGCCTTGGAGGCATATATCTTGGTTGACCCAAATGGGATTCATTTGTGTATTGTAAATTATGTTGTACACTTCATGTTCACCAGAACTTGTTGTTATAACCCCCCTCCTCATTACAACCTCCCATATTTTTTTGAGAAGGTTGGGTTCTCACAGGTGTCTATGTTTGGCTTTCGGTTCTCGTTCTCTCTTATGCTCGGTATTAACATGGTTACTCACTTTTATAAGGTAGTTAATTGAGTTAATACTAATTTATCCTATTTCGTTTCCACAATGAATTATTTTATTATACTCTGATTATGCTCATGCTCATTTATTTACAGGTACTAGATTTATACGCTCCATGCTTGGATGTGCTCGAGTTTCGATTTTTTTCGAAATTTGGGCTCTGGATAGTGTGAGGTGTTACATTTGGTACCTGGGCATAGGTTAGAGGATCAAAGGAATTGGTTAAATTAGGACTCATGAGAGAACGCGTTTTTTCTGTTTTATTCATCTTTCTTACTCGAGTATAATTTATTTCAACGATAAAATAGTTTTGGGCTTATATATATATAGAATGAGTCTTAAGCGACTAAGAGTAGAAATAGGTTGAGTTCAGGTTTCTAGCCAATTCTGTCTTACCCCATAGTACGTTTGTGATTTCGTTGTGAACAGCATGAGGACGACATATAGTGGATTCTGTTGATTTGAGTTTTGAGACAAGACAAAAATTTAGCTATAACTGAGATAGTAACGATTTCTGGTTTTCGGTTTCGTTTGGTAGTTCCAGTCAAATATCTTTTCTTGGTCTTGAAACGGGAAATACATGTTAATATGTTGTATCCATTCAGCAATATAATTACGAGGTACACCCATTCGACACTTCATTGAATTTCCAGATATTCTTTTGTTGAAAGTATAGATTTGAGTTCTCGGCCTTCTATTTGAGGGAATTTTATTTTTGTAACTGTTTGGAAAATAAAATGGATTTTGAAAAGTTTTTGGAATTATGGTTTCGGAAAAAAATTAGTTTTATTAAGATATGGTTTTAAAATTTTAATTTATTCGTGTTTCAGAATTTGTTGTGGTTTGTGTTATTTTATTAAATAGTCCAGTTGGTAGAAAGAAGGGAATTACAAACAACAAGGAATATGCCTCAAAACTTAAAATATATTTTATACTCATTCCTTGTGATTTTTAGTGTTCCTCTTTTTATATATACTAGATAATCTATTGAAATTATTACAACTAATCTTCGAAGTTTTAAAGTTCCGACATTTTTGAATGCAAAAAGGTTTTTCAGTTTGTAATATAAATAATAATAATAATAGTAATAACAAATTGGGTTTATAAATATGAAACTATTAGTTTATAATAAATTACAATTTTCAAAAGTTTTATTTTTTCCTTCGAAAAGGATAAGGAAAATCCTTCGTTCTGATTTTTCGGGTAGTCGATTTGGAATCGCTAATTTGTATGTCAGCTTGATAAAGGGAAAATCCATTTGAATTTAATTACGGATTTCTAGCTGAATTATGTTAGAAATTTGTTCATCCGCTGGGTGGTCACAACTGTTCGAAGGAAGAGAAAAGACGTTGGAAATTAAATTTCTCAACTCGACAAGTGGTGGAAGTCGGCACGAGAATTCGGTTGGGTTCTAAAGCCATATTAACGTTATGGAAATTTTTATTATAATTTTCATATAATTTATTCGAGCTGTTGGGCCGAGGTTTAGACTGCGCCCGTTTGGGGGCAAGCAGTCGACCGCTAGGTGGTCGACCGCCCTTGATGATTTGGTCGACCGCTCCTTCTATGGGGACCGACCTGTAGCCCGACCCAAATTCGACTGGAACAATATATATATATATATATATATATATATATATATATATATATATATATATCGTTCCAGCCGACGTTTTCTCCCCCATCCCCATTTCTAGCAAAACCCAAAACCCTCCTCTATTTCCAAGCTCCAATTCATTCAACCTTCGTTTCGTCCCTAATTACCACCAAAATCATTTTCATGCAAATCTCTACCCTATTATACTCTAAATCTGTAATTTCATTTGACCAATTTGTCGTCCCCTCCACGGTACATCCTCGAAACAATGCCGCTCAGCACCCCAGTGTCACACCTTAGGAAGCCGCTTAGATAGATTGTGATGAGGAGAAGATTCAGCGTTACTTTTCTACGACCAATTTCTATTTTCATTTTGGTCGACAGGTGAAGTTTGCAGATTTAGCCGCTTTTGGTTCTATGGAGCATTTTTTCGTCGTAGGTCTGGCACTGATCCGACGCTTCGACACCTTTGGGTGCAATATGTATCTGCGCTATGTCCGTTTACTTGATGCCTAGATGAATGCTACTATCGACGACCGAGTCTTGCGTCATCTAGTCTGAAGATATGGGCACCTATATCAAGTTCACCAACGACGATTTGACAGAGATTTTGGGCTTCTTGGCAGTCGGAGCTGGGCTAGATGCTGTTGAGATGGATGACCCTCACACTCTTTAACATATCTTCCTTGAGTCCCCCGGAGTTTGGACCATCGTTAATCTACAGGCTATCACTCGTGCGGTTGTGCGTATCATTTATCACAATATCATCCCAAAGACGAGAAGCTTGGAGCAGATTTATCCCTCAGTACACCACTTATGCTACTCTAGGTGGTATAGTCATCATTTAGATGCGCGTGCTTACGATCCATCTTCATGAGCCTTTCATTGGCACCCCGAGGAGCCACTTTCCTTATAGCCATATTCTCACCCGTGTCTTCCGAAACTTCCAGGCGAGACTTATTGGGGAGACATCGATGAAGAAGGCGCCTACCACTAATAGCCGCTCCACTCTCCGTAATGGGCATTCAGCTACCCAATGCTCATGTTCCCGCACCTCCCGCTCCTGTTCAGCAGCCGCCACAACATCCTGACCAGGATAGCCTGGAGCTCATCTCCATTCGTCATATGCAGGCGAAGCTTTGAGAGGTCTGTAGGGAGCAGCGTCAGCAGGCGCACGAAATTAGTTGCATCTCAACCATACTACGTTATTGGCGTGGACATTATAATGGATCAAGTTTCAACCGTGGGGCTTGACCATCTCGTAGTGCTTAGTTGATGTTAGCTTCTGTCTTGTACATCTTGTATCTTGGATCGTGTGTTTTCCTTTCCAGCATTTTTATCTTTGTTGGTGTAATGTTTGTAACTATTAGTGAAGTTTAAATCGCACGACTTATATTAATGAGATTTCTATGTTTGAAAATATTTGTGTCATTCGCGCATATTCGTTTGGATTAAATCTCATTTTCTTATCTGACTAATAATTGTCTTAGAGCAGGAAAGAATACAATTCTATGTTGAATAAATTTTAGCAAAGGACCGATATTTCATTGGTTTTCGTCACCAGTATAATTAATCACCATTCCTTGTTAAGCTAAAATTTATTGCGTTCTATTGTATGTGATTTATGTATTCGCTTTTTTGCATGACTGACTTCCTTTTTCCGTCAACATGTGACTTGAATCGTCTAAGTTTCTGCAAAATACATTTCTAAAACTTTTAAAAACGTTATTTGAAAAAAAACATTTTTGAAATTTAAATTTTTACCGATTTATTTTCTTTTATTTTGGTTCATGCGAAAACGAAGAGTTTGGTTATGGCAGTTTACACGTTAAACACATGTTTTACATTAAATAAATGATTTGAATTGCGCAAAGCGCACATTACCAAAATTTTAGTTTTCTTGCGAATCACATATGGAAAGTGAAATGGTGTTGAAAAGAAATCTTCAAGATTTATATAAAAAGTCTTAAAGAAAAAATTTATTTTTGTGAAAAAATCGATTTATGGTCACATGGACAAAATAAGGAAGATTTTTAAATGGTTTTTGTGCGTGTTGTAGCGGTGCAATAGGACCGATGATGCGATAAAAATGTAATCGACAATAAGAAAAATGTTGTTTTTAACCTTGGAAACGTTGTTTCCATACTTTGTCAACAATACGCGCAAGTTACTAATTAACTCGTTTTACGTTTTAGAGCTTCTATTAAGCCTCATTTACAATCTATATATGGGAATTTTAAGAGTATTTTGGGGAACTGAGGTAAAATTTCCACTATAGGACGGGAAATGGAATATTTATAAGCGAATAAAATATTAAAATTCTTCGCTTTGATTTCCTTTTTCTGGTTTAAGATAAATTAAATAGGAAGCGATTAGATGCATTGAAGTTTTGGATGGTAGGATGTAACAACTTGGAAAATCAAAACCAATTTAGATTTTTTTTATTTTGGTAATTTTAATGAATTTTGAGTATTTAAAATGATTTATTTTAAATAATAACAACTAGAAATTTATTTTGAATAGAATTAGAATGTATAAATTTATTTAAATTGAATTTAGAATATAAATATTTATTTTAAATATAAAAGGAATTGAAAATGGCGCGGTAGTTTGAAATTTTGATTTCAAATGAATGTATATGATTCAAAATAAACCGGATTTTGGTGAAACCAGAAATATTTGAATCTGTTCGAAAATATGTTTCCAACGAATCTGAAAAATCCAAATTTCATAGCAGGATTAAAAAGTTATGTCCAGTTGAAAATTCAGAATAGTCGCTATGGAAAATATATCCCTTAAAAATAGTGATTTTGCAAATGACCTCCGTTTTCGATGAGACCACTTTTGTTGGATTCGGAATGTCAAATTATCGCTAGATTCCAATTTTCATAATTTTCGGAATCATATGTGAGCATGGTAAAAGAAAACGTATTTTGACAGTTTCAATCAATTCGGATCGACCAGAAAATGGCCATTTTTCAAATGGTCTCCAAATTCGACGAAATTAGTTTTTTTAGGATCGTATCATCAATAGAAAGCTAGATTTATTTTTCGGGAATTTTTGGAGTCAATATGTAGCCCCGGTAAATTGAAATGTACGTTTAAATTAAATATATATTGATTTATATTGTAATTTAAATGAAAACTGATCGTAAATGTCGAATTGGCTTATGAAACACATCTCATTGTGTACGAAATGTGGGTAATTAGCTAGGGCGACAGTCATGGGATCTCGATTAGAGTTCGAATGGAAAGATAACTTTTTGGAGATTAAATTAATTAAATATATAACTAAATTTAAACGTCAACCCTTTATTCCCTAAAGCCCACCCCATCCTTCATTTCATTTCAAAATCAATTAAGAAAAAAATTCAGTGACGGAACCCTAGCCTCGCTGCTGCCGATGTCGCTCCGCCACCCTAGAGGTGCCCCACTGCCGCACCGATCGTCAGACCCCCCCTCCGATCAACCCTCCCTCCTTCGTTTCCCTCTCTCCTCCATTCCTAAACGGAAACTCACGCCCAAAGCCGCCAACCTCCACGAAGCCGCCGCCTCAGCCTGAGCCTTCCCTGACCATATCCCTCCGCCCTCCTCCAGTCTCGTGTAGAACTCGCAGCACCCCTCCGCCGATCAGAAAAGTGAGTTTTCTGATTATTTTTACTGTATAAAATCTGATTATTTTATCATATAAAATCTGAGTTTTTTTTAAAATGGTAGAAAATTATGATTTTTTTATAATATGCAGATTATATTTTTATAATGGAAAGATTATATTTTTATAATGAAAAGATTATACTTTTATGATAGAAAAGAAGTGATTTTTTTTGCATATAAAAGCATTGAATTCAAGATGTGATTTTTATACGAATGAAATTATTTTAAAGATGCGATTTTTAACAATATAAAGGTGGGATCTTTATACATGAAGTGGTAAAATAAAAATGTGATTTTTACAAATAAAAATATGATTTTTATACGTATTATATGAAAATAAACCCGTGATGTAACACCTCGTATTTTCTGTGAACATTAAAGTAACGAAATAAAGAATACTTAATCTTAAAAGTGGGAACTAAGGGAAACGGGTTACGCCATTGCGTTCGTCTCGGAATTCTGCTTGAGATAGAGTCTGAGTTTGCGTGAATCGGACTCCGTATGAAGAAGTTATGGAGTTCAGAAGATTTCAAGTCCAAGCAGAAAATAAATATAAATAAATATAAATAATAAAAACAGTTCAAAATTCAAAATCGGCTGAGCGGTAAATTTTCCGCTCAGGGTGTCGACCCCCCGAAGGGGAGTCGACATAGGTGTCGACCCCCCTACAGGGGTGTCGACATAGGTGTCGACCCCTCTGTAGGGAGTCGACCCTTTTGAGATCTGCTTCCTATGACGAATTTCTATAGTCCTGAGCTGATGTGGCCTTCTCTGATTGGCCAATGACTAATTTCTGAGGTGTTAGGGCTTTTGTGTCGTGCTATGGTTGGCTGGATGACACATCTCTTCGGTTTGATGGCTCTGATTTCTCCTAGACTAATCTAAAGGCTTGAATTAATCCTAGACATCTATATATACATAGCTAAACCTAGACCCTAACCTCATAACCCTAAGACTATGGTGTTGTCATGTGGTTCGCCTACAAGCTAGCCTCCTTCATCTTCTCCTAACTAGAAAAATAAATCCAAACTAGTAATCGATTAGAAGAACTTCAAATCAAACATCTACATCAAAGGATAGCTTTTCAAATTCAGAAATCAGATCCTAGAATACAAGATTCGTCCTTTTTCTATATTTCAGTTATTATTTAGATTTAAACATCTAATAGAAATCATGACTGTAATAATCGGATCTAGAACGATGCCTAATTCTGATTCGTGCCTATCCTTTTGTCAAATCTGAATTGCTTATGCCTGTGAGACTATTGTGATTGATGTAATGACACCTATCATGCCTATGAGACTGTTGGACTGACGTAATAAAACTTATCATGCCTATGAGACTGTTGGATTGACATAAGGGAACCTATCATGCCTATGAGACTGTTGTGATTTGTATGATGGAACCTATCATGTTGTACATCCTATCATGCCTATGAGACTATTGTGATTGATATAGTGGGACTTATCATGTTGTACATATAAATTAGTGATTCTCTTAAGTCCAATTCTATCTAATCTTTGTACATATGGTGTAAATTGCTTGGCTTGTCTTCCCATATTGTTAATGTACAACATTGAAACATGATTCTTGAATTGGGTACATCTTTACATGCCTATTTTTCCTTATGTCAATTCTTCTGTCTCTTCTCTATTTTTCCCCTTTTTATTTGCTTTTGTGAATACTAAGTTCATTCAGAACTTAGATTGAATCTCGTTGTACGTGCGATTATAACGCGGGGAAAATTTGGTATAATTTAACTGAGTAAATTTTGGGCATAGCATGGGAATGTGGCATAAACATGTATTGGCTGGACTTGTGGAAAATTTGACACATGGATTAGGACACATATGACAAATATGTACATTGGCTAAAGATGAACATGCCTACCCCGAGGTTAGATTGAGTTGCAGTGTAAGACTGCCCGGAACCACCCGGCACATCCAGCGACCGCAACAATATAGATCTAATGTGAGAGGTTAGCGCATTTAAGCCCAAAAACCTGAGGTTAGATTGAGTTGCGGTGTAAGGCTGCCCGGAACTGCAAGGCACATCCAGCGACCGCAACAATATAGATCTAATGTGAGAGGTTGGTGCTTTAATGAATAAATTAAAGCTAAGAATCAGACAGGATAAGAATGGTAGGGTTAAGTCAATCAAAGCAACACTTAACCAATATAACATGATGTGTGATAGGGTTAAGTAACACAAGAGGGCAACACTTAACCAATGTAACATGATCAGTGGCAGGGTTAAATTAACATTTAACCAATATAACATGATGTGTGATAGGGTTTAAGTAACACAAGAGAGCAACACTTAACCAATATAACATGATGTGTGATAGGGTTAAGTAACACAAGAGGGCAACACTTAACCAATGTAACATGACAAGTAGTAGGGTTAAGTAACACAAGAGAGCAACACTTAACCAATATAACATGATGTGTGATAGGGTTAAGTAACATAAGAGGGCAACATCTAACCAATGTAAAATGACAAGTGGTAGGGTTAAGTAACACAAGAGGGCAACACTTAACCAATGTAACATGACCAGTGGTAGGGTTAAGTTAACACTTAACCAATGAACGAGTGAGGTTAAGTTAATGGGAAACACTTAACCAATATAAAATGATGAATGAACAGGGTTAAGTTAATAGGAAACACTTAACCAATTACAACATGATGAATGAGAAGGGTTAAGTTAATAAGAAACACTTAACCAACATGACATAGCGTGTGGATGGGTTAAGTTAACTTGAATGGATGGATAACACTTAGCCAATTTTGGGGGTATACGAATAAACCCTAGAAAACCCTAGTAACGGGGACCCGTTTCTGCAGTAACCCACATAGATGTATCACGGTACACTGAAACTAGGCAGGGTGGGGCACGATTACTGGGCTGATTATAAGCGGTCAAAGTAGTGGCAGGTAGTGTAGTTCCGACGGAGTATGGGCGTGCACGTGCTCCGAAGTGGAGAAGCAGGCACTGGGCATTAGTAGTATACACCATGCATCTAGAATTTGTGTCGGGTTGCTATCATAGGGATTGATACACCTTATAGTGGGACCAGCACAGGGTATCTAGACGAAAGAAAGGGCCGATTGACACAGACACAAGGAAAGTTAATACAAGAAGGGAGCCGATCGATAGGGTAGTAAGGATACATTTAACATCTTCATGGCAATTAGGTTGGTTGAGGTAAGATCCTCATACTAGATGTACACCTGAAGGCTACCTTAATTGCGGGGTTGGGATCACCTTATTTTATAACACAGGATACTAGTTGGGACACTAGTAGGGGATACAGATCCTTTTTCATAGGATACTAGTTGAGGCACTAGTAGGGAATACAAATCGTTCTATAAAAGACACTAGTTAGGATGCTAGTTGGGTGGTGCAGAGAAAATAGGAAATCAGAGAAAGAATCAAAGCGCATTCAGTGTATCTTACCTTGTCAAATCTAACGATCATCATTTGTTGTCTTGCTATGCTTATTATCATGGTTATGGTATGGTATCCATTTTATTCATGTCATGATCCTTTTACCTGTTTACATGCTGAATAATCACTGGACTTACCAGGCTTTATGTATAACTTTGTTTTGGTTCGCTCTCTTTTCTTCCGTTCCCCCCGCCACCCCCCCCCCCCCAGGTTCACAGGGAGGGAATATTACCACATAGCTCAGTTTTCTTTCCAAACTCGAAGATAGACGATGTATTGCTTTGGAATCTCTTTTCCACTGCTATGGCTGGCTCATGCTTTATTAGGGAATATCATTGTCATTTCATGCTTCTTTATTTTGTTAAACAAGACAGATGCTTTGTTGTAATGGGTATTGGTGTTTTGGTGCTGGAATACGATCTTTGTACAAGCTGTTTTACCAGGCTGCTATTTTATCAATAAAGTAAAGTTTTATTTATTTTCCGCTGTTTAAATTTTGTCTGTTTTCTAATTTATCTGTTCTATACAATTATGATGCTCCACTGAAGTTAATGCATTCCCTTTGTGAGTGACCTTAATGGAGGTGGGGTATTACACATGATTTTTATATGTATAAAATTAGAGTTAAAATACGATTTTTATGTATAAAGATTTGAAATAAAAATATGATTTTTATTATGAAGATAGCGAAAAGAAAATATGATTTTTAAAATATATATAGCATTGTTAAAAACATGATTTTTAATATAAAAATCGTATGAAACAGATTATGTTAGGATTACGGTGAAGAACACAACGCACTGGTAACAAGTACAAATCCGAACCGTTCAGAAGTAAAGACTGGAGGAGTGGATCCCAATGGTGAGAACTCCTCACAAAATTTCTTGTATAGTTATTTATTTTATAACTGCATATATGAATTGCTCCTCGTCGTCCACAGACCATGGACGACTTGTTTGATGATAATGTGTTGTGAAAATTGATTGTGATGTGGAATGGAATAAATAAAATATTCATGTGTTGAAACAAACATTTTATCGTTAAAAATATAATTTTTAATGTGTATATGAATAAAATAAATATTCATTTACAAATCGGACGATTTGTTTATGTACACCCATTTGACTGATATGGATTGGGACGATAAATTTTACACATCGCCCAACTGCACAAATAAAATTTGTGTTTGTTGTTTGGAACCCCACACGGGTATTGGGATGATATTTGACGTACACTAATCCCAATTATTTAGTTGTATGTCGATCGATTGGTTGACAGACTGTGTAAGCATTAATTATTTATATTTAATGCTTATGCGGTTGTGTGATGCACTTTGGATGATTGATGATTGTTTATCATTGTTATTACATATATGTATTGTATGAAATCCATATAATCCGCATTATATGGTAATTGACTATGTCTGATTCCAGCTCATAAATAACGAATATTTTAAAATAACGAATATTTTAAAATAACGAATATTTTAAAATAATGAACATTTTAAATAATATTCAGTAAAAGATCAAAATCTGATTTTGATGTTCGATTTGGGATGGACACGAAAATATTTAAATATATAAAGCCGTGTTGATTAGATTAACGCCATTTTGACGTGAACGATATTTATATCGATTTTATTCATTTTTATAATGAATATCGAAAAGGAAGTGATGTCAAAATCTAAAGTTTTGAAAATATTATCATTTATATAGTAATGATATGGAATATTCAATTTTGATTTGAAATTGAATATGAAGTTGAAATCATTTTGAAAACGAATTTAAAACGATTTATAAAATACGTTTTAAATGGAAATCGATGAAATATATAATATATACATATATTATATATTTAATGGCCTGAATAGAACGCGCCGCGCCGCGGCAGTTCACGAATTTCGACCATTGACTTCGAATGGACATTACAGGAGATCCGACCGTCGGATTCTCCTAAAACCGAAACTGTTGGGTTCGTAACGAAAAGGGCTTTCTAGTGAATACGAGAGATTTTAAATCTAATGGTTGGATTTGGAATTATGTCCAAATCAAATTTGGAAAAGGTCGTTGTAAGTGCTGTTCGATGACCATTTATGGAAATCGACTGTACGGGCCTTGATAAAATTATTAAAAATATCAATAATTTGTGTAAAATCATAATAAATGAATTGGAAAGAATCGGGATGAAAACTTCCATATTTGAAAAGATAAAAATATATTTTTATCGAAATGAACTAGTTATGAACTAGAATTATAAATCCAATATTTTTAAATAATTAAATTGGATTTGAAATGGTTTTTAAAAATAACCAGAATTTCCAATATATGAATTGGAATGGATTTGAATCGAAATAATCTTCGAGATATTTCGATATTGGATTCTGTGATTATACGGAAATTGTGGAGGAATTTGGAAGATACATATATCGTTATTCCCAATACGATATTTGTCAATTTCAGAATTTGATATTGAATATAAGCCGATATAATTCCTATTCAAAGCCGTGTATTTAATATTGAATTGAAATTTGGGTTCATCGTGAACTGTGTTTTAAATGACACTTTCCTTAAACCCAGTGTGGAAATAATAAATCTTTTATTAAGATTTAAAGAAGAATTACCGACTAATTAACATCTAATTGGAATTGAAAACAGAATGTGAATTGGGCTTATTGTGAACTGTGTTTTTAACGACATTCGTTCTTTAACCCGATTTACAGTGAAATGTGATTTGGAATCTAAATCTTTTTGTTAAGATTTAACGGGAATTTTCCAAAGTAAAGTTTTCCAATTTAATATATTAAATTGGAATTGAATGGAATTCGATTAGACAATAACCGAAATGATCTTCTGTAGAGGAAGACTATTAATATATATTGGAATTTAAAAGGCTTTGTCGTTATTCCATTTATATTATTAGTAAGATACGGAAATTGATATCGATTATATATATTGATCTGTTTTCCGTGAAGATTACATAATTAACGAAATGTGATTTGGGTTTATTGTGAACTGTTGATTAAACGACATTAGTTCTTTGACCCAGTTAAAGACAAGATTACACGTCTTACATTGTATTTCGAACTGTATGGTTGATCTCTGCTAAATATACATTTGTTTTGTGGTGGAGAATTTATTCTCATGCTTAACACCTTTCTCTAAGACGTACGAGCTTAGAGGTTATATATTGGCAGAAATCAATAGTACAATGTAGATTGTCGATGCGGCATGTTTGTGTTTCCAAAGTTAAGTAATCATTAATATTGATTTTTAGGAAGATTAAAACAAAGAGGAGTTTTAATGAATCTTTAATTAGATTGAAATATGAATTGATAATTTAAATTATCAAGTTTGGGAAATGATCGAGAATGGAGTTTCACCAGTTTTACTCCAAGCGATAGTTAAATCTTTAATTATATTTGAACGGGAAATGGTAATTAATTTTACTGATAACACCATGGTGTTAGATATGGAGTATTACCAGTTTTTCTCTATGTGATGAATAGGTTGGGATTGGGAAATTAAATAGATGATTACTTCGGTAAGGTGCGTTATTCTCGACTAGTTTGGAAAACCTTAGTATGGTTTGAATTGTATCCCAAGGAAGATTAAAGAATAAATTTAAAGAATTTATCTTTGATAAAATTAATGGGAACCTTTCCCAAATGATATGAATATTTAAATAAAAGAATATTCAGAATTGGAATGAGGCGTATGTTGTGTTTTTATAACACTTGTTTATTATATACGCGAGTTATTCGGAAAGGCCGGGTTTATACCCGTTAGAATAACTGATTCGACGATAAGTCGACGATGAAGACGGTAGTTGAAGACTGAAGGCCTTCACATCGTTTGGATGATTACTGATGTCTTGATTGGGCTGTACACCTAAGATGAGGTAATAAGTGGTGATCGTCCAGACGTAGTTGGAGATCGACCGGATATGCGAGGACCTCTCTCCTGTATTGGACATATGGGACGAGGAATAAGGTGTCTCGAGTTTCGTTCAGACCCAGAACGAACTTGTAAATGGACTGTGTGTCTGACATTGGATTTTATTCTGTGTTGATTGATCTCTATTAAATAAATATCTGTTTGACGGCGGAGAAATTATTCTCTTGCTTAACGCCGTTCTCTGAGACGTACAAGCTCAGAGGTTATATATCGATAGACATCATTCGCATGGCGTGAATTGCCTGAGTGGAAAATGATCAAGGCTTCTGTTGAAAAGCAGAGTCTTGTGGTTGATGGTCAAAGCATAGCTTTAATATAGCGTTAATTCGTTGGCCTCACACCTCGGTATGAGTCAAAAACGGGATAAGGGACCCAAGGAGAACATGACGTTTCGTTCTAGCTATGGGTGGTGTCGGGGTTTTGCAAGCCCTAACATTTTTATATTTTTACCTATGTGGTTGTTGGAATGCGAGGCGCCATGGTTATATCGGTCTCTACGGAGCTGATGGACAGGTCCGATAGGACCGGGAAACGTTTGTTCAAGAATACTAATCCACTAATGTAAATGTCGACCGGCCATGGAGGATCCAGGGGTTGCCTAGAGTAAGTACCGAGACATTTGCTAGAGTGTCTCGAGGAAGAAAGGAGTACATCCCTTGCCTAGACTCATGACGGAAATCCAATTTCCAATATGTGACATTTCGATTTGGATTGTAGATCCTAATATTGGTGACATAATAGATGGTACCCATGCCGCCTATGATTAATACATTTATATATGAAGTTGTTTAATACACCATGCACTTATAATAGTATCAAACGATTTGTTATAAAGGTACCAAGCATGTTTGGCTACTATAAGGGAAAATCCTATCCTCCGGCTTGCGTTGTATTATGTGATGGGACCTGGGTCTTATAATAGCTTCATTTTTCCAAAAGTCAATGCATTGTTTTTTTTAGGCACTGGTATTCTTGGGAGGAAACCCGTTCCCTGTTATACGGCATGGTCCCTTGATTTACTTTATTTTAAAGTAAAGATTTAATAACTGTTTTAGTTCTCACACCGGTCACATGACTGACCTGGAGTTTATTGTTTTAACCTAAACTCTGGGTGCCCATATTTTCCACACGGGCAACTAGTAGTTTTGGTTTTGCAGATTTATATTCATAGGATCCAGGTTTACAGCTGGAACGATATTCGAAAAGCTCTGTATCCGTTTATCTCTTTCAGTTGTGTTTTGTATTATTTTCCGCTGCTATGTAATGTATTTTAATCTCTGATATTTTACAATGTGTAAATTATTCATACTCTGTATATTCTTTTACTCCGATGTAAAATGTTGTAATAAACAATGAAATGTTCTTCTATTTGTGTTCTTATTTGTTGTGTTCTCTTACAATCCGGACTTTCCTTTACGGGGAAGTTTGGGTCGTTACATAGGATTTGGATGCAAAATTGGTTGCTTCACACTTTTATTCATAATCGTATGAGGGTTATGGATGAAAAAGGATTTTCTAAATTTGCATTCATATAGAACTGGTAGTATATTTAGGATGTTTTGCATCATATTTTCAAAAGTGTTTTAAAATTTTAATGCATACATATAGGAGGGTTCGATTTAGAATCATTGTGCATAAAGGTTTTATGATTGAAATGCATTAATTAAGTACACTATGCACATGCACACATGGTTGCAAAGTGGATGTACACAAATTGGTTGTGCAAGATAGGATAAGTAGATGTTAGAATTTCGGGACGAAATTCCTTTTAATGAGGTAAAAATGTAACAACCCAAAATTTTTACAATAAATAAATTAGTTATTTAATTATATTTCAAAAATAGGAATTTCTGCAAACGATGGAATTTGATCACGAGATTTTGTCCGTTGAGTTCGTCTTGGAATTCATGTCAGCTTTCATGTTTGGAGTTTTGCAAACGGAGTCTGTATGAAAAGTTATGGGAGAAATACAAAAAACAGACGAAAATAATAAAACATAATATGTAATGTCTGGCCTCTATACCCATGCTAAACAAGAGCAATACTAAGTATTACTATTGTAAAGTATGGAGAATGAGACTCGATAGGGCTAAACGTTGTACTCATTTCCTTGAACAATCACATTACCCATAATCAATACCATATATAGAACAAAATGGCAAAAGAAAATCAACTCAATGTACTATATATAAACCAACATGATACCCATAACAAATATCTTATATAAAACAATATGGTAATAAATCAAACCAGAGTATCATATATAAATCAATATGATACTCATAACATAAAACAATATGATGATAACAAATCAACCCAGGGTATCGTATATAAACTAATACGATACTCACAAATTTTTATCACATATAAATTAATAGGATGATAACAAATCAAATCAGAGTATCATATATGAACCAATACGATACTCATAAAAATTATCATATGTAAAAAATATGATAAAATAATCACGTTAGGTTATCGCATATAAACCAATACGGTATTCATAACCATTATCATATGTAAAACAATATGATAATAATAATCAACAATTAAAATGTAATTAGGTAATTGTGGATTTTGGGGATAAATATAACCCATCTCGTAACATGTTCCAAATAAACATACGCTAGTGCTGTAAATCACTGTGGTAGAGCTCGACGTGCATCGAGACATCAACACTACAATCTACTCACAACGCCATAACACATCTAGCGATTAACCCAGGATAACCAAGACGGTCTAAGGCGAAGACTGAAAGCTACCCGTTCACGATACTGCACGTGGGACCCCCACGCCTCCATATATTGTAGTTCGTAACACGCCGGTTGGGAATCCCGATCAAAAACAAAATTGCCCAATGTAGCATACCGTTGACCTTTGGTGGTAGATGGGCAAATAGGAAACCATTGATTCAGGTAGCGATCCTAAATCTGGTCGACCAAAACGAAGTTTGCCCATTGGTACAACAGAGTCCAATCTATCCACTCTAAAATCAAAAACAGGTCTAAAAATATTGTTACTTATAAATAATTGGCATGAAATTTGGTATGTTATGACTAGAATATAATCACGACTTGGACAAATAAGCCAACATTTCAAAAAACAATGTGGCAATCACAAAAAAAATGCTAAATCGGGATAAAATCGATGTATAACCATTAATATAATTGCCAAGTCGTAAATAAGATCAAACATGGTATATAACAATTGTAATTCATCACATTAAATCAAACCTCAATGGTTGCGATACAGAATAAAAAGTACATTATAAGAACGATATATAAGCATGTCAACTCGATGATGAATTGAAATAACATCAATTCAAAAAATGTCATATACTTCCAAATAGTAACTACTCAAATAATGCATATGCATCCCATACTACATCGCATTACTCCAGTATTTACTAAGTGGTAGTACTCTCATCTTATTGAAAATTCACACAAATAAATATTCCATAAGGTTATAATATTATAAATCATACCTAAAAAGGTACTTATGTAGATCTATAATTGTTTCAAAATCCAAAATTTGTTTCACATGTCATGTCTCAAAATTCATATATATATATATATATATATTTTATTCATATATATATATATATAAGCCAAAATTATTACTTTCCATACTTCTTTAACTTTATCAATTCCAGAATCGTGTTTCCAAAAATAATTAATCAGTTATAATACAAATACACTTTGTAAATAAATATATATCCATCATAATCATTTATAAAAGAAACTAAACCAATTTAAAGATATGTTTGATATTTATGACTTCTATAAACTCTCTTCATAATATAGTGTGTGTGCAAAACTTTTTTTTTTTAAATTTTATATCTAAGTAAATATGAGTTTACAATTTTCAAAACTTTGATTGAAATGATTTAAGTATAAAACACACTAGATCTTACTATGACAAATATTCATTCAATATTTTCAAATTTAACATGTAATTTATATTAAATAAATTTAATAAAGTTAGAAAACAACCTGAAAAAAACATGTAAGAAAAAAAGTATAAGCTTTTCAAAATATAGAAACTATTCAATTTGAATAAATAAAGCAAAACTTATGATGAAAACAATTCTTAGATTTAACTTAGTTATCGATGTCGTTTATTCTCGAGACGAGCACTAAAACACATTTTCGGTCTTGTAAATCATAAAATATTTCAAAACACAGAACATGAAACATTTTCAACACTTTTCAAAACTTCATGAATTATCAAAATCCGATAAGTAACCAAAAAGTTATACCCAAAACAATTTATGTTTGATTTTGAAAATCTCAATTTACATATACTGGTTTTGTAAAAATCATACAAATTTGACATTTAATCGTTTAAAGCTAAAAATGTTGCAGTACCTTTGAATATCAGTCTATTTTACATGTACCAAACTTGAAAACCAAACTCAAAACCATTTGGTATAGATTTCATATTCTTCACAATCCATTTTCTGCTCGTGTTTAAACATCTCAGTTTTCATATACCCACATCAAAAAAATCATGAAAAATCGAAATTTAATAATTTTAACTCAAAATTTTTGCAGCAACTTTGAATATGGATGTAATTTAGATGTACAAAATTTCAAAGCTAGAGACCTTGCGATTTTGTATAGATTTCATATTCTTCACAATCCATTTTCTGCTCAGGTTTAAACATCTCAGTTTTCATATACCCACTTCAAAAAAACCATAAAAAATCAAAACTTATTAATTTTAACTCAAATTTTTTATAGTAGCTTTGAATATGGATGTAGTTTACGTCCGCAAATTTTCAAAGCTGGAGACTTTAATAATTGGTACATATTTCATATTCTTTACAATCCATTTTTTGCTAGGGATTAAACATCTAAGTTTTCATATACCCACTTCAGAAAAATAATAAAAAATAGAAGTTTGATAATTTTAACTCAAAATTTCTGTACCAGCTTTGAATATGGATGTAGTTTACTTGTACAAAATTTTAAAGCTACAGACCTTACCGGTTGGTACAGATTTCATATTCTTCGCAATCCATTTTCTGCTTAGGTTTAAACATCTCAGTTTTCATAGATCCAATTCAAAAAAATCATAAAAAATCGAAATTTGTTAATTTTAACTCAAATTTTTTGCAGTATCTTTGAATATGGATGTAGTTTATGGGTACAATATTTTAAAGATGGATACCTTACCAATTGGTACTTATCTTATGTTCTTTGACAACTATTTTCAGCTCATGTCTGAAAATCTTAATTTTCATGCCCACACTTTGCGACAATTCAACATGCACGAAACATGCATTTCAATCGCATTAGCAAAATCAATTTACGCTTCTATTACCTCATCATAAAATTATTTCAACCGAATTAAATTTATAATTTCTATTCAATTTTAATTGCCAATGTTCAACAACACAAAATAACATTGGGGAAGGAAGATAACAGTCAAACATACCTAAAGATTTCATCTTTAGGCTTAAGGCAAGAATCTCAAACTATGAAATTGAACAAAAATTGAATCTTCACTCACCTCAAACTCCAAAAGCAATCCTTAAAGCTCTGAAAGAACTAGCTTTTGAATTGCTCTCTTTCTTCTTTAATTGCTATTTGATAATTGGGAATCAAATAAGCAGCTAGATTGCAAATTCTCGTTTTCCTTTGGATTTGAGATGAGGGTTTTGAGTTTTCATCTTTCTGTTTTTTTCCTGAAAGTTTTGTTGTCTTATAAAGAACATACGTATAACAAAATTAAAGGAGAGATGAGGGGGGATTTTTATATATAAGTCCTTATCTAGAACTCTCCTTCAAAATATCTTTCATTTCTTTAATATTTTCTTTATTATTAATATTACCCCCTTTTGTTTAGTGGTTTTTAGCCTCAAGGACAAAATAAACAAAAAATTGTTCCATAAGGACAAGGGCCGAAAATTTTATCCATAAGGACAAATTTAAGTGTACCACAAAGTAACGACGCGGCTTTTTAACCTGTTTTCGCCAGTAATTAAACCAACTTAAACCGTTCATAAAGACGGATTGTTAGGGGTACTTACACATTTGCACAAAATAAAAAGAACTTTTCCATTATCATTAAAATAATATTACATCAGAGCCACAAGAGATATATCATAGTAAATCGATTACACAACGGAAAAGATACTAATCTCAGCGGAAGAATGCGAATGCTCAAAGATATAATTGCTCCAGCTAAGACCAGAATCCTGCTCCAACCAACTCCAAGACTAAATCTGCGAACAAAACTACAATGCTGCCCGTGTGGAAAATTTTAGGCACCCAGGGTTTAGGGTTGGGAACAATAAACTCCAGGTTAAAGGGAGGAATTCAGGGGCCTACTATAATTCCTCCGTTTACACTAAAATTTTCCTAATGGACAAAATTTTAGTCTTTTGTCCTTATGGAACAATTTTTGTTCATTTTGTCCTTCACACTATTTTCCTATTTTTTTTGTTCGTTTATCAATATAACTCACACTTTTCTTTTTACATTTTTACACATTCTAGATTTTTCATAGAAAATGATCTCAACTATTAAATACTTTATACGTACGCATTTTTATTTCTATTTTGTTTTCATTATTACAAAACACATTCAACTTATAACATGAATGGCTTAAACCAAATGATTCATAAAATTATGCGTTTTCCTCTCATCCTTAAAAATATTTTTATTTCATTTTATTTCCTTTTCAAAATGTCTAAAAAAATTACAGACTCCCCCCTTATTAATGGATTCCCAGTTCAGTATCCCTAAAAAGGGGTCGTTACAGACTTCCCCTCTTACAAAAATTGCGTCCTCACAATTTCTACATAAGGGATATATCTGTAACTTAATGATAGATTGGGGTTTTGGTTTTGGGTATGTACAACTATTATTATATTATAGGAGTGATACCTTAGGATGTACAAACATGTATGATGTTTCTACTGTCTTGCGCTAATTCGTATTCTAAATATATTCTGTACTATGTCAACCTCGCTCTGATACCAGCAATGTAACGCCCGGCTTCTATACCCATGAGAAACATAAGCAATACTAAGTATTACTATCGTAAAGCACAAAGAATGAGACTCGATAGGGCTAAACGTTGTACTCATTCCCTTGAACTAACACATTACCCATAATCAATACGATATATAGAACAAAATGGTAAAAGAAAACCAACTCAAAGTGCTATATATAAACCAATATGATACCCATAACAAATATCATATATAAAACAACATGATAATAAATCAAACTAGAGTATCATATATAAATCAGCATGATACTCATAGCATAAACCAATATGATGATAATAAACCAACCCAGGGTATCGTATAAAACTAATATGATAATCATAAATTTTTATCACATATAAAATAATAGGATGATGACAAATCAAACCAGAGTATATATATGAACCAATATAATACTCATAACAATTATCATATATAAAAAATATGATAAAATAATCAAGTCAACGTACCGCATATAAACCAATACGACACTCATAACCATTATCTTATGTAAAACAATCTGACAATAATAATCAACAATTAAAATGTAATTAGGTAATAGTGGATTTTGGGGATAAATATAACTCGACTCATAGCATGTACCAAATAGACAGACGCTAGTGTTGCAAAATCACAACAGTAGTGCTCGAGCGTGCATCGAGACAACAACACTATTATTTACCCATAACGCAGTAACATACCTGGCGATCATTCCAGGGTAATCAAGACGGTCTATGGTGAAGGCCGAAAGCTACCCTTCACAACACTTAATGTGGGACCCCCACGCCTCCATCTATTTTAGTTTATGACCCGCCGATCGGGAATTTCGTTCAAAAACAAAATTGCCCAATGTAGCAGACCGTTGATCTTTGATGGTAGATGGGCGAATAGGAAACCAGCGATTCAGGTAGCTATCCTAAATAAGTTCAACCAAGATGGAGTTTGGCCCATTGGTACAACAGAGTCCAATCTATCCCAACCCAAAATCTAAAAGAGGTCTAAAAATATTGTTACATATAAATAAATGGCATGAAACTCAATATGTTATGACTAGAAATCATGACCTGGATAAATAAGACAACATTTTAAAAAACAACGTGCCAATCATAAAAAAATTGCTAAATCGAGATAAAATCAATGTATAACTACTAATTTGATTGCCAAATCGTAAACAAGATCAAATATGCCGTATAACAATGGGAATTCATCACATTAATCAAACCTCAATGGTTGCGATACAGAATAAAAAGTACCATTATAAGAATGACATATAAGCATGTCAACTCGATGACAAATTAAAAGCTCATTAATTCAAAAAGTGTCATATACTTTCAAATAGTAACTACTCAAATAATGCACATGTGTCCCATACCACATCACATTACTTCAATATTTACTAAGCGGTAGTATACTCCACTTATTGAAAATTCACACAAGTAAATATTCCATAAGGTTATAACATTATAAATCATACCTAAAAAGGTACTTATGTAGATCTATGATTGTTTCAAAATCCCAAATTTGAAATTTAGTTCACAAGTCATGTCTCAAAATTCATACATATATATATATATATTTGTGCTTGTGTGTGTATGTGTGTGTGTGTTACTACCAATATTAACTCCGAAACCAGCTAACGGTGAAGGGTCATCCAGTGGACACAAACACGAAGGAAAAAGCCAAAAGCTACACAAACCGAGACCTTATTGGGGGAAAGGAGCCCAAAGTCTATAGGATGCCAACACAGTATACCCGGCAGGACATACCCGGCAAGGGGTTATATAGCGAAAGGTCGACCAAGTCAGAAGGAAAGAGGCAAAAGCTCCACTAACGGGAACCCGGAAGGGCGGAAGGATTGTCGATATTAACTTGCTTAATGATGGTACACTAGGAGATAAAGACATCAATTATATCAAGCCGAAGGGCCATAAAGATTTTCCGGAACTAGCTTCCGACACATCAGCTGCATAAACACTGAAATGTCACATTGATAAGACAACAGGCAGGTCACATGGAGCGGCCCTCTGGAAGACCAGGACGTACCCAGAGGCTCTACTGCAAGGCAAACCGGAACCCTAGAGAGGGTACATGCTATCCGTACTAGTCTATTTGGTACATGCACAGACAATGGTTCTGAGCCAACAACTATCTACGTACATCATAAGAGAACCGGAAGCCTACATCCGGGAGCTTGTAACCGAGAGCATATAACCAGAGGCTCAAGTACCTTTCGAAAAGCGTCAACAACCTCATATCACCCTCAAAGAATCCCCAGCTCGCCTGGACCTTCCCTCCGGATGTTATAATCCGCATCTCAAAGCAGCTGTGACCAAAAGCGACTGAAACCAAAGAAAAAGGCGGTTGACAGAAGTACCTACAGGCCCAACGGCCCAACAGCAGAAAGGGCCCTGAATCCTCTATAAATAAGACACCATGGGTCACATTTGGAGGGGGGCTTTCTGAGATTCTGATTCTTATACTCTTTCTCTATAGGATAAACCCTAATACTTAGATAGATTGGAAGATTTCTTCTATTATGTTCATGTACTCTAAATGGAAGATTAATAAAGAGCAGATCTACACTTATAGTTTTTTCCTGTAAGTTTATTATACTATTTTTTTGTTATCATTGCTGCAACTTACTGTTTATTTCCTACATATGGATGGATCCTTCTCCAAACCTTTCCGTAGATTGGATGAAACACCCCTTCCTATATGCTTAAACCCTTCCTACGAGCTTAGATCTTTCAGCAAACTAGGTGCAGTACTCCTTTCCACCATCCGTTAAGTCCTTTATCAAGGGTTGTTTAGTGGTCCTTCTCTTCAAGGTCTTGATACCCAGGAACAGTGATTTAACCCAAACTCGCGAAAGTTAAACAACCTATCCTTTTTCCTTATGACCATTCCCATTGACCTATCTCTGGTGTTGACGAAAATATCGTTAACAATATATATATATATGTATATATGTAAGCCAAACTTATTACTTTCCATACTTCTTTAACTTTATTAATTCAAAAATCGTGTTTCCAAAAATAATTAATCAGTTATAATATAAGTACACTTTGTAAATAAATATATATCCATCATAATAATTTATAAAAGAAACTAAACCAATTTAGAAGATATGTTTGATATTTATGACTTCAATAAACTCTCCTTATAATATTATTTGTGCGTAAAACTATTTTTTTTTTCATATATAAGTAAATAGAGTTTACAATTTTCAAAAATTTGATTGAAATGATTTATGTATAAAACGCACTAGATCTTACTACGAAAAATATTAATCCATTACAATATTTTCAAATTTAACATGTAATTTAGATTAGCTAAATCTTGTAAACTTAGAAAACAACCTGAATAAAACAAGTAAGAAAAAAGTACAAGCTTTTCAAAATATTAACAACTATTCAATTTGAGTAAATAAAGCAAAACTTATGACGAAAACAATAATTAGATTTTACTTAGTTTTCATATACTTATGTTAAAAAAATTATAAAAAATCAAAATTTAATAATTTTAACTCAAATTTTTTGCAGTAGCTTTGAATATGGACGTAATTTATGTGTCCAATATTTCAAAGCAAGGGACCTTACCAATTGGTATAGATTTCACATTCTTCACAATCCATTTTCTACTCAGGTTTAAACATCTCAGTTTTCATATACCCAATTCAAAAAAATCATAAAAAATCAAAATTTATTAATTTTAACTCAAAATTTTTACAGTAGCTTTGAATGTGGATGTAGAGTACGTGTACAAAATTTCAAAGTTGGAGACCTTAACATTTGGTACATGTGACACCCCACGTCCGTTAATGTCACTTTTTATCAAAATGCATTAAGTTTCGTGAAGCGTTATAGATAAACAGAAAAAGATTCTCACAAGACAGATTTATGAAATAGTAGCGGAAATTTAAAACTTTATTTTCCAACTGAAAACATCGTGGTCTTAAAATCCAGTTACAACATCAGAATGAAATACTGGAACAAAATACATCAAATGAAAACAATTGTCTTGCGATAAAAACCATCATAGTACAGAAATGAGAAATCGTAATCCTCATAAGTATCCATAAACAAGTAGACAAGTAGTTAAAGCGATACATCAAAGCCAATCTAAATCCAAGCAGAAACAGAAGGGAGACTTAGGTATACCTATAATAACGGGTTTTACCCCAAATGGAAATAACAGGTACCCTAACAGAAATAGTGGGTGTTACCGCAAATAGATATGATAGGTACCTAAACAGGACTAGATGTTACCTAATTACTACCCCTAAGCGATCGACTCGCTACCACGTAAATACCCTATGTCGATTCCATAATAGAGTGTATTACTTCCAAAAGTGGCAACTACCAAAAGGACACAGACCTATTTATAGGTGTTATGGCATCTTATTTTCCTAGGCAGACCGGACCCATGCACGCACTGACCCTGTTGGAACGCACCATCAGATTACCCCATCCCAGATGAACCGCTTATAAATTAGCTCAGTAAGCGTGCCCTGACCCCTACCTAGTGCAGGGCCCTCGTTTAACACTAGAAGGAGTTACTGACTAATATGGGTCCCACACAACAGATGACACAAGTCAAACCTCTAAACTTATGTACTCAAACAACTTGGATTTCCACAAGTTAAGTTTTACAGCCTAACCCGCCACAAATTCAGCAGGTTAAGTTTTACATGGTTAACAATGTCCATACAACCCCAATATATTGAACAAATTTACTTAACCCCCAACAGATTAAACAAGTTCCATACAGTTTCATTAATAAGTTCCACTTAATCTTTGAATTAAGCCTACATATTTTGTAACAACCCGTAAAATCTGGGCCAGTTTAAAATTTTTATTTTGGCAGTTTTAGCGAATTTTGATTATTTAAAATGAATTATTTTAAATAAAATCGACGAGAAATTTATTTCGAATATAATTAGAACGTATATATTATATACGTCGTCGTTAGAATATATAATAATTATATATAATTATAAAAGGAATTGAAAATGGCGCGGTAGTTCGAAAATTCGATTTCTAATTTCAAATGAATATACAGAATTCAATATAAGTCAAAATTGAACGAAACAAGAAATATTTGAATCTGTATAACTATATCTTTGTAACGAAGTTAACAAACTGAGATTTCACTTTATAAATGATAAGATATGTCCAGTTGAAAATTCTGAATAGTCGCTATGGAATTTAGGCCCTTAAAAATGGACATTTTGCAAATGACCTCGGATTTCGCCGAAACCAGTTTTGTTGGGTCCGGGAGGTGAAGTTATTGCTAGGTTTCAAATTTCATAATTTTTCGAATCAATATGTGAGCGTGGCAAAGGAAAACGCGTTTGGCCGGTTTCAGTTGATTTTAATCGACTGGAAATTGGCCATTTTTCAAACGGTCTCAGAATTCGACGAAACTAGTTTTGTTAGGACCGTATCGTCAATACGAAGCTAGAAAATATTTTTCTGAAAATTTTCTAGTTAGTATGTGACCCCGGTAATTCGAAATGTACGTTTAAAATTCAATATAGTGATTTAAATGTAAATTTAACGGAAACTGATTGTAACAGCCGAATCAGCTGACGATACATATCCCATTGTGTTCGGAATGGGGGTAATTAGCTAGGGGCGACAGTCGGTGGGCTTGATTTCGAGTTAAAACGGAAAGTCAACTTTAAATTGAATTAAATAATTAAATTAAAAAAAAAAATATAACCCTTCCCCTTAAAAACCCGCTGCCCCCCCCCCCCTTTCTCAAATCGGTTTCAAATAAAAAAAAATGATGATTAGAGAATAAAGATAGGATCTTTATCTAAGAAAAAGTTCATATTTTTGTTTAGAAAAAGATCGTATTTTGTTTAGAAAAAGATCGTAGTTTTGATTTAGGAAAAAAAATTAGATTTTTGATTTAGAAAAGATTAGATTGTTATTTCTATAAAGACGAGATTTTTATTCGGATTAAAAATAGAATTTTTATATAATGAACTTCGAATTAAAAATATGATTTTTGTTCATATAGAGAATTAAAAATATCACCTTTATATGTGTAGTGAAATAAAAATAGAATTTTTATATAATGAACTTCGAATTAAAAATATGATTTTTATATATTGAATAGCATAGTAAAAATGAGATTTTTATATATTGAACATCGTAGTGAAAATTCGATTTTTAAATATATGAAGTGATTATAGAAATATGACTTTTAAATTGAAAGTGAGTAAATAAAAATGTGATTTTTATTTTAAAGACATCGAAATATAAAAATGTGTGATTTTTATATATATAGTGACTACGGGCAACGAAGATGGCGAAGATAGGATAACGACGAAAATTTTCTACAAATGAAGAGCCGTGGAGCTAGGATAGCTATAGGTGAGAATTTCTCACCTTTCAATTTCTTTTTTTCTAGTTATATATATACTAGGATGCAGACGGTGCTTAGTAGCACCCGACACAATCGTCCACAGACCATGGACTTGTTTGTTTGACTGTTAGGTGATTGATTGCGATATTGGTTTGAATGTGGTTTGTGGTGTGAAAAATCGAATCGATAAATTGGTTAGGATTAGACGTGCGCCGTTATAAGGCGAAGGAGTAAGGCTAGGTTAGACTCTTACTCCAAATTTTGTGGTTTGCATAACGAAAGTGAATTAGATTGATGTGTGAATGGCGTGGGCCTTCACTAGACCGGGGATAAGGCTAGGCCTTGTCCCGTTTCTAGTATCGTGCCGTTATGCCGCCGAAATTTTCTAAAATAAGTTAGAAAAATAAAAATAGCATTTTATTTAAAGAATGAACTGAATAGAAATTCATATGTTAAAATAAAATGTGTTATCGTTAAAAATATAATTTTTAACGTGAATGTGAATAAATAAATATTCATTTACAAACCAGACGGTTTGTTTATGTACACCTATTTGAATAACGTTGATTGGGTCGATAAATTTTACACATCGCCCAACTGCACAAATAAAATATGCGGTTGATTGTTTGAAACCCCACACGGGTGTTGGGATGAAATTTGAAGTTCACTCATCCTGATTGATTAAATATGTCGATCGATTGATTGACAGGCTGTTATAGGCGTTGAATATCTATATTTGATGCCTTTACAGTGTAGTGCACTTTGGTTGATGGTTGATTATTTTCAATGTTATTATATACATGTGTTGTATGAAAATCCATATAATTAACTTTATATGGTAATTGATTGGGTCTCATTCCAATCGTGAAAATAAAGAATATTTTTATAATAAGAAATATTTGAAATAGAAATATTCGAAATGGAATATTTGAAAATATCAATATATGAAGCCGTGTTGATTAGATTGACGCCATTTTGACGTGAACGATATTTATATCGATTTTATTCATCTTAAAAATGAATATTGAAAAGTGATTTCGAAATCGAATATATTGAATTGAATTGAAAACGATTTCGAAATGAATTGAATTGAAAACGATTTCGAAATGAATTGAATTGAAAACGATTTCGAAATGAATTGAATTGAAAACGATTTCGAAATGAACTGAATTGAAAACGATTTCGAAATGAATTGAATTGAAAACGATTTCGAAATGAATTGAATTGAAAACGATTTCGAAATGAATTGAATTGAAAACGATTTCGAAATGAATTGAATTGAAAACGATTTCGAAATGAATTGAATTGAAAACGATTTCGAAATGAATTGAATTGAAAACGATTTCGAAATGAATTGAATTGAAAACGAATTGAAATGAATTCAAATTGAATTGAAATTTGAATTGAATAGAAATGAATTTTGAAACGAATTTATAAAGAAGAATTCAATTTTGATTTGAATTGAAAAGGAGGTTGAAATTGCTTTTGAAACGAATTTAAAACTATTTATATAATTCGTTTTAAATAGAAATCGACGAAGTATATATTATATATATTATATATATAATATAATGGCCTGAATAGAACGCGCCGCGCCGCGGCAGTTCGTGAATTTCGACCATTTATTTCAAACGGACATTGCGGGAGATCCGACCGTCGGATTCTCCTAAAACCGGAACCGTTGGGTTCGTATCGAAAAGAGCTTTCTAATGAATGTTAGAAATTTGAAATCTAACGGTTGGATTTGGAGATACGTCCAAATCAAATTCGAAAAAGGTCGCTGTAAGTGCAGTTCGATGGCCGTTGTTGGAAATCGACTGTACGGGCCTTGATAAAATTATTAAAAATAGTAATAATTTGTGTAAAATCATAAGAAATGATTTGTGAAAGTTTGGGATGAAAAACTCCATATTTGAAAAGATAAAAATAGATTTTTATCGAAATGAACTAGTTTTGAACTAGAATTATAATTCTATTTATTTTTAAATAAATAAATTGAATTCGAAACGGGTTTTAAAAATAACCAAAATTTCCAATGATTGCATTGGAGTGGATTTGAATCGAAATTGTCTTCGGAATATTTCGATGTTGGAATTCGTGATTATACAGGTGTTGTTATGGAAATTTGAAAGATATATATTTATATCGTTATTTCCAATACGACATTTGTTAGTCGTAGAATTCGATATTGAATATAAGCCGATATATTTTCTATTCAGAGCCTTGTATTGAATATCGAATGTGATTTGGGTTTGTCGTGAATGGTGTCTTCACTAGCACTGTTCTTGAACCCTGTTGAGAAAAGATTAAATCTTTTTATTTAGATTTAATGAAAAGCACCAATTAAATAATATTTAATTGGAATTGAATTGATATTGATTTTTGGGTTTATCGTGAACAGTGTTTTAAATAACACTTGTTCTTTAACCCGATAATTGATGAATGTGATTTTGGGTTTATCGTGAACCGTGTTTTAAATGACACTGATTCTTTAACCCAGTTAACGATTAAAACTAAGTGGAGTTTTAATGAATCTTTAATTAGATTGAAATGATCGAAAATGGAGTATCACCAGTTTTGCTCCAAGCGATAGTTAAATCTTTAATTAGATTTGAACGTGAAATGGTAATTGAATTTACCGATAACACTGTGGTGTTAGATATGAAGTATTACCAGTTTTACTTCATGGGATGAATAGGTTGGGATTGGGAAATTAAAACAAATGATCACTTCGGTAAGGTTCGCTAATCCCGACTAGTTTGAATTGATATTCAAAAATGGATTAAAGAATAAATTCAAGGAATTTATCTTTGATAAAACTAATGGGAATCTTTCCCTATGAATGTGAAATTTAGAAACTAACTGTCGGTTAGCCAAGCAGAAGGGTTTTCTGGATATTGATCTGATGTTGGTTTCGGCCTTCGGGGTTAATATTTGGGGAATTATTCTCTTGATTAATTTACGGTTAATGACTAATGAATTGGAATGAGGCGTATGTTGTGTTTGTGTAACACTTATTTAAAATATACGCGAGTTATTCGGAAAGACCGGGTTTATCCCATTCTGAATAACTGATACGACGATAAGTCGAAGATGAAGACGATGGTCGAAGACCGGAGGTCTTCACGTCGTTTGGGTGATAACTGATGATCTTGATTGGGCTGTACACCCAAGAAGATGGAAACAGTTGGTGATCGTCCAGACGTACTTGGAGATCGATGGATATGCGGGGTACTAGGTGCCTCCGGTTTCGTTCAGACCCAGAACGGACTTGTAAATGGACTGTGTGTCTGACACTGGATTTTAGTCTGTGTGATTGATCTCTATTAAATATATATCTGTTTGGCGGCGGAGAATTTATTCTCTTGCTTAACACCCTTCTCTGAGACGTACGAGCTCAGGGGTTATATATTGATGGATATCAAACGTATGGAGTGAATTGCCTGTGTGGCATGCCTAAGTGGCAATTGATCGAGGCTTCTGTTGAAAAGCAAAGTCTTGTGGTGATGATCAAAGCACGGCCTTTGTGGCGTAGCTTTGTGTAACGTTTACCTCGCGTGTTTCACACCAGGTATGAACCAAAAACGGGAGACGGACGTCAGGGAGGGCATGCGTTTCTTTCTAGCTAGAAGTGGCGTCAGTGGTTTTACACGCCCTGACGAGTTTGACTTATGTGGTTGTTGCTGTTGCGAGGCGCCTCGGTTATATCGGTTTCGGCCGAATGCATTCTGGTCGGCTGACGGACCAGACTTACACCCCATAGGGTGGGGAGACGCATGTTCAGGCATTTTAATCCACATCGGTGGACCGGCCCTGAGGATCCAAGGGCCCACCTGAGTCTGGGTCCTGAGGCTCGGGCTAGACAGTCTCGAATCGGTTGAGGACTATCTTTTGCCTCGGTTCATAGAAGGAAATCCAATTTCCAAATACGTGACTTTGCGGTTTTATTTGTAAACCTATATATGGCGACATGATATATGGTACCCATGCCGCCTATGATTGATACTTATGATTTGAAGTTGTTTTATACACTATGCACTTATAATAGTATCAAATGATTTGTTTTAAACGTATCCAGCATTCTTTGGCTGTTATAAGGGAAAACCCTATCCCCCGGCTTGCGTTTGCATTGTGTGATAGGACCTGGGTCTTATAACAGCTTCATTTTTCTTTATTTAGCATTGCGCTGTTTGGTTTTAAGCACTGGTATTCTTGGGAGGAAACCCGTTCCGTGTTATACGGCGTGGTCCCTTGATTTACCTAATGATTTAAAATAAAGATTAACTGTTTTAGTTCTCACACCAGTCACATGACTGACCTGGAGTTTATTGTTTTAACCTAAACTCTGGGTGCCCCTATTTTGACACGGGCAGCTAGTAGTTTCGGTTTTGCAGATTTATATTCACAGGATCCTGGTTTACAGCTGGAACGATATCCGGAAAGCTTTGTATCCGAATATCTACTTCTAGTTGTGTATTGTATTATTTTCCGCTGCGATGTATTTAAATGTAATTTAAATCTCTGATATTTCTGTGTAATATTCATTTATACTCTGTATATTCTTGTAATCTGATGCATTGTTGTAATATACAGTGAAATGTTCTTCTGTATGCGTTCTATTTTGTCCTGTTCTCAAACGATAGGGCGTTTCGAACGGTCTGGGTCGGTTTAACGACTGGTTCGGACTGAGCGAAATTCTTTGCCGTCACATTTGGTATCAGAGCTTTGGTTTACAAAGCTAGAGAACAAGACACATTAGAAACATACGAAAGAATTCATCAGATATTGGATTAGTAATATCCAATGGGAATGACTCGTTAGAGATAGGATCAGTAGTATCCTAGAACGAGTGTGAAGAGTATATTTTTGAAAATGAAAACAAAATTTGTTTTGAAAATTTAAATCAATTATTCGTAGTTGATTATCTATTTATATTGATGTGGACAATCCAGTATATATAGATTTTGCGTATACGTCTGATCCGCGTGTATTCGAAATTTTAATATACTGGATAGATATAGAGTCACACTCTAGTCGCCCGGACATGATTCTGATGATTGACGCGTCATCATTAGTAATTATTTTCGTGTTTCGAAGGTGTGATATCTATATATTTCCATTAGACTGGTGTGAGAACCAAAACTAATATAGTTAGAACACATTGTTGTGAATTGGCATCAAAAACATGATTTTCTGTATATGTATCAAATTTATGAATTTGAAACTCTAATTCACTAATTGATGGATGTTAGTGTTGTTTGTTTATTTGGTAGCTAATTTTTAGCCATTTAGCCTAATTGAACCGAATATTGAACTGTATTGAAAATTGGTCGCATTTGTTTGCATATACATATATATCATTGAACAGGTCATAGCAAGGAGGCTAGAGCAGAGAATAAAATTTGTTTGCCCGACAAATAGGTACATGTTTACTACATAATTTCCTGTTTTGTTTGGGTGATGATGATTTTGTGAGCCTATTGGCTAGCCGCTTGGCTTTTTCTTTTTCTTTTTGAGATCTGAAGGACCGGGGAAGCTATTTGAAATTCCCCGATGCTCCCGGTGCAGGGGAGGTTATGGCGAAATTTTTCGAAAATTTAGGGTGTTAGCCAAATTTTTGAAATTTTGAAAATTCTCAGAAACTAAAGAGTTGGAGAATGGAAGCCAGAGCGAGCGGAGAACTGAATAATCAAACCACTTTCGACTTTGTTCCTTTTCGGGGACGAAAAGTTTTAAGTGGGGGAGATTGTAACAACCCGTAAAATCTGGGCCAGTTTAAAATTTTTATTTTGGCAGTTTTAGCGAATTTTGATTATTTAAAATGAATTATTTTAAATAAAATCGACGAGAAATTTATTTCGAATATAATTAGAACGTATATATTATATACGTCGTCGTTAGAATATATAATAATTATATATAATTATAAAAGGAATTGAAAATGGCGCGGTAGTTCGAAAATTCGATTTCTAATTTCAAATGAATATACAGAATTCAATATAAGTCAAAATTGAACGAAACAAGAAATATTTGAATCTGTATAACTATATCTTTGTAACGAAGTTAACAAACTGAGATTTCACTTTATAAATGATAAGATATGTCCAGTTGAAAATTCTGAATAGTCGCTATGGAATTTAGGCCCTTAAAAATGGACATTTTGCAAATGACCTCGGATTTCGCCGAAACCAGTTTTGTTGGGTCCGGGAGGTGAAGTTATTGCTAGGTTTCAAATTTCATAATTTTTCGAATCAATATGTGAGCGTGGCAAAGGAAAACGCGTTTGGCCGGTTTCAGTTGATTTTAATCGACTGGAAATTGGCCATTTTTCAAACGGTCTCAGAATTCGACGAAACTAGTTTTGTTAGGACCGTATCGTCAATACGAAGCTAGAAAATATTTTTCTGAAATTTTTCTAGTTAGTATGTGACCCCGGTAATTCGAAATGTACGTTTAAAATTCAATATAGTGATTTAAATGTAAATTTAACGGAAACTGATTGTAACAGCCGAATCAGCTGACGATACATATCCCATTGTGTTCGGAATGGGGGTAATTAGCTAGGGGCGACAGTCGGTGGGCTTGATTTCGAGTTAAAACGGAAAGTCAACTTTAAATTGAATTAAATAATTAAATTAAAAAAAAAAATATAAAATATAACCCTTCCCCTTAAAAACCCGCTGGCCCCCCCCCCCTTTCTCAAATCGGTTTCAAATAAAAAAAAATGATGATTAGAGAATAAAGATAGGATCTTTATCTAAGAAAAAGTTCATATTTTTGTTTAGAAAAAGATCGTATTTTGTTTAGAAAAAGATCGTAGTTTTGATTTAGGAAAAAAAATTAGATTTTTGATTTAGAAAAGATTAGATTGTTATTTCTATAAAGACGAGATTTTTATTCGGATTAAAAATAGAATTTTTATATAATGAACTTCGAATTAAAAATATGATTTTTGTTCATATAGAGAATTAAAAATATCACCTTTATATGTGTAGTGAAATAAAAATAGAATTTTTATATAATGAACTTCGAATTAAAAATATGATTTTTATATATTGAATAGCATAGTAAAAATGAGATTTTTATATATTGAACATCGTAGTGAAAATTCGATTTTTAAATATATGAAGTGATTATAGAAATATGACTTTTAAATTGAAAGTGAGTAAATAAAAATGTGATTTTTATTTTAAAGACATCGAAATATAAAAATGTGTGATTTTTATATATATAGTGACTACGGGCAACGAAGATGGCGAAGATAGGATAACGACGAAAATTTTCTACAAATGAAGAGCCGTGGAGCTAGGATAGCTATAGGTGAGAATTTCTCACCTTTCAATTTCTTTTTTTCTAGTTATATATATACTAGGATGCAGACGGTGCTTAGTAGCACCCGACACAATCGTCCACAGACCATGGACTTGTTTGTTTGACTGTTAGGTGATTGATTGCGATATTGGTTTGAATGTGGTTTGTGGTGTGAAAAATCGAATCGATAAATTGGTTAGGATTAGACGTGCGCCGTTATAAGGCGAAGGAGTAAGGCTAGGTTAGACTCTTACTCCAAATTTTGTGGTTTGCATAACGAAAGTGAATTAGATTGATGTGTGAATGGCGTGGGCCTTCACTAGACCGGGGATAAGGCTAGGCCTTGTCCCGTTTCTAGTATCGTGCCGTTATGCCGCCGAAATTTTCTAAAATAAGTTAGAAAAATAAAAATAGCATTTTATTTAAAGAATGAACTGAATAGAAATTCATATGTTAAAATAAAATGTGTTATCGTTAAAAATATAATTTTTAACGTGAATGTGAATAAATAAATATTCATTTACAAACCAGACGGTTTGTTTATGTACACCTATTTGAATAACGTTGATTGGGTCGATAAATTTTACACATCGCCCAACTGCACAAATAAAATATGCGGTTGATTGTTTGAAACCCCACACGGGTGTTGGGATGAAATTTGAAGTTCACTCATCCTGATTGATTAAATATGTCGATCGATTGATTGACAGGCTGTTATAGGCGTTGAATATCTATATTTGATGCCTTTACAGTGTAGTGCACTTTGGTTGATGGTTGATTATTTTCAATGTTATTATATACATGTGTTGTATGAAAATCCATATAATTAACTTTATATGGTAATTGATTGGGTCTCATTCCAATCGTGAAAATAAAGAATATTTTTATAATAAGAAATATTTGAAATAGAAATATTCGAAATGGAATATTTGAAAATATCAATATATGAAGCCGTGTTGATTAGATTGACGCCATTTTGACGTGAACGATATTTATATCGATTTTATTCATCTTAAAAATGAATATTGAAAAGTGATTTCGAAATCGAATATATTGAATTGAATTGAAAACGATTTCGAAATGAATTGAATTGAAAACGATTTCGAAATGAATTGAATTGAAAACGATTTCGAAATGAATTGAATTGAAAACGATTTCGAAATGAATTGAATTGAAAACGATTTCGAAATGAATTGAATTGAAAACGATTTCGAAATGAATTGAATTGAAAACGATTTCGAAATGAATTGAATTGAAAACGATTTCGAAATGAATTGAATTGAAAACGATTTCGAAATGAATTGAATTGAAAACGATTTCGAAATGAATTGAATTGAAAACGATTTCGAAATGAATTGAATTGAAAACGAATTGAAATGAATTCAAATTGAATTGAAATTTGAATTGAATAGAAATGAATTTTGAAACGAATTTATAAAGAAGAATTCAATTTTGATTTGAATTGAAAAGGAGGTTGAAATTGCTTTTGAAACGAATTTAAAACTATTTATATAATTCGTTTTAAATAGAAATCGACGAAGTATATATTATATATATTATATATATAATATAATGGCCTGAATAGAACGCGCCGCGCCGCGGCAGTTCGTGAATTTCGACCATTTATTTCAAACGGACATTGCGGGAGATCCGACCGTCGGATTCTCCTAAAACCGGAACCGTTGGGTTCGTATCGAAAAGAGCTTTCTAATGAATGTTAGAAATTTGAAATCTAACGGTTGGATTTGGAGATACGTCCAAATCAAATTCGAAAAAGGTCGCTGTAAGTGCAGTTCGATGGCCGTTGTTGGAAATCGACTGTACGGGCCTTGATAAAATTATTAAAAATAGTAATAATTTGTGTAAAATCATAAGAAATGATTTGTGAAAGTTTGGGATGAAAAACTCCATATTTGAAAAGATAAAAATAGATTTTTATCGAAATGAACTAGTTTTGAACTAGAATTATAATTCTATTTATTTTTAAATAAATAAATTGAATTCGAAACGGGTTTTAAAAATAACCAAAATTTCCAATGATTGCATTGGAGTGGATTTGAATCGAAATTGTCTTCGGAATATTTCGATGTTGGAATTCGTGATTATACAGGTGTTGTTATGGAAATTTGAAAGATATATATTTATATCGTTATTTCCAATACGACATTTGTTAGTCGTAGAATTCGATATTGAATATAAGCCGATATATTTTCTATTCAGAGCCTTGTATTGAATATCGAATGTGATTTGGGTTTGTCGTGAATGGTGTCTTCACTAACACTGTTCTTGAACCCTGTTGAGAAAAGATTAAATCTTTTTATTTAGATTTAATGAAAAGCACCAATTAAATAATATTTAATTGGAATTGAATTGATATTGATTTTTGGGTTTATCGTGAACAGTGTTTTAAATAACACTTGTTCTTTAACCCGATAATTGATGAATGTGATTTTGGGTTTATCGTGAACCGTGTTTTAAATGACACTGATTCTTTAACCCAGTTAACGATTAAAACTAAGTGGAGTTTTAATGAATCTTTAATTAGATTGAAATGATCGAAAATGGAGTATCACCAGTTTTGCTCCAGGCGATAGTTAAATCTTTAATTAGATTTGAACGTGAAATGGTAATTGAATTTACCGATAACACTGTGGTGTTAGATATGAAGTATTACCAGTTTTACTTCATGGGATGAATAGGTTGGGATTGGGAAATTAAAACAAATGATCACTTCGGTAAGGTTCGCTAATCCCGACTAGTTTGAATTGATATTCAAAAATGGATTAAAGAATAAATTCAAGGAATTTATCTTTGATAAAACTAATGGGAATCTTTCCCTATGAATGTGAAATTTAGAAACTAACTGTCGGTTAGCCAAGCAGAAGGGTTTTCTGGATATTGATCTGATGTTGGTTTCGGCCTTCGGGGTTAATATTTGGGGAATTATTCTCTTGATTAATTTACGGTTAGTGACTAATGAATTGGAATGAGGCGTATGTTGTGTTTGTGTAACACTTATTTAAAATATACGCGAGTTATTCGGAAAGACCGGGTTTATCCCATTCTGAATAACTGATACGACGATAAGTCGAAGATGAAGACGATGGTCGAAGACCGGAGGTCTTCACGTCGTTTGGGTGATAACTGATGATCTTGATTGGGCTGTACACCCAAGAAGATGGAAACAGTTGGTGATCGTCCAGACGTACTTGGAGATCGATGGATATGCGGGGTACTAGGTGCCTCCGGTTTCGTTCAGACCCAGAACGGACTTGTAAATGGACTGTGTGTCTGACACTGGATTTTAGTCTGTGTGATTGATCTCTATTAAATATATATCTGTTTGGCGGCGGAGAATTTATTCTCTTGCTTAACGCCCTTCTCTGAGACGTACGAGCTCAGGGGTTATATATTGATGGATATCAAACGTATGGAGTGAATTGCCTGTGTGGCATGCCTAAGTGGCAATTGATCGAGGCTTCTGTTGAAAAGAAAAGTCTTGTGGTGATGATCAAAGCACGGCCTTTGTGGCGTAGCTTTGTGTAACGTTTACCTCGCGTGTTTCACACCAGGTATGAACCAAAAACGGGAGACGGACGTCAGGGAGGGCATGCGTTTCTTTCTAGCTAGAAGTGGCGTCAGTGGTTTTACACGCCCTGACGAGTTTGACTTATGTGGTTGTTGCTGTTGCGAGGCGCCTCGGTTATATCGGTTTCGGCCGAATGCATTCTGGTCGGCTGACGGACCAGACTTACACCCCATAGGGTGGGGAGACGCATGTTCAGGCATTTTAATCCACATCGGTGGACCGGCCCTGAGGATCCAAGGGCCCACCTGAGTCTGGGTCCTGAGGCTCGGGCTAGACAGTCTCGAATCGGTTGAGGACTATCTTTTGCCTCGGTTCATAGAAGGAAATCCAATTTCCAAATACGTGACTTTGCGGTTTTATTTGTAAACCTATATATGGCGACATGATATATGGTACCCATGCCGCCTATGATTGATACTTATGATTTGAAGTTGTTTTATACACTATGCACTTATAATAGTATCAAATGATTTGTTTTAAACGTATCCAGCATTCTTTGGCTGTTATAAGGGAAAACCCTATCCCCCGGCTTGCGTTTGCATTGTGTGATAGGACCTGGGTCTTATAACAGCTTCATTTTTCTTTATTTAGCATTGCGCTGTTTGGTTTTAAGCACTGGTATTCTTGGGAGGAAACCCGTTCCGTGTTATACGGCGTGGTCCCTTGATTTACCTAATGATTTAAAATAAAGATTAACTGTTTTAGTTCTCACACCAGTCACATGACTGACCTGGAGTTTATTGTTTTAACCTAAACTCTGGGTGCCCCTATTTTGACACGGGCAGCTAGTAGTTTCGGTTTTGCAGATTTATATTCACAGGATCCTGGTTTACAGCTGGAACGATATCCGGAAAGCTTTGTATCCGAATATCTACTTCTAGTTGTGTATTGTATTATTTTCCGCTGCGATGTATTTAAATGTAATTTAAATCTCTGGTATTTCTGTGTAATATTCATTTATACTCTGTATATTCTTGTAATCTGATGCATTGTTGTAATATACAGTGAAATGTTCTTCTGTATGCGTTCTATTTTGTCCTGTTCTCAAACGATAGGGCGTTTCGAACGGTCTGGGTCGGTTTAACGACTGGTTCGGACTGAGCGAAATTCTTTGCCGTCACATATTTACACATTCATACACCCCATATTTCAGTCATCTTTCACAATATAAGGTATGCCTCAAATTTTATTCATATTCGTAGTATATGATATGCCCCCAAATTATCATTCCGAACCATTCCCCATTAATCCCAATTTCGTTCGTATGCATATCTCAACGATATTGGCCTAAGCTTAAAGGTAGCCTAGGCTTTAAAATAAAAAGGGAATGACAGAGGAAGAAGAACAGAAATAGGCATATATAACAGAAATAGGCATAGAAATAGACATATAGTAATAATTGAATAATAGAATATGTGTATGGAAAATTAAATGTCATTATAGCAGATCTGTTTAGATATAAATCAGTTTCTTAACAGGCATAGGTTTAGATCTAGTTTATTAACTTGTCAAGTTTACTATTAAAATTTTATATCTAAAAGTAACATGAAATCACAGAGATTGGATCTAAAGAACAGAGAATAATATGCTGATATTGCAGATAGTCTAATTCAATCAAAGCTGAGGTAGCATCTCCTTGTCTCCATTGTTTCAGGTGTAGAAAAAACTATAAATGTTGGCCTTTATATACACTTTTTTCAATGAATCTTTCTAAGAAACAAGCATAGGTTCAGGAAATGAACCTAGGTGGATCCGGGATAGGTCGACCCCAGGGGCGACACACCCTTGAGTGGGTAGACCCATTTGTCGACCCCTAATGGGCCTGAATCCCGCATGGTCTTCCCGCTTCTGAATTTGAATTGTTTTGAAATTCTAGTTTAGTTATACATATATATATATATCTTATATGTATACAAACTTCAATCCTTAATATCTTCTTCGTATGATGTCCGTTTTACGTAAACTCGAAGTCTATCTGAACCAGAATTCCGAGATGACTGCAATGGTATAGTCCCTTTTACTTAATTCACAATATTAAATTAAGTATTCATTAGTTTATCAATATTCTTTAAAATTATAGGGTATTACAATCTCCACTACTTAAAGGATTTCGTCCTCGAAATCTATAAGTTAATAAGAATGTTATTATCCTAAAAACCAAACCATCTACTCGTCCATCATCCACAACCATCCATTGTCCTTAAGATTTTTCTAATGCTTGTATGAACATATGCAATAGTTTGTGTATATGTCCTTACACTAATGCGAAATTCAGGTAGTCGACAGATTCAGTTGACCTCCTAAATGCAATTTATGTTCGTGCCTTGTAACCATAATGTATGCAAATAATCCTATTATAACATGTAAGTTCTATATGTGTGCACAATCATTCATCCAAATGCAACATTCATATGATGATACATCCATTTTCATTCATATAAAATTATAATGCACACACATCCATATGCATTATGTAAGTGATTGAGTCGATCTAGTGGCTAGTGTGTGTATATGCATCTACGAGCAACCACTAATAAACTCTTGCATCCATCAAACATAACATGTCTCAAACACATGTTTACACCCATTGGATTTCCACCAAAAGGTCGAAGAATCGATTGATAGGATACATACGATTGATAGAAACAAGCACTAATAAAAGAATGGAAAAAGGAGTTAAGAACGTACCCTTAAAAAGAAAAGGGCATGGAGTGCGAATCTTGTCCTCTAGGACACCCCACGCCCGTTAATGTCACTATATGTAGAATGCATTAAGTTTCGTGAAGCGTTATAGGTAAATAAGAACATAATATCACAAGACAGACATATAAAATAGCTTCGGAATTAAAAACTTTATTTAAATCAAAACATCATGGTCCCAAATACTGAATTTACATCATAAGTTGTAATAACTAATTACATTAATAATTCGATCAAAAATATTAGAGTACAAAGCATAAAATCCTATTTCCCGTGCGAAGCCATAAGAGAGTTGACAAGAAGTCAAAGCGGTACATCAATATCCAAAATCCAAGCTAAGCTGAAAGAATCCAAATCAACTCTAAGTACTCCCACCCGGAGAACCTAGGGGGGGAAGGAAGAGAGAGAAGAAGAAACAAAAAGGGTCAGACATAAAGTCTGGCGAGTCCAGTTACTTTTAAATATAAATAAATAAAAGTATCATGGCAGGTATATAAAAACTAGAAGAACAAGATAACCATAACAATAACAAGTGTGAACTAAGCAAGATAAGTTTGAACAAAATATATTGCGCTTCATAAATACGTTTCTCTGCACCACACTAATACTAGTATCTCAGAAACAGAATGATTCCTACAAATACCATTCCATTACATTTTCTTGATTGTTAGGTTGCTTGGGTTAACGGCACTCAACGCTTATACACATGTCGTACCCATTTACTTCCCAGTGGATTAACCTAATATGGTATATATATAGCTACCCCTCAATACTGAGGTACACCCCATGGTACCCCACTCACACGGTCTCCCTCGTAATACCACAGAAAAGTATGCAATCCCTTATCCTACACCGGGGTGATGTACGGATCTCTATATAGTAATGTTACGTTCCCCATATATCTGTCATTACTATGCTACGTAAGCGTATAGACTGCCACCATCGTTCGAATCAGATTTCATTCGGGATTAATGCCCTCAAGTCTACGATACATCACCCAGAGCAGTCATGCATGTATCTAGACTGTCCCACGTATGTACTGTAATTGTAGCTCGATGCCTCAATCGCACGTCCTCTAATATGCACCGAGTTCTATGGCAGGGCGATACAAGAAACATGGAACTTGTTTGGGATCTTTTCCGTACCTATACAGGCCTGCCTTTAAGAGCCTCCAAATACAGATATTCCTAGGGTCTGTTTTCCATGATGGCTATGGCCCCACCTCGGTGCCTCCCTCAACTAGTAAAGACTACAAGAGCTAAGCTACTGGCCCTAATAACAAATGGTCTAAACGTCCATTTGGCGACTTCCCTCAACCACCGTACCCCGACAGTGAAAGGTGAATAGTCTATTGGTCTTAGCTCTAGTCTTTTCGCATCCCACTGGTTGCCGATGACGCGTATCCGACGATCTACTATCCTTGTTGGTCGTTACCCTTCGCCTCCCCGTTGAGGCAACTTCCAAATCACCCTAGTGTCAACGTGTCACAACATTCTGACTGCAAATCTACATTTGCAATCAAGGCCTACCCACCTAGTAGTTACGCGCAGACCCAACCTCTGCGAGCAAAGCCTAAACATCTGCCACCACACAACGAACTACCTGGAGCACCTTATGTGTCTCAGAAAGCTGCGCGCTCCCCCTTCCAGTCCTTCAGAGTCGACAAAATAATCAGATAAAAGTGCGCTCCACTCGTTCCTTATAACACCACGATGATATACCTCATTGGGTTATTCACCCTTAAACGTGCGGACTGGACCAAGTGCCTCACTTTAATATGCTGTTAGACCCTATGTCTAAACATTCTTTTACGCGCTTGCCTTACCTGATCAGGTTTTCATTTAACTTGGTTATTCTCATTCATATTGAATTCTTAATCAAGTTACCAAGTTCCTCTTGCTTATTAATTTTGGTCATATAACTTAACCTATTTAAGTTTATTAATAAGCCCACAACATGTTATTCTCTTGATTATGGCCCAAGGTGTGTAATCCACAATCTCTTTAGTATTTTTGCTTGGTTACATCATTACAATAATATGTTCCACTTAATATGTTATTAAGTATATCTCAATTCACATGTTTCCTAATTAATATGTCACTTACCATATATGATTAAATATAACTTATTTCATTTTATAAGTTTTCCTCATTCTTTCTCATTTAATCATAATTCCATCTTATCATTGTTTACTTATTAACTTAGTTCCCTTAACTAAGGTTTACTAACAAGTTTCCTTTCCATAAATATAACTTATGCAGTCATCATCCGTAGATTTCAGATTCTTGTTCTTTTAAATAACTAAATTTACAATTAAGTACAACTTATCCCCTTACATAAGTTATTCTATTCCCTTTTTCATTTATTATAACCTAAATTATAATTTCCACTTGTCCCTAGGATAAGCCTAAACTTCTTATCTTTTCTGTTCATACATGTTAATGCCCCAGACCTCTCACATTAATTCAACCACTTGTGAATGCTGGATATGTCGGGCGGCTCTGGGCTGACCTAAACCACAAGTTTAGACTTAACCTCGTGTCATAGTGCTGTTATGCATTAAACCCCTCACATTAGATTAACCACTTTTGGTCGCTGGATATGTCGGGAGGCTCTGGGAAGACTTACACCACAAGTGCAATCTAACCTCATGTCTAAGCGTTACCATGGTTCCATTATTTTAGGCATATTCATATTAACAAATTTTCCTATTACAAATATAGAGTTTTATGCCCCTTTTTAATTCATATTTCATTATGCACAATATGCACTTTTCCCAAGTCATAAATCAAGGCATATATATTACGCCCAAATCCGTATCAAATTTATGTCTCTAGCTCATATTCACATATTTCTGTACAAGTTATGCCCAAATTCATATTCACATATATTCCAATTTTTGCCCCAAATTATTATTTACAAATGTCCTAATTTATGCCCCAAATCAATATTTACATATGTTCCAATTTATTCCAAATCATATTTTACATATGTTTCGATTTACGCCCAAATCATATTTTTTCGAAATGATTCCCAATTTCGCGCGTTTGCATATTTCAGCTTTAGGCCTAGGCTCGAAGGTAGCCTGGCTATAAAAATAAAAAGGGAAAAGAGGGAAAGAAGAGAATCAAAACTGGCATAATGACGAATCAATAATAAACTGACAGAAATAGGCATAAAACTGAATAGATATATTATGACAAGATTTAACATGGTGGCGGTATGAAGATATAAAGGCAGATCTGGTAACTATGTCATAATAGAACTTGTTTAGGCATAGATCCAATATCCAATTTTTATATACAATTTTTATATACATTTTATGTTTGCTGAATTGGATTTGGAGAAGAATAGGCTATTCAATTTACGTTGCTGCAGAGCTCTGCCATCACCACCATTTTTTTAGATGAATAAAACCTAGGTTTATGTTCCTTTATATAGCCTAGGGTTCACGAATCTAGGTCCAAAATCGGTCCACGTTCAGAAACAGTTATCTACCGAGATTTGCGCAGGGGGTTCGACGCCCCCTTTATGGTGTCGACCCCGTGGTCGACGCCGGTGTTGATCCCAAAGTGCCTGGGTCGACCCCAAACGGTCGGCCCTTCGCTGTTTTATGCACCGGATTTTCTGGTTTTGAATTTTTGAATTCTGATTTAATATATATATATTCTCCTTATATGCATACAAGTTTCAAACCTTAATAACTTCCTCATATGAAGTCCGGTTTACGCAAATTTAGTGTCTATCTTGACCAAAATTCCAAGACGGAGGCAATGGCGCGGTCTGTTTTACTTAATTTTGAATATTTAATTAATTTTTCCTTAATGCATTATTAACAGTGTATTTCAAATTAATTATTCTTTAATATATCAGCTTTTGTGTCATTTGAAATTACGGGGTGTTACATCCTCGGTCTCCCAAGTTGCATCTTCGTTGTCTTCTCCCCATCGTACTTTCATAAACTTGACCTCTCTATTACGTAGCTTCTTAACCTATGATCCAAGTATATGGGTAGGAACTCGTCTAATTGTTGCCTCCCTTTCTACCTCTACTTCCTCAAGCATTCTCGACTCAACTACCTCAACCGTATCGTTCATTCATTTCCGCAAATGCAAAACGTGGAAAACAGCATGAACACCTGTCAACCTCTCTGGTAATCTCACCCTATAGGCCATTTTACCTATCCTCTCTACTATGGGAAATGGCCCTACAAACCTTGGCGCCAATTTACCTACGGATCCAAAGTGAACCACATTCCTCAATAGTGATACTTTGATGAAAACCATATCTCCTACCTCAAACTCAATGTCAGTCCTTCTCTTATCGGCGTAAGATTCTACCTGTCCTGAGCTGTCTTCATCCGTCTGCGGATAAGATCGGTCTTCTCTGAAGCCTCTCTGATCATCTCAAGTCCAAGTAGAAGCCTATCTGTAGACTCCCGCCAACAAGTCGGTGATCTGAAAGGTCGGCCGTATAGTGCCTCGAAGGGTGCCATGCCAATACTAGTCTGATAATTGTTGTTGTAGGCGAACTCCAGCAATGGAAGGTGCTCCTCCTTAGTCTCTTCGAAGTCAAGGATACACAGCCTCAAAAGATACTCAAGAACTCTACTCACCCTCTCAGTCTGTCCATCTTTCTGAGGTTGATATGCGGTGCTCAAACATAAATGTGTACCTAATACCTCTTAAAGGCTCTTCCAAAACTCACTAGTGAAGATGGGATCACGATCACTCACTATGCTAGAAGGTACTTCGTATAGATGGACTATATCATGAAGATAAGTTGATGGAAACCATGGTGCCATTCTCTTGCTCTTAACAAGAATAAAATGAGTGCTCTTAGTAAGCCTGTCTACTATAATCCATATACTGGTATTGCCCTTCTTCTATCAAGGCAAACCATCGATGAAATTCATAGAGACGCTCTCTAATTTCCACTATGGAACCTCCAAAGGATGATGCAAATCGCCAAGCTTTTTCTGTTCAGCTTTAACTTACTAGCATATTATACATCGAGCTACAAATTCCGCTACATCTTTCTTTATCCCAGCCCAAACAAAAACCCTCTTCATATCTCTATACATCTTATCACGGCCCGGGTGGATAGTCATACTAGAGTGATGGGCTTCCTTAAGGACCGTCTTCAACAAACTCCCAACTCAGGGAACACAGAGACTACCATCTCATCGTAGCCAACCATTATCATCCACGGAGTATCTACTAAGGTGACTAGAAGTCTCCCCTCTACCGAGCTTATCCAAGATGTCTGTTATCGGTCGGTCCTCTCGTTGCGAAGATCCTATCTGATCCATAAGAGTAGGTCGCACCTCTAGAGATGCCAATAAACCAGGTGTAAGATCCATAAATGACCTAAAATCGAAGGTTGGTATATACTCCAAACTCTTCCTCTCTACGAATAAGGGAGTCAATGTCATCCTCTGCCAACTCAATGCGTCTGCCACTACATTACCCTTGTCAGGGGTATAACCAATCTCAAAATCATAGGATGCTAGGAATTCCATCTTTTTTCACCAAAAAATGGCTCAAACATCAAGGGTACAAGAAACGTACTTCACCAATATGGTTAGAAAGTAAATGTGGTCGCACTCAAAATACATTGAAAATAAAAAAGGAAAGTAAAATGGAGACAAGGTTTTAGAGTGGTTTAGACCTAAGCTAGGCCTACGTCCACTATGAAGGTTGTTTGCATTATCATGATGATTACAAAGCATGTAAATTCTCTTTGTTCATACATTTTCTCATTCTCTCAACTCTCGACACATTCTTGCTCTTACACACAAATCTTACTTAAATTCACGGAATTCAATGGAGGAATGGTGGAAGCTGTGGAGAAGAAGAACGGATGGGCAATGGAGAAGGAGTATGTCTTTGACCTTCTTTCACTTATAAGATTTTAATGGATGTCATGGCCAAATAGACGAAGATCCTTCAAGTGGAGATGATGATGATGGTTGGGAATGTCTAAAGAATGGTGGAGGAATGAATTTAGCAGCAATTAATGGTTGCCAGGTCTCGATCCCCTCTATGGTGGAAGCCATGGCCTATTTATAGGTAGACTCCCCTGAAGAAATGAACTGAAATCCATATATCCAGGTTGGGAGTCGTTCATCTTATTAACTATGAAAATTCCACCGCCTTGCTGTAGCCAGTCTGTCAATAGTTGTATTCAGTTGTCCTGTACGAGCGACTTCATGGGAGCGAGCGACTGTATAGGTTTGAATATATTGAATGGGTGGACTGTCGATGAGTGTATATGCGACTTGTCAAAGCTTTTTGGTTAGTACAAGAACGACCGATCGGATCATTATGTTAAGCTTTTCGTAATTGACTGGCATACACCATCTGGTTGAGGCATTTATATCTGACGATAGATGGGGGACCGATCAAAGCTTGTAGAGTAGACATATGTACGATCGCTCTGGAATTGATATCTGCCGTTCCAGTAGGTAGCATATGATTGTAGTATTAGTGCCTGATTGAGGAACGAGCGAGCGACTGTGGTTGTAGTCCATAAGCGGTCATGGGATGCATGTGCGACTTCTTGCATCCTCGTGTTTCCTGCTACGTACGATCGATCGGGGTAGCATGGCCGAACGACTGCAAAATATAACATACGACTGGAACCACTTCTTCTCTCCGCCTTGTGCGACCAATTTCTTTGGTGCAAGAACGTACGACTTTCTTAATATGGGCGATCTGTATAGGATGTACGGGCCTCACCATCCTTGGGAAGTATTATTCTTGAGTTGGCTTCGTTCATGCGATCCCTCTACTCTATGACCGATCCTGACTGTGTTGAGAGGACGACCTAACCTGTTCTGATGTTTGCGACCTTCCTTGTCATGCTTAATCTTAAGCTGGCGCTTGAACTTTGTTCTATGTGGTTGTTCCTTTACCCTTCACGAATTGTCTGGGTATACCGGATTGAAGTAGGCTATGCACGACCGACCCAAATGATGCTTGACCCATAGTTCTTACCCGTATTTAGTAGACCCGTATATGTATAAGGGATAAACACCATCCATCTCATCTATCTCAATTTGAGATCCTTCTGCGAGAACAGATACTTGAGCAACTTGTGGTCCGTGTATAACTCTAACCTTTCTCCTAAGAGATAATGCCGCCAAGTCTTAAGTGTGAACACTACAGAAGACAACTCCAAATCATGGGTAGGGTAGTTCTTCTCATGAACCTTCAACTATCTACTACCATATTATACTACCCTTCGCTCCCGCATCAAGATGACACTGAGCCCTGTACCACATGCATCAGTATACAATGTGAACACTTTGCTCCCATCAGGCAATGTCAAAACCGGGGATGTTGTTAGAGCCCTCTTTAATCGTTGAAAAGCATCATCACAATCAATACTCCAAGAAAAGATTAGATTCTTCTTCATCAGTCTGGTGAGTGGGGCTGATATCCTTGCGAAGTCCTTGATAAAATTCCTATAGTAGCCCGCTAAACCAAGAAAATTTCTCACCTCCGTTGCATTCATTGGAACTTTCCGATCTTGAACTGCAACTACCTTTGCGGGATCCACCGCTATCCCATCCTTGGAGGCCACATGCTCTAAAAATCTCACCTCCTTTCTCCAAAAGTGACACTTGGAGAATTTCGCCTTAAGCTGGTGTGCTCTGAGAGTTCTGAAGACCTCTCCTAAATGTAAGGCATGCTCTTCTTCGCTCTTCGAGAAAATCAGGATGTCATCCACAAAAACCACCACGAATTTATTCAGAAACTCCTTGAACAACCTACTCATCAGGTCCATAAAATATGCGGGTGCATTCGTCAAACCAATATGCATGACTAACCACTCGAAGAAGCCATGTGGATTTCTGAAAGCGGTCATATCTATATAGTCCTCATCCACCCCCGACTGATGAAATCCCGTGGTCGAATCTAACTGCGAGAAAACAGATGCGCCAACAAGCTAGTCAAATAGATCTTCGATCCTCGGGAGTGGGTGCCTATTCTCCTTAGTGAGCTTATTCGACTCTTTGTAATCCACACATAGACGAAGCGAACCATCCGCCTTAGTTGCAAAGACCACTGGAGCACACCATTCTAATATACTTCGCCTAATAAACCCTTTCTCAAGCAGCTCCCCTACTTGCTTGCTAAGCTCCCTCCTTTCTTTAGGAGCCATGTGGCGCACATGCAATGCGACTAGCTTTGCATTATCCATCAAGTATATCCGGAAATCAATCTCACGCCTTGGAGGTAAGCCCCTAACCACTTCAAAAACATCTGTATACTCACAGACTATAGGTACAGATTGTAAATCATCGTCAAGTGATTCTAGGAAACTAAGCATGACAGACCCCCTTAGGTCACAGGAAATCTCAAGAGCCCTCCCATGGGAAGTCAAAAGTCTAACAAGCCTCCTCTCACATTCTAGAATGACACTATACATGGCTAGACAATCCATCCCTAGAACCAAACCATAGCCCATAAAACCAAGAACATAGGCGTCGCACTCGAAATCCACACCCAACACAAATATCCTTAATCCCCGACATATAATAGACAAATGAGCTATGCCCCCAATGGGGTTTGATACAATAACGGGATCACAAACAATACTACTACTATGGTGTAGAGACTCAACCACAAAATCAGATATAAAAGAATGAGAAGCGTGAGAATCAAAAAGAGTCCTAACTGGATGATCGAAAAGAGAAATCAAACCTTCAACAAACTTTTCTACCTCTATCTTGTCCACTAGCCTTGAGAGCATGCACCTGTCCTCTAAAAGGTCCTGTCCTTGCTTCTTCGGACATTCCTTACTATAATGCTTAGTTTCACCACATTTGTAACAAGAATTCTTCCTTTTTCTGCAATCCCTGACCACATGACCCAAGCCCCCACAACCATGACATTACTTCTTTTTCCGGGCTTTGTCATTTTGTCCACCTTTCTTTTGTTATTCTTTCTTGGGCCACACTTTCTTTCTTGTGCCTCATTAGTCTTAGCCTACTTTTTCTCATCCTTACCATCTTCGCATCAGTGCCATATCAACCAGTCTCTCAAACGTAGCCCCCATAGGAATGCGAGATAATTAGAATGCTTGAAGAGGTTGACTCAATCCTCTTGCAAACCTTAAAGCTTTCTTGTGCGGGGTATTCACCAGCTCAAGACCAAACCTTGCCAACTGGTCGAGCTTATTGACATACTCTTTAACAAACATGCTTCGTTGTTTAAGTCCAGAAATCTCTCCATTCGCATACTCTCTTCTTCTAAAGAAATTTCATCTTGAATCTCTATCGGAAATCATCCCAAGCATCAACTGGACGCCCTGCTTGCATCACTTCCCACCAGAACGAAGCCTCATCCTTAAGCTGCCATGCAGCCAACTATATCTTTCTACGGTCATCAACCTCAAAAGCCCCAAACAAATTCTCTATCTCTTTTAGCCAATTCTGTGCTTCCACAAAGCTTTCAGATCCACGGAATGGTTTTCCTCCCATAGTACAGAAGTCCTTGCATATCTTAGAGAAATTATCCACTCACGGAGGAGGAGGAACAACGACTGCAGCTGGGGTAAGGGCATCTCTTGGCCTCCAGCAGTCGTCATAGCTTCAAGATACATACGGAACCAAGCTGGTATCTGAATGCCCTTAGGAAGATTCGACTTCCTTGGCATGCTGAAAAGAAAAGGGAAAGCGGTTCGAACAAAGAATCGAAAGATACTTTATATGGCTTTGGGGAATATGTTTTTTAAAAAAAAACTTTTCTTTGAAAATACTTTGCTTTTGAAAATAGTATTCAAAACTTTACCCGATTTTGCAACCTCACTCTGACACCATATGTGACACCCGACATCCGTTAATGTTACTCTTTATCAGAATGCATTAAGTTCTGTGAAGTGTTATAGGTAAACTGAAACAAAATCTTACAAGACAAATATATAAAATAGCAACGGAAATTTAAAACTTTATTTTCCAACAGAAAACATCGTGGTCTTAAAATCCAGTTACAACATTAGACTGAAATACTAGAACAAAATACATCAAATAAAAACATATGTCTTGCACTAAAAACCATCAGAGTACAGAAATGAATAATCATAATCCCCATAAGTAGCCCTAAACAAGTAGACAAGTTGTCAAAGAGATACATCAAAGTCGATCCAAATCTAAGAAGAAACAGAAGAAAGAATCCTAATCAATCCCAAGTGTTCCCACCCTGAGAACCTGGGGGTTGTAAAGGCCCGCAAATCTGTACCATCTGAGTCGACTAAATAGATCACACGTCCAACCCAAATTGCACAGAAATATGAATCATTATGAATAAAGAAGAAAAAGATAGAAGAAGAACAGAAATAACAACATAGACTCTCACATAGCAGCGGAATAAAATATAATACATATATAACATCTTTGGGATACAAAATTTTAAATGTATATACATATACATACCATCATTAGAGTACAATATAACATAGTGGAAAATAAATGGTAAATATCTAACGCTGAAGCCTCGTGATCCAAGCTCCTCCAAGTATTTGAAAAATCCTGAACTACTTGACCGCCCGTACAAATCTAGGTACCCAAGAGTTTATGGAAAGAAAAACAAAATAAACTATGGGTCAGTCATGGGACTAGTATGAGTAAACTTCAACCATTGATTTGACTTTTAAAAATCCTTTCTGAAAAAAAGATAACCGTAAGACCGATCCACACATAAACGCGGATGGTTTTTACCTTACGATAGCCTAAATCATTCTTTAAAATCAATACTTTTTTGATATTATAATAGTGACTAAAACAAGTAAATAACAATCTAGCAGAACGCTTGCATCCCACGCTCTACATGCGTAGTATACAATCAAAACCGCGGGCTGTTATTGGAGAATGGATTTCCAACTGGCAATGTATGGGACCACCTTTTGACAGTTTATCTCTAGAGTGGAATACGTCGGGTTTAACAAGAACATCATGCAACCCAGGCTAAACATGACCAACCCCTCATTTCGGTTGAGAGTACCAAATGTGTTGTCATCAACGGTTGGGTTAGCAACCGTTCCCTGAAAGGGAAACCATCGAAAGATTTAAGAAGCAAATGGAATATCTCTAGATCAGGAGACCACACACCCTACTTGGGTGCAACCCACTAAGCCATGTGACCTTCCCGATTTAATACCATTTCCCGGTTGCGAGGCTTGAGGTTACGATTACTTACCTTTCATTGATAACACAATCACTTTGAATGCCACATTGTCAGATCTGTTAATCACTAATTGATTTGTACAAAGATATTCTGGATATTATGCTAAGAGAATAAATTCTCCGCCACCAGATGTATATTTGTACAGACCAACATATATAATCATTGGAAATACTCTATCAGACATTTGTCCAAACACATTCATTCTGGGACTGAACGAAACTGAAGGCACAATTTCCATCAATCCATCATAGGCAAATTCTACCTAGGATTAACAAAAAAGCCCTTGCACTTAACACCGTCTTCGATTTGCCTTCATATAATCTGATTCGTAATGCTACTGCCAATACAGAGTTGTTCTCGGATAATAATCCAACCGATCTCTCCATGTAGACAACGATATTAGCCAATACTTCAATAGTCGGTTATTTAACTATCAAAGAAAAACAAACAACATTCATCCAAAGCATCAAACAATCAATGGGCCCCTTAATAAATATTTCATTAATTAAATTACTTCTCCATTTCCTAATCAATATTTGTTAACCCAATATTTCAATAATCATCTTGGCCTCTTACACTATTTGGAAAACATTTTCCTTTGCCGCCTTCTTTTATTTTTAATACTTAGAAAATATCTCCTATTATTAATTGGAAAACATTCCAATTACTTCTTCCTTTAATGACCATTCATTTCTATACATAGGAAATATTTATTATTATATTCCCAAAATTCCACTTACTTGGGTTCAAACGAATGTTGTGAAAAACATCGTTACAATAACCCAAAATACTGCATTCAACAAAATCTTATTCAAACATTGATCTTCTAGACTGAATCTTGCTATTTATTGGTTAATATTGAAATCAATCAAGTTATGGTATAATTACCACTCAGACCTTGACTGAAAACATCATTAACTTCAAAACAGACAAGACCACTTACCTCGAATAATCAACACCATAAAACCAATTATTCATTTTTAAAAACATGTATACATTTCTCTTTGAATTTTTACCAGATTTAATTATAGATTTCCTTTTTGTTTAAAATATATTTTAAGTTTGTTTCCTTATCAAATTATATATATATATATATATATATATATATATATCGATATATTGATTTCTAATTATCAAATTTTCTTAAAAATATTCTAACTCCTTAAATTTTTGGAAAAATTCACCAGTACCTTCTTTGTATTGGTCAATAGCTCAAACCTCAACTTGCCTCTCTAGACCCTTTCCATTCAAAAAGAAAATCAAAAAGCCAAGCGGCTTGCCGATTCGGTGCATAAAATCTCATATGGAATTTAAACTTGTACCTTTATGTCAGGCACTTGAATTATATTCTTTATACACTACATTTCATACCTATTTAACACATGTTCACCTGTTTCCAATTTATCCTAACTAAATCCAGTCATTTCTAACTCAATTCACTAATTTATTCTTTAATTAACACCTTTTCCAAATCCGTTTAGTTTGAACATATCATGTTCAAATATAATTTAATTTTCTTGTAAACAAGTCGAAATTCATTTCTAATTTGAGTTTCGTATTCAATTTCAAATTTAATTAACAAATTTTATTCACTTAACCGTAGTACAGTTCAATCCAATATCTCATTAGCTAATTTCTTTTCAATCTAGTTAACTCCATTCAGTTATTAAAATATGATTTTTATTTCAAAAATCAATTCATTTACTTCACTTGAGTTCATATTTATTTTATAACTTAAATTTGGATTTTTATAATGGAAATTTGGATTTTATTAACATAAAATCCGTATATTAATTTTAAATAAACCATTATGGTTTTTAAACGATTATGGCGCTGTTTTTCTGGAAATTTGATTTTGACATAACTCAAAATTTATAAGATGAAACCTATATTTTTCTCTTCTGTTAGAAAACTATTATTCAATCAGTCCTGACGTTTCTTGTTTCAAAGAATTCCGATTTAAATTGAGTTCTATATACTCAATTGAAGTTTGAAACTTCAAATTACGAACTACCGTGCTACGGAGAGTTCGTTTTAAATTATATTTAAATATAAATGTTTAAACTTCATTTATAAATAAATTCCACTTGCTTCGTATATATTTTTAAATATAAATAAATCCGGTTTTCCAAATCCAAATCAATAGTTTTGATTATTCCTATTCGGCGATTTATCCATAACACAGTTATAATTTATTTGCAACTTAATCTTATATATTAATTTATAATTCATTTAAGAATAAATTATTTTATAAAATTCGATATAATCATATTCCAATTTTTAACTTACTTAGAACGAAATCAATTCACTTTATATTCCGAATTCCGGAATAAAATCTATCGTTCCCTTTCGAAACGATTTTCCAATTCACTTTTAAATTCATACTTGAATTTAAAATTCCAAATTATCCCATGATATTTATCCTACTTAATTAATAAACTTTGTTTATAAATTTAACTTCCTTGTTTTTTTAGTTTAAAACAAGTTTCCATTTCAAATCCGTTTGAAACCCAATTCCTATTCTGGAATATTTTATTGATTATAATATATATATATATTACCTGTATTAGAATGTAAAATACAAGAAAGGTTGAGTTGGAACGTTGTGTTTCCTTTAGAGCTGACGTGTCGCTATTATAAGGCCACTGCTCGAGTACGCTCCTTACTTTAAAAAAATACTACCCTCTGAAAAATCAATACCATTCGCACAGTAACTTTCTCCGCTTTTCATTTCCCCATCCCCAAAATCACCGAAGGTTGACCTAATTTTCCACGCAAAGATCGAGTACCACAATTGTGAAATTTGACTTTCACCAGATAAATAAGACCTCGTTGAGAAGTTTGCCACGTATACGTTGATGTCATCCGGTTATTCGTTCGCCGAACCAATATCAACTGCAGCATGAATAACAACGTCGTTTCTCTTTCGACCATTTCTACTTCCCCGTCTATGTCCACAAACTGCCTAGTTTCATGCGATTCGGATTTGGTACAAACTCTTAATCCTTACCTTTAATACATTTCTGCTATTGCATGTTTACAGTCGTCCTTTCCCACTCAATAATCTGCACTGTTTGCCAAATTGAACGATGTACAAATTTGTTTAAGTGTAGTAACTAGAATTTTCACAAATTGATATGTGTGAATTCGAAATCAAATCCCAAAACCACTAACTTCAGGGTTGAATTCGAATCCACAGATAGGAATACCGATTCACAGTCAATCCTGGAAAAGTCGAAAAAATCGGAAATGAATGGTTCATTGTATGCATTGTTTTTTTGATCAAGTTAACTGTTATTTACTCGCTTCATATGTTGGTTTTCTAAAAATGGTTCTTTCTGTGTAATTTTCAGATTATGTAAGTAGTTCTATGTTTAAATCGTGACTTTGCAACTTAGTTATGTGGTTAACGTATTTACTTAATGATATATTAGCTGAATGATAGCTGGTTTTTTAAATCTTGATACTGTTTGGTCGTTGTTTCCTAAATATTTTAGATACCAATCAATAATACACACATATAGTTATTAATAATTATTCATTTCACATTTTGATGGTTCTAACTATTTCCTAAGAATTACACGTATTTGATTGAGAATACTGATTGTTTAATCGAGAATATAACGAAGGAGGTTTTTGCCAGGTTTGTAGAAGAATTTATTCAATGAAGGAACTAAGGAATTTTGGATGGAGAAGAAAAGAGGAGGAATTTGTTTGTCAATTTCATCCAAGGCATTGGCTATAACCGGGATTGATGATAGGAGATACTGGAATTTCTGTCCTACTAAAGAATCAAGAATCCGCACTGCGACTTACCTTCGGCAAATAACGTGAGTAGAAGTGACAGGTGAAGTAGACTTCTGCTTGCCACTCGACACATACAGTAAGTACTTCTGACTCTAGTTGGGTCAACCAACAAAACGTTTAGGAACACGAGTTTGTAACCTCGAACATGGGCATGGATGGGATGTGAAACCTGTAAAATTTCAACTGCATACCTTCGATGGTCTGCACGATTTTATTCATATGAATAGATTTCTTTATCACATCAAGATCTGTTAAAAAATAATCAAATCCAATTATTTAACGTATTTTCCTTTTTGTAAATGTGTTGATCAATCAACAAGAGTTGGTGGAAAATATCATAAATAGATAATCATAATATTTAACTATTTCTTAAAAGAGTTAAATAACAAAATGATTCCCATTAACAAAACTTTGAATTCTGAACTTCTTTTATGTCAGGGAATTCAGATACTAGAATTCTAAAATTTTGTCCCCTATTAGTTTAAAGGGGAAATGTATGACATACTAATTAAAGTTCCAAAGGTCATGGTTTGAGACATCAAAATGACAAAATGGATATTGTGTTTGAATGAAATATCATTTTTGTTACAAAAAAATATACCCAAATGAGAATGCTGATCATTATCTGTTAGGATTGTAATTCACTTAAAGTATAAAACAGGAATCCCATCTTACTTATGTGGCACTTCTTCTTTCCAGATCCATCACTATTATTCAAGGTAACTAATTTGATGTTATAAAACGAACACAGAACAGAAGACACAAGGAAGAAATGACATTTCTATTCATTTAGATGTGTATTTATTTCTATTACATTGGGGCCTTTATATATAGGCTTTGGAGCTGATGTTTAACTTATTCCCATGATGTGGGACTAAACGGAAAACTAATAAAAGCATATTCACTCTTATATATATTGCAACATTTATATATATTACAACACTCCCCCTTGAATATGCATCTTCAAAATCTTGAATGCTCTGCTAACTTGATGTTGTCCCTTTTAAAACATATATGATGATTGCTCCCCCATATTATTGTCTTGCTTGCCTATATCCTTTCAGTCGATACAACTACTGTTTGTTGCCTTCAAAACTCTATCAGGAAATCCCAATGGGGAAAACCCTAAACGAGAAAAAGAGTACAACATTTGACATTATGAATATCATATTAAAATGATATTCGTTAAAAGAGTTTGATGCTTCAGGATCAAAACAATGCCTCATTAAAAACCTTTTATGAAAAACCCTGTAGGAAAAATCATAAACAAGGAAAAAGAGTGCGAATTTATTTCTTCTTTAGGTAACATGTTTTACAATGTTACTGTAAGGGTTGATACTTCAGGATCAAGATAATGCCTCATTAAAAACCTTACTAACAAAAACCCAATAGGAAAAATATTAGTGAAGGAAAAAAGTACATTATAGCATATTTTTATATGCTCCCCCTTATTTATAACTCATTATTCAGTTAGTCTATTGATGTAGTTGACACATGCCAATTTTGTACATCATCTTCTGGAATGTTGATTTGGAAATTTCCTTTGATAACAGATCTACTCGCTTTTCTTGAACTGAAAACGTTTCTCCTCTTTCTTGTTATCCTTTCATTCATGTGTGAAGAGAAATTTAGAAGAAATGTGCTTCATCCTACCACCCTTGGTATAATTCACTTGAATCGAAGCCATGCAAGTTTCCTTGTCTTCTTCATAAATAATAGTTTACTGCATCAAAAGATGTTTGATACTTCTGGATCAAAATGTTGCCTCGTCAAAGCCTTACTAAGAAAAACCCAAGAGGAAAATCTTAGTGAAGGAAAAGGAGTACAATATACAATGTCATACTTACTATGTCAAAAGTCGTATACTACTTCTGGATCAATGTAATGCCTCGTTAAAAACTTAATAAGAAAAACCCAGTGGGAAAAAACTTAAATAAGGGAAAAGAGTGCATTATAACTTATTTTTGTATGTTACTTTTGGGTTCATACTTCTGCATCATGACAATGCCTCATTAAAACCTTATTAAGAAAACCAGTGAGGAAAACTGTAACGCCCCACCTCTATACTCGCATTAGCCAAGGCCATTGCAAGCAATGGTGTCAACTAACTCGAAGAATAAAGATGCTGAGGAGTGATCATCCGTATATTAGCTTTGAATGAGTGTTAAATATGTTGGAGAATGTGGCATAACTTTTTTAATCTCATATGGAAATCTGACACATCTAAATCAAGTTCAAATCTACTGCACAATGGCTATATATAATTCGGAAAGAAATATAAAATACATAACAATAAAATCAGAGTCAAACACAGATATTCACATCACTAAGGTGGAAATAGGTATGAATATAACACATAAGTGTAAATACAAGATAGCGGTCATAGTCAATCCACTATACGATAAAAGAATAGGTACAAAGGCGACATAAAATAGTATGTAGGCAGAAGAATCTTGGTCGCATATACATATAACCCAAAAAGTTCAACACTAAAGTAGTTTGCCCAAAAGTGGAGGATAGTCCATGCTGGAGTCAAGAAGAATCGCCTGAAATACCTCGGTCTGACCCAAGTATTATCTACACAAAGATAAATAATAAATGGATCAGTCTAGCTGTACTTATATCATAAACTAGGATATAATAAGAGATATAAATAAATGTAGACATGAATATGGTAATAACAATGTCTTGTATAAGTGTGAAGCCAAAAAAATTCTACGGTATATCTCAAATATCTATATTAGTGCTATACAAGAATATCTCACCCAAAGTTATATAGCTACTCAAGGAAATGATAAATCATATCAAATCAATACGAAAATTGGTAGCTCATATATCAATAAAACTAAGATTGATAAATTAATACCAATACGAAAATTGACATGTCATATGTCAATAAAACTAAGATTGATTGATTAGTATCAGTAAACTCAGATTGATAAATTAATCAATAAAATATCAAAATCTAGAAGTCAAAAACCAAAAATCCAGAAATCATAAAGAAAACAAGTGGGTAGGCCTTGAGATTGGAGTCTGAAGACTCAACCTGGGAGTCTGAAGACTAAACCAACATGTGTATTGAGATGAGACGCGATCTCTAGGTAGCTAGCCTATATGTTGAGCCGAAGCTCCGAGATGGCCCGAAGGCCTGTAGGTTGCGACCCTGCTGGAGCGAACTGAAGTCCCTTTGTGAACCGAAGTTCCTTAGGATGACCTGAAGATCATCAAAAAATGAATAAAATCATGAAAAGACCACAATTGATCCAAGTTAGTGAAAATTACTCCAAGCTAGTAATTATAAGAGTTTAGCTACATGTCCCATAACAACCAACTCTACTCGAATATTTACGAACAAGTCGTATAGTCCACTAAAAACATAAGATGATCATTGCCACAGTTTCAATCGAATGAGTCCAAGAATTAACTGTCAAAGTAAACGCAAGGGGTTATATTCCTTGTTTTTGCTAAGGCGTTTAATTAGATTTCTCATACGAATGAGAAAAAGGTTTATAAAATATTTACTATTAGATTTGAAAATGATTTATAAAACGATTTCGTAAAATAACTTCGTATAATGAAGTCAGATTTGAAACCACTTTGATAAAAGAATTTGGTATCTTCTAATAATATAAAATCCTTTATATATAGTTTTGAAGTGGCAAATCTCGTATAATAACGATTGAAAAAACGATCGAACTAAGAATTCACGTTTTTTTAACGTAAATTAAATTTCATAAACATCAACCATAAATTCAATTACAATTAATAAATGAACTAAACCACCAAAATTGGTATTTAATGAATCAAATAATTACCAAAAATCGATGAATTCGAATTGTGAAACCTGCGAATTAGTGAAATTGAAAAACCGCAGAAAAAGGCCAAACGGACCAAAACTCGGTCGGGAAAGAGCTTGAAACAACCTAGACATTCGATCGTGGTCTCCACTGGTCGACTGCCAGAAAACAGCAGGACCAGTCGACTGGTCCTTTTTTCACCAGTCGATTGGTTATTTTTTTCCGGCGGACATAAATTTCAGTAGCAGGTACCAGTCGACTGGTTTGTTTTGACCAGTCGACCGGTGGCTGTTAAACAACCCAATTTGGATATTTCTTTTAGCTAAAACATATATGAATCATTTCCGTTGAACTATGGAGGCTATGCACTTGAACAAGACGATAATAAGGCCTCATAAGCTCCTCGAAACAACTCAAGAACACAAACAAACATGCATAAACTTATATACGTGAGATTGCAATGATTTTGATTATAAGTTCAAAGGTGAAGTCAATTCCAAACCAAAGCATATAAAAGTGATTCAAGCGACTCATTAAGAATTAGGACTTTGCCGTGGCGACAACGGGGCTTCATAAGATCACCAATTCACCTCGTAGCATATGCGTATGATTGTGTGCACAATCTAAACGATAAATTCCAATTTAATGAAACTAAAACAAATGAACCGAAAAGTGTATACTTATCTAACCAATTCATACGCACATACACAAATTAAAATGAACCTAAATTACACTTTACAAGCCTCCAGGCTTGTGGCATATGTGTGAGTTGATTCAAGAACTCACCTTTGATTTGAATGGTTGAAGGAGAAGCACACACATAAGCAAGAAAGCAACCACTCTTCATTAGCTCCTCCAAAATCACCACAAACACATACATAAGGGAATATATGTTTTAGAGCAGGAGCAAAAATCCGAAATTGATGAGCTATTAGGATAGAGAAACTTACCCATGACTCTAAATTGAATAAGCACTTAAGATGAAGTTCTAAATTACAAAACCCTAACTTGAAATTTCTATTTCCAATTTTCCTTTTCCATTTCTAAAAGAGGAGAATTGTTAATAAATAAAATGAAGTGAATGGGAGGAAAGGGAGAGGCTATGTCTATCTAAATATGTTGGGAGGGTTTAAACAAGCCAAAGTGGCTTGTTTTATTCAAAATCAAGCCCAATCCAAAGTCCAAATTTTCACCATCTCCAAATATATCGATGTTTATTGTAACACCCTGCATTCTTAATGAAATTGAAAATGTGTAAATATGTATATATATTACATACATAGATATATTTAAGTGAAAAATTAAATAATGACAATAAAATTGCATGTAATAAGTTCCTGCAGTGGAATGAAGGAAAAAGATTAATAAAAGAAATTACATGCAATATATGAAATGAGAAGAAATGCAATGTAATGCAATTAAAATTGCATGCAAACATTTAAAAAAGAAATAATAAGGAAAATTTGAAAATCTTCCAGTACTTGGTCACAAAATTAGCCCGTCATTGCATTCATGGAGATTTTCTGGTCAATTTAGACCTATGTTTTGTAGAAAACCGATTTAAAATGAAAGAGATATCTTTAATTTAAATAATGTAACAAAATATGTAAAAAGAGGAATGAGAAAAAAGATAATATCTAGCATTGTCATAAGTCTTGTTAACAAAATACTTAATAGCTCAGTTGGTTAGAACATGTGATTTGTATACAAGAGGTTGAGAGTTCGATTCCCACCAACGCCATATGTTTTTTTAAGGGAATGACTAAAACGTGGCTTAGTGTGAAAGCGGTTAAAAAGTGGCTTAGTATGAAAAGGGTTAAAAGCGGGTTTAATTGAGAAAATGTTTCAAAAGAAGAAAAATATACATTAATTGGTTTGAAAATTGAAATTGTTCGCGTATAAGAGATTAGCTTACGCGCAAGAGTTGAATACATACGAACATAATTCAGAATATGGGTTGCGCGCAAACAAAAGAGGATATTTGAAATTTGATTATTGATAAATCAAATTTCAAATTAAATATATATATATATATATATGACGTGTAGGGGTGTCGACACATGTGTCGACACCCAAGCAGGGGTGCCGACACCACCCTGCTGTTGCGCATCACGTTGCACACAAAGCGCGTTTTTTTGGTTAATGTTTGTTTTTTTGCAAGGCGCCCATTTCCTATTGGTCCAATGATGTGGTTAGCTTTGATGGAGTTTTAGATTAAATCTAAAGGACTAAATTAGTTTAGCATACCTATAAATAAGGTGGCTAGGGTTACTTCATCCTCACAATTTCTTAGGCGATGCCAAAACTCTACCTCCAAACCTATTCTTCTTCCACTTCTTCGTCAACTAGAGAAAGCTCTGCCCTTTTCTCTTCTCCTCCAAAACATATTCAAAATAAAAATAAAATGAAGATTAAAACTTGGCTTCTTCTTCTTCTTCAAGGTTAGTGAAAAGAATTCAGATTTGCAGTAAAAGCGCTTAGATTTATGCTGCATATGAAGTGGAAGAGTAGATATGGATTAGATTCAAGATTATTCAGGGTTGGAAAGCAAATCAAGGTGAGTGGGTTTAAATTATAATTTTGAATAATGGTATATGCATCGTTCGACATTCCCGAATTATATAAAGATTAATCGATAAACATGCTAATTACTATAGTCTTAGTTTTATGTTTATTATATTCTTCTCCTTCTATTTCCTTATTTATTTTTAAGACCAGGCTACCTTCGAGCATAGTCTAATCTCGTTGAACTATGCGCACGAACGAAATTGAGATAATTGGAAAAGTTTGCACATGATAATGAAAAAGGGAATATGGGGATATCGTTTAATTGAATATAAGACTATAATTTTGGGAAAAAAATTGATGATTGGAATTTGGGGATAATTAAAATAAATATGAAAAATTGGAAAGGTTTGGGGAACATGTAAATAAAAGTAACTGGCATAAGATTGATGATAATTATGAAATTGGTTTGGGCATAATTTGGTATAACTTGTATACATGGAAATATAAGCATAACTTGGATTAGAATTGTAAGCATAATTTGAATTAGAAATTATGGGTAATTGGAATATATTATAATCCAAGACTTGAAATTGGGCATGAATTAAGAAAAAAAATGAATGCTTAAGACATGAGGTTAGATTTGGTTTGCGATAGAATTCTGTCTGCAACCCCACGGCATATCCAGAAACCACAAACGGTAATCTAATGTGAGATGTCTTAGGTGGAAATCGGACCCTTAATGATGTCATGACACGAGGTTAGATTCGGATGCGGTAGAAGTCTACATGGAACCGCCTGGCATATCCAGCAACCGCAAACGGCAATTTAATATGAGGTCTTGCACATTTACTGACATAATAAATAATAATGAACACTTAACTAAGACGACACATGTAAGGTTGACATGGATATAATAAAGGGTTTAAGTGGGTAACATGGGTAGCATGAATAATTTGTTAAATTGGAATACTTAAACTAATTAAATTTGTAGTGGTGTTACGAACCAAATGAATTGAGTAGGGGTTAAGTAAACCAGTTAAAGTAGTGCGAAGGGTTAAGTTAATCTTAATTAATGCCAAAATGGGGAATGATAATAACCTATCATGAATAAACTTGAATAAGAAAAGGAAAGAAAATAAGTAGGCTTGCTCTAGGGACAAGTGGAAATTATAACTTATGGAATAAGGTAAGTTATAAGGAATGGTAAGGGGAAAATGAGATAACTTATGTAATAAGGTAAGACGTATTAATTGTAAATTTAGTAATCTGTAAAGGCAAGAATAAATCTACAAATAAAGATAACATAATTTATATGAATGGAAATGGATTAGGACATAACAGGAGATTGGTTGAGTTGAGTAATTCTCTGAGTGTCAATCTGATGTTGATTTCGGTCTTCAGCGTTGATACTTCGGGAGTTATTCTCTTACCAATGTATATGTGAATTAAGATGTACTTAATTATAAATTAAGTAGAACATGTTATGGTAACCATAAGATGGAATAAATAGATTATGAGGATAACATGTTGTAGGCTTATTAATAAACTTAAATGGGTTAAGTTATAAATGGAACTAGTAAGCAAGGGTAACTTGGTAAACTTAAAAAGGAAGTTAATGTGAATGAGAATAACTAAGTTAAATGAGAAAACTAAAGAGGTAGCACAAGCGCATAAAAAATGATTAGACATAAGGTCTAATGACATATTAAATTGAGGCACTTAGAGCGGTCCGTATGTTATAGGATGAATAGCCCAACGAGGTAGATCACTATGGTGTCATAAGGCGTGAGGGGAGCGCACGTTCATCTGATTTTTCTGGCGGCTCCAACGGACTGGAAGAGGAAGCACGCGGCTTCCTAAGACGTCAAAGGTGCTCCTAGTAGTCCTCTGTGTGGTGGCAGATGTTTAAGGTTGTGCCCACAGAGGTTGGGTCTACGCATAACTACTAGGTGGGTGGGCCTTGACTGCAAGGATAACTTGGCAGTCAGAATGCTGTATGCAGTGACGGAAAAGGTGATTCGACGGCTGCCTCAACGGAGGCAGAGGGTCAGGACCAACAAGGATAGCAGGTCGTAGAGTGCCTGTCATCGGCAGCCAGGAGGATGCGGAAAGACTAGAGATATACCCAAGATACCATTAACCATTCACTATCGTGGGATGGAGGTTGAGGGGAGATGCCACATGGATGTTTAGATTGTTTCTTAGGGGCTTTTCGCTTTTCTCTTGTAGTCTTTACTAGTTGACGGAGTGGCTGAGGTGGGGACGTAACTGCCACAGAAAAAATACCCTAGGGATATTTGTGTGAGAGGCACTTAAAGGCGGGCCTGCACAGATATGAGAAAAGCTCCCGACCGAGTTCTGTGTTTCTTGTGTAGCCCTACCACAGAACTCGAGCACGCACACGATAGGTGTGCGGGTTAGGCATCAAATACGTTTGACGATACGTACGTGGGAAAGTCTAGATACATGCATGTCTGCTCTGGGTGGTGTATCGTAGACTCTGGGGCATTACTTGATGAAGGAATATAACTCAACGAAAAAGTTCGAGGATAGCAGTTGGTACGCTTACGTAGTACAGCGATAGTGGTTCTATGCGGATGTAGCGTTGTTATATATGTAAAGATATATGTACGTTACTATGGCATAGGATGAGGGACTGCGCACATAAATGTTGTGTTACAGAGGAGACCGTGCGAGTGGGGTACCATGGGGTGTACCTCAGTTTGGGGGTAGCTACATATACATTATATTACGTTAATCTACTAGGGAGTAGATGGGTGCGACGTGTGTGTGTAAGCCTTGAGCGCTAATAACACAGATAACCTAATAAATAAGAAATGTGATTGAACGGTATATGTAGGATTATCCAGAAGTGTAATTTAAGTCCAGTCACATGAACTTGTGTTCTGACCCCTCTCCTCATAACATTCGCAGGTTAGGTTCATGACAAAGACTGTATAGCTTTGGATACTGGTTTAGCAGTATTGTTATTAAGGTAAAGCTATGCTTTAATTACATTATATTTTATTCCTTCCATTATGAGAAATTTTCCAAAACCTGACATGTTTTATATCTCTGTCTTTTCTGCAGAATACCAGAGCAAACCAACTCGGGATTCTATGGATTGGGTTTTAAAAAAATTATCAGTCCATCAGAATTCAGGTTGTTACACTTGTTGTCAGAGCTTAGGTTTAGGATTTCTATATAGATAGTGAGTGAACGTATTTGTATTTTCGAAAAATATAAATATATTATATATAAACCTAGATCCATTAAGGAGCCCACGGAATAAAAAAAAGTATAATATGGAAAGGGTTGGGATATTAGTTTTGTACACTAAAAGAATGAATATGGAAATTTGAGACCCTTAGGTAAGTTGGGTGGAAAGTATACAAAATGGTTGGTATAAAAGGAGGATGTATCCCATATGTTAGTAACTGAAATGTTAGTATTTCAGATTAGTGGGTTTGGTAGTGAAACCTTATAAATTAGAGAAAGGTTAAAAAGTGGAAAATGGATTAGGAATATATATAGTTGAGAGAATTAACTTCATGGGAGTGTCTAGGAAAGGCTAGTTATGTTGGTGACCCACTTTGAGTCTAACCCATTTGTTAACTTTTAAGAACTCGAAAATGTAAAATTTTGACAAAATAGTTTGAGGTGTTTTCAAGTTTTATTCTTAAAAGTATTTTTGATGTTTGATAAAAATATGTAAAGAACATACTTAGTGCATATTGGGTTTTAAAGTAAAGTGGGACATGTTTTTGGAAACAATGATTTCTTGTTAAAAAACAATTTTGTGGGTGGACAGAATAAGTTGTAGAGAATAAGAATAGAGTAGATGTTTGCACCTTGTGGTAAATAGCTAAATTAAAATTGTAGGTAGAAACAATGTAAAACCAATTAAGAAATAGTTGTCTTTGTCTACTCCAGGTTTTTTGGTCTGAAAAAAAAGATGTTTTGTGTTTTTATGTTGTGACATGTTTTTACGGTTTGGCGAAAGTAAGTTTTGGAGATGAAAATAAAAGATTTAGCATTTTTAATTTTTGAAACAAAAAGGGGGCCAAACCATGTTTTTAAAATAATGGAGTAGATAAGGATTATCTTGGAATAATTAAAAAAAAATCCCATAGAATGCATAAGCATTGTATAGCTTATGATTGTTGCTTGAAAAAAAAAAGTGTACGCTAGTAATACACAGCAAGGACTGGTAGTGACTACTAGATAGAGAAGGGCAAGTGAGAGTTGAGAGTTTGTGGTTGGACTTTTCTTAAGTGAAACAGTCTTAGGATTCTTGGCCCTTAGCAGTAGCGGTGTAGGATGATTGAAAAGCTTATTTGTAAATAAACTTAAATCACTGGATTAAGTCAAATAAGCTAAGAAATAAAATAGCCTAACTAAAAAAAAACAAATTCAGTGTAGCAACAAACGTGACGGGAAAAGAAAATGAAAATCTTTAGAAAAGATGGATAAAAATGGAAATTTTTCCAACATAAGTTGAAAAAGAAAAGAAAATTTTCTTATGTGGGTTGTGCTTGGATAGGAAAATAGGAAAACTTTATAGAATAGTTACATAAAATCTAAGTACAATTAGAAAAGGTACTTAAAAGAAAAATGGAAGATGTGAATTTTTCCGTTTTATACCTTTTTGTAACATATGAAATCGAATTTAGAAAATTAGATTTTTCTAAATTTTGAAATTTAATGATGATTGGTAGGGTTTTGGATGCAACAATTGGATGAACTATGCTCTTACTTTGTAAGAGTGTGAGATAATTTGGGTGAAAAATGTTTTGATTTTTCAAGAATATTGCATTCATATAGAACTGCAAGTATATTTAGCACGTGAGCATCATGTTTTAAAAGTTTGCATACATATAGGTTGTACCAATTAGGCATAAATACATTACTATGATGTATTTCACTTTGCACATGTGCACAATGTTTGTAAAAATTGGATGCACACATGATGGATGTATATTATACGAGGGGTTAGCTATTTTATCCCTATCAAATTTCGGGGACGAAATTTCTTAAGGGTGGGAGAATGTAACACCTCGCATTTTTAATGAAATTAAAAATGTGGAAATATGAATATATATTATATACATAGATATATTTAAGAGAAAAATTAAATAATGACAATAAAATTGCATGTAATAAGTTCATACAGTGAAATGAAGGAAAAAGATTAATCAAAGAAATTACATGCAATATATGAAATGAGAAGAAATGCAATGTAATGCAATTAAAATTGCATGCAAACATTTAAAAAGAAATAAAAAGGAAAATTTGAAAAGCTTCCAAAATTTGGTCAATAAATTAGCATCATTGCATTCGTGGCGATTTTCTGGTCAATTTAAACCTATGATTTGTAGAAAGCCAATTTAAAATGAAAGAGATATCTTTATTTTAAATAATGTAACAAAACATGTAAAAGAGGAATGAGAAAAAGGATAATATCTAGCATTGTCATAAGTCTTGTTAACAAAAGAATTAGTAGCTCAGTTGGTCAGAACATGTGATTTGTATACAAGAGGTTGAGAGTTTGATTCCTACCGACGCTATATGTTTTTTTAAGGGAATGGCTAAAAATGGCTTAGTGTGAAGGCGGTTAAAAAGTGGCTTAGTATGAAAATGGTTAAAAAGGGGTTTAATTGGGAGAATGTTTCAATAGAGGAAAAATATATATTAATTGGTTTGAAATTTGAAATTGTTCATATATAAGAGATTAGCATACGCGCAAGAGTTGAATACATATGAGAAAAATTCAGAATATGGGTTGCGCGCGAAAAAAGAGGATATTTGTAATTTGATTATTGATAAAACAAATTTCAAATAATATATATATATATGACGTGTAGAGGGTATCGACACATGTGTCGACTCCCAATCAGGGGTGTCGACACCCCTCTGCTGCTGCATATCACGTTGCACACATGACGCGTTTTTATTGGTTAATGTTTGTTTTTTTGCAAGGCTGTCATTTCCTATTGGTTGGATGACGTGGTTAGCTTCGATAGAGTTTTAGGTTAAATCTAAAGGACTAGATTAGTTTAACATGCTTATAAACAAGGTGGCTAGGGTTACTTCATCCTCATAATTTCTTAGGCGACGCCAAAACTCTACCTCCAAACCTATTCTTCTTCCTCTTCTTCTTCAACTAGAGAAAGCTCTACCCTTTTCTCTTCTCCTCCAAAATATATTCAAAATAAAAATAAAATGAATATTAAATCTAGGCTTCTTCTTCTTTAAAGTTAGAGAAAAGAATTTAGATTTGCGATAAAAGGGCCTAGATGTATGCTGCGTATGAGGTGGAAGAGTAGATATGAATTAGATTCAATATTATTCAGGGTTGGAAAGCAAATCAAGGTGAGTGGGTTTAAATTATAATTTTGAATTATGGTATATGCATCATTCGACATTCCCATTTACATAAAGATTAATTGATAAACATGCTAATTACTACAGCCTTAATTTTATGTTTATTCTATTCTTCTCCTTCCATTTCCCTATTTATTTTTAAGACTAGGCTACCTCCGAGCCTAATCCAATCTTGCTAAAATACGCGCACAAATGAAATTGAGATATTTGTAAAAGTTTGGATACGATAATGAAAAAGGGAATATGGGGATATCGTTAATTGAATATAGGACTGTAATTTTGGGAAAAAAATTGATGATTTGAATTTGCGCATAATTGAAATAAATATGAAAAATTGGAAAGGAATGGGGAACATGTAAATAAAAGTAATTGGCATAAGATTGATGATAATTATGAAATTGGTTTAAGCATAATTTGGTATAACTTGTATACATGGAAATATAGGCATAACTTGGATTAGAATTGTAAGCAAAATTTGAATTAGATATTATGGGTAATTGGAACATATTATAATCCAACACTTGAAATTGGGCATGAATTAAGAAAAATATAATGAATGCCTAAGACACTAGGTTAGATTTGGTTTGCGATAGAAGTATACCCGGAACCGCACGACATATCCAGCAACCGAAAACGGTAATCTAATGTGAGAGGTCTTAGGTTGAAATCGGACTCGTAATGGTGTCAAGACACGAGATTAGATTTAGATGCAGTAGAAGTCTTCCTGGAACAGCCTGGCATATCCAGCAAATGGCAATCTAATGTGAGAGCTCTTGCGCGTTTACAGACATAATAAATAATAATGAACACTTAACCAAGACAACACGTGTAAGGTTGACATGCATATAATAAAGCGGTTAAGTGTGGGTAGCATGGATAATTTGTTAAATTGGAATACTTAACATAATTAATTTGTAGTGGTGTTACGAACCAGCTGAATTGAGTAGGGGTTAAGTAAAATAGTTAAAGAAGTGGGAAGGGTTATGTTAATCTTAATTAATGCCAAAATGGGGAATGATAATAACCTATTATGAATGAACTTGAATAAGAAAAGGAAAGATAATAGGTACGATTGTCCTAGGGACAAGTAGGAATTATAACTTATGGAATAAGGTAAGTTATAAGGAATGGTAAGGGAAAATGAAATAACTTATGTAATAAGGTAAGATGTACTTAATTGTAAATTTAGTAATCTGTAAAGGCAAGAATAAATCTACAAATAAAGATAACATAAGTTATATGAATGGAAAGGGATTAGGACATAACAGGAGATTGGTTGAGTTGAGTAATTCTCTGAGTGTCAATCTGATGTTGATTTCGGTCTTCGGTGTTGATACTTAGGGAGTTATTCTCTTAACAATGTATATGTGAATTAAGATGTACTTAACTACAAATTAAATAGAACATGTTATGGTAACCATAAGATGGAATAAATAGATTATGAGGATAACATGTTGTAGGCTTATTAATAAACTTAAATGGGTAAGTTATAAATGGAATTAATAAGCAAGGGTAACTTGGTAAACTTAAAAAGGAAGTTAATGTGAATGAGAATAACCAAGTACAATGAGAAAACTAAAGAGGTAGCGCAAGCGTGTAATTAATGATTAGACGTAGGGTCTAATGACATATTAAACTGAGGCGCTTGGAGCAGTCACATATAAGATGAATAGCCTAACGAGGTAGATTATCACGGTGTCATAAGGCACGAGAGGGGAGCACGTTCATTTGATTTTTCTGGCAGTTCCAACGGACTAGAAGGGGAAGCACGCGGCTTCCTAAGACGTTAAAGATGCTCCTAGTAGTCCTCTGTGTGATGGCAGATGTTTAAGGCTGTGCCCGCAGATGTTTAATGTAACACCCCACGTCCGTTAGTGTCACTCACAAAGGGAATGCACTAAGTTCTGTGGAGCATTTAGGGTAAAAGATGCAGATAAATTACAAGACAAACAGAAATTAAACAGCGGAAGATAAAACTTTGCTTTATTGATAAAATAGTTTGTACAATGATTTCTTTACAATATCAGAGTATCATCTGTCTTACAAAATAAAGAAGCATAAAACAACATTTATATTTTAATTAAGAGTAGGAGAAGAAGCCATGTTCACTAAGAATCTTTGCAGCATAAGGGTAGAGAAGAATTGTGAATAGAGAAGGAGACTAGGGCTGTTTATATAGGGTTAGGCAGACGAATCTGGTCAGAATGGCGTCCGGATACAGAAAAACGAACTAGGTGCAGAAAACTGGATTTTGGGACCCAGGTCGACTACCCAGTCGACCTGGTCAGGGGGTTCGACCCCCAGGTCGACTACCCAGTCGACCTGGGTGCCTTGGGCGGGAAAATTCCCGCCCAACCCAATCTGGGTCGATTTTGAATTTGAATTCGCTTTTCTGAACTGTTTTGAATTTCGCTGAATCTTCCGGAGGCCATATCTTCCTCATACAGACTCCGATTTACGCAAACTCGGACTCGATTTCATGCAGAATTCCGAGACGAACGCAATGGCGCAGCCCGTTTCCCTTGATTTTGATTTTAACTTTTAATTCTGCCTTGATTTGCGAGTCTTAGTGTTACTGAATTACGGGGTGTTACATTCTCCCCCACTTAAAAGGATTTCGTCCCCGAAATCTTCAGGTTAGGAAGAATGTGTCCTACCATCCAATCACCCATCTACTCAATCATTCAATCACAGGCATTCATTATCCTTAAAAGATTTCTAATGCTTTCATGTTCATATGCATAGTGTGTGTATATGTCTTTATCTAATGCAAGATCAGGCGGTCTACTGATTCTGTTGACCTCCTTAATGCGAATCATGTCAGTGCCATATGTCCAATCATGTATGCAAGAATCCCTAGTTATGTAAATACTACATGCATGCACAGCCATTCATCCATATGCAACATCCACATGATAACATATCAGGCTTATCTTACAAACAAATACATATCTGTAAATGCAATATGAAAGCGTCTGAACTGATCTAGTGCCTAATACGTATGCATATGTATTCACGAGCAACCATTTGCAACCACTTGCAACCATCAACCATAACATGTTTCAAATACATGTTTACATCCATTGGCTTCTACCTAAGGATCGAAGATACGACCTACGGGATATACTTTGGAAAGAGAGAAACAATTATGCGTAAAGCTCCTACCAATAAAAGAAATCAAGGATGCACCCTTAAGGAAAAGGGTATGATGCTAGTATCTAGCCTTCTTGAGCTTTACTCCACTGTATCTTAACTAATTTAACTTCACGATTGTGAAGTTTCTGACCTCCATTCCCAAAATAAACAGATGTTAACTATGATACCAAGTGTACATACCAAGATGGTTTGAGGCCTTTCCTCTTAGCTTTATACATCATGCCATAACTATAAGGGTCGAAAAGGTCACTACGTGCTTTGTAGAGTGCCTGTCACAACTATTCATCTCTCACGCAAACCATCCTAGTCGAACTCGACATTCCTCGAGTACAAGCCCCAAAGGCCTAAACCAATATCAGACAAACACCCAAGGAATATCTCCTCCGGATTTAGACGATCTACGTGAGATGATATAAGCAAATTCGATAGCTATTCTCAAATCCCTATTAACAAAAATAAATTGGTCGGACTACCAATTGGATTTGAGACTCTAGTGGGATCTTTCTACTATACAAGTACTATTGTGCAGAGACTCAACTATGGAAGTGGATATGAACAAAGGCGAAGCGCTCAAACGAACAGCAAAACTTGACTCTTCTAACAAGACTTTACTACCTTTCTCCTAAGTACTCTTGGCGGCGAAAGTAGGTTCTTGCCCTTTTGAAAATCTTGTTCCTCATTCTTGCCCTTGTCCTTAATTATATGCCCTATCATACCCTAGTAAAGTTACTTCCTCTTGTCTTAGGTTTTATAATTTCTTCCTCCTTCGTGAGCTAATTCTACATCCATGAATTCCTCATCCTAGGGTTATGCTCCTTAGCTAAACTCCTCATCCCCTTCCGTGTATAACCATGTTGACAAATATCTCGAAAGATGCCTCCATCGTCCGGAAAACCCTATAAGCTTTGAAAGAAAACTTCCCTAGATGAAACAACTATGGCTATGGATGGAAGTCGGGCACTACTTTGCCCATCGATGAGGTTAACTCCCAGAAAGCTAGGATCCCCAGAGACTCAAGAAAGAAGGAGACAAGAATTTAAACAGAGGAAAAGAAGATAGTGCGTATGGCTTTGGGGAATATGCCTTTTAAAACAAAAAAAAAATTTCTTGAAAATGCTTCTTTTAAAACTGTTTTGAAAATAAATTTTCAAATCCTTTATCTGATCCGGTAACCTGGCTCTGATACCACGTGTAACACCCCACATCCGTTAGTGTCACTCACAAAGGGAATGCACTAAGTTCTGTGGAGCATTTAGGGTAAAAGATGCAGATAAATTACAAGACAGACAGAAATTAAACAGCGGAAAATAAAACTTTGCTTTATTGATAAAATAGTTTGTACAATGATTTCTTTACAATATCAGAGTATCATCTGTCTTACAAAATAAAGAAGCATAAAACAACATTTATATTTTAATTAGGAGGAGGAGAAGAAGCCATGTTCACTAAGAATCTTTGCAGCATAAGGGTAGAGAAGAAATGTGAATAGAGAAGGAGACTAGGGCTGTTTATATAGGGTTAGGCAGACGAATCTGGTCAGAATGGCGTCCGGATACAGAAAAACGAACTAGGTGCATAAAACTGGATTTCGGGACCCAAGTCGACTACCCATTCGACCTGGTCAGGGGGGTCGACCCCCAGGTTGACTACCCAGTCGACCTGAGTGCCCTAGGTTGACTACCCAGTCGACCTGGGTGCCTTGGGCGGGAAAATTCCCGCCCAGCCCAATCTGGGTCGAATTTGAATTTGAATTCGCTTTTCTGAACTGTTTTGAACTTCACTGAATCTTCCGGAGGCCATATCTTCCTCATACGAACTCCGATTTACGCAAACTCGGACTCGTTTTCATGTAGAATTCCGAGACGAACGCAATGGCACAGCCCGTTTCCCTTGATTTTGATCTTAACTTTTAATTCTGCCTTGATTTGCGAGTCTTAGTGTTACTGAATTACGGGGTGTTACATTTAAGGCGGAGGTTCTGGACCAACAAGGATAGTAGGTCATCGAGGAGGTGCCACATGGATGTTTAGATTGTTTGCTTAGGGGCTTGTCGCTTAGCTCTTGTAGTTTTACTAGTTGAGGGAGGGGCTGAGGTGGGGCCGTAGCCACCATAGAAAACAGGCCCTATGGATATTTGTGTGAGAGGCTCTTAAAGGCAAGGCTGCACAGATATGAGGAAAGATCCCGACCGAGTTCCGTGTTTCTTGTGTAGCCCTGCCACGGAAATTGCATACGCACACGATAGGTGGGGGGTTAGGCATCGAATACACTTGATGATACATACGTGGGAAAGTCTATATACATGCATGTGTGCTATGGGTGGTGTATCATAGACTCTGGGGCATTACTCGATGAAAAAGTTCGAGGATAGCAGTTGGTACGCTTACATAGTACAACGATAGTGGTTCTATGTGGGTGTAGCGTTGTTATATATGTAAAGAGATATGTATGTTACTATGACATAGGATGAGAAACTACGCGCATAAATGTGGTGTTAGGGAGGAGACCCTGCGAGTGGGGTACCATAGGGTGCACCTCAGTTTGGGGGTAGCTACATATACATTATATTATGTTAATCTACTAGGGAGTAGATGGGTGTGACATGTGTGTGTAAGCCTTGAGCGCTAATAACACAGATAACCTAATAAATAAGAAATGTGATTGAATGGTATATGTAGGATTATCCAAAAGTGTAATTTAAGTCCTGTCACCAGAACTTGTGTTCTGACCCCTCTTCTCATAACATTAGCAGGTAGGTTCATGACAGAGACTGTATAGATTTGGATACTAGTTTAGCAGTATTGTTATTAAGGTAAAGCTGTGTTTTAATTACATTATATTTTATTCCTTCCGCTGTGAGATATTTTCCGAACTCTGACATGTTTTATGTCTCTGCCTTTTCTGCAGGATACCAGAGCAAACCAACTCGAGTTTCGATGGATTGGGTTTTTAAAAAAAAATCAGTCCATCGGAATTTGGGTTGTTGCATTTATAGTCAAAAAGGTTGTAAATGATGATCTGAACTCAATGGAAGTGGTTTTGAGTCAAAATTCATCCGTATGCAAAATATGACTTTTTGGTCATACACTCGATTAAGGATTAACGACGTTATATTTAAATAAAATATTTAAATACATTATCGTTAAATATGCAGGTTGTTATAGACTCCCCCCCTTAAAGAAATTGCATCCCCGCAATTACTTAACGAAAAACCCATATGGTAACAACTAAGCGTTAACTAGGGATGAGCAGGAAAACCGATTACGAACCGAAACCGAACCGAAACCGCATAAAACCGATAAAAACCGCATCTTAAAAAACCGCACCGTAGTAAAACCGCAAAACCGATGAAACCGCACCATTAGTATGGTCCGGGTTAGGTTTTCATCCTTTTTCAAACCGCAAAACCGAAACCGCACTGAATGTTACTTATACGTAAATTTTAATGCTACCTTCTCAAATTTAGCTTTAGGAAAATCTGCACGTTCACTACTTGGCAATCATGGAAGCAAAAGAGCAGTAATACATGCTGCAGCACTCTAACTGCGTGACTATATTGACTCAAGTTGCCAAGATTAATCATGACGTGTTGATGAAAATGTCTGATCATAGAAAGGATCTACAAAAAAAAACTAATATTGAACACCTTGAGAAGCTATTAAGAACTACCACCAGACAAAGCTCTTACTGTATTAGCTATAGAGGTTAAAAAGAGGCGGTATGCTACTGTTGAGAAGTATCTAGAACAAGTTCTACATACTGCTTTCGGTCCATCAGAATTATGATTTGGATTACATCCTTTGTCTTGATGTCATTTATAGTAAGATGATATTAGGATTGGACCGATTGGTCATTACAGTAAAAGAGTTTTCATTTGCATGTGAAGATCAATATCACACACTGGACAAATAAAAAAGCCTCTGCCTCAGCTTTAAACATTTCATATGCATCACCATCTAAGGGAACGATGTTTTTTTTTGTTAATTGGTTTTGAAACCGAAACCGCACCTTTAAAAACCGAAACCGCACTTTCAAAACCGAACCGCACCAATGGTTTTTGGTCCGGTTCCGGTTCCTACTTTTGAAAACCGCACGCTAGCGGTTCCGAGTGCGGTTTTAAGTCAAAACCGCACCAAACCGCACCATGCTCATCCCTAGCGTTAACTACAAATTAGTATATAAAATTATAATGAACTAAGAAATTCACTTCTAAATTATTACACAAATTTTAAACTTTAAGTTATAAATCACTATATAACTTATGTTTATACACGTATAATGCTGAAATAAAAGTCATGAACACATACGAGCTACTGACTTGTTTTTTCTCATAAGTGATTTCAATAAAGTAGAATTTTCCTTACTCAAATTCTAAACGTTCTAAACCTCAATTTCAATAATTATTTAAATTTTAATCGCTAACTACTTTATCACGATTTTTCAGAAAACTTGGTTTAAACGTGTCTCAAAATCTATAAGATGAAATTTAAATATTTTTCATTCACCGGAAAACTATAATCCAATAAATCCAGATAATTCTCGTTTCAAAGAATACCGACTTGTATTGGATTCTATATATTTGTTTGAAATCCAAATCAAAATTTACGAACTACCGTTACGTGGCAAGCTCGTTTTAATAAAATCTAATTAATTCGTTTAACGTTCAATAAGTTTATAAAATATAAACCCATACTCTTACGTTTTCAATTTAAACTAATTAAACACTTTAAATTCGACTTGGAAATATCAATTTTCCAAAGTCATCGATTGTTCCGTATCACATTTTAGCTAGATAATTTTATCACATAAATATTTCTCATTATTCTTGCTTACAAAGTTTTATTAAATTGAAAAGGATGCGTATAATGGTCACATATATCCCATTGACAAGGATAAGCGATTTCGTTGGGGAAACAAGACCATGAAATAAAATTTGGGTTATACCAACCTACATAGAAAATATTAGCACGTTTCTAATATTTCAAAAAAATTATTAAATCCGAACTTTAAAGATACCAATAAACCCCAAAAATCTCAAATTTGAAATAATAGTACATCCTCTAATATTTCACGAGCAATTTCAAAGTCATGCGAACATGATAAATAGTAGAAGTCGAACGAATTACGCAAAATTTGAAAACCATAGTTTTCAAATACACAAAAATATCACCAATATAGATCGAGTTATGACCACAAAGTTGTGTTCATTAAGGTTAACAAAATAAACTGGAATATTTGATAACTGCAAGGATAAAACATAGCATAAAATAATAAAGGGTTGGCAAAAACTCGATTGCTAAATCAAATAGTGGAATGACATAAGCACCACTAACTTATCGAATAGATCATCGTAGAATGGGTATAAAGATATCGAAAAATTCCCTAGTAATGTGATTTACAAAATATGTTTTCTTCGAGGTTACTCCCATTGTTATGAGAATTTATAAAACGTAAGGAAGCCAACGAATCTAAATTAGAATCGTTAAGAACAAAAAAAATATCTGTCTCACAGATGGGGGATGTCAACGATGGACGATATTCTCAGAAAATAATATGCGGACCTCAGAATGGATAGGTCAATCCATCCCGAGAATCACCACGAAACTAAAACGAACAACACATGCAAATAAGCAAGGAAAGAATATTGCATAAAGGAGAGTTAATCATACATAAAAAATGATTTTTAAAAATCAACCAAAGTTAGTACCAAGAATAATTTCTCAAGGAATATGCACTACAACAAAAAGGGGCTTTCATAGCGTTTGAAAAACGCTATTATATGCTACAATAGCGTTTCTGAGAACGTTGTGTAACGACATGCTATGTTAGGCCTTCGACATTAAATAACAGAAAAACGCTATAGCGTTTCTTTAGTTCTGTTATAGCGTTTACACGAGCATTTCTTATAGTGTTTATTAAATAATAGTGTTTTTAAAACGCTGCAATATGGTATATTATTTTAAATATTTTTTGTTGTTGCTTCACGTTTTTCATATACATAATATACATTTACCCACTTATTATCTGCATATAAACAAAACATATTTTCCCAAACAACAAAAAAACATATTTTCATACATATTGTTTTCTCAACCTTTCCCTATCCATAAATAAAATACCATACATATTATTTTCACAACTTTTTTCCTAGCCATATATAATATACCATACACATTTGCATCAACAATTTATTTACAAAGTAGTCAAAAGATTGATTTAATCTTGTTCTGCTACTGATATTTTCTCCATAACATCGGTAACATTGGTCCTGTTAATGTCAAATAAATTGACAAAGTGTTAGTAATTGTTATGATGTATGTTCACAAAGTAAACGGTCTCAAAGTTAAGATGCAATATTGTGTGCTTGACAGTTCGACTTACTTCCACCTTAAGAGTAGAAATGGAAATTAATATACACATCTTAGTCAATTCTTTGACACCACTAGTCTTGACATCGAAAAGGCTGATTACCTATAGACGAGTTCAACAATCAAGAACTTAGATAACTTTTATAAATTATCTCAAATTTATGAATTTTTCATAAACTTAGTTAACTTACATTTGATCTACTCAGAACTCCTTCATAGTATTCTACTGATCTATAGTCATTTTTAGTCTGGCCAAAACGTGGACTAGACGCATAGCGTATATGCAATAATCTCGGTTATACCTTTGGATAATTATCTAGAGATATTACTGCACCTGTCAGAGGATAATATGACCACCCTTTGATTCATACAATCTCTCCGCTTTCATTGTGGACACAATTTTATATGTAAACTTTGCCATTACAGCCTATTTTACCATAGAAAAAACGATCAATATGAAACAACACTCTAGTTATCTATCTTGGCTGCAACTTTTGAGTGCTAATGTAACAACCCGGAAAATCTGAACCAATTTAAAATTTTTAATTTGACTATTTTAGTGGATTTTGAATATTTGAAATATATTTTTTTAAATAATAACGACCAAAAGTCTATTTGAATCGAGGTTGGAAAATAAATATATTTATTTTAATTATAAAACAAGGCCTAAAATGGCGCGCCAGTTTGAAAATTTTGAATTCGAACTTTGACTGACTGTACCGAATGCAAAACAAAACGGATTTTAGTGAAACGAAAATTATTTAAATCTGTTTATGAAAAAATTTCTAACAAATCTGAAAAATCGAAATTTCATGGCGGGAATCAAAAGTTATGGCCAAACGAATTTCAGAAAGGTCGCTATGGAGTTTATATAGCCTTTGAAAATAGACATTTTGCAAACGACCTCCGTTTTCGACGAAACCACTTTTGTTGGATCCGAGATGTCGAATTATTGCTAGATTTCAAAATCAATAATTTTTGGAGTTAATATGTGAGCATGGCAAAGGAAGATAGGTTTGTTTGATTTCAGTCAATTTGGATCGACCAGAAAATGGCCATTTTTCAAACGTTCTTCAAATTCGACGAAACTAGTTTTGTTGGGATCGTATCGTCCAAACATAGCTAAATTAAGTTTTCTGGAATTTTTGGGATCAGTATATGGCCCCAGCAAATAGAAATGTACATTCAAATCAAATATTGAATGTTTTATATTTTAATTTCAAGAATAACTAACTGAAATAGTCGAATGGGCCTATGAAACATATTCCATTTTGTCAGAAATGGGGGTATTTAGTTAGGGGAAATAGTCGTTGGGTTTGGATTGGAGTTCGTTTGGCGAAACGTATATTTTTGGAATTATAAATAGCATGGGCCAATCAGATTTTTTATTAGAAAAAGAAGAAAATCATTTTCTCTCTCCCCAATTTCGTGTTGCGAACGACGGAAGGGCCTCATCACCTTCTCTCTTCAAATTCTTCCAATCCGCTCAGTAAAATCAAATGCCAAAGTTGAGGTTTTTGTAGTACTCTACGAGATCTTCAAATCCATAACAACTGCAGAATTTTTCGTTGCGTATTTCGTGAGAATCACCTCCTCAAAGTCGGGGTCTTTGACCCGTCGCCGCCGCCAATAGGGACCACCAAAGTGGACCCCACCACCCTGCGCACGTGCGCCCTCCCTCCCTCTACACCGCAGCGAAGTCCGATCGTCCAACCGCTTCACGGTTTGTGCAATAATCGATGACCTGGTTTGAACCATTGCTGAAAGATAACGGCTTATTTATTTTGAACTGAGTATAGCATTTTAAAGCGCTATGGATTTTGATTTCATGATAAAAATCACATCTTTTTGCTATGTGTTCAAAATTCAGTGAAGCAAGAGACATTGGACTCGTGTGGACGTCTTCTAAATTCTAGAAGAGACCGGAGAATTTTTGGAGCTTCCTACAATTATTGGAGGAGTGGAACCCAATGTGAGATTTCTAAATTATAAACGATATGGAATGACGATGTATAAATTATACGATCGATATATAAGTTATATAGGCGTTGTACACCTCATGTATAAGCATTGCATAAGTCGTATGTGCGATGTATAAGTTATATATGCGTTGTAAAAATTATATGTGAGTTGAAATGAAATTGAAATGAAAGTGAAATATATTTATATACGTATATCTATATATATATCTGCTCGTCCACAGACAATGGATGATATATATTGGTTGTGATTGTTTGGATTTTGGTTGACATGAAATTTGGTGAATATGACGAATGGTTAATTTGATTATGGTTGTTTGTGGTTGAAAACAAATAGGATTAGTTTGTGGAAAAATTTGTCTGTGTACAAACTAGATTATTGAAGTCCCCGTTGTCAAAAGCTACGAGGCTTTAAGGTAAAGCGAGGAGCCGTACTCAGGACGGTGCCGGTTTTAACTACCCTGCCGTTATGCTATCGAAAATTTTGAAATATTCACATGTTTGATTAATATTCATGTGTTGGAAAAATATTCCTTTTTGGAATAAATTGTTTGAACGATAAAAATAACATTTTTATTGTATGAACGAAGTATATTAAATATTCATGTTTGAAATAAATTGTTTTAACGATAAAAATCACATTTTTATAATATATATGAATCGCAAAAAATCTTCATTTTTGAAGTAAATTGTTTTGACAATAAAAATCACATTTTTATTGTATATACGAAGTGTTAAAAATAGTCATGTGTTGAAATAAATATTTGTTGGGTAAAAATATTATTTTTATCAAATATATGAAATGAAAATGATTTGGGAATCGAAGAATGAATTATATTTATATATATATAATTAAATTAAAATGAATAACGAAGCTGCAGTTCGTATTTTGAAATCGCAACTTCAAACGATTGTACCTGGAGATCCGACCATCGGATTTTCCCGAAACTGAAACCGTCGAGTCCCCTTTGGAAATATCTTTCTAAAGACACCAAATTTGTAAAGATCCAACGGTTAGATTTTGTGAAATGTTAAATTCAAATATGAATGAAAACAGCGCCAGAATGGATTATATTAATATATATAAATATAATTAAATTAAATCTAATAATGATGATGTAGTTCGTATTTTGGAATCGTAACTTCAAATGATTGTATCGGGAGATCCGACCTTTGGATTTTCCCAAAACTGGAACCATTGGGTATCTTTCCAATGATATAAAATATGTAAAGATCCAACGGTTAGATTTTTAGATATGTGTAAATCAAATCTGGAGAAAAACAGCGTCATGGCCGCGTTATGGCCTGAAGCGTCGTTTGAATAAATTGGCTATACTTAAATAAACAAAAATAGTGATAAATCATTATAAAATATTATAAATGATATGGAATGGAAATAAACCGAATTTACTCGGTTTATTGGATATTTGATGGTTGAACGTGTTTGATGTGAAAATTACATTAATGAACTGAATTATGGATGTCGAATAATTTAACCATGAAAATGAATTGATTTGAAATTCTAAATATACGTGAATTATTTGAAAAGGCCGAGTAATTCTCATTTAAAGTAATTGATCGGCGATTAGAAGTCGAAGATATGAAGACGGTGCAAGACCGACGATCTTCAAATCGAACGGATGACTACTAATGCCTTTGATGGCGGTTGCTGCCCTGAAGGGGTTACAGTGGTGGTCGTCTAGACGTACTTGTTGATTGTTCGGATGTGCGAGGGCCTCTCTCTGTATTGGACATACGGGAGAGGAATAAGGTGCCTTCGGTTTCGTTCAGACCCAGATCGGACTTGTAAATTGATGTGTGTCTGACGTTGTAGATTGATAATGTGGCATACAGAGATGCTGTGATCAAGGCTTTTGTTGAAAAGCATAGCCTTGTGGTTGATGATCAAAGCACGGCTTTAAATAGCTAGCTTTTTGTTTAGCGTTGATTCACGAGCCTCACACCCCGGTATAAGCCAGAAACGGGAGAGGACATCAGGGAGAACATGCGTTTCCTTCTAGCTAGGAGTGGTGTTTTGGGTTTTGCACGCTCCGGGCATTTTACTTATGTGGATGATGGATAGCGAGGCGCCTCGGTTATATCGGTCCCTACAGGGTCGATGGTTTGGTCGGTATATGTCTAGTTTACGCCCCATAGGGCAGGAAAACGCATAGCTCAGGCATTTTAACCCACTCCGTGTGGACCGGACCTGACGATCCAAGGGCACACCTGTGTCTGGGTCCTGAGACATGGGCTAGATTGTCTCGAAGCGGTAAGGACAATCCCTTGCCTTGGTTCATGATGGAAATCCAATTTCCAAATACGACATCTTGCAGTTTTGATTGTATACCTATATATAGCGACATGATATATGGTACCCATGTCGTCTATTATTGATACTTATGATTGAAATTGCTTTTGAAACATATAAACACTAGTAATAATATCAAATGCTTTTGTTTTATTCGTATCAAGCATATTTTGGCCATTATAAGGTAAAACTCTATCCTTCGGTTTGTGTTGCATTGTACGATGGGAACTAAGTCTTATAATGGCTTCATTTTTATAAAAAAGCATTGCGATGTTTAAATGATTTACTTGTTTTAAGCATTGGCAATCCAATGGAGTAAACCCATTCCACGTTGGTGGCGTGGTCATGTGATTGACCTTATTATAAAATAAGTTAAGTAGATTTCTCATACCAGTCCCATGACTGACTTGTAGTTTGTTTCACTTTCAAACTCGGGTGCCCTATTTTCTACATGGGCAACCTTGTATTCAGGTTTTAGCTGGCTCTTTGTGGATAGCTATGGAGCTAAAGATGGATTCTATCACTTCTTTCTTTTTATGTTGTTCAACTCATGTTGTACATATTATGTTTTGATTCCGCTGTAGACATTTTATGTAAAGCTGAAACTGTATTTTGTACTAAGTATGAACCTGTATACTGTGTAACTCTGATGATTATGTTTATCCAGTGTATTCTATTGTACATTATCTGGTGTATTTATATATTTCTGTTCTGTTGTTATTTGTTTATGTGTTATATTCCAAAGATTTCCCTTGCCACCATGGAACGGGGGTTTGGGGTCGTCACATCGTGGTATCAGAGCTTTGGTTAAGCTTAGTTCTGGAATATAACATATTAACGAACTCGTTAGAAATAGAATCAGAAGTATTCTATGACGAATAACCCATTTCAGAAAGGATCAGTAATATCCTTGAATGAGGGTAGCAGAATGAAATACACCCGATATACACATTTACATTCAAGTATATGTCTCTATGCTTTAAAAATACCTTTTCTATTGGCCAAACACTTTGTCTGCTATTTGCAGACATTGAAAAATGAGTGGTAGAAGTAGAAGAGGTAGGTCAGAACCAGATATTGAGGCTCTATTAAACAAGCATCGAAATCTGGGTGTAGTACCGTTCTCGGGCAATGAATCCATTATTCAAACACAAGCATGGATGCGCTCTACTAAGAAATTTTTTGAAGGTTCAAAGCTGAGAGATGATTAGAAAAGATTACAGGCATCTTGGGCACTCAAAGACGAAGCTTTAATCTGGTGGAAAACCATTATTAAGGATAATCCAGAAGGTAATATTACCTGGGATAGATTTAAAGAAATGTTCAATGAAATATTTATTCCTCCAGAAGCAACTGAGCAGTTAAGTGATGAATTCTACTATTTGATACAAGGAGACATGACCATTCCAGAATATCATAAGAAATTCAATGAACTTTCTCGTTTTGCCCCACATCTAATTCAAAATCCAAAGATGAAGAATCTTAGGTTTATTAACGGGCTTCAAAGAAAGTACCAAATTAGGGTAATTGCACATGTGCAACAATCTTTTTCTGAAATGATATACATGGCTTATCAGTATGAAGGTCCCGATAAGCAAGGCCTTTTGTGAGACGAAGAGGAATATAGTTCTAGCAATAAAAGAAAATTTGAAACCGATAGCCCAGAGACAAGTACACAGCCTGAGGCAAGTACAAAGTCTAAGTTCAGTAAGAGGCCTAGATTCAATAGGAAAATGGTTAAATCAGAGAAAGAACCAATAATGACTGCCATATGCAATAACTGCAAGAAGCTAGGGCATTTTCAAGGGAATTGAAAATCCTCAAAGAAAGAAAGAAATGTTGGTTCCAAATCCAATAAGAAGGGTCAAGAGAATAGAAAATGCAATCAGTGCCATCAGGCTTGTCATATTGAGAAGAATTGTCGGCTATTAAAGAAATCTGAAGAGGTACATGTAAATGAAGTGGCAGAAGTCCCGACACCCTCAGTCAGTCAAGCGAGGCCAGATGTTTTAGAAGGCACACTTATTGTCAAAAATATTCCAGTTAGAGTATTATTTGATACAGGCGCGTCGTGAATATTTGTTGCAAGAAATGCGGTTAAGAAACCAGATTTGAAATTGAAAAAGCTCAAAACACCCATCACTGTCCATAATTCGGTTGGGGGTTCCCTCAATCTTAGTTGGATTTGTGGGGTGCCTGTTTCTTTTTCTTGTTATCGGTTCCCTACCATCACGATCGTCATGAATTTCACAGAGTTTGATCTTATTTTGGGATGGGATTGGTTAACCAAATATGAAGCTGAAGTTAAATACGCCGACAAAGTCGTAAGGGCAAAGATTAAATCAGGAAACTATATAACCATTCCATGTTAAGGTCCGAATTCTGATAGAAAAGACTTTTGGTCAGCTCTGGATGTTTCTCCTGCTCAAAAATAAAATATTCCTGTCATTATAGAGAATACCCTGGTCGACGTAGAAAATATTCCTGTCGTCAAGAACTATGTGCATGTGTTTGAAGAAGTTGTTAGCTTACCTCCGCGTAGAGAAATCGATTTCAGAATCTCTTTAATTCCGAATGCAAGGCCAGTGGTTTACGCTATTCGAAGAATGACCTTGAAGGAAAAAGAAGAGTTAGACAATCAAACTCGACAGCTTGTATGGAAGGTTCTGATCAGACCTAGTTTCTCTGATTGGGGAGCAGCAGTGGTGTTTGTCCCAAAGTCAGATGGTACTCTCAGACTATGTGTAGATTATCGTGACTTGAATAAGCAGACATTAAAGAATAAATATCCATTGCCGCGAATTGATGATTTGTTGGATCGATTGAATGACGCACAAGTATTTTTCGTGAATGGACGTAGCTATAGGCTTCCATCAGCTTCGTAACTCCGAAGATTATGTTCCTTTGATAGCATTCAGAGGTCCCGATTTATTCTACGAGTGGTTAGTAATGTCGTACGGCTTATGTAACGCTCCAGCTTATTTTGTCGATTTAATTAACAGGGTATTCATAGAAGTATTAAATAAATTCATACTGGTTTTCATTGATGACATTCTAATCTTCTCTAAGTCCGAGAGCGAGCATGCAAAACATTTGAAACAAGTGTTAGAAATTCTGAGAAAGAATGTTTTAAAAGCTAAATTTTCCAAGCGTATATTCTGGCAAGAAGAAGTCAAGTTTCTTGGCCATATTGTATCAAAAGAAGGAATTTCTGTGGATCCCAGTAAAATCACAGCTATTCAGAATTGGAAACAGCCAACTACACCCACAGAAGTCCAAAGTTTTCTCGGATTGGCTAGTTATTATCGGAAGTTCATTAAATATTTTTCAAAGATATCTAGTTCCTTAACGAAGCTTACTAAGAAACATTCAAGGTTCAATTGGACTCCAGAATGTGAGGCAGCTTTCCAAAAGCTGAAGTTAAGACTGACAACTGCTCCAGTGTTAAAAATAATTGATGGCAATCAAGACTTGAAAGTCTGGACAGATGCTTCTAAAAAAGGTCTTGGTGCAGTGTTAATGCAAAGAGGCCAAGTAGTCGCTTATGCTAGCCGTCAATTGAAGCCACATGAGAAGAATTATGCAACTCACTATCTTGAATTGTTAGCCATCTTGTTTGCTATGAAAATCTGGAGGCATTATCTATTGGGTGACAAGTTTGAATTATACACCGATCATCAATCATTGAAGTATTTAGTCACCCAGAAAGATCTGAATATGAGACAACAACGTTGGCTAGATTTTCTCACGGCATATGATCTTGATATTTTGTATACTTCGGGGAAAGCTAATGTTGTAGCTGATGCGCTCAACAGAAAGAATGTAATCATTGCAAATCTTATAATCACGTCTTCATTGATTGATAACATATCTTCTCTTCAGAAGGATGATCACTTCATTTAGAAGATCAGAGAGATAATTCAGAAAGGTGAGCCCTCGAGTTTTCAGATTGATAACGATGGAATTCTAAGGTTGAAATGCCGAATTTGTGTTACAAACACCCCTGAACTCTGGAGAGAAGTATTGGATGAATGTCACAAATTAAAAATGAGTATCCATCCAGGAGTGAGAAAAATGTACAATGATATCAAACACACTTACTAGTGGAGATCTATGAAAATAGACATTTCCTTTTGACGTTAGCCGGTGTTCTACTTGTCATCAAGTTAAAAGTGATCAATAGAAACTCGCTAGACTGTTACAACCGTTGGAAATTCCAGGTTGTAAGTGGGAACAAATTTCTATGGATTTCATAGATGGTTTGCCCAGAACCAGGAAAGGAAATGACAGTATTTGGGTGATCGTAGATCGTTTCACGAAGACCGCCCATTTTATACCTGTCAGATAGAATAGAACCGCTCAGAGTCTGGCGCAGATTTATTTCAAAGAGATTGTTAAGCTACATGGAGTTCCCATGAGTATCGTTAGCGATCGTGACCCGATTTTCGCTAGTAAATTCTGGGAAGCAATCCAAGCAGAATTGGGAACCAAACTGAACTTGAGCACCGCATATCATCCTCAAACAGATGGTCAAACTGAGAGGGTGAATCGTATTATAGAAGATTTATTGTGGGCTTGTGTTATTGATTTTGGGGGATCATGGGAAGACCACTTGCATTTGGCTGAGTTCTCGTACAATAATAACTACCAAGCGAGCCGGAAAATGTCACCATTCGAAGCACTGTATGGTAGGCCGTGCAGATCTCCCGCTTGTTGGGTAGAACCTAGTAATAGACTCGTATTGGGACCCGATATGATTTGCGAAGCTGCGGACAAAGTCAATTTCATTAAGAAACGATTACTGGCCACGCAAAGCCGACAGAAGAGCTATGCAGATTGGAGAAGAAGAGATTTATCATTTGATGTTGGTGACTATGTGTATCTAAGGGTTTCTCCGATGAGAGGAGTAGTCCGATTTGGCAAAATAGGGAAGTTGGCGCCCAGATTTATAGGCCCGTTTCCTATGCTCGAACGGATTGGAACTCTCGCTTATAGAGTCCAATTGCTTGATTGGTTGCCTGGGGTACATGATGTGTTTCACGTATCTCAACTTCGAAAGCATGTGCATGATACAGACTTGGTTGTGGAAGAAGCCACGCAACTAGATTTGTAAATTACTCCAGAATTAGCTCTGAGGAGAGAGCCGATAAAGATTATTGGCAGAGAAACTAAAGAGCTGAGGAACAAGAAGGTTAACTTAGTCAAAGTACAATGGAGTGGAGACCCACGAGATTGTACTTGGGAAACTGAGGAGAGTATTAAGAAAGCCTATCCCTATTGCAGGGTGGATATCTCTGATTAACTCTGGTGCAAGGCACATTTACCATATTTTGCATTTCTGTTTTGTTTTCTACTTGGTTGTTGTTTCCTTTTCATGGATTTAATTTTTTTTATTATATAGCCTGAATGATTTTAAAAGAGTATATCAATTAATTAGTATATTTTCGAAAAGTTAATCAATAAACTGATTGTTGTTTGTGTGGTGTGATTATCAATTGGATTAATCAAAATATTGGAATAATAATTAATCTGATCAATAAGTGAATGAATGGTAAATGTATGCAAATTGAATCAAATATTAAACTGATTTAAGATAGACAAAAATACATGCATGTACGTTATATATGTTTGAACAGGTAAATGGATTTGCTGTTGAGTAAAGAATTTATTTTCGTGCCCGACAAATAGGTAAAACTTAATGAGTTGAATGCGCAATTTTATTTATTATATCAACTCCTGTGAAAGTCGTTGGATGCGGAGTGCTGGTTGTTCTGCGTGTAATAATAAATGTCGCTGTAGGATAGTAACAATTAATTCTGAACTACACTACATGACATACTACTTGAAGATAGCATACTTCATCATATACCACATAAGCATTTGGAGCTTATGTAATGAGGTTGAAGACTTACCATACAAGCAAGATGCTTGTTTGGCGATGACTACATTACAAGTTGAACCAAAGACTGATATGGACTATATAAAATGTAGCAGTAAATTGCCAGATTAATTAAAAAAACCACACGGGTCTGAAGATGACAATAAACACGTATCTCTGGTCATTAAGGCAAAAAAAGCATTTATAGGGTGACGAGAATTTATTCTGTGGAATTATGATCTATACACACTCCCATGTGGACACTGGAATATATCACTATAAATATGTGCATGCTTATTAGGATTTACTGGGTACCTAATACGACCCGATAAATTTCCAAACCCCTCCCCGTACAAAGTAGGTTATGGCGAAATTTTTCGAAAATTTAGGGTGTTAGCCAAATTTTTAAAGAATTGGAAAATTCTTAGAAACTGAAAAGTTGAAGAATGAAAGCCAGAATGAAAGTTGAGTTGGTTAATTAAACAACTTTCAGCTTCGTTCCTTTTCGGGGACGAAAAGATTTTAAGTGGGGAGATTGTAACAACCTGGAAAATCTGAACCAATTTAAAAAATTTAATTTGGCTATTTTAGTGGATTTTGAATATTTAAAATAAATTATTTTAAATAATAACGACCAAAAGTCTATTTGAATCGAGGTTGGAAAATAAATATATTTATTTTTACTACAAAACAAGGCCTGAAATGGAGCGGCAGTTTAAAAATTTGAATTCGAACTTTGACTGACTATACCGGATGCAAAATAAAACGGATTTTAGTGAAACAAAAAATATTTAAATTTGTTTATGAATATCTTTCTAACGAATCTGAAAAATCGAAATTTCATACCGGGAATCAAAAGTTGTGGCCAAATGAATTTTCAGAAAGGTCGCTATGGAGTTTATATAGCCCTTGAAAATAGACATTTTGCAAACGACCACCGTTGTAACACCCCACCTCCATTAAGGTCACTCACAAAGGGAATGCATTAACTTTAGTGGGGGTCATAAGAGTATAGAACAGATAAAATTACAAAACAGACAAATTTAAGCAACGGAAGACAATTGGAACTTTTATTCCATAGTAGCATAATAGGATAAACTTTCATAAGGGTTGTTTCAAATATCAACACAAAAACATCAAAACCCATTACATCAAATATCTATCTTGTTTCTCAAAAGAAGCATAATACAAAATAACATGAAATAATTCCCCAATTAAGCAGTAGCCAGCCATAGCAGTAAAGCAAAGAGTCCAAAGCAATACATCACAATCTTCGAGCTTGAAAGAATCTGAACTAAGTGGTGGTATTCCCTCCCTGTGGACCTGGGGGAGGGGAAACGAAAGAAAGAAGGCGAAACAAAAACAAAGTCAAACATAAAGCCAAGTAAGTCCAGTGACTTTCAGCATGTAAACAGGTAAAGGTATCATGACATGAATAAACTGGATACAAGACATAACCATGATAATAAGCATTGCAAGATAACGAGATAAGCATAAGATAAAACTAGAACATGATAAGGTATCGTACTGATTCCTAATTTCTCTGCACCACCTAACTAGTGTTCAACTAATGCCATTTGTTACAAAACAAGATAAGTGATCCCCATTTCCCAAATTATAGTTTTATAGGCACATATCTCATGATGAGGGTTCCACCTCATATTGACAGTTTACCTGTCCCCACCGTACCTATCTTAATTGATCGGCTCATACTCATAACGTTCCGCATGTTTTTGTATCAACCCGGCCCCTACTTGTAGATACCTATGCTAGTCCCACCATAGGGTGTATCATTTCCTAGGGTAGCAACCCGATACAGCTCTAGAGTGCACAGCTTTTACTTGTTACTCAGTGACTAAATTTTCCCATACCGGAATTACGTGCACGCCCGTAATCCGTCGGAACCTGCACTTGCGTACCACCTGCCGCTATTTTGACCACTTATAATCAGCCCAGTAATCGTGCCCCACCCTGCCTAGCTCAGGGCCCCGTTGATACCAAATGTGGGTTACTGTTGAAAAGGGTCCCGCTACTAGGATTTTCCTAGGGTCTATTCGTATAACCCCATATTCGTTAAGTGTCATCAATCAATCAATTCAAGTTCACTTAACCCACCCATTCATCATGTTATATTGGTTAAGTGTCATTAATCCAGTCGAGTTACTTAACCCACCCATTTGTCATGTCATACTGGTTAAGTGTTGCATGTTGACTAAACCATACCATACTTAACATGTTTGTTTAGCATTAATTATTTATTAATGCATCAACCTCTCACGTTGGGCTTATTTGCGGTAGCTGGATTGTGTCGGGCGGTTCTGGGCAGTCTTACACCGCTAACCCATTCCAACCTCAGGTTCAAGCATTCAATGTGCTAACCTCTCACATTAGACTTGTTGTTTGCGGTTGCTGGATGTATCGGGCGGTTCTGGGCAGTCTTACACCACAAACTCATTCTAACATCGTGTTAGGCATTATTACCCATCTAATCTTCGCCTTTGACCACTCACATTAGATTGTTGTCATTGCGGTTGCTGGATGTGCCGGGCGGTTCCGGGCAGCCTTACACCACAACTCAAGTCTAACCGCGTGTCTTAGGCGGCCATTAGATTTAATTAAATTATATGCTTGCCAATTATGTCCAAATTCCAATTTTTACATGCCAATTATCATATGCCCAATTAATGATTTACATGCCAATTTACGTATGCCCAATTATTGATTTACATGTCAATTTACATATGCCCAAATATTGATTTACATGCCAATTTACATATACCCAAATATGGATTTACATGCCAATTTACCCAAACTTTCAATTATAATAATAATACCTCATATCCATCACAAATTATGCCCAATAATTCCACCAAACATGTTATGCCCATAAATTCACCCAAATAGGTAATACTCAATATTCCCCGTATTTCAAACGTTCGTATTTCGCGATTTCAGCCTAGGTTCGAAGTTAACCCAGGTTCAATAAAAGAAAATAAATAGGGGAAGATAGAAGTTGCATAAAATAAGAACAGAGAGAAAATAGGCATGAAAATATCATCATAGGCATGAAGGCTAAGACTTGATAAGAACATCATCATGAACATGAAAACTGATGTACAACAAGATAAACTGGTGAAAGTAGCATCATGAGAATAAGAATAAAAGCAAAAGAACAACTTAGAATCAGGCATAGTCTCAAATTCATCTTATTACATGTCAAGACTAGATTTAGGTGTTCAAATCTAAAAATAACTGAACTTACAGCGTTTGGATTAGAAAAGATAATTGAATCGCTTGTTGTTGTTGAAGAACTCTAACTTGATATTGATTAACCCTCTAGGTTGATGAAGAACTTTTTGATTTGTTTTAGGTTTTAGTGGCGGCTAGGTTAGATGAGAGTTTGGCGCATGAAGGCACAATGAGAGTGAATAATAGAATTAGGGTTTAGGTTTAGTTATGTATTTATAAGCGTGTTAGGCAAACCATGGCCTTTAGATTAGCATAGAAGTCATCAGAGCCATCTAAACCAAAGAGACATGTCACCTAGCCAAACAGAGTGCGACACATAAGCCCTAAAACACAAAATTTCGTCACAGACCATTCTAGGCCGACGGGGTCGATTCCAAACACCCTGAGTTGACCCTGGGGTTGACCCAGCGGAACTCGGGTCAACCCATGAATAGGTCGGTTTGGCATTTTGCCTTCCTCCTTCCGCTATTTTGAATTATTTTTTCTTGAATTTTAGGTTTATTTTTATTTTATTAATTTCTATATATACATATATTTCCCTTATATGTATACAAACTTCCAAGGTCCATAACTTTCTCATACATTATCCGTTTAATGCAAACTTTGGGTCCATCTTGACTAGAATTTTGAGACAAACGTAATGGTATAGTCTGTTTTACTTCATTCTCAATTTTAAAATTAAGTATTCTTTTAATTCGTCTATTAATATTCATAAAAAAAATATGAGGTGTTACATTCTCCCCTCCTTAAAAGATTTCGTCCCCGAAATCTCTAAGTTAAGAAGAATGCATCCTACCATCCAACATCCATCTACTCAACCATCATTCACAAGCATCCATAGTCCTTAAAAAAAGATTTCTAATGCAATATGAACATATGCAAAAGTGTGCGTGTATATGTTCCTTATCTAATGCAAAATCAGGCGGTCTACTGATTCAGTTGACCACCTTAATGCGAATTATGTTAGTGCCATGAGTCCAATTATGTATGAAATTATTCCTAATGTACTTCATAACATCTACATGAGTGCACAATCATTTGTCCATATGCAACTTCATAACCTTTACATGAGTGCACAATCATTCGTCCATATGCAACATTCATATGACAACACGTCCAATTTCAATCTCATCATAACCAAACATATATATGCAAATGCAATATGAAAGTGACTTGAGCCGACCTAGTGCCTAAGGTGTGTGTGTAAATGCATCCACGAGCAACCACTAGCAACCACTTGCATCCACTTGCATCCACCAAACATAACATGTCTCAAACACATGTTTACAATCATAGGATATTCATAGCTAAAGGTCGATGATATAATCAAGAGGACGTCCTAAACGATAGAAAAAGTATAAACAAAGCGATAGAAAAGGAGAAATTAAGAACATACCCTCAAAGAGAAAAGGATACAACGTACGCATCTTAGCTTCCATCTCCCAAGTAGCATCTCCTTCATCACTTCCCCATTGTACTTTGAGTAGCTTGACTTCTTTGTTGTGTAACCCCTTGACCTCCGATCCAAGGATGCACGTAGGGGCTCGTCTAATCGTAAGATCTCGCTCCACTTCAACTTCCTCAAGTACGCTCGGCTCCACCACATCCGCGGTGTCATGTAAGCACTTCCTCAAATGTGATACGTGAAACACGTTATGTACACCACTAAGCTTCTCGGGTAACTCTACTCTGTAGGCCATCTTTCCAACTCTCTCTGTAATGGGAAATGGTCCTACGAATCTCGGTGCTAGCTTCCCTACCGACCCGAAGCGAACAACATTCCTTAACGGTGATACTTTGACAAAGACCTTGTCTCTAACACTGAACTCAAGGTTGGTCCTTCTCCTATCAGCATACGAATTTTGCCTATCTTGTGCGGTCTTCATATGTCTTCGAATTAGACCGACTTTCTTCAAAGTCACTCTAATCATATCTGGCCCAAGTACTAGCTAATCTGTGGATACCCACCAACAAGTTGGCGATCTACATGGTTGTCCATACAAAGCTTCAAAAGGTGCTATGCGAATGCTAGACTGATAGCTGTTATTATACACAAACTCTACTAGTGGAAGGTGGTCCTCCCATGTCCCGCCAAAGTCCAAGATACAAAGCCTCAAAAGTTCTTCTAGAATCCGATCCACCCTCTCGGTTTTTCCATCCGTCTGAGGATGATACGTCATGCTCAAGCATAACTGAGTCCCTATGGCATCTTGCAAACTTTTCCAAAAGTCACTAGTAAAGATAGGATCACGATCGCTCACTATGCTAGAGGGTACCCCATGCAAACGAACTATCTCCCTAACATAAATAGGTGCTAACGATGATGCAGTCCTCTTTCTCTTGACAGGAATGAAGTGAGCACTCTTCGTAAGTCTACCCACTATCACCCAAATACTAGTATTGTCTCTTCTAGACCTAGGCAAACCATCTATAAAGTCCATCGAGTTACTCTCCCATTTCCATTGCGGAACCTCTAGAGGATGAAGCAGTCCACCGGGCTTTTTCTGCTCAGCCTTGACTTGCTGACATACCAAGCATTTAGAAACGAACTCAGCCACGTCCTTCTTAAATCCAGCCCAAAAGGAAACTCGCTTCATTTCTTTGTACATATTGTCACCACCGGGATGTATGGTCATCTTAGAATGATGGGCTTCCTCAAGAACTGTCTTCTTCAAGTTCTCGTCTTGTGGTACACAAAGTCTCCCGTCCCTATGTAAGCAACCCTTGACATCCAGAGTATACCTACCAAGATGGCTCGAAGACTCCCCTCCTATGAGCTTTTCTACTAGCTCAAGCAACTGTGGGTCATCTCGCTGGGCCTCTCCAATCCGTCCCAAAAGCATAGGTCTCGCCTCTAAGGATGCTAACAAACCGGTCACATAATCGATAGAGGGTCTGAAGTCAAAGGCCGCTATGTACTCTAAGCTCTACCTCTCCACAAACATAGGACTCAAAGTCAACTTCTTCGTACTCAAGGCATCAACTACAACATTACCCTTGCTAGGGGTATATGCGATCTCGAAATCATAGAATGCTAAGAACTCCATCCACCTTTGTTGCCTTAAGTTAAGATCTTTCTACGAGAAAAGGTACTTCAACGATTTATGGTCAGCACACGATTCAAACTTATCACCTATGAGATAATGGCACTAAGACTTAAGCGCAAAAACGATGGAAGCTAACTCTAGATCGTGGGTTGGGTAGTTTTTCACATGTACTTTCAACTATCTTCCACCATAAGCTACTACCTTCTCTTCTTGCATCAAGGCAGCACCTAGTCCCGTATCGCATGCATCCGTGTATACTGTAAACATTTTACTCCCATCTGGCAATGTCAACACTGGGGATGTTGTAAGAGCCCTTTTCAATCGTTGGAAAGCAATATCACAATCAATATCCCAAGCAAAGGCTAGATTTTTCTTCGTCGGTCTAGTAAGTGGGGCTGATATCTTCGCAAAGTCCTTAATGAACTTCCTATAATAGCCCGCTAATCCAAGAAAGCTTCGCACCTCTGTTTCATTCTTTGGGATCTTCCAATCTTGCACCACAACTACTTTTGCGGGGTCTACAGCTATCCCGTCTTTGGACACCACATGTCCTAGGAACCTTACTTCTTCTATCCAAAAGTGACATTTGGAGAACTTCGCTTTAAGCTGATGTGCTTGAAGGGTATCCATGACTGCCCTCAAATGCAAAGTATGTTCTTCCTCATTCTTTGAGAAAATCAAGATGTCGTCCACGAAGACTACCACAAACTTATTAAGGAACTCCCTAAACAATTACTCATCAAGTCAACAAAAAAGGCGGGTGCATTCGTCAAACCGAAAGGCATGACGAGCCATTCAAAGAAACCGTCAGGGGTCCTAAAAGCAGTCTTGTTTATACTGTCCTCAGGCACTCTTAGTTGATGAAAACCCGTAGCCAAATCTAGTTGTGAGAAAACAGACGCACCTACAAGTCGGTCAAACAAATCATCTATTCGTGGAAGTGGGTGCCTATTTTTCTTAGTCAGCTTGTTTAACTCTATATAATCCATACATAAGTGATGTGAACCATCCGCTATAGTAGCGAATACTACTTGAGCACCCCATTCAGAAATACTTTGCCTAATAAACCCCTTCTCAAGCAACTCTTTAACTTGTTTACTAAGCTCCTTCCTTCCCTAGGAGCCATGTGTCGTACGAGTAAAGCAACTAGTTTGGCATTATCAACCAAGTATATGCAGAAATCTATTTCACGTTTTGGGGGTAAACCCTTTACCTCATCAAAGACATCGGGATACTCATGGACTACTGGAACAGATTGCAAATTATCAACAGATGCATCAAGAGATTCTAGGTAACTAAGAATGACAGAACCCTTGGGGTTACACGAGATTTCGAGGGTATTACGGAGACGAGTCAAAAGTCTAACAACCCTCCTTTCACCACCGAGAATGACACCATTTCTGGATAACCAATCCATCCCTAGAATCAACCCATAGACCATGAAACCAAGAACATATGCATTACATCGAAACTCAACAGAAAGTATAGATATTCCCAAATCCAAGCAAATCATAGATAAATGAGCCGAACCCCCAATCGGATTTGAGACAACAACGGGATCCTCTACCATACATGTACTAAGGTGCAGAGACTCTACAATAGAAGCGGATATAAAAGAATACGATGTGCCAGAATCAAAAAGAGTGCGTACAGGATGATCAACAAGAAAAACTAAACCTTCAACGGAAACATTTCTACCTCTCTCTTGAGTGGGTGCCATGAGAGCATGAACTTGCCCTCCAGAAGATCATGCCCTTTGCCCTTGCTTCTTTGGGCAATCCTTAACCATATGTCATGTCTCGTCACAATGGAAACATCCACCCGTCTTCCTCTTCTTCTTTTTACAGTCTTTAGCAATGTGGCCAATGATACCACAATGGTTACACTTCCTCTTGTCGCGTGGCTTGTTGTTCTTTCCACCCTTCTTATTGTCCACTTTCTTGTTTTGAGGTTCATCCATATTCACTTCTTTCTTCCCAACCTTGTCTTCTTCATGTAATAGCGCCATGTCCACCAATCTCTCAAAAGTTTTGCCCATTGGAACATGGGACATAGCTAGACCATGCAATAGTTCATTCAAGCCTCTAGCAAAACGTAAAGCTTTCTTGTGAGGTGTATCTACAAACTCCAACCCAAATCTTGCAAGCAAATTGAATTTGTTGACGTATTCCTTGACTGACATACTCCCTTGTTTGAGTGCTAGAAACTTCTCCATCTGTAGGCTTTGTTCACTTGGCGAGAGGAACTTCATCTCAAACCTCCACCTAAAGTCCAGCCTAGTCTCAACTGGTTGCTCAGCACTAGTAACTTCCCACCAGTAAGAGGCTTCATCCCTCATTATCTAAGCTGCCAATTGTATCTTCCTGTCATCATCCACTTCAAAGATAGCAAACTACTCTTCTGTTTCCTTGAGCCAGTTCCGTGCTTCAACAAACGTCTCAGTCCCTTTAAAGATCTTTCCGCCCATAGCACTGAAGTCCTTACAAATCTTAACAAAAGCATCTACGCGAGGAGCAACAGCACCTGGGGGAGGAGGATGAGGAACGTTGGCTGGGCCCGCGGTAGTGGCCCTAGCCTTTAGGAATCGTCTGAATCAAGCGGGTATCGGAACACCCTCAGGTATCTTGGGTTCCCCAGACATGCTGAAAAGAAAAAGGAAAGGATTCAAAACAAAGAAAAGAAGGATAGTGCATATGGCTTTGGGGAATATGCCTTTTTAAAATAACAATATTTTTCCTTGAAAATGCTTCTTTAAATCATGGTTTTGAAAATATTTTCTTTAAAATATGCATTTGAAAATAGTTTTCAAAATCTTTTATCCGTTCTGGTAACCTTCAGCTCTGATACCACGTGTAACACCCCACCTCCATTAAGGTCACTCACAAAGGGAAAGCATTAACTTGAGTGGGGGTCATAAAAGTATAGAACAGATAAAATTACAAAACAGACAAATTTATGCAGCGGAAAACAATTAGAACTTTTATTCCATAGTAGCATAATAGGATAAACATTCATAAGGGATGTTTCAAATATCAACACGAAAACATCAAAACCTATTACATCAAATATCTGTCTTGTTTCTCAAAAGAAGCATAATACAAAATAACATAACATAATTCCCCAATTAAGCAGTAGCCAGCCATAGCAGTAAGGCAAAGAGTCCAAAGAAATACATCACAATCTTCGAGCATGAAAAGAACCTGAACTAAGCGGTGGTATTCCCTCCCTGTGGACCTGGGGGGACGATTGAAAGAAGGCGAAACAAAAACAGAGTCAGACATAAAGCCTGGTAAGTCCATTGACTTTCAGTTTGTAAACAGGTAAAGGTATCATGACATCAATAAACTGGATACAAGACATAACCATGATAATAAGCATCGCAAGATAACGAGATAAGCATAAGATAAGACTAGAACATGACAAGGTATCGTACTGATTCCTAATTTCTTTGCACCACCTAACTAGTGTTCAACTATGCCATTTGTTACAAAACAAGATAACTGATCCCCATTTCCCACATGATATTTTTATAGGTACATATCTCATGATGAGGGTCCCACCTCATATTGACAGTTACCTGTCCCCACCGTACCTATCTTAATTGACCTGCTCCTACTCATAACGTTCCGCATGTGTTTGTATCAACCCGGCCCCTACTTGTAGATACTTGTGCTGGTCCCACCATAGGGTGTATCATTTCTTAGGGTGGCAACCCGATACAGTTCTAGAGTGCACAGTTTTATACCTACTTGGTACTCAGTGTCTCAATTTTCCCATGTCGGAATTACGTGCACGCCCTTAATCCGTCGGAACCTTCACTGCCGTACCACCTGCCGCTATTTTGACCGCTTATAATCAGCCCATTAATCGTGCCCCACCCTGCCTAGCTCAGGGTCCCGTTGATAACTAATATGGGTTACTGCTGCAAAGGGTCCCGCTACTAGGGTTTTCCTAGGGTCTATTCGTATACCCCCCATATTGGTTAAGTGTCATCAATCAATCAATTCAAGTTTACTTAACCCACCTATTCATCATGTTATATTGGTTAAGTGTCATTAATCCAGTCGAGTTACTTAACCCACCCACTTGTCATGTCATGTTGGTTAAGTGTTGCATGTTGACATAACCCTACCATACTTAACATGTTTGTTTAGCATTAATTATTTATTAATGCATCAACCTCTCACATTGGACATATTTGCGGTAGCCGGATTGTGCCGGGTGGTCCCGGGAAGTCTTACACCGCAAACCCATTCCAACCTCGTGTTCAAGCATTCAATGCGCTAACCTCTCACATTAGACTTGTTGTTTGCGGTTGCTGGATGTGCCGTGTGGTTTCGGGCAGTCTTACACAACAAACTCATTCTATAATCGTGTTAGGCATTATTACCTATCTAATCTTCGCCTTTGACCTCTCACATAAGATTGTTGTCATTGCGGTAGCTGGATGTGTCGGGCGGTTCCGGGCAGCCTTACACCACAACTCAAGTCTAACCGCGTGTCTTAGGCGGCCATTAGATTTAATTAAATTATATATTTGCCAATTATGTCAAAATTCCAATTTTTACATGCCAATTATCATATGCCCAATTATTGATTTACATGCCAATTTACATATGCCCAATTATTGATTTACATGCCAATTTACATATGCCCAATTATTGAATTACATGCTAATTTACATATGCCTAAATATTGATTTACATGCCAATTTACATATGCCCAAATATTGATTTACGTGCCAATTTACGTATGCCTAAATATTGATTTACACGCCAATTTAACCAAACTTGCAACTATAATAATAATAATACCCCATATCCTTCACAAATTATGCCCAATAATTCCACCAAACATGTTATGCCCATAAATTCACCCAAATAGGCAATACCCAATATTCTCCGTATTCCAAACGCTTGTATTTCACGATTTCAGCCTAGGTTCGAAGTTAACCCAGGTTCAATAAAAGAAAATAAATAGGGGGAGATAGAAGTTGCATAAAATAAGAACAGAGAGAAAATAGGCATGAAAATATCATCACATGCATGAAGGCTAAGACTTGATAAGAACATCATCATGAACATGAAAAACTGATGTACAATAAGATAAACTGATGATAATAGCATCATGAGAATAAGAATAGAAGCAAAAGAACAACTTAGAATCACGCATAGTCTCAAATTCATCTTGTTACATGTCAAGACTAGATTTAGGTGTTCAAATCAAAAAATAACTGAACTTACAGCGTTTGGATTATAAAAGATAATTGAATCGCTTGTTGTTGTTGAAGAGCTCTAACTTGATATAGATTGATCCTCTAGGCTGATGAAGAACTTTTTGATTTGATTTAGGTTTTAGTGGCGGTTATGTTTAGATGAGAGTTTGGCGGCATGGAGGCGCTATAAGAGTGAATAATAGAATTAGGGTTTAGGTTTAGATATGTATTTATAGGTGTGTTAGGCAAACCATGGCCTTTACATTAGCATAGGAGTCATCAGAGACATCTAAACCAAAGAGGCATGTAACCCAACCAACTAGAATGCGACATATAAACCCTAAAACATATCGTCATAGACCATTCTAGGCCGACGGGGTCGATTCCAAACACCCTGAGTGTAACACCCCGAATTTCAGTTAACACTGATATTCACTAATTACAGAATTAATAATCTCATATGTGAGAATCAGGGGAAACAGGTTACGTCATTGTGTTCGTCTCGGAAAAATACGCGAAATAGAGTCCGAAATTTTGTAAATCGGAGTCCGTATGACCCGGTTAAGGCCCAAAGAAGTTTTCGGGAAATTTGAATTTCGAAACATGCAGAAATGGGGACCAGGCGGGAAAACTCCCGCCCAGCCAAGTCGACTTGGCTGTCGACAGGGCTGTCGACTTGCCTGTCGACATGCCTGTCGACTTGGCAGTCGACAGGGCTGTCGACTTGCCCTGTCGGCTGATTCTGTCCTGGGTGCACCTGGTTGAGTTTTGGGCTGGGTTGGAGGGCTTGGGACGAAATCTGACGGACCTAAACTAACCTAGGGTTAATCTAAGGGTCTAAAACACAACCTAATCCTATAAATACACCCTAAGACTACCCTAATCCATACTAAAAATAGAATCTATGCCATCATGCCGCCAAAATGCAACTTAGAAGGAGCCTCCACTAATTAGAGAAGAGGATTGCAAGCTAATCAACTACTAATCCACCTCTACTTCAACTCTAGCAACTATCTAAGGAGCTAATCTTGGAGTTTGTGAGTTTCTTTCACTTTAATAACCAATTGCTAAACTAAGTAGATGAGATGTGATGAGATCATATGGTTTTGCTTGCGGATCAATGGGTTTTAGGTCATATGTTATGATGCTAGATTGCTAATCACTATGTTTAACACTTATTCATGATGACACTATGTTTATGCAAGTTAAGTGTTTGGGTTTATGCATGTTAAGTGGTGGGTTTTATGCATGCTAAGTATTTGGTTTTATGCATGCTAAGTGTTTGGTTTTATGCAAGTTAAATGCTTGGTTTTATGCTAGAATCATGTGTGAAATAAGTGACATGACATGCAAGTTTAACCTATGAGTTTGGATCTATAATATGCATAATCTATGCAAGTTATTTGGATTAGTGATATGCATAACATATGCGAGTTTACCTTTGTATGTCATACATACATATGCAAGTTCATATGTAACATGTTATGCAAGTTTGGTGGTTGATTATATGCAAGTTCATATGTAACATGTTATGCAAGTTTGGTGGTTGATTATATGCAAGTCCATATGTAACATGTTATGCAAGTTTGGTGTTTGATTATATGCAAGTCTATATATGACATGTTATGCAAGTTTGGTGGTTGATTATATGCAAGTAACATGTGCAAGTTTACACCTTTGTATGTCATACATACATATGCAAGTTTACCCCTTTGTATGACATAAGTACATGTGCAAGTTCATCCCTTTTAGACCTATGACATGTATGCAAGTTGACACCTTTATGATAGGTCTATGACATGAACATTTATGCAAGTTACCATCTTTATGACATATGTGATTCATGCAAGTTTGGGTTGGTTATTTATGCAAGTTGGGTTTATGGTCATATATGCAAGTTGACACCTTTTAAACCCATGATAATGCTAATGATATGCTAAGTTGAACCCATTGTGTGTATGATGAATCTCCTCTTTTAAAGTATGTCATGTTAACGTATTTACGTGGGGACGATGGGGTAAAAATTAATGAACACATAAAATTGTGTGAAGTTGGTATGATTAAACATACCATAAAGTGGATGGACATAATTGGGAATTTACCTATTAAGTTAGGTCTACCCATATTATGGAATTGGGAATTTACCTATTGAGTTAGGTCTACCCATATTTTTAAATATTTGTAATTAATTAGGGATAATTAATACAAATTATGGGGGTGATTAATTAGGTGTAATTAATCGACTAAGACACGAGGTTGGACCCTTTTGTAGCATAAGACTGCCCGGAACCGACCGGCAAATCCAGCGGCTACAAATGATTGGCCCAATGTGAGAGGTCTTAGTCATAAACTAAATACGTGACAAGTGTAAAGACACGAGGTTAGACTCTGTTATGGTGTAAGGCTGCCCGGAACCAACCGGCATATCCAGCTGCCATAAAAGACAGTCTAATGTGAGAGGTCTTTACAAAGGTTACGATCTTAATTAATTAAGAAACACTTAACCAAATTAGCATGTAGTGGGGCATGAGGGGTTAAGTGGGTGCCTTGGGTGGCATGTAGTAACTAGTGTGGGTGCCTTGGGTGGCATGAGGAAACTAGTGGGTTGCCTTGGGTGGCAATAGAAAATACGATTAGAATACTTAACCAAAGTGGAACATGTAATTAAACATGATTAAAGGGTTAAGTAAGTGCCTTGGGTGGCATGTGGGAATCAAGTAAGTGCCTTGAGTGGCATGTGGAAATCTAGTGGGTGCCTTGAGTGGCAATTAAAATATGATTAAAAGACTTAACCAAAATTTATAACATGTAAGTGGACATGGTTAAAGGGTTAAGTGGGATTCACTAGAAATGACAAGCTTAGGTGGGTAGCTTGTGGGGGCCCATTTCAACCAATATCCCAAACGTATCTTTGTGGGCTCGACCCAAGTCGAGGACGGGACACGCATATTGGGCTTAACTGTAAGAGGCCAAAACGGGTTAGCGATGGCAACGTAAGTCCAACGGGTTTCATATGCGTGTGTGGACCCGGGCTGGTAAGTAAGACGTTGTTGCATCGTGTAGGTATAAGCCGTGCACCGTTGATATTATCAGGTTGCCACTTTGGGGGATGATACACCCCACTGTGGGGCCAGCACGGGTATCTACGTTAGGGAGCCGATCGAATGGGGGGTAGTGGGTACACCTAGTGGAAATAGGGGCAGACGGCACCTATGTAGTCAGCTAGCGGTACACGAAACTACTAATTATAGATTACTAAGTATTTAGTGGGATCAACCTTTAAATTGGGAATGACTGGTGTGGTGCAGTGTAGTAATTATCCTTGGGTGGGTAGATGCGTCTTTACGGTTATCTTAGTTCATCCTAAGTCTAGTTGGCTGCTTAGTGTAGCCATTTATCCCCATTCGTTACCGTATATCAAGCTTATGTCTTAATCTGGTTACTTTAATGATTGTATTGTTAAAGTTATAGGACTCGCTCAGACTTATGTCTGACCCCGTTGTTTTTATCTTTTTCCCAACCCTCAGGTTATCAGAGTGGGCCTAGCACTAGTGGGCTTTGATCAGACTGTTTTATCTATCTTTTGGAGCTTGGACCGTGGATGTAAAGCTCAGTTTATCTTTTCAATTATGGCTATTAAGTTATGTAGTGGGATTATGTACTTTTGTTTTATCAGGATGGATATTATGTACTTGACTCTTGTTTATGGTTTTGGTGTAACCAAACATGTTTTACTTTCCGCTGCAATGAAATGATGTTTTAAATTCTCAAGTATTACTTATATCTGTCTTGTTGTAATTTTTCTGTTCTATATTCACTTAAAATACTCCACCGATGTTATGGCATTCCCATAGTGAGTGACCGTAGCGGGTGTGGGGTGTTACACGTGGTATCAGAGCTTAAGGTTACCAGAACAGATAAAATTTTTAGAAAAACTATTTTCTAAGAATATTTTTGAAAGGAGTATTTTCAAAAACATGTCTTTTAAGAGAAAAGTTTTTGAAAGAAAAGCATAATCCCCAATAGCCATATCTATATCTTTCAAATTCTCCGTTTTGAATCTCTTCCTCTCTCGTTTTGAGTTTCCCCTCCGAGTATAGAGGATCTTTCTAAGATAGATAAGAATGGAAAACCACTTCAAGGGACTTAGACATTAGTCGGACTAGAAGTTGGTTCAAGAAGGAGGAGGACTTGTAGGTACCTATTGGATAGACGATGGGAGGAAGGCTCAAATAGTTGTTTGGTTAATGAAGAGCGAAACCTCATTTTGATGGGAGGTTACGAGTGGAGAATGGGAAGAAGAGGGCTAGTAGTTATCCTTTTGGGAGGAATAGGACACCTTATTAGGATTGTCCAAAGAGGCAAGGGCAATGTACGGAATCTCCTGGAGGGTAGTTGTATTCCCTCACGGCTAGTGTACCAGATGGGGATAGGACCGTCTAGGTTGGAATTTGGATTTCTTTATTATCCGGTTCGAACTTTATTTGATTCTGACGCATCGAGTTCGTTTATCTCATCATTGTTAGTTGAGTCACTGCACTTAGACACCAGTTTAGTAGATGATCCCTTAGTTGTTTCAAACCCAATTGGGGCTCCATGATGTGTTTGGGTTTGAAAGTTTCTATACTTAGCGTTTAGTTCAGATGTGATGCTTTTTGGGCTTCACGGGCTATGGGTTAGTTTTGGCATGGACTGGTTATCCAGTAGTGGTGTCGTTCTTGATTTTGAAGGGAGAGTTGTTAGGCTTATGACCCGCTTGGGTAACACTCTCGAGATCTCTTGTAATCCCATGGAATCTGTTATGCTAAGTTATCTAGAATCGCTTGACACGTCGGTCGAGAGTTTGCGATCTGTTAGAGTGGTCCGGGAATACTCGGATGTGTTTGAGGAGGTGAAGGGCTTACCTCCGGAGCGGGAGATTGACTTCCGAATATATCTGGTAGACAATGCCAAACCAGTATATTGGCCAGTGTGCCACATGGCTCCTCGTGAGAGGAGGGGACTCCATAAGCAAGTAGGCGATTTGCTTGAGAAGGGGTTCATAAGACGAAGTATATCGGAGTGGGGTGCTCCAGTAGTTTTTGCCACGAAGGCGGATGGGTCCCTCAGACTTTGTGTAGGCTAAAGAGAACTAAATAAACTCACAAAGAAGAATAGACACCAATTGCCGAGGATTGATGATCTCTTTGATCAGTTAGTTGGCGCCTCAGTATTTTCGCAGTTGGACTTAGCCACGGGGTTTCGTCAGTTGAGAGTGGCTGAGGATAGTATAGAGAAGACTGCCTTTAGGACTCTAGATGGTTTTTATGAGTGGCTGGTGATGCCATTTGGTTTGACGAACGCCCCCTCATACTTTATTGATTTGATGAGAAGGGTGTTCAGGGAGTACCTAAATAAGTTCGTGATGGTCTTTGTAAATGACATCTTGGTCTTTTCTAGGAGCGAAATAAGTTTTCGTATGTGCTCAATAGGTTGAGCAAAGCCAGTTATGGGATAAACGGTGGTTTTGGAGCGAGACTGGCGAGGACATCCAGAGTTGGACAAGGGCTTAATTATTTAGCCGTTTTTACTAGTATCATCTCACGTAGGTCGTCTGAATTCGAAGGAGGTATCCCTTGGGTGTTTGTCTGATATTGGTTTAGGCCTTTGGGGCTTGCATTTGGGGGATGTCGAGTTCGACTAGGGTGGTCTGCGTGAGAGATGGACAGTTGTGATGATTTTGGATGGGGTAATATCCTGGTTTTCTCTAAAAGTGGAGAAGAGCATGCCCTACATCTTAGGGAAGTGTTGGAGACTCTTCGAGCGCATAGTCTTAGGACAGCAAAAGTGGATGGGATTCTTAGCATCCTATGAGTTTGAGATAGCGTATACCCATGGCAAGGGTAACGTGGTAGCGGACGCCTTAAGTAGAAAAAGGTTGTCCTTGAGTTCATTGTTCGTTGAACGACGGAGCTTAGAGTTTATTTCTATGTTTGACTTTAGACCTTCCGTTGACTTTGTACCCGGTTTGCTAGCCTCCTTGGAGGTTAGGCCTACTCTTTTGGGGCGGATTGGCGGAGCACAGCGAGACGACCCACAGTTGGTTGAGTTAGTAGAGAAGCTCATGAGGAGGGGGAGTCATCCAGCCATTTGAGTAGGTACACCCTAGATGGTAAGGGGTGGTTGCATAGAGACGGTAGACTTTGTGTACCGCAAGACGAGGGTTTGAGGAAGGCTATACTTGATGATGCACATCGTTCGAAGATGACCATTCATCCCGGTAGGGACAAGATGTACCAAGACATGAAGCGAGTTTTCTTTTGGGCCGGTATGAAGAAAGACGCGGCCGAGTATGTCGCTAGATGCTTGGTGTGCCAACAAGTAAAAACGGAGCAAAAGAAACCCGGTGGGTTGCTTCACCCATTGGAGGTTCCGCTATGGAAGTGGGATAGTGTCTCGATGGATTTCGTCAATGGATTACCAAGATCGAGGAAGGGTAATACGGGAATTTGGGTTGGGGTAGACAAACTTACTAAGAGTGCCCATTTTATACCCGTGAAGAGTAAGAGGACTGCTCAATGGCTAGCTTCAATCTACATTCGAGAGATTGTTAGATTGCATGGTGTACCTTCCAGCATAGTGAGTGATCGAGATCCTATCTTCACTAGCAAGTTTTGGAAGAGTTTGAAAGAGGCGGTAGGGACTCAGTTGTGTTTGAGCACCGCAAATCATCCTCAGACGGACGGCCAGACCGGGAGGGTGAATCACATTTTAGAAGACCTTTTGAGGCTATGTATCTTTGATTTTGGAGGTACATGAGAAGAGCATCTTCCATTGGTGGAGTTCGCATATAATAACAGCTTTCAGTCTAGTGTTGGCATTGCTCCTTTCGAAGCTTTTTATGGAAGGCCTTGTCGATCACCTACATGTTGGTGGGAATCTATGGATAAGATCTTGCTTGGGCCCGATATGGTTAGGAAGACTTCGGAAAAGATTGATTTGATTCGAAGAAGGATGAAAGCGGCGCAAGACAGACAGAAATCTTATGCGGACAAGAGGAGAACAGAGCTTGAGTTTGATGTTGGGGGCATGGTCTTTGTCAAAGTATCTCCGTTACGGGATGTGGTTCGCTTTGGATCTGTTGGGAAGTTAGCACCAAGGTTTGTTGGACCGTTTCCTATTAAGGAAAGGATTGGACAGATGGCCTATAGAGTGGAGTTGCCCGACAGACTTAGTGGTGTACATGATGTATTCCATGTGTCACATTTGAGGAAGTGCCTACATGAGACCGCAGAGGTGGTAGAGCCGAGCTTGCTTAGAGAAGTAGAGATAGAGCGTGATGCGACTATTCGACGAGCTCCTACACGCATCCTTGGGTCAGAGATTAAGAGGTTGAGAAACAGGGAGGTTCAACTAGTCAAAATGCAATGGGGAGAAGATGAGAGCAACGCTACTTGGGAGACGGAAGCGAAAATGCGTTCATTATACCCATTCCTTTTTGAGGGTATGTCTTTTAACTTCTCCTTTATCGTTTGTCTAGTACTTATCTTATCTTTAATATGTCCTCTTGTTAGTGCCTTTGAATTTTAGATAGGGTAAACCTATGGTTGAAACATGTGTTTGAGACATGTTATGATTGATGGATGCATGTGGATGCAAGTGTTTGCTAGTGGTTGCTCGTGGATGCATATACACACACTCTAGACACTAGATCGGCTCAATCACTTCATATTGCATATTGCATATAATTGTGTGTAGGTAGCTATATTTATGGATGTATAATGGTTGTGTTATCATATGGATGATGCATTTTGGTGAATGATTGTGCACTCATGTAGATATAGTATGGGTCGATAGGGTTCTTTCGCATACATATTGGATGCATGGCACTATCACGGTTTGCATATGTTCATACATTAGATAAGGAACATATACACACACTTTTTGCATATGCTCATACGTCAGTAGAAATTGTTTTAAGGACAATGGATGTCCGTGTTTGATGGATTGAGTAGATGGTTGTTTGGATGGTAGGATATGCATTCTCCTTAACTTGGAGATTTCGGGGACGAAATCCTTTAAGGAGGGGAGAATGTAACACCCCGAATTTCAGTTAACACTGATATTCACTAATTACAGAATTAATAATCTCAGATGTGAGAATCAGGGGAAACGAGTTACGTCATTGTGTTCGTCTCGGAAAAATACGCGAAATAGAGTCCGAAATTTTGTAAATCGGAGTCCGTATGACCCGGTTAAAGCCCAAAGAAGTTTTCGGCAAATTTGAATTTCGAAACATGCAGAAATGGGGGCCAGGCGGGAAAACTCCCGCCCAGCCAAGTCGACTTGGCTGTCGACAGGGCTGTCGACTTGCCTGTCGACATGCCTGTCGACTTGGCAGTCGACAGGGCTGTCGACTTGCCCTGTCGGCTGATTCTGGCCTGGGTGCACCTGGTTGAGTTTTGGGCTGGGTTGGAGGGCTTGGGACGAAATCTGACGGACCTAAACTAACCTAGGGTTAATCTAAGGGTCTAAAACACAACCTAATCCTATAAATACACCCTAAGACTACCCTAATCCATACTAAAAATAGAATCTATGCCATCATGCCGCCAAAATGCAACTTAGAAGGAGCCTCCACTAATTAGAGAAGAGGATTGCAAGCTAATCAACTACTAATCCACCTCTACTTCAACTCTAGCAACTATCTAAGGAGCTAATCTTGGAGTTTGTGAGTTTCTATCACTTTAATAACCAATTGCTAAACTAAGTAGATGAGATGTGATGAGATCATATGGTTTTGCTTGCGGATCAATGGGTTTTAGGTCATATGTTATGATGCTAGTTTGCTAATCACTATGTTTAACACTTATTCATGATGACACTATGTTTATGCAAGTTAAGTGTTTGGGTTTATGCATGTTAAGTGGTGGGTTTTATGCATGCTAAGTATTTGGTTTTATGCATGCTAAGTGTTTGGTTTTATGCAAGTTAAATGCTTGGTTTTATGCTAGAATCATGTGTGAAATAAGTGACATGACATGCAAGTTTAACCTATGAGTTTGGATCTATAATATGCATAATCTATGCAAGTTATTTGGATTAGTGATATGCATAACATATGCGAGTTTACCTTTGTATGTCATACATACATATGCAAGTTCATATGTAACATGTTATGCAAGTTTGGTGGTTGATTATATGCAAGTTCATATGTAACATGTTATGCAAGTTTGGTGGTTGATTATATGCAAGTCCATATGTAACATGTTATGCAAGTTTGGTGTTTGATTATATGCAAGTCTATATATGACATGTTATGCAAGTTTGGTGGTTGATTATATGCAAGTAACATGTGCAAGTTTACACCTTTGTATGTCATACATACATATGCAAGTTTACCCCTTTGTATGACATAAGTACATGTGCAAGTTCATCCCTTTTAGACCTATGACATGTATGCAAGTTGACACCTTTATGATAGGTCTATGACATGAATATTTACGCAAGTTACCATCTTTATGACATATGTGATTCATGCAAGTTTGGGTTGGTTATTTATGCAAGTTGGGTTTATGGTCATATATGCAAGTTGACACCTTTTAAACCCATGATAATGCTAATGATATGCTAAGTTGAACCCATTGTGTGTATGATGAATCTCCTCTTTTAAAGTATGTCATGTTAACGTATTTACGTGGGGACGATGGGGTAAAAATTAATGAACACATAAAATTGTGTGAAGTTGGTATGATTAAACATACCATAAAGTGGATGGACATAATTGGGAATTTACCTATTAAGTTAGGTCTACCCATATTATGGAATTGGGAATTTACCTATTGAGTTAGGTCTACCCATATTTTTAAATATTTGTAATTAATTAGGGATAATTAATACAAATTATGGGGGTGATTAATTAGGTGTAATTAATCGACTAAGACACGAGGTTGGACCCTTTTGTAGCATAAGACTGCCCGGAACCGACCGGCAAATCCAGCGGCTACAAATGATTGGCCCAATGTGAGAGGTCTTAGTCATAAACTAAATACATGACAAGTGTAAAGACACGAGGTTAGACTCTGTTATGGTGTAAGGCTGCCCGGAACCAACCGGCATATCCAGCTGCCATAAAAGAAAGTCTAATGTGAGAGGTCTTTACAAAGGTTACGATCTTAATTAATTAAGAAACACTTAACCAAATTAGCATGTAGTGGGGCATGAGGGGTTAAGTGGGTGCCTTGGGTGGCATGTAGTAACTAGTGGGGGTGCCTTGGGTGGCATGAGGAAACTAGTGGGTTGCCTTGGGTGGCAATAGAAAATACGATTAGAATACTTAACCAAAGTGGAACATGTAATTAAACATGATTAAAGGGTTAAGTAAGTGCCTTGGGTGGCATGTGGGAATCAAGTAAGTGCCTTGAGTGGCATGTGGAAATCTAGTGGGTGCCTTGAGTGGCAATTAAAATATGATTAAAAGACTTAACCAAAATTTATAACATGTAAGTGGACATGGTTAAAGGGTTAAGTGGGATTCACTAGAAATGACAAGCTTAGGTGGGTAGCTTGTGGGGGCCCATTTCAACCAATATCCCAAACGTATCTTTGTGGGCTTGACCCAAGTCGAGGACGGGACACACATATTGGGCTTGACTGTAAGAGGCCAAAACGGGTTAGCGATGGCAACGCAAGTCCAACGGGTTTCATATGCGTGTGTGGACCCGGGCTGGTAAGTAAGACGTTGTTGCATCGTGTAGGTATAAGCCGTGCACCGTTGATATTATCAGGTTGCCACTTTGGGGGATGATACACCCCACTGTGGGGCCAGCACGGGTATCTACGTTAGGGAGCCGATCAAATGGGGGGTAGTGGGTACACCTAGTGGAAATAGGGGCAGACGGCACCTATGTAGTCAGCTAGGGGTACACGAAACTACTAATTATAGATTACTAAGTATTTAGTGGGATCAACCTTTAAATTGGGAATGACTGGTGTGGTGCAGTGTAGTAATTATCCTTGGGTAGGTAGATGCGTCTTTACGGTTATCTTAGTTCATCCTAAGTCTAGTTGGCTGCTTAGTGTAGCCATTTATCCCCAGTCGTTACCGTATATCAAGCTTATGTCTTACTCTGGTTACTTTAATGATTGTATTGTTAAAGTTATAGGACTCGCTCAGACTTATGTCTGACCCCGTTGTTTTTATCTTTTTCCCAACCCTCAGGTTATCAGAGTGGGCCTAGCACTAGTGGGCTTTGATCAGACTGTTTTATCTATCTTTTGGAGCTTGGACCGTGGATGTAAAGCTCAGTTTATCTTTTCAATTATGGCTATTAAGTTATGTAGTGGGATTATGTACTTTTGTTTTATCAGGATGGATATTATGTACTTGACTCTTGTTTATGGTTTTGGTGTAACCAAACATGTTTTACTTTCCGCTGCAATGAAATGATGTTTTAAATTCTCAAGTATTACTTATATCTGTCTTGTTGTAATTTTTCTGTTCTATATTCACTTAAAATACTCCACCGATGTTATGGCATTCCCATAGTGAGTGACCGTAGCGGGTGTGGGGTGTTACACTGAGTTGACCCTGTGGTAAAATAGGTTGGTTTGGCATTTTGCCTTCCCGCTTCCGCTGTTTTGAAATTTTTTTCTTGAATTTTAGTTGATTTTTATTTTATTAATTTATATATTCTTATGTTTCCCTTATATGTATACAAAATTCCAAGGTCCATAACTTTCTCATACATTATCCGTTTAATGCAAACTTTGGGTTCATCATGACCAGAATTTTGAGACGAACGCAATGGTATTGTGTGTTTTACTTAATTCTCAATTTTAAAATTAAGTATTCATTTAATTCGTCTATTAATATTCATAGAAAAATATGGAGTATTACATCTGTTTTCGACGAAACCACTTTTGTTGGATCCGAGATGTCGAATTATTGCTAGATTTCAAATTCCATAATTTTTGGAGTTAATATGTGAGTGTGGCAAAGGAAAATGTGTTTGGTTGATTTTAGTCAATTTGGATCGATCAGAAAATGGCCATTTTTCAAACGGTCTCCAAATTCGACGAAACTAGTTTTGTTGGGATCGTATCGTCCAAACATAGCTAGATTAATTTTTCTGGAATTTTTGGGATCAGTATGTAGCCCTGACAAATTGAAATGGACGTTCAAATCAAATATTGAATGTTTTATATTTTAATTTGAAGAATAAATAACTGAAATAGTCAAATGGGCCAGCGAAACATATTCCATTTTGTCCGGAATGGGGGTATTTAGCTAGGGACGACAGTCGTTGGGTTTGGATTGGAGTTCGTTTGGAGAAACGGATATTTTTGGAATTATAAATAGCACGGGCCAATCATATTTTTTTATAAAAAAAGAAGAAAATCATTTTCTCTCTCCCGTATTTCCTATTGCGAACGACGGAAGGGCCTTATCACCTTCTCTCTTCAGATTCTTCCAATCCGCTCAGTAAAATCAAATGCCATAGTTGAGCTTTTTGTAGTACTCTCCGAGATCTTCAAATCCATACCAACTGCAAAAAATTTCGTTGCGTATTTCGTGAGAATCACCTCCTCAAAGTCGGGGTCTTCAACCCGCCGCCGCCAACAGGGAACACCGAAGTGGACCCCACCCCCTGTGCACGTGCGCCCTCCCTCCCTCTACGCCGCTGCGAATTCCGATCGTCCAAATGCTTCACGGTTTGTGCGATAATTGATGACCTAGGTTTGAATCATTACTGAAAGGTAACGGCTTATTTATTTTGAACTGAATATAGCACTTTAAAGCGCTATGGATTTTGATTTCACGATAAAAATCATAACTTTTTGCTATTTGGTCGAAATTCAGCGAAACAAGAGACATTGGACTCGTGTGGACGTCTTCTACATTCTAGAAGAGACCGGAGAATTTTTGGAGCTTCCTACAATTTTTGGAGTGGAACCCAATGTGAGATTTCTAAATTATAAACGATATAGAATGACGATATATAAATTATACGATCGATATATAAGTTATATAGGCTTGTACACCTCATGTATAAGCGTCATATAGGTTGTATGTGCGATTTATAAGTTATATATGTGTTGTAAAAATTATATGTGAGTTGAAATGAAATTGAAATGAAAGTGAAATATATTTATATACCTATATATATATATATATATGTATGTATGTATATGTGTGTGTGTGTGTGTGTACTCCCCTCGTCCACACACCATGGGCAATATATATTGGTTGTGATTGTTTGGATTTTGGTTGACGTAAAATTTGGTGAATATGACAAATGGTTGATTTGATTACGGTTGTTTGTGGTTGAATACAAATAGGATCAGTTTGTGGAAAAATTCGTCTGCGTACGAACTAGATTATTGAAATCCCTATTGTCAAAAGCTGCGAGGCTTTAAGGTAGGGCAAGGAGTTGTACTCAGGACGGTGTCAGTTTTAACTACCCTGCCATTATGCTGCCGAAATTTTCTGAAATATTCATATGTTTGATTAATATTCATGTGTTGGAAAAATATTCCTTTTTGGAATAAATTGTTTGAACGATAAAAATAACATTTTTATTGTATGTACGAAGTATATAAAATATTCATGTTTGAAATAAATTGTTTTAACGATAAAAATCACATTTTTTTAAGTGAATATTAGGCACACATCCCTAAAACGAAACTTAATTAGGCTCACATCCGGTCATAAACTTATTGTAAATTATGTCCCTATTTTCTGAAAAGTCATCAAAAAAATATGAAAAAAATATAAAAAAATCACGTAAATTCGTATTTAAATAAAACATGTACTCGCCCAAAAATTCAGATCATAATAAAATCAAAACATGCATCAAAATCAAAAAAATACAGAAAATAACGAAAAATGCAGTAATTTGCATCAAATCATGCACATATTTGGAATACTTGCATTCATCTGTGCAAGTATTTCTCTGTTATATTTTTACATGCAATACTTGCATACATGTGTGCAAGTATTTAAAATAGTTGCATACATGTATGCAAGTTTCTGCACACATTTTATTTTCACATGTAAATACTTGCATACATGTGTGCAAGTATTTCAAATAGTTGCACACATGTATGCAAGTTTCTGCATACATTTTCAACTAAAACAGCTTCAGAAATACTTGCATACATGTATGCAACTATTGGCAAAAGTTGCATACATGTATGCAACTATTTGCAAGTTTTAAATTCACACCACATCCCTGTAATGTTTTCTCTGTAAACCCACCCCCTATTTTAGCTGCCGCCTGGAATCTTCCGCCTGCCACTTTCCATACCTCCGCCTCTTTCGTTTTCTGTCCAAATTTTTAGGCGCTATCACTTAAAAAAAAAAAATCTAAAATCTATAAATATTCTCGGAAGTCCACAATAATTAAAAAAAAAGTTGCATAAATGTATGCAACTTTTACGAATAGTTGCATACATTTATGCAACTATTCGAATACACATGCATATATTTATGCACGCCTGTTTGAAAAATTGCATACATGTATGCAGTTTTTCTATATAACTGCATACATGTGTGCATGTATGTCAAAATATATGCAAACGTGAATAAGTTGCACGTAGGTATGCAGTTTTTAAATAAATGCATCAGCAGATGCATGTTTTAACAATATGTGCATACATGTATGCATTTATACTGCAGTTTTGACGCAGATTTGAAATAAATGCATACATGTATGCAACTAATCGATTTATATGCATGTTTTGATGCAATTTACTGCATTTCGTTGATTTTCTGTATTTCATGATTTCGACGTTGTTTTTAATGTTTTTTTGATCTGATTTTTTTCACGATTAATTGTTTTAATTAAATACGAATTTACATGGTTTTTTAATATTTTTTTTGTATTTTTTTGATGAATTTTCGAAAAATAGGGACTAAATTTACAATAAGTTTATGACCGGATGTGAGCCTAATTTTGAAACTTAATAGGGACCTGTAAAAAACGCACCCTTTTTTTAATATATATGAATCACTAAAAATCTTCATTTTTGAAATAAATTGTTTTGACAATAAAAATCACATTTTTATTATATATACGAAGTGTTAAAATTAGTCATGTGTTGAAATAAATATTTGTTGGGTAAAAATATTATTTTTAACAAATATATGAAATGAAAATGATTTGGAAATCGAAGAATGAATTATATATATATAATTAAATTAAAACGAATAACGAAGCTGTAGTTCGTATTTTGAAATCGCTACTTCAAAGGATTGTACCGGGAGATCCGACCATCGGATTTTCCCGAAACCGAAACCGTCGGGTCTGCTTTGGAAATGTCTTTGTAACGACACCAAATCTGTAAAGATCCAACGGTTAGATTTTGTGAAATGTTAAATTCAAATTTGAATGAAAACAGCGCCAGAATGAATTATATTAATATATATAAATATAATTAAATTAAATCGAATAACGACGTTGTAGTTCGTATTTTGAAATCTTAACTTCAAACGATTGTACCGGGAGATCCGACCGTCGGATTTTCCCAAGACTGGAACCATTGGGTCCGCTTTGAAAAGATTTTTTTAATGATATAAAATATGTAAAGATCCAACAGTTAGATTTTCAGATATGAGTAAATCAAATCTAGAGAAAAACAGCGCAATGACCGCGTTATGGCCTGAAGCGTCCTTTGAATAAATTGGCTATATTTAAATAAATAAAAATAGTGATAAATCATTATAAATAATATAAACGATATGGGATGGAAATAAACCGAATCTACCCGATTTATTGGATATTTGATGGTTGAAAGTGTTTGACGTGAAAATTACATTAATGAACTGAATTATGGATGTCGAATAATTTAACCATGAAAATGAATTGATTTGAAATTCTAAATATACGTGAATTATTCGAAAAGACCGAGTTAATTCTCATTTCGAATAACTGATCGACGATTAGAAATCGAAGATATGAAGACGGTGCAAGACCGATGATCTTCACATCGTACGGATGGCTACTGATGCCTTTGTGGGAGTTGCTGCCCTGAAGGGGTTACAATGATGGTCGTCCAGACGTACTTGTTGATCATTCGGATGTGCGAGGTCATCTCTCCTGTATTGGACATACGGGATAGGAATAAGATGCCTCCAGTTTCGTTCAGACCCAGATCGGACTTGTAAATGGATGTGTGTCTGACGTTGCAGATTAACAACGTGGCATACAGAGATGTTATGATCAAGGCTTTTGTTGAAAAGCACAGCCTTGTGGTTGATTATCAAAGCATGGTTTTAAATAGCTAGCTTTGTGTTTAGCATTGATTCACGAGCCTCACACCCCGGTATGAGCCAGAAACGGGAGAGGACATCAGGGAGAACATGCGTTTCCTTCTAGCTAGGAGTGGTGTTTTGGGTTTTACACGCCCGGGCATTTTACTTATGTGGATGATGGATAGCGAGGCGCCTCGGTTATATCGGTCACTACAGTGCCGATGGTTTGGTCAGTATATGACCACTTTACGCCCCATAGGGTTGGGAAACGCCGAATTTAGGCATTTTAATCCACTCCATGTGGACCGGCCCTGACGATCCAAGGGCTCACCTGTGTCTGGGTCCTGGGACCTGAGCTAGATTGTCTCAAAGCGGTAAGGACAATCCCTTGCCTTGGTTCATGATGAAAATCCAATTTCCAAATACGACATCTTGTATTTTGATTGTATACCTATATATGGCGGCATGATATATGGTACCCATGTCATCTATGGTTAATACTTATGATTGAAATTGCTTTTGAAACATATAAACACTAGTAATAATATTAAATGCTTTTGTTTTATTCATATCAAGCATATTTTGGCCATTATAAGATAAAACTCTATCCTCCGGTTTGCGTTGCATTGTGTGATGGGAACTGAGTCTTATAATGGCTTCATTTTTATAAAAAGCATTGCGACGTTTAAATGATTTACTTGTTTTAAGCACTGGCAATCCAATGGAGTAAGCCCGTTCCGCGTTAGCGGGGTAGTCCCGTGATTGGCGTTATTATAAAATAAGTTAAGTAGATTTCTCATACCAGTCCCATGAATGACTCGTAGTTTGTTTCACTTGCAAACTCGGGTGCCCTATTTTCTACATGGGCAGCCTTGTATTCAATTTTTAGCAGGCTCTTTCTGTGTAGCTATGGAGCTGAATATGGATTCTATCACTTCTTTCTTTTTATGTTGTTCAGCTCCTATTGTACATATTATGTTTTGATTCTGCTGTAGATATTTTATGTAAAGCTGAAACTGTATTTTGTACTAAGTATGATCCTGTATACTGTGTCACTCTGATGATTATGTTTATCCAGTGTATTCTGTTGTACATTATCTGGTGTATTTATATATTTCTGTTCTGCTGTTATTTGTTTATGTGTTATATTCCAAAGATTACCCTTGCCACCGTAGAACGGGGGTTTGGGGTTTTCACAGCTAAGGTTCGATTTAAATGAATTGGGCACAAACGATAGTCAAAAAGTGCAGGACTGTTACATGTTGCTCAGCGTGAGTAACATGTAATGTATTTTTATATCAAGCTTGTCAAATGCATTAATATGCGTCTTTAGTCGCGTACTTTATTGGAGACAGGTCACAAATGAAAAGGATACCTCAAATCTCTTGAATGTGACCATCGCTATCAGTCCAATAAAAATTTATCATAGAAACTGAAAGGAAAAAGGAAATAAAACAAAATCAAATAACCAAAAACAAAACAAGGAAAAATAGTAATCAGTTTAGATTACTAATAGCTGGTTTGTTTCAATTGTACGTACCTATAGAATCTTGTTCAAAATCTCACGCGTGCACTTGCCACACATTATAAGTTGTCTTTCTGTTGTTTGTTGGACTTCCATTGTTTGTTGTTTCTTAATGATAGAAATTTTCGGTTGAGAACTACAGGAATATTTAGTCTCTTCGATTTATTTTTCGGTCCGATTCCACTCAACGTTAGAATTTGAGGGCTTCCAAGAGTTCCTGATGATATTATTACCTCGATGCTTGTTCCGGGTTTAAGCAATGCATGATGCTGCTTTCTATTCTCATCTTTTAAGTAGAACTCCAATTGTCTTCGAATTCTTCCCTGTCAACGTACCAAAAGATTTTATATACGTATAAATATATAAATGAACGCACGCATAATAAACCCAACATAAATATCTATACAATTATTTATAAACCATTCAAAGAAATATCACATCGGCTTGTACTAAGAAACATGTATGGATAGCTAAGGAAAATCAAAAGTTAGGTGGATCTCATAGTTGAATGTTGTTAAGAAACTCTAACCCGTCCTCAAGGATAAATGGCACGTAACCCAGCTTTTTTCACGAAAGAAAAACGCTACCGACCAACTTATCTCGCAAGCTTTAAATATTTATATATTTAGAGCATTAATAGAGCATTTCTGGTAGTGAATTGGATAAAATTTAGTTCACATCTTTTGTTAAAATTTCTGCTAAGAAGTACCTCCCCAATAATAATAAGATTGTGAAGCTATATGGTAAAAAAGTACAGTAGACACTATAATGTTCGATGTCAAATTGCAAAAATTGTTTTTACAAAGTGAAACCAGTCAATGTAACAGACTTTGAATAAATTGATCCAAATGTTTTTCCTTTCAAATGTGTCATTCCTTTTGCTCCCTCTTTAAAAAACAAATGTAACCAGGCTGCCTACCAAAGCAAGCAGGCATGATACCTTTACATCTTCGCTTTGATGGAGTTCACTTTAAAATAAAGCATATCCCAGAATGAAAGTAAATAAATTAGATGTAAGTTCATCTTTTTAGGCCAATATGACACTCACATGATGCATTAAAATAAAGCATACCTTTACATCAATATGAGCGATTGTATGAATGAATGGTACTGTTTGCTGAATAATCGGATTAAAATTTATGAACCAACAGGACACTCACACGCTGCACTCCAGCCATTTAAGGCCATCTATGCAACGTTTCAATTCAAGGAATATCTTTATGAATTAAAGTTTGTTCACACCTTTTTAATGGGTGTGAACAAAACACCACCAATACCATTAGTGGTGTGCGGCTATGATTGGCCCCTGAATTCCACCTGTTTGATCTCAGCCGCACACCATTAACGGTGTTAGTAGTGTTATGTTCACACCCGTTAAAAAGGTGTGAACAAGATAACTCTCTATCTTTATAGGAATTATTCTACTCCTGGTCCTGGTCCTCCATAACGGTACTGTTTGTTGAATATACATTCATTGTGCACATGTGAAAGACATTTGTTACAAAATAAAAATATTAAAAACATACATTTTATTTCATTAGTTTACTACTTCACTGTCACTGTTTTAATAGTTAAATTCAACACTCAATCATCAAGTTTCTACAAACTTTATATTTCGATCAGAGATCTAAAACTTGCTTGCCGGGGTTATTTACTGGATATATATTAACATCTAGTGCATTTCATGCTACTCAAGACGCTAAAGCCATCATATACCGTGCACATTTTTGACCAAACCGGCCGTTAACAAAGTTAATTTATTATTTCATTGCAAAAGTACGTAAATATATATACTGTTCTTCAATCAGTATGCATATAGGATGAAAAATATTAATGAAGCCTTAAAATAGATAAGAAAAAGCATACCTGGAACTGGCCCTTGTATAGAAACTAGCATTAATGCATGTTCCTCCACCCAAAACTCTTGCCCTTGCATTCAAAATACCGTCCGTAGAAACAAAAAATTGGGAAGCAGAAGCGAGCGACATATCAGTCAAAGATAAGGGAAAAAATTTCATGTATGATACATTAATATTTCCATAAGGGTACCCATCCCTTTCTAGCAACAGCACGCTGTAATTATGAGATAGAGTTATAGCAAACGAATGTGGTTTTACATGAAAGCTGAGAAATCATTTAATTTTAATGTATTAAATTAGACTCACTAAGTAAATGTTGACATCATCAACAGGATTGATTGCACCAGGAAAATGGTCTTCACAAGAAAACTTATTAACTCGTTGACTTATCTTTTTTAAATAAATAACCCAGTTTTGCCATTAAACGCAGAAGGCATACAACTTAATAACAAAAAATTAAATACTCAGTGTCATAAACAAAGCCAATATAAAGTGATTATGGAAACAAACAAAAACAACAACTCTAACAAGTTCAACTCGAAATCCAAAACCCATGCAATAGTAATTCAAAAACACAAGCTAGGTAGGATAGAACCTGAAACTTAGTCAACCTCTTCGATCTTAGGACCTACACCACCACCAGAAGGAGCATAGACGTCCTTATCCATTCCTCCCTGATACATCTTCACAATTAATGGATTACATAAGCTCTCCAGCTCCTTCATCTTGTCATCAAGATCATCATCCTCAGCCAAATGACTGTTATCCAACCACTGAACTGCCTCATGTATCGCCTCCTTTATCTTCTTCTTATTGTCAGCAGCCAACTCGTTGTGACTTATCTACAATAATATGACAAGTCAAAATATATTTGTGACTTATACCAGATGTTTCACTGATAATCGGATGTTTCTATCAATCAATACTCTTACGTTAAGACTGCCTTTTTGGAAGATTGATATATCATGAACATACATATTTGAATGCCAGTGCAAAATGAAAGTTTCCAACCAAATTATTGGCATCTAAGAATCCAAATATATTGCATCCTTCACCAACTTCATCTTTTATTCTTTTTAGAGAACCATCCCTCCTGCAATGAATTTAATAAATAATTTTTTACTATGGTATATACCAAACAGGAAGTTGTTACCAGTATTATTCTAAATCCATCTATGTGGATGTCCAATAGACAGAATTGTTATTGTCATTTACATAAGAACCTGATCAATTAAGTCTGGGTTTGACATCCCCCAACTATTCTAAAAGGAGCTATAACAAAAACCACCGAGAATAGCCAAAAAAATAAATATGAGTAAAGATCCACTCGTATCCTTGGTTAGATCCATAGATCTTTTCCCTCGAGTTTCATATACAGATGGAACAATTAAAGAATTGTGATTTCATAATCATAGACGGGGAAGTGTGGAGGGGGATGGAGTTTTCAGGAAATCTCTAAAAGAACAGTTTCACAACTATAGATGCATAGGAACAATATACCAAGAAGTCAATGTCAGTCTATAGAACAATGGATCGGGGGTCCTAGAAGTACTATGGCTACTAAGATATATCCTGTGAATGAAACTTCAAGCAGCTACACAGTCAAATATAATTAGCAACTAAATGAAGCATATATATTCAGTGTGGGGATTCATTTACCTTAGGTCCACCAAGTCCATCTTGTCTTGATTTAATAAAATTAGCACCTGCATCTATGGATCTATTAATTATATCATGCCTCTGCGACAAAGAAATGAAACTACTTTCATTATGCATTTTCATTATACATATAATTTAAATGGAGGGTTGATGGCCTACGTTGGCATATTGTGTTCAACTCATGTGGTCAGTGCAAAATGCATATTATCTAGAAACTCGAAAATAGTTTGGACATAACACAAACCACATCTAGATGTTTTTCTTCATTGATATCCATAGCATCGAGACTGACCATGGAACAAACAAGTGCAGGGAAGGTGACGTCAAACTGCAAGTTAATATGTAATATGTAATAAGAATCTAATTAACGATAATTTAGAAACATTCATGACATATAATGAGATCTTAAATGTAAAATATTACCGGCTAATTGAGACTGACGATGGAACAAGCAAGTGCGGGAAGGTGACGTCAAACTGCAACTTAAATGTACACCATATACGTTAAAGATGTAACGTATAATATTGGAGTATTCCACTTGCACTTTGAAGAATCCGGCTTGTACCATCAAGCAGATTATGAATGCCTGCATACTTTGGTCCAAATGACAATGCAGGAATGATAATCTCTTGTTCACGTGTATTTTCATGATTTCCTCTTCTCTGGTGAACACAGCAAATTAAGACCCGCATTATCCACATCTCTACTTTATTTTCTAGTTAGGATTGGTTTACATTCACAGTAAATAAGTATGTTGCTATATGCAGTGTCAGTTTCACTAAAAACAGAGTTCAAATTCATTTTTGCAAAAAAATGAAATGGATCCATATTACCCTTTGAGATTTTGTATCTCTTGTTCCCTCCATGGAGTATAAACCCAAAGCAACTCTCTTTATCTAACATTTGCTCCAACATTCAATATATCTTATATTTCATTTCAGAATTTCTATGATAAACCTTAAAATTGTTTCTTTAAAATTTTATAAATATCCCTTAAATCCAACTTTTTTTTTCAAGCTATGTAAGATTCACGCCAAAAATGTGAATTTTCACTTAGACTCCAAAGTCATGTTTAGTTTCTATAGTTTTTTTGTATGCTTATGATGGTCGTTCTAATGAAATCTTATAGGGTATGTAAGTCATGTGTAAAGACAATCCTTAAAAATTTCATATGCTATTAGATTCTTTAACCTATATTCCTTGTATGATTACCTGTCTACTCAATTATACATAAGAGATAAACCAATTATACATTAACGTATTCCTCAAAAGAAGAAATCAAAGATAAGGATGAAGGACAATACAGTAAAAACTAATTTGCTACGAACAGTATCTCAACACGTATTGTGAATGGAAATCATCATTTTCTGACAAATATTTTGCTCGTACAAGCAACCATTTTTTGAATACTCGTGCATGAAATTAAATGTTATGGTACGTGTGCAAACAGAGTAAAATAAAAAATCATGGTCTGATTAACTTTCAAGGCCAAATCCTTAGTAAGGTCTCCAACGTTTTCCTCCTGCCAAATCTTCCAGAAGAAGGACGTTGCCAATAGGAAAAACAAACATACATCGACTCCAATCCTGCATCTTACCTCCATGCACCACCTGAGGTACACATCAACCACTATTACCTCCACTTTCATCTCCATTTTCTTCCCCAGTAGCTCTTCCACTGGCGGCCCCATTTTCACATAAACGACATCCAAAAAACCGACAAAATCCGAAGCGCGTCCGTTTTTTGATGGAATCATGTTTGGTATGGACACCAATCAGATGTTGAACGGAAGTGGTTTCGATGAATGCAGGTTATCCCATTCCTATGCACGATCACTGATAATGATTTCATGACTTTCTTTTTGTAACCAGAGGAGAGAATGCGGGCGAGGTTCATCATCGCGTTTATGTGACCGCGGCTCAGGTATGCGATGAACACTATGTGTTTTGTGGTCGACATTTCTGACTTCAGCTTTGTGGTAAAATTATCACAGTTCATGTGCAAACGTTTATACATATGACTGTTCATAGATGAGAAGATATGATTACATAAGGATACAAAAAGAAATGGCAAATTAAGAAAGGGACAATCTACATAGAAACCCCTTTCTGATGCTCCTTAAATACCTCATCTGTCATTGTGGGACAAAGGATTAAATATTATTCAAAACCACCAGCCCACGTTGTACTGTTGAATAGAAAGGAATGGGAAATCAGAAAAAAAAATCATAACAACAGTACGTAAATTGGTAAAGAAAAAGTGGAACTCATGCAGGAGAAGGTACCAGACTGTACACACTATGGTTTGATCACACAATACAAATATACTTAATAAACCATTCAAAGAAAAATAGTGTTGTAATTATGATTTTCATTTTAGAGTGATTGTGACGAGAAGAGCTTACTATTTGTGTGACTGAGATCTTGAGAACATGGACAATCTAATAGAAGATGAACCATATAGGCCCAATAAAATGTACAGTGATAATATCTAAAAGGCTCAAGAAACAACAACATACCAAAAGTAGTTTGAAGCTAAATTGGATAACCTAATTACTGACTATTTGATACGATAAACAAATAACCCAACTTATCTACTCACCCAAAAAATAATCCGGTGTTGCAACAGATGGAAATAATACATGATGTGATTAGTGTAATTGAGTATTGGAATATATCCTTCTATTCCATCATGTAAACTACATCTTAACTCCATGAAAAACATAGTGTCTTAACTTTCTGCAAAACTGTAACTGTTCAGCTGCATTAGCATACATGCAGTGTCCTAACTTCAGATAAAATGTAACATGAGCTCGGTTCAAATGCAAATTGAGCAAACTTGGTTATCTAATGCGAGTGCTAATGTCATCTCTGAAGAAAATCATTAGCATGGATATTTTTTTCTTTGAAAGCTAATAAAATTAGTTAACCATAAAACTTAATAAAATTTAGCGTGGGTATTCTCCAAATGAGATTTGTTTTACATTCACAATTACACAGAAAATGTATGATATTTTTAATCCATAATAACAATAATATTCATGTTATTACTTACTTAGTCTGGGTTAATCAAAATATAGGCCAATAACTTTAATGGAAACAATTTCTAGGAAAGCAGTAAGTATTAATTTCAAAATTTATTATACTAATCAAATATCTAAATGATATCTATAAACTACTTTCATACTTATAATACAATAAATTACTATTATTCATAACTTATCAACTTCATTTTTGCAGCTACATAAATATATTTCCATGTGTGTAACATGAGTTAAGCACCAGTACATATCAAAAGACAGAACAATGAAAAATATATGATAAAAATTTTTGTACCTGTGGTACCCGTTCGCGATTTTGGATTAATGATTTTCGATTCGCGATTCTCGGTTCGTGATTCTCTGTCGCGATTTTGTTAAAGGATACGGGAGTTATTCGGAAAGGTAGAGAGATGGTAGGTCAGCTACCAATGAATGGCGATTTGGAGAGATCGAGATGCGGGATCGATTGCCTATTCTGGATGTGAAGGTGTTGGCGGATAAGTGAATAAAAAACATTGTTTACCGAAGAAGGGTAACAACATGTATATTTTATTTCCCGCACAAAATAATTTATTTCGCGCTCCTCTCTCCTTGAATAGCGTTGAGTACACGTATGTACTTCCCAAATAGCGTGGACATGCTCTTTTTCAGACCAGCCAAAGACCAAAATGCAGAAACGCTATTTAATTCTGCTATCCAAACCTTATTTTGTTGTAGTGAATAATAACTTATTGTAAAGTTAATCTATCAAAATACTAAATCCAATTTAGTACACAAGAGATTAGTATTGGGAATCACATAAGATCCCCACATCATGAAAGTCCGGAGATCAAAGATCGAAATTCGAAAACAAAAGGCTCAGATCAATAAGAAAAATATAACTTATTACTTTTCAAAAGAAGATCCGAGATAATTTTCAATTAGAACTCCAATCACCCAAGCTATAGAAGTCATTCAAAGATATCTAGAAAAATATAAAATGGATAGACACTCAAACCATAACAAGTGTGAGCATATAAATCCATAAATAAAAAATGTTATTCAAAAATGGTTCTCATAACCCAAAAATGGAGACACCAAAAGTCCACAAAAACATAAACGGGGACATAGCTCCATAAATGAACACGTAAGTAATTCGTGTCATAAATAAATAAAGAGAACCCATGAATTATTGAAATCACCATATAATCACAAATACTTCGATGTCTTCAAAGCAATGTAAATATATATAAGGTAGTCATTATGAAAATGGTGAATTCATGAATAACACAAAATAACAAAATGATCATCAACGATCAACAAAGAAAGCGTAATTTACATTAAGCTAGTAAATAACGAGATTAGCCAAATGTCCCATAACCACTGACTTAACTCAAGTATTCACGAACAAATTATAAATTCCACTATAAAATGCAAAAATGACCAAAGCATAATTGCGAAAAGGCATAAACCAAAGGTTACTCAAGAAAACATATAAATGGCCATCATATCGGAGCATAAGAAGAATGGAAGCAAATTCAAACAATTCTTACTTAGAAATATGAAAATAAAACTCGATGATGCTGTAGTCATCAACAACATTATTTTCTTTAAATATATCGAGTTTGACATCCTATTAATGAAATAGAATTTCAATTGACCAAGTCCAAAAATTAACCGGCAAAGTAAACGCAAGTGTGTCAACCCACTCGTTTTTACCAGGACATTTAATTAAATTCGTTATTCAATCGAAAGGAAAAATTACTTGTTTGAAACAAGTAAGACACAAAAGCAAAAGAGAATATATAATCATTACCCAAAGAAAACTAAAGTCATATCAATAGAAAAATAAATAGGTAATGGAAACTTAACGTAGCATGTAAGAATTTTCATAAAACATAGGTCTGGAAAATCTACATACTAAGATATAAAGCAAGCACCCACTAATTCCTAAGGACATGGTGTCCTTAAGTTCATTTGACGCAAATAAGGTGGATGGTCACATTTCAAAAGAAATCAAATGAGATGATCACGGTAATCATCATAACGATAAAGGGGATAGTACCCTTATGTGCACTAGTTTCCTTACCAAAATTAAGATATCTCAAATTCATAGTTAAAAATTCAAACTATGAAAAGTATAAAGGACATATACGATAGTTATATATATCCCATACTCAAATTATTATTTTATTAAAATCCCTACGGTTCCAAATTAACATTCAATACTAATGATTTGTCTCGCCATTTATTTATATAAAGTTGTTAATGCTACGTTTCAATGGCGATGCACATCATTAATATTTAGTTTAAGGGTTGTGTCAGAGTTATCTCATTGAAGTGTCAGAAACTCTTTTTGATATCGCGGCGTCCAACTTCTCAATTAGAACTCCTAACATACTCAATGGGCAACTCAACACGATAAACAAATTACGTAAAAATAAGGGCGCAAATTTATAAATAAATGATCAGGAGTGCAACCATTTATTTATGAACTAAATTTATAATCATAAATAAATAAATGATAACATTTCATAGTGCTTAGCGGAAATAATTTATTCATTTTCGCCTCGCAAAGCTAATCTCAAGCGGATTAGTATTTTACTTAGCCAAAATTATTTTATTAGACCATTTTATAAAATAATTTAGAAATCTTCAAAACTAAGTCCCAAAAGTTATTTCAACCCAAAAATAGAAAAATAATTTCTAAATTTCTACTCAAGAAAAGGGACGGGACTCTAGGATTGTCTAGGCCAAGATGTCACAGAGACGAACTCAAATAAATTTGATTGGTCAAACAAGGATCATGATAAAAGATAAGATATGACGGGTCCTAAGACTCGAGCTAAATCCTAAAATTATTTCCTAAGAGAGACTCAGGACAATGATCCTCGCCCTAATATCTTATACTGTTCCGAACTTAGCTCTGATACCAAGTTGTAATGCCCACCTCTATACTCGTGTTAGCCAAGGCCATTGCAAGCAATGGTGTCAACTAACCCGAAGAATAAGGCTGTTGAGGAGCGACCTTCCGTATATTAGCTTGGAACGAGTATTAAATATGTCGGATAATGTGGCATAACCTTTTTAATCTTATGAGGAAATCCGACAGATCTAAATCAAGTTCAAATCTACCACACAGTGGCTATATATAATTTGGAAAGAAATATAAAATACAGAACAATAAAATCAGAGTCAGACATAGTTATTCACATCACTAAGGCGGAAATAGATATGAATATAACACATAAGTGTAAATACAAGATAGTGGCCATAGTCAATCCACTATACGATAAAAGAATAGGTTCAAAGGCGGCACAAAATAGTATGTATACAAAAGAATCTTGGTCGCATATACATATAACCTAAAAAGTACAACACTAAATTAGTTTACCCAAACGTGGAGGATAGTCCATGCTGGAGTCAAGAAGAATCGCCTGAAATACCTCGGTCTGACTCGAGTATTATTTACACAAAGATAAACAATAAATGGATCAGTCTAGCTGTACTTATCTCATAAACTAGGATATAATAAGAGATATAAATAAATTTAGACATGAATATGATAATAACAATGTCTTGTATAAGTGTGAAGCCCAAAAATGTCTACGGTATATCTCAAATTTCTATATCAAAGGTATAAAAGAATATCTCATCCAAAGTTATACAGCTACTCAAGGAAATCATAAATCATAACAAATCAATTCTAAAACTGATAGCTCATATATTAATAAAACAAAGATTGATAAATTAATATTAATACGTAAATTGACAATTCATATGTCAGTAAAACTAATATTGATAGATTAATATCAATAAACTCAAATTGATAATTTAATCGATAAAATGTCAAATTCCAGAAGACAAAAACCAGAAATCCAGAAATCAAAGAGAAAACAAGGGGGTTGGCCTCGGAATGGGAGTCTGAAGACTCAACCTGGGAGTCCGAAGACTCAACCAACATGTGTATCGAGATGAGATGCGATCTCGAAGTATCTAGCAAATATATTGAGCCGAAGCTCCAAGATGGCCCGAAGGCCTACGGGTCGCGACCCCGCTGGAGTGAACCAAAGTCCCTCAGTGAACTGAAGTTCCTCAGGATGATCCAAAGATCATCAAAAAATGAATAAAATCATGAAAAGATCACAATTAATCCAAGGTAGCGAAAATTACTCTAAGCTAGTAATTATAAGAGTTTAGTTATATGCCCCATAACCACCAACTCTACTCGAATATTTATGAACAAGTCGTATAGTCCACTAAAAATATAAGACGATCATTGCCATAGTTTCAATCGAACGAGTCCAAGAATTAACCATCGAATTAAACGCAAGGGATCATAGTCCTTGTTTTTGCTAAGGTGTTTAATTAGATTTCTCATACGGATGAGAAAAAGGTTTACAAAATATATACTAGTAGATTTGAAAACGATTTCATAAAATAACTTCGTATAATGAAGTGAGATTGGGAACCACTTTGGTAGAAGAATTTGGTCTCTACTAATAATATAAAATCCTTTATATATAGTTCTGAAGTGGCAAATCTGATACAATAACGATCGAAATAACGATTGAACTAAGAATTCACGTTTTTATGATGTAAATTAAATCTCACAAACAATAGTCATAAATTCAATTACAGTGAATAAATGAACTTAACCATCAAAATTGGTATTTAATGAATCAAATAATTACCAAAAATGGATGAATTCGAATTGCTAAAATCTGTGAATTAGTGAAACTGAAAACCACAGAAAAAGGCCAAACGGGCCGAAACTTGGCTGGGAAAGAGCCTGAAACAACCTAGATAATCGACTGTGGTCTCTACTGGTCGACTGTAGGAAAACAGCAGGACCAGTCGACTGGTCCTTTTTTCACCAGTCAACTGGTTATTTTTTCCAATGGACAAAAATTTCAGTAGAAGGTACCAGTCGAATGGTTTGTTTTGACCAGTCGACTGGTGGTTGTCAAACAACCCAATTTGGATATTTATTTTAGCTAAAACATATATGAATCATTTCCGATGAACTATGGAGGTTATGCACTTGATCTAGATGATAATAAGGCCTCATAAGCTCGTCGAAACAACTCAAGAACACAAACAAACATGCAAGAACTTATATACATGACATTGCAATGATTTTGATTATAAGTTCAAAGGTGAACTAAATTCCAAACCAAAGCATATAAAAGTGAATCAAGCAACTCGTTAAGACTTAGGACTTTGTCGTGGCGACAACGGGGCTACGCAAGATCACCAATTCACCTCGTAGCATATGAATATGATTATGTGCACAATCTAAACAATAAATTCCAATTTAATGAAACTAAAACAAATGAAACGAAAAGTGTATACTTATCTAACCCATTCATATGCATACACATAAATCAAAATGAACCTAAATTACACTTTACAAGCCTCTAGGCTTGTGGCATAGATGTGAGTTCATTCAAGAACTCACCTTTGATTTGAATGGTTGAAGGAGAAGCACACGCATAAGCTGGAAAGCAATCAATCTTCATTAGCTCCTCCAAAATCACCACAAACGCATACATAAGGGAATATATGTTTTAGGGCAAGAGCAAAAATCCAAAATTGATGAGCTATGAGGATAGAGAAGCTTACCCATGACTTTAAATTGAATAAGCACTTGAAATGAAGTTCCAAATTGCAAAACCTGTTGGCTCGCTTTTTGACCAAGCCATCCAGGATCATTCATAAAAGGAAACCAGGAAACCAAGTCCCCCAAGAAATTGGAGGAACGGATCGCACGCCATCGTCTCGCCCAGGAACGGATCGCACGCCATCGTCTCGCCCAGGAACGGATCGCACGCCATCGTCTCGCCCAGGACTAGATCGCGCTCTATCGACTCGCCCAGGAACGGATCGCTCCCATCTCATCGACGAACGACACCTCCAGGCGATCCGATCCCTTGTAGCGAACCGAACCCTCTGACCCATTCAACCACGAGCCGGTCTTCAGCGATCCGAATCGCACGGAACTGACGACACCTGTTCACAACGGCTAGTTTGACTGTTTCTTCAATGGTGGCGATGCGATCCGAAAATCTCGGGATTCGTGCCACGTGTCCGCGATCCGCCTGACAAAATCAGCTATAAATAGCCCAGAACTTGGCATTTTTCGGGATCTTTTTGCAATAGTGAGTACTGAATCCGCCATTGCTGTCAAACCACTGAAATATTGAGGGAAATCATTGTTGTATTAGCTTCTAAAGCATAATTAATAACATATAAAGTGGACGTAGGCTCGTTAACGCCGAACCACTATAAATTCTGAGTGTTATTTTCTTTTTCCTTGTTCTTCATTCGAAATTCTTTACTGTTCATAACAATTTGGGTGTTAGGTCCAAATTTCGATCTAACATTTTTGGTGCTTTCACTGAGAAACTCAGTCTTAAAGTTTCGTCATTCGTTTTCTTGAAGATTCCAGCGATTCGGATATCATGGCTGGAAAAAGATCTAAAGTTTCGCAGACCAACGAAACGATCGAGGAGAGTGTGCACGAACTGGTCAACGAAGAAATTCTGGATCGCGGAGCGCAGGGGGCGATCCGATCCGATGAAGACACCTCGTTCCGAGTCGATGGGAACGAGACGATCCGTGCTACCGAAGGTGTTGTCACTCGATCCCGAGGCAACGCCTCGCAACCTCTGCGTACTACGACCACGAGTCGGTCTCAGGGGGCGCAGCGAACCGCCCTCCACGAACCGCAGCTACCCGAACTGATGGTCAGAACACAACTCGACCTGGAAAAGAACCTATGACCCACTCCTATCGTCCTGGAACCTCTGCTCGACCCGGTCCGAGCACTTTGCCCATGAGAGAGGGTGATGATGACCACTATGATCCTGCTGCTCCTGTCACTGAGGGGGATCTTTCCCGCTTTGTAGAAATGTGGGATAGGTTATTTGATGAGTTGGCCGCCCAAAGGCAGGAAAGTTCTATCCTACGGCAAAACCTGACGGCTATGGATAGAAGACTTGATGAGCTAACAAGGCAAAGAACATCGCCAGTTCGTCCACTCACCCCAGCATATTCCTCTTCATCTGAAGAATCGCCGAGACCTCCGCGGCGACCGTATGAGAGAGCCGAAAACATAGAACAGCTTCGGTTCGGGACCCTGCCCTCACAGGAAGAAGAAGAACTAGGGGCAGGACCCACGAACCGTAATATGAATGGTCAAGCAACGGCTCACAGGACTCGAGATGTGAACAGTCCTGTGCACGACAGACCACCTCAGCCCCGTCGCCGCACGCATACTCATGATAACAGGGGGCAGCGAAGCCCCGTCCGAGCCCCAGATTTTGTGGCTACTCCCCGAAGAGAGATCAGAGAACCTCGTCGGGCCAGAGGCACTGACCCTGAACCTCCTCTGACTAGTGCAAACGTCGCAGCCATGGTTCACCAGATTTTGGCCGACAGCCGTGGGCAGCGGAACGAAGATTGGGGGATTGGCCGCAGTCATACTCCTTTTACCGACGATATTTTGGATGCAACTTTTCCAAGGCGTTTCAACATGCCACAAATGAACCGATATGCAGGAAGGTCTGATCCTGTTCAGCACCTAATGAGATACTCTTGGTCGATGACTGCTGCCGCCGCTTCTGACGCGGTTAAGTGTAAAGCGTTTCCCATATTCCTGGAGGACGTGGCTTTGCTATGGTTTACTCGCCTGCCGGCGAGATCGATTTCTAGCTTCAGAGAACTAAGCGAGAAGTTCGTAGAGCAATTCCGTATCTACGCACAGAAGACGAAAAGCGTGATCGATTTATTCCTTGTCAAACAGCGACCAGGCGAAAGTTTAAAGGTGTACCTGGATCGTTTCAATTTGGCCGCCACTGAGGTTAAAGATCCTCATGAGCCGACCATCGTCGCAGCATTGATTGACGGAGTGGATAAGGACACTGAATTCGGGAGGTACTTGGCAGGCAAACCACCCCACACCAGAGAGTTATTCTATGAGAAAGCCAACGTACATCTGCGCCGGGAAGAGGTATACGCAAACCGAAAGCTTAAAACAACTGATAAGGAAGAAGTTCAGAGCAATGTCGCCATCAAACAGACTGGAGACAGCTCGGGGAAAGTTGAAGTTAACGTCGGAAATCAGAATCAGGGTGGCCGTCAGCCGGGTAACAACAGTAACAATGGTAACGGTAATAATCGGAAGAGGGGCCGAGGGAACGATTCCCAGAGAAGGACTCGTCCCAGGGCCTTTGAAAGTTATACAACCATCAATGATACTTTGGAGAATATTTTCGTGGATGCGTATGAAGTCCTCCAAAATAAGAGGCCACCTCCTAGAGAATCGACAGAAAAAGAGCGTGAGACAGGAAAGTTTTGTCTCTTTCATCAAATTCACGGTCATTCGACGAATGAATGCTGTCACCTTAGGGACGTGGTCGAAAGGCTACTTCGAGAAGGGAAGCTAGATGAATACAGAGTAGCGCCTAGGGACAGGGGGCAAGCAGTGCAAGCCCCGAATCAGAATCAAAATCAACTTGCTGCTAGGCCGACTGCTCAGCAAAAAGGAAAGAATATTGTTATCAATACCGTGATCGGAGGACTCTATCTTACTGGGCATAGTTCCAAAGCGTTAGATCAATACGTCAATGCAGCCAAACAACACCTCGAAGTGGGGGAATGTAGCAATCCCGAGGACAGTATCCCGGTGAAGCAGCAGAAGATGATGACTGATGATGTTGTTTTTCGAGAACGGGAAAGCGTCGGAGTCCATGCTCCAACTGAAGATCCACTTGTAATCACAATACCCATTGGGCCAGCCACTGTTCATAAGGTCCTGGTGGACAACGGGAGTTCCGTTAATATTCTCTTCAAAAAGGCCTTTGACCAGATGAATCTTGAAATAAAAGACTTGAAGCCCTGCCAGGGGTGGATCCGTGGATTCAACGGAGCATCCACCGCTCCAATGGGTTATGTAGAGTTGCCAGTTACACTTGGGGAAGGAGAACGCCAGAGAGTGAGAATCCTTCCCTTTGTGGTTTTGGATGTTGAATCACCATACAATGCCTTCTTGGGCCGACCGGCCCTCGCAAAGTTCAGAGCCTGTATAGCCCCTTGGTGCTTGTTATTGAAATTCCCCACAGAAGCTGGCATTGGTATCGTCAGAGGGGATCAAGTTGCTGTGCGAGCATGTTATGTCGCCGAACTAAAGTTACTTCGCAATGGAGGGGATATCGAAACTAAAGGCACTTCTCCCCCTTCGGGGGTGGGGACCTTATAGCAACCAAAGAGGACAATTGTTGGAGAGTTGCCTAAAGTGGTGCCCGAGGATATAGATCCCAGAGAGGATCAAGAACCCGGGGGCAGAACGGCGACTCCCAACGAGGCAACTGTGGATGTACCAATCGATGACAGTGACCCGGAGAAGGTCCTTAAGATTGGATCCCAGTTAAGTCCAAATCTTGCTGAAGAATTGACGAATTTCTTAAAGAACAATTTGGATGTATTTGCTTGGACCCATGCAGACATGTGCGGGATATCCCCATCAATCATGAGCCATTCTTTGAGCATTAACCCCAGACATCCTCCAGTAAAGCAAAAAAGGCGAATGCTGGGCCCAGAGAGGTCTGCTGCCTTGAAAGAAGAGGTCGAAAAGCTAAAGAGTAATGGGTTTATCAGAGATTCCACTTACCCAGACTGGATTTCGAATCCAGTCCTGGTAAAGAAGGCCAACGGAAAGTGGCGAACGTGTATCGACTTCTCGGATCTAAACAAAGCTTGTCCAAAGGATAGTTTCCCATTACCTCGAATTGACCAGTTGGTAGACTCGACGGAAGGTCATGAGCTTCTCTCATTCATGGATGCTTATTCAGGATACAACCAAATTCCGATGCACGTTCCGGACCAAGAGCATACTAGCTTTATCACTGATCTGGGATTATATTGTTACGTAGTAATGCCCTTTGGTTTGAAGAATGCAGGCGCTACGTACCAACGTCTGGTCAACAGAATGTTTTATAACCAAATCGGGAAAACAATGGAAGTATACGTCGACGATATGTTGGTTAAATCCAAACAATCCTTTCAACACACTACTGACTTGGCAGAGATGTTCGGCATTCTTCGAAAGTATGGGATGAAACTCAATCCCACCAAATGTTCATTCGGTGTTGCTTCTGGAAAATTCTTAGGATTCATTGTCAGTTCGCGCGGTATCGAGATTAATCTGGACCAGATCACGGCAATCAGGAACATTCAGGAACCTAGGCAAATTAGAGATGTGCAAAGCCTTGCCGGAAAAGTGGCCGCACTAAGCAGATTTATCTCCAGGGCTACGGATAAGTGCATTCCATTCTTCGACTTAATAAAGCGAGGAAAACGCCACTTTAAATGGACTCCTGACTGCGTAGAAGCGTTTCAGAATTTGCTCAGCCACTTGGAGAAACCTCCCATCCTATCTAAACCAATAGATCACGAGGATTTATTCGTGTATTTGGCTGTGTCATCCCATGCGATCAGCTCAGCGATGGTAAGGGAAGAGGATAAGATCCAAAGACCCGTGTATTATGTGAGCAAAAAATTGACAGCAGCAGAGCGTAATTATCCGCGGGTAGAGAAACTGGCGTATAGTTTACTAATTGCCTCCAGAAAACTTCGGCACTACTTTCAGGCACATCCGATCACCATATACACTGACCATCCACTCAAACAAGTTTTACAGAGACCGGAGGCATCTGGAAGGTTACTCAAATGGAACATAGAGTTAAGTCAATTTGACTTGAACTTTCAGCCTAGACGGTCAATTCGGGGGCAAGTGATAGCCGACTTCATAGCAGAATTCACTGTCCCTGAAGAAGATATAGCAAACGAAGAAGTGGAACCCTCGAAGTTACTTTTCGATCCTGATGCCTGGAAATTATATACTGATGGTGCTAGAAACAATGAAAGATCCGGCGCTGGAATAGTGCTTGAAACCCCCGAGAAACGATTGATAACTTATGCCATCCGAATGGAGTTTCAGGCCACTAACAACGATTCTGAATACGAAGCTTTGATAGCCGGATTAAAGATTGCAAAGATGATAGAAGTCACAAAATTGAACATCTTCTGCGATTCCAAGTTAGTTGTGAACCAAGTTACTGGGAGATTCCAAGCTAAAAGTGCAAGATTGATTCTATACTTAAAGAAAGTGAAAGAGCTGCTCAATGAGTTTGATCACTACAGCATATCTCATATTCCGCGGTCAGAAAATCAGCAGGCAGACAAGTTGGCAAAGGTGGCTAGTTCTAACGATCCTGAAACGATAGGGCTAGCCCCCGTTGAAGTACTTCGGTCCCCCAGCATTGACCAGATGGAAATCGACCTAGTACTAGAGACGGAACCAGAAAGGGAATCCTGGATGACCCCTATAAAGAATTTCCTAATGGGAGGAACGCTTCCAACCAGGAAAAGCGAGAGGCGTAAAGTAATTCGTAAAGCCGCCCGATACGTATTGCAAGGCGGAGTTCTTTATAGGCAAGGGTTTTCAATGCCCCTCCTTCGATGTATAGCCCACGATGACATCAAACGTGTGCTGCAAGAAGTCCACGAGGGCGAATGTGGCGATCACACTGGAGGGCAAACTTTGGCGAAAAAGATATTGCGGCATGGTTACTTCTGGCCTACCATAAACAAGGATGCAGTAAGGTATGCACGACGATGTGATGCATGCCAGAGATTTTCAAAGATACCTAGAGCGCCTCCAAGCCAGTTAAAAACAATGATGAGTCCATGGCCATTTGCTATGTGGGGAATTGATATCATAGGAAGTCTCCCCATAGCAAGGGGCCGAGCGAAGTTTGCTATTGTGGCCATAGATTATTTCACTAAGTGGGTCGAGGCAGAACCACTAACTACAATCACAACTAAACGAGTGATCAACTTCATTGTGAGAAACATCATTTGCCGATTTGGAATTCCAAAGATTGTGATAACGGACAACGGAACTCAATTTGATAGTGCTGAATTCAGAAACTTCTGCCAAAAATATCACATCGATAATCGATACACCTCCGTGGCACACCCACAATCAAACGGGCAAGTCGAGGCTGCAAATAAAGTAATTAAGTCCATTCTGAAAAGAAGAATGAAGCGGGCTAGAGCCATGTGGGCTGATGAATTGCCCTTGGCACTATGGGCTCACAGAACGACATATAAATCGGCGACCGGACATACCCCGTTCTCCCTCGCTTTTGGAACAGAAGCAGTCATCCCGATTGAGATAAAGGTACCTTCTCATCGGGTGACCTATTTTGATCCAATGACCAATAATGAATTGCTCCTTGAGTCCCTGGATATGATCGAAGAAAAGAGGGATGAAGCCGACCTGCGTGCTCTGAGATGCAAGCAACAGGTCGCCAAATATTACAACAAAAAGGTCCGAGTCCGGACCTGGGAACCCGGAGACTTGGTTCTGAAACATGTCTTCCCACCCCCAACTCATATGGGAGCGAAGTGGGAAGGACCGTACTCCATTTTGAGCAAGCTTGATAATGGAACCTTCAAGCTAGCAACCGTAGATGGACAGGAAATCCCCAGAGTGTGGAATGCCCAACATTTACGGCCATATTTGACATGAGAGTTTCAAATCTATTCTTTTGCTTTGTTAAAAAACTATGTACAAGGCATGACTTGCCTAGAATAGTCTGATTTCTTAAAGCAAGAGATTATAAAGTGGACGTAGGTCATGATTCGACCGAACCACTATAAAAATACTGTGTGTTATTTACCTTTACTGCACCTTTATTTATTCGCCTGTTTATTCTTATGAAAAATCAATGTGAATAATCCAGGTACCCGAAGTCTGGTGCCAACAGTTCATCCCGTAGACTAATCGGAGGGACCCAAAGTTTTAGTAAAAGCTCTAGCTGCTTGTCCGACTAGCTCTAATCCACAGAGTATGGGTTAAAGTATACCCCAAGGATGAGTTTGATGAAGAATGCATGATTGCAGACTGCTTAATCCGTGACTCTAACTCTCCAGAGAAGAGAGAGAGTATAAAAGACACAAAAATCGACATCTACGAATAACGGCGGTGTGCCATGATCGGAGCTGCCTAAGCATGAACTCTAACTCTCCAGAGAGAGAGAGTATAAAGGCGTCTCCGGTTGAGCGCTGAGAAAGAGCTCCTTTCCCGCTGAAGGATCGGGGAGCGAATGAATCGCTGAGCTCGAACTCTAACTCTCCAGAGAGAGAGAGAGAGTATAAAGGCGTCTCCGATTGAGCGCTGAGAAAGAGCTCCTTTCCCGCTGAAGGATCGGGGAGCGAATGAATCGCTGAGCTCGAACTCTAACTCTCCAGAGAGAGAGAGTATAAAGGCGTCTCCGATTGAGCGCTGAGAAAAAGCTCCTTTCCCGCTGAAGGATCGGGGAGCGAATGAATCGCTGGGCTCGAACTCTAACTCTCCAGAGAGAGAAAGGGTACAAAAGCGTCTCCGATTGAGCGCTGAGAAAGAACTTATTCCCTGTTAAGAGAAGGAGGGTTGACTGAACTACTGATACCCCATGAAATCTCTTTTACCCCCGTACTCAGAAATAGGGGGCAACTTGCTGCTAGTACTAATTTATCCCTAGCGAACCCCAGTCAGATGCTACGGTAACAACTGATTGGGGGAAGCCAGGCACTCGTATGCAAACACTAAACTTTGATATAATAGTGTAACATAGCATGAACATTCTTCTTCCTGTTGATTGACTGACTTATAGTTATTAATAGTTGGCTAACGACTAAACGTGGAAAGTTTCTATGAATACAGGTACACAATGATGTAAGAAGAAACAAATCCTTGTTTATGTACTGCAAATCAACAAAGTGAAAACAATCTAGAAACAAAAGTGAGGACCAGTCTCACAATTACACTTCCTGGCCAGTGAAAAACCTAGAGACAAAATACCAACAAACATCCTATTTATGCTTTGATTTCTTCTCTTGCTTCTGCCTCTCCAGCCTCTCCTTGTCGGCTTCAGATGGATCTCCCTTCTTCCTTTTCCGCTTGTCTACAAGGGGAACGTCCGACTCCTCTGAGGCCTCCTCTCCCACCTCCTTTCTCTTGCTTTTACTGGAGAGGGAAGCCGGGAAGTCATCGGGGTTTGCGAAGTGAAGCTGCCGGCTGATAGACTTGGACTGGATTTTCATAATCATCCCAGTTTTGGGATCGAACTCTGCGAGAGGGACCACGTCCAAAGCCTCGTCTCCCACCTTCTTTGAAGCCAACTCTTTCTCTTGTCTGGCTTTTCGGCTGGCCAGGGGTTCCTCATCATCATCATCATCGGCCTTTTTGGAACCGGTAATGTCCTCTTCTTCATCCACATGGTGACCATCCATGTCTTTTAAAGCTTCAATGGTCTCGGCATCCTTGGGAACATCGATGGCATCCCATAAGTTGGCCAAAGTAACATGATAATCCGGGATCCATGAGATATTGCGGGTTTTGAGAACCTGGCCAAGGAAATCAAAAATCATCTCCTCAAACCCCTCGATTTCTTTCTCTCTTTCAAGGAGTTTGTGGTTGGAGGCAGTGGCCATTTCAATGGCGCTATCAACGTTCTTTTCGGCAAGAGCTGCCCGTCTCTCCGCGTCTGCCACCTGATCATTCAAGATCACTTTTTCCGCCTCTGCCAGAGCCAACTTTTCTTTTAGACTCGCTTTTTCCGCCTCCCAAGCAGCCTTCTCCGTCAGAAAATGGCCTTGTGCCGTTACCAATTCGATGTTGGCCATTCTGAGGTCTTCAACCTCCTTTTTTAAGGCCATTTTTTCCTGGCTATTGGCATCCAGTTCTGAATGGAAGCGCTGCTTGGCATTTTCTAATTCAGTTTTATAGTTCGCAGTGTCTCTCTGTGCCAAAGCGAGCTGGGCTTGGGCGTCTTCCAGGTCCTTCTCTAATTTTGTCCTAGCCCTTTCGTTATTTTCAAGTTTTGCTTTAGACCTGTGAGCTTCAATTTCAAGTGTTCGGATGACTTCCGAAAGATTAAGTGCGTGCTTTTTCATTATCTCGTACTGTTTGGCCACGTGACGGATATGCCCGATAACTTCTTTATCCCAGTTTTTAGGGACCGGTTCCAAGGCAGGAACAAAGACCATCCTATCAAAGAACATTCCTGGAAATTGTTCCCGTAGCTTTTCCAGCTTACCTTGGATTTCGGGACCATGAACGTAATCCCGTGAACCGGGGGCAGCTAACTCTGGTTGGCTGGTAGGGACAATATCACTTCTCTCTCGCTCAGTTTCTTTGGATGAATCTCTGTCCCCATCTTTGGATTCGTGACGCCTTTTGGACGACCGACTGTGGGAAGGCGCACTCTTTGGAGGAGTCAACTCATTTGGAAGTGTCTTTCCCCCGGTCGGAATAGTCAGATGACTCGAAGGCCTGGTAGAAGTTGATTTGGGTGGAGATCGAGGTTGCGAAGAGCTCGGCCTATGAGGGGGACCGCGAGGGCGCTCGGTACCCGAACGAAGGCTGGGAGTGCCTTCGCGAAGAGAACGGTACGAATAGGATTTCCTACGAGACATCGCTCCTGTAAAAAGAAAAGAAGAGCATATTATCACATTGAATATCCACAACATAATAGTGCACGGTCAGGCAGTGTGTGTGAGGTGTGCATCCCATATAATTCCCCCTAACAGACCCGGGCCTGGAGACAGGCTCATCTGGCCCGTTTCACATCCCCTTGTTGAATCAGTCGCCTCTTCGGGAGCTGAAAAGAAAGGCTCCTCGCCGAAGTCTTTTTCCGTATATTCAATGTCGGGCAGAGGGATTTTATTCAGCTCGTCGAATAATTGTTCTTCTGTCAAGTCGTCGTCACCAACAGTTTCCATTGGAGCAGAGGTAGGGATTTCCTTGGACGCATCATCACGGGACTCATCCCCTCTGTATACATTCAAGTCTTCGTCGTCTTGGATGACTATCGGAGAAGGACTTTTGTGAAATTTGGTTGTTTCCACCGCTTGTGAAGTTCCCTCTCCTTCCGTTGGGGGCACATATTTATAAGGTTTGCCGCCGGTTCCAAGTCCAAATTTCCTATCCAAGAGGCGATGCTTGTGAAGGTTTTCATCCGTAATGCATTTTTTTAATCCTTAAAAAGTCGGATCTGCTTTGCAAAAGAATGGACAACCGGTTGTTGTATAATGCACCCTCTGTTTTCGGGAAGACATGATCTGTTTGAGACAAAGGAAAAAGCGGAAGAATGTTATTACTTAGACTCCTTAAGCAAGATATTCAGCTAGGCGATCAAAGTTTACTTGATTTGAGCCATCTCCGTGAGCATCCAGCCTGTCTTCTTATGTAAAACCAGTCAGACTTAGGATCCCCGATGTTGCTGTATCCGTCGTACAGAACTTTCCTGTTCGCCACTGATTCAAAAAAGGAAAAGTTTGGAGTCGCAGAAGAACGGTGCTTGAAGAGAAAGAAGAACACCAGATCTCTGAATTTAAGTTCGGCATGCAAGATCTCTGCATAAGCAACATATAAAGAGTATAGAGAGGCGTAGGCGTTTGGATGAAGCTGCATCGGAGCAATGCCTAGTCGTCTCAGAGTTTCAATGGCAATTGGAGGGAACGGAGGAATGGCTCCCACTAGACACATTGTTCGACTGATCGACATGTACCCTTCCGGTGCTAGATGGGGTCTGTCTTCGCTTCCAGGTGTCAAGACATCGTCCCAAGGAATGCCATGTCTTAAGCAGATTCTCTTGAGTTTTATCTCGTCAAGCTTGGACGCTAAAGAATCAGAGAATTTATCTATCCCGATTGCGCCTGGGACTTCATCCGAAGCTCGCTCGTCAGACTCGGAGTTGTTGCTGGATGACGAACTTTCTGTCGGATCTGATTCTGTGGCTTCATATTCAGACCCAGAATCTTCACCTTCTGGATTGATTGGAGGAATTTGAGGATTATGCTGTTCAGGAGTCTCGGATTCTGTTTCGGCTACAGATCTTGAGGAAGAGTGGTCGTTCGACATTGCTGCTAGGACGAGAAAATATGAACGATAAGATCAACACTACCCGTCCCCCGTGTGTGCAAGTGCTGCTGTGTGTGCTTGTGTGTGCGCATTATTAAAAACAATAATAAAACATGAAAGCAGTCAAGGTTATTAAAGGTCGTTAGTCGTCATATGCAGTCAAATCATGAGGTCATTTAGTCCAGAAAGATCAACATCAAGGCTCTATCCTAACTGTCCAGAGTTTTGTAGCGACAAGGCGCTGATTAAAGACTGAAATTTCTTCGTATCACCAGCCGTGAGACGGATCGCATAACAGAGGGATCGCCCCCTTCGACTCGCATGACAGAGGGATCGCCCCTTTCCGGATCGCATAACAGAGGGATCGCCCCCTTCGACTCGCATGGCAAAGAGATCGCCCCTCATCGAATCGCCGGACGAAGGGAAGGCTCCCTCACGAACCGTTGCGACTGCCACGATACAACCTTTTGTTGCCACCGCCATCTTTCGTCTCGCCACTTGCTTTCGTCCTCAACCCTTGACCACGATCCGAGTCGGCCTTCCTTCCCCCTCTGCATCCTTCTTCTTCCTCGTCTCCTTCCCATCCTCAAATTCTGAGCTCCACGCTCGATGGCCATGGCGACTTGGTAATTTGTTCAGAAAGTCGCGGATTTACATTGTTTCTCCCTCGAATCAGCCGTAGGAATTCAGGAAAGTAATATGAGAGTGCTTTCTATAAAGTTACCTTTCTAAAAACGGAGAGAATACTTGGATTTTCGAAAACTTAAAAGGTTGGGTTCGTTTTTCAATGGCTCACGCGAAACGATTCGGCAGAGAGAAAGAAGAAGGAGAATGAAGAGGGGAGCGTCGACTTATATAGGCAAAGGAGGTGACCGTTTGTCTCCCCTCCTTTGTCTTATTCGGTCCACGAAGCGCCCCACAGGCCACGATCCAAAGATGGAATCGCAAAGAAGCCCACGGACCGCTTTGAAATGATGGCCCACAAAACTCAAAGCCCGACACGACTCGAAGGAAGAAGCGCCCCGTATCGCACAAGACCCTAGGAACTCAGCACGAGACGAGCAGATGACCAAATCGGACCGTGTCGTCCTATGGCGATCCGACTCATGCATGTGTCAATTTGAACCAATGCGACTGTTAACTTACATCCCTTCAGGAGAGAGTAAATAAGCATCTTCGAAGCATGTTTCATCATCAATAAAACATACTTCGAGGGGGCAAAATGTTGGCTCGCTTTTTGACCAAGCCATCCAGGATCATTCATAAAAGGAAACCAGGAAACCAAGTCCCCCAAGAAATTGGAGGAACGGATCGCACACCATCGTCTCGCCCAGGAACGGATCGCACGCCATCGTCTCGCCCAGGAACGGATCGCACGCCATCGTCTCGCCCAGGACTAGATCGCGCTCTATCGACTCGTCCAGGAACGGATCGCTCCCATCTCGTCGACGAATGACACCTCCAGGCGATCCGATCCCTTGTAGCGAACCGAACCCTCTGACCCGTTCAACCACGAGCTGGTCTTCAGCGATCCGAATCGCACGGAACTGACGACACCTGTTCACAACGGCTAGTTTGACTGTTTCTTCAATGGTGGCGATGCGATCCGAAAATCTCGGGATTCGTGCCACGTGTCCGCGATCCGCCTGACAAAATCAGCTATAAATAGCCCAGAGCTTGGCATTTTTCGGGATCTTTTTGCAATAGTGAGTACTGAATCCGCCATTGCTGTCAAACCACTGAAATATTGAGGGAAATCATTGTTGTATTAGCTTCTAAAGCATAATTAATAACATATAAAGTGGACGTAGGCTCGTTAACGCCGAACCACTATAAATTCTGAGTGTTATTTTCTTTTTCCTTGTTCTTCATTCGAAATTCTTTACTGTTCATAACAATTTGGGTGTTAGGTCCAAATTTCGATCTAACAAAACCCTAACTTCAAATTTCTATTTCCCTTTTTCCTTTGCCATTTCGAAAAGAGGAGAAGTGTTAAGAAATAAAATGAATTGAATGGAGGAAAGGGAGAGGCTTTGGCTGTCTTAATATTTTGGGAGGGTTTAAACATGCCAAAGTGGCTAGTTTTAGTCAAAATCAAGCCCAATCCAAAGCCCAATTTTTCACCATCTCCAAATATATCGACGTTTATAGTTAAAACGGTTGTAAATGACGATCCGGACTCAATGAAAGTGGTTTCGAGTCCAAATTCATCTGTATGAAAAATATGAATTTTTGGTCATACACTCGATTAAGGATTAATGACGTTATATTTAAATAAATATTTAAATACATTATCGTTAAATATGCGGGTTGTTACAAAAACTTAGTTAATAGAAAAGAGTGCATTATAACATACTTATGGATGCTCCCCCTGATTTAATACTTTCCTCTGAATTCGTATTCTTCTTTCAATAACTCAAATTGCATGTGTAACACCCCACATTTTTAAGATAATTAAAAATGTGTGTATATATATATGCATGGATATATAAATAATGGTGATGTGCAATTTAAATTAGTGGAAGAAACGGAGAAATTAATACGTTAATGATATATGTAATAGAAGAGAAAATAAAATAAAAACACTAAATTTAAGTATCAAGAATTAAGTAAAACGGACATCACCATTGCGTCCATCTCGAGATTCTGGTTCAGATGGACACTTGGTTTGCATAAATCGGACACATATGAAGAAGTTGTTAAGGTTCGAAGTTTTTATACGCACAAGAGAAATATATATATATACACACACACACATATATACAAACAAATTAAAATATAAAATAAAGAATAAGATAAGGATTGCATGTAATAAATACATGCACTGAAAAAAAAAGAGAAAAAAATGTAATGCATGCATTGGAAAAAAGAAAGGATTGGTTGTATGCAATGTAAATATGTTGCATGCACTGATTTGCAAACATAATGCGTTAACATTAAAAGAAAAATAAAAGAAAAAGATTCATGCAATGGTTTAATTTAAGTAATGTAACTAACATGAAAAAGAGAAGTAAGGAGAGAACAATAATTATCATTGTTCTAAGCTTATTAACAAAAGATTTCATAGCACAGTTGGTTAAGGCATTGGATTTGTAACATAGAGGTTAGGTGTTCGAACCCCGGCGGCGACATAATTTTTATCTTTGTTTTAGAGAGGGCCAACTGAACATGCAAATATATATACGTATACAAATTCAAAATTTGAAAGGATAAAAATGTACATATAAGGAAATAAAGAAAAATATATGTATATATATGAGAATATATATATATATATATGCATAAAATATATTTATATGCAAGATAAATTTTCAAGATAAAGCTACAGTCAATGAAATATGGAAAGAATCAAATAATGGTGCAACATAGTTTGAATTTTGAAAATAAAACGAAAGTTGTGTGTATATATATACACATAAAATGGTCGTTAGAGGAATTGTAAAAATATAAGAATATTTCATGTGAATAAAACAGTTAATTAAATTCCAGAAATTCAAAAGTTCGAAATTCAAATTTCTGCGCCAAAACAGCTTGCGGGCCCCAATGCTGACTCAGCGCTGCGTGTACGTTAAGATTTGGCTAGATTCATCTGCGAACCTGGACTATTTTCTTAACTGGGTTCAATGTTGACTTAGTGCTGCGTGTACGATAAGCTCTTGAGCACCTATATAAACTTACCTAGACCTAACCCTAAATTCATTAATCAAAGTAATGGTGTCACCATGCTACTCAACTCTAACCTAGCCTCCATCAAATCAAATCAAATTAGAGTTTTCAAGACAACAATCAAAGTTAGAGCTTTCAAATTGGAGTTCACGAATTGGATAATAAAAATTGGATTCTACATCAAAGGATTAGCTATTCAAATTCAGAAAATCAGATCCTAGAATTCAAGATCCGTTCTTTAATCAGTGAGTGGAATTACAATAAACTTGTTACATAATAGTATTATTATCGTTCGTCATTCCCCAGTTATAAATTCAATTCAAGATTCATGTTATAATAATTGTCCTTTTATTCTCCTTCCCCTTTTTATTTTTGGATCCAGGTTATTTCGAACCTAGATAAAATCTTATTATACATATGTACGATTGAAATATGGGAATATTGGGGCATAATTTATTTTATGCAATCGAGGAATATAATATGTAATTTAGGGATTGTGGCATAACAATTATTATTGCAAATATTGGGACAATTAGCGAATTGTATATTGGGATTATTCAATGAAATAAAGTTTGAATTGGAAATTTTGGAGCGTATTTCAATAATGAATCTTTGGGTATGTTTTGGAAACATGAATCTATGCTGAATAGTGCACAACTATGAGTTCCGATTTATAATGTTAACCTGAAATTGTGTAAATTTAATTGGAATTAATGAATATGGAATGGGATTAGGAAGAAGTAATTTATTTCAAATCTGTTATTGCAGGATTGAGGTTTTAAACTATAAGTTTAAATTTTGGGTTTTGGGAAAAACGAATCTAAAGATTAGAATCCTAAGTTGATAAAGGAACGGATAAAACTTAGCTTATGCGATTATGAGACCTCTTATGTGATTATGAAACATAACTCATAACCTAAAAATGATGCTTAACGTTCTCATAAAAATTGTTAATTGGCTAAAGATGAAACATGACTAACTCGAGGTTAGAATGAAGTTGCGGTGTAATTCTGCCAGAACCACCCGGCATATCCAGTGGCCGCAAATAATAGGGTCTAATGTGAGAAGTTAGTCATAACATGCTTAAACCCGAGGTTAGATTGAGTTGTGGTGTAAGACTGCCCGGAACCGCCCGATACATCCAGCAACCGCAACAATAGGTCTAATGTGAGAGGTTGGTGCATTAATAATCAATTTATGCTAATGACACATGCTAGTATGGTAATGTTAACAACACTTAACCAAATTGACATGATGCGTGGGTGGGTTAAGTCAATATGAACTGAAAGACAACACTTAACCAAATTTGTGGAATATACGAGTAATGCATGAGCGGGAAGGTAGGGTTAAGTAAAACTTGTCATATGGACAAACTTAACTAACACAGTAATGGGGAATGATAACTACCTATTATAAACCAGAGTTGCGGTAATGTAAAATTAAATAATAGGTAAAATTGTCCTAGGGACAAGGGAAGATTATGACTTAAGATGTAATGCAAGACTTGAAGGGTGGGACGACTTATACTATGAAATAAGTTAATCTAAGCTGAAAAGGTGGGAAAGCACCCGTACGCTATCGTTTGACAAAGAAAACTTAAGTCATGTTTGAGTTCATTGGTAAACCTTAGTTAGTGAACTAAGTAAATAATGATAAAGGCAACCAAGTGTTGAACCTTTGTTAGAGAACTAAGTAAATAAAGATGAAGTTAACCAAGTGTTGAACCTTAGTTAGAGAACTAAGTAAATAATGACGATGGCAACTAGGTAATGAACCTTAGTTAGAAAAATAAGTAAAATGGCAACCGAAGTAACGAACCTTAGTTAGAGAACTAAGTAAGCAACGGTAAAGATAACTAAGTAAGTAAACCTTAGTTGAAGAGGACTAAGTAATAAACCTTAGTTAAAGGGGAACTTGGTAATTAGAATTGAAGGACAACATAAATGAGGATAACCAAGTTAATAAGACAAAGCAAGTGCGTAATCAGAAGTTTAGACATAAGGTATAATAGTATGAAAGGATAAGGCGCTTGGACCACTCCATACGATAGGGGATGAATAACCAAACTCGGTAGATCATCGCGGTGTCGTAGGGCGCGAGGGGGAGCGTATGTCCATTTGATCATATAGAATGCTCCAACGGACTGGGTTACGAAGCACGCGGCTTCGAGCGGACGTGAGGATACTCTTGGTATCCCTCTGTGAGAATCCAGATGATCCGCCTGGGCTCACAGAGGTTAAGGTCTGCGTATGAAGAACCAAGAGTATGCCTTGGTTGCAATAATAAGGCAACCTAAAGACAAGGATGGACCAGCGTGAGTCGGCGATAACTAGTTGGCCCTGTGATAGCATGTCGTCGGCTACCTACTATCTTGAGTCAGTCGAGCACGAAAAGCGGAAAGGCGGAGAACTCCAAAAGACCATATAATTGCTATCTAGTTATGGGTGAGGTTGGCCAATAGGTTTGTGGGGGCATAGAGGGCCTGCGTATAATTCTCATTCTTGATATTCTTGGGTGCCTTTCATCAGTTGAGGGAGGGGTCAAGTGGGACCATAGCCACAGTAAAAAAACAGACCTTAGCATCTGCATCGGCAGATAACTTAAAGATCCCGACCGAGTTCTGTGTTTCTTGATTTGCCCTGCCACGGGACTCGGGTCGCACATATAGAGGACATGTGGAACTAGATATATAGCACGTTTAACAATAGGTTGGGACGTAAAGTCTAGGAACGCATATCGCTTGGGGTAGTGTGTCCTAGACTAGAGGGCCTTGTTCGATAGTAGCATAAACCCTAGTTGGATCTAGGTAGCGTAAACCCTGGTTGAACCTAGGAAGCGTTCGATAAAGTAAACCCTAGTTGGACCTAGGTAACACTTGATGGTAAACCCTAGTTGGATCTAGGTAGTATTCGATAACAGAACCTAGTGAGACCTAGGTTGGCAATCCAAACGCTTAAGCAACACAGGAATGGTGGTTTTACGCAGACTTTGTGAGAATATATACATATACACACACATGAATGCCCGTACGACTTACGGCATTGGATAATGAACTGCGTACATATGACAAGATGACACGAGTTGGATAAGGGACTGCGTACACATGAAAAGAGGACAGGAGTAGGGGTAACAACATATACATTGTATTAGGTTAATCTACTAGTGGATGGATAAGTATAGCTTAAAGAGCTAACATTGTTAACAACCTAATAACCAAGAAAATGTAACTGAATGGTATATGTAGATTTATATAGAAATTTATTCTAAGTCCAGTCACACAAAACTTATGTTCTGACCCCTTCCTCATTACATACTTCCAGGTTAGGTTCATGACAGAGATGGTATAGCTTTGGATACTGGTTTAGCAGTATTGTTAATAAGGTAAGGCTATATTTGAATATATTATACTTTATTTCCTTCCGCTGTGAGATGCTTTACGAGTTCTGACATGTTTCTTTATCTCTGGTTTTATCTGCAGGATACCAGAGCACCCAACTCGGGTTTCGAGATATTGGATTTTTGAAAAAAAATCGGTCCGTTGGAACTCGGGTTGTTACATCTGGTATGAGAGCTTTGGTTTAGGATCCCTATACAGATAATGAGTGAACATATTTGTATTTTCTAAAATATAAATATATTATATATAAAAACCTAGATCCATAAGGAATCCTACTAGATAGAAAAAGTAAATTGTGGAAGGAAATGGGATATCTATTTTATGCACTAAAGGAATGAACATAGAAATTTTGAGACCCTTAAGTGGTTTGGTTGGAAAATGTACAATATGTTTGGTATTAGAGAAAGATGTATCCCATATTATAGAAACTGAAATGTTAATATTTTAGATTAGTGGGTTTAAAAGTGAAGCCTTATAAATTAGAAAAAGGATTAAAAAGTAAAGCGTACAAAATGTTGCATTTTGTAAATTGTTTTGAAATCTCTATTCTTTTGACAATAAATTTTGATTATTGTTTTAAAAAGAAAATTTTGTTGGGTGGACAAAATAAGTTGTAGGAATAGAATAGATGTCTGCACCTTATAGCGAGTAGTTAAATTAACATTGTAATTAGAAACAATGTAAGCCTGATAGTCGTCCTTGTCTACTCTAGTTTTGTGATTTGAAAAAAAAATTGTTTTGCATTTTATTTTGTAACATGTTTTTATGGTTTGGCGAAAACAAGTCTTCGAGAAGAAAGTAAAGTTTTAACACTTTTAATTTTTGAAAGAAAAATGTAATGAAAAGAAAGGAGGCCAAACCATGTTTTAAGAAGAATGGAGTAGGTAAGGATTAGTGCCTAGAAAAGAACGAGAGAAAGTTAAAGCTATGAAATAAACAATTGGAACCAACTAGAGAATGGTTGAGTTAAGTGATTCTCTGAGTGCCAATCTGATGTTGATTTCGGTCTTCGGGGTTGATATTTAGGGGGTCACTCTCTTAGTAATTTACAGTCAGGGATTAGCTAATATTAAACTAATGGAAAATTTCCGGTAGAATGCATAAGCATTGAGAAAACTAGGTTTGTTTCTTGAGAAAAAGAAAAAGGATAGGCTAGTAATACACAGCAAGGACTAGTAGTGACTACTAAGTAGTAAAGGGCAAGTAAGTGGGTAGATCCCGTTGTGTGGACTCGCAATTGTCTGAGATGACAAAGGACTAAGATTCTTGGCCCATAGTAGCTGTGTAGGATGCTGTTTGAGTTGAAAACGAAAAGACTTATTTGAAAATAATAAACTTAAGTAATTTGATTATGTCAAATAATCTAAGAAAGAGAATAGCCTAACTAAGGAGAAAACAACAAATTCGGCGAAGCAACAAACGTAATGGGAAAAGAAAAAGAAAATCTTAAGAAAAGATGAATAAAAATGAAATTCTCCCAAGATAAGTTGAAAGAGAAAAGAATTATTTTTGTAGTTGTGCTTGGATAGAAAAGTAGGAGGTTTTCATAGAATGGTTATGTAAAAATCCAAGTGCAATTAGAAAAGGTACATAAAAGAAAAATGGAGAATGTTAGTTCTTCCGTTTAATACCTTTTTGTAACATAAGAAATCAAATTTAGAAAATTAGATTTTCTATAAATTTCGAAATTTAATGATGATTGGTAGGGTTTTGGATGTAACAATTGGATGAACTATGCTCTTACTCTGTAAGAGTGTGGGAAGATTTGGATGAAAAGCTATTTTGGTTTTCAAAATATTGCATTCATATAGAACTGCAAGTATATTTAGAATGTGAGCATCATGGTTTGAAAGAGATTTTTAAAAGTTTGCATACATATAGGTGGTACCAAATTAGGCATACATGCATTGTTATGATGTATTTCACTTTGGCCATGTGCAAAATATTTGCAAAAATTGGATGCACACATGATGGATGTATTTTATGCGAGGGATTATATATTTAGTCCCTATCAAATTTCGGGGACGAAATTTTTTTAAGGGTGCGAGAACGTAACACCCCGCATTTTTAAGATAACTAAAAATGTGCGTGTGTATATATATATGCATGGATATATAAATAATGGTGATGTGCAATTTAAATTAGTGGAAGAAACAGAAAAATTAATACATTAATGATATATGTAATAGAAGAGAAACTAAAATAAAAATACTTAATTTAAATATCGGGAATTAAGTAAAACGGACATCACCATTGCGTCCGCCTCGAGATTCTGGTTCAGATGGACACTTGGTTTGCATAAATCGGACACCGTATGAAGAAGTTGTTAAGGTTCGAAGTTTGTATATGCACAAGAGAAATATATATATATATATTTATATATATATACTCAAACAAATTAAAATATAAAATAAAGAATAAGGTAAGGATTGCATGTAATAAATACATGCACTAGAAAAAAAAAGAGAAAAATGTAATAAAATCAAAGTCAGGAAACTTCATACATGCAAGATGAAAAAACATTATATGATTAAGTTTAATGATAAAATTTTATGTTGTTTATTTTTCATGTACCTTTTTTCATTAATTATATGTCAATAAAATCTCTCGGTCTTTCCATTGACGTTCTTGGCAAAACAGACAAGTATCTTTTATTACTTCTTATTGTTTGAAAAAGATAGTTCAACAAAATTCGTCTTCCTGATTAGATTGTAAGCTTAACACTTCTATTTAGCACTTTCCTTAAATATTTAGACAATATATATCAGATTAATCAAAATACTAATTTAGTTAACAATTTACCATGACTTCACACCAAAGGAAAAAAAATCGCTTCCTTTTTGCCTAATGCTACAAAATAACCTATAAATAGTAATAAGCTTCGTATGAATTTCATGTACTATATTAGTACTTGTAGTACAAATTTACATATCTATTTTCATAATTTTGGCAAGATAGCTTACATCATTTTTAATGAGGATAATTGAGGTATGTCGAAAACATAATATTTTTACTGTACCATTTTTATATGATTTGTTGCTTGATATTTTTTACTTCCCTTTATTGCTTGGGATAAAATTGGAACTCAGGGAAACACAATACGAATTCTTTTAAACCATTAGAGTTTACTGAAATACTAGTCATTTATCCCATAAATTTATATTACTTCGAAAAAAAATTAAAGTCCTTTTCTGTTAACTATGGGAAGAGTTTAAATTATTATTCCTGCTCAAAATATTCCTACTCGATAAATAACATTCCAGTTTTATTTACCAAATCCAAGGTGTAATTTGTTAACAAGGTTCACTACCATTTGATCAATAAGTTGCCACATCTTTGTTTACTTTACTATGCTACTTTTTTATTGTTTTTAAATTTAAAAATATCGAACCCTTTCTTACTATCAATTTAGTAAACTTGAGATTAGATGCTCAATTGGAACTTTTAAACCATGGGAAAGATGCATCATTATGAAATACAAGATTAATTTTTCATTGTTTTATTATTTATTTTCCTACAATCTTTCTCTTTTTTTTGTTTTGCTTACCAGCCCAGAACTGTTGAATTTTTTTGTTGAAAAAGGTGGGACGTGGATTCTGAAGTCAATATAATAATACCACGTTTAAGATTCAGGTCTAATACTAAAAAATATATGCATGGTTTATTGTTGAAATAAATTAAAATAATGGCAGAATATAATAATCTTAAAAGAACGGCTGAATATAATAATCGGTATATTTGTGTCTAAAACATTTATCAAAGTTGAAACGGTGTATTCCTTTACTATATAGCGATATATGTTTGCAATATATGTGTTTTCAAACTTGCTAAAAATAAATAATTTTGTTTCAAATAGCAACCAAAGTTATGTACATGTAATCATTTAACAGAAAATATTGAGATCTTCCACACGTCTAAATTAATTATGTTTTTCCCATGATTTTAAACTATTCTACAAACTTTTAAATATAGTTCTTTGAAATTGATTACTACTGTGGGATTTATATAGGTTTCAATACCAGAGATACGTAAACTGTTGCTTTTCCATATATCATTTGATACTTCTAACTGTTGAACAATGTGTAAATATCCTTTTATTATCGTTTTATTTCATTATATTCAATAATCTCCCATTGGACGAAAATTTGTTTTGCGACACTGTAATTGATCGTTTCTACAATCTCATTGACTGTTAATGCTTTAGAAACCAGTGGATATGATTTAATAGTACAAACTAAGTAAGCACAGGTAGGGCAATTGCAATACATAGATGGTGGCTATTTTCACCAAAACTTGGTTCAAACACTATTGGTACGAGAATCGTACTTCACCAAACAAGGTTAGAAATAAATGGAGCCGCACTCAACAACAATTGAAAGTAAAAATGCGAAGGAAACAAAATGAAGACAAGATTTTAGAGTGGTTTAACCTTGAGCTTGGCCTACGTCCACTGTGAATGTGTTTTGCATTATCATGATGAAATTTACAAGATACATCGACTCTTGTTTTTTATACAACTCATTGTTCACTCAATATATTCTCACTTTTACATACAAATCTTGCTTAGATTCGTGAGATTTGATGAAAGAATGGCGGAATCTATGAAGGAAAAGGATGGATAAGCCATGGAGGACGAGGATGTCTTCAATCTTTTTCACTTATAGGATTTGAATGGACGCCATGGCCAAGTGAATGAAAGACCTTGGAATGGAGATCATGATCATGGTTGAAATGGTTGAGGACGGAGTTTAGCAGCACTTCGTGGTGTCCAGAAGTCCCCCCCCCCCCCCCATTTCAGTGGCATTCATGGCCTATTTATAAGCCAGCCTCCCCCAAAGAAATGAATTGGAGTTCCTCTTTGTAGGCTACAGATCTCCTAGCTTTTTAATTACGAACATGCCCCTGCTTAACTGTAGCTAACTGGCGACAGCTATTTCAGCTGTCCTGCACGAGCGACTTCATAGGAGCGAGTGGTGGCACAAGATCGAATGACGTATCTTCATGTTTAGGCCTTTCGTCACTTCACTTGCATATACCGCTTGATTGGAGCATTTATATCTGAAGGTAGATGGGCGACCGAATAAAACTTGTAAAGCTGATATACGTGTGATCCCCCGATTGTAATACTAGCGGTAGATCAGGGAACGAATCATAAGGGATCCATGCGAGGTTCCAATGAAGAATGACTGCAGAATGGATCATGTAATGTGAATCCGTTCCCTTCTTTGCCTTGTGCGACCGATTGCCTCGACACAAGGATAAATGACTTTCAAATATGGGTGATCCCTGCAGGCTGTAGGGACCTCACAGTCCTTAGTCATTACCATTTTTGGTGTGCAACCTCTTTGTATAATCGTGCCGCACTTTATGATCAACCTCTGCCCCCCTGCTCGACCCATGGTCCATGTTGGACCCTGCTGTGCACGAGCGACCCTGGTTGAGGCATGCTTGCACGGACCTTGCGAATGTTGGTTCTTTGGTTATATTATGGACTTAATTCTTTAATACATACATGATCCTTAAGGGATAAACATTTGCCCCTCGAAGTTTGTAATTGTAACACCCCGAATTTTCTGAGAATATTAAAATGAACAAATTCAAGAACACTTAATTTTTAGAAGAATAATTACGTGAAATGGGTTGCGCTATTACGTTCGTCTCAAAATTTTGGTCAAGATAGACATTTGGTTTGCATAAAACGGATACCTTATGAAGAAGTTATCAAGCCTTGAAGTTTGTATGCATATGAGAAAAATATATATATAGATATATATAAAAATTAAATAAATAAATATGCAAAAAAGTTCAAAACAACGAATCGGGAGGGGGAATAACCGAACCGGCCCAATTTTGAGGTTGACCCAAGCTACGCTGGGTCGACTAGGGGTTGATTCAGGGTGTTTGGTTGTCAACCCGTGGGCCGATTCGCTCTAAGGAAGATGTGGCATCTGATTGGTTCTGATGGACTCCTTCCTGAGTCATTAGGGCTGATGTGGCTATTCTATCTTGTCTAAATGGCCTTGATTTGCTCTAGGTTAATCTGACGGTTCCTATTAAATCAAACTTCTATATAAGCAACCTAATACCTCAACCCTAAATCATATTAAAAATCAAACCAAGAGCCGTCATGCTGCCATTGGACAACCTCGAGCAGCCGCCGTTCAACTTGAAGCAAATTAAAAGAGAAAAACCAAATCAAATCAAAATTAAACTAAAACAATAATTGTCTACATCAAAGGAGAGCATTTCAACTTCAGAATACATATTCCAGAAATCAAGATTGTCTTTTGTAAATGTAGTTATCTTTTAGATGTAAATAAATTTAAGACGTGATTTGATATAAAGTGAAAAATATAATTATACTATGTTGTATAATATTGACGATGCTAATTCATGTTTTTTTCTTGTGATGATTTTATCATGAATTGCCTTGGAATGTTTGTGGCTTATTGGACTTGGTGTTGGATCTATTAAAGATTGAGAATGAAACTATCAATATCATATGCAGGTTATATGTTTCATGTTAAGATCTACATATATATATATATATATATATATATATATATATGTTTATATGATTAATGCAAGTTGTATGTATTATGTTAGATCCAAGTCAAGATCTACATATATATATATATATTCATATGCTTTATGTTAGATCCATATGCCTATATATATGTTCATATGCAAGTTACAAGTTTTATGTTGGACCCATGTCAAGATCTATCTAGGTTTATATGATTAATTCAAGTTATATGTTTTATGATAGATCCAAGTCACGATCTAATTATACATATGTTCATATGCAAGTTACATGTTAGATCCAAAACTAGATCTATATTTATATGCATGTTTGTAAAGTGGACTTATGCAAGTTCACCTTGTTAGATCTAGTTCACACCTATATGTTAATGTTAAAATTATACATGCCTTGGGATTGGACATGTCATGATTATGTCATATGCTAGTTTATAATTGAGGTTATGTTCACACATGCCTAGATCTACATATTAACATGTTTTAGGCTTATGATTATCTAAGTCTAAATTATATGCAAGTTCATGTGACACGTTAAATTATATGTATAAAGTTTTATGCAAAATTTACATGTTTGGTTGAATCTATATTACACATGTTCCCTTCTTTACCTCTTGTTTATAAATTGGGCTAATATGCAGGCCCAATGACTTTATGTGATTAATACGAACGAACAAACGGGGGTAACTTTGGGATAGTTATTAAATCAAAACATGTTAATAATGTAGGTGGGCCCAAAACCATGTAAATGGTTAAGGCCATGAATGGTATAATTTATACCATTAGTCTTGAACATAATTAAAATATGTGACATGAAACACTTGTAGAAAATTCACATATATAATGTAAAAGATGAATATGACTAACCCGAGGTTAGACCGAGTTGTGGTGTAAACCTGCCCGGAACCGACTGGCACATCCAGTAACAACAACAATACCTGTCTAATATGAGAGGTTAGTGCATCAAGCCCAGAAAGACCCGAGGTTAGACTGAGTTATGGTGTAAAACGGCCCGGAATCGACCGGCACATCCAGTAACCACAACAATACCTGTCTAATGTGAGTGGTTGGTGCTTTAATTAATTAATAAATTAATTAATTAAAGATCATGAACAATCAAGCTAAAAATGGTGAGGTTAAGTAATTAAGGGAACACTTTACCAACTTAACATGTTAACAAGACAAGATTGGTGGGGTTAAGTAATTGAGGAAACACTTAACCTACTTAACATGTTAACTAGACAAGATTGGTAGGGGTTAAGTCAAACCAAGGACACTTAACCAATTTAGCATGTTGACTAGAAAAACCCTAGTAACGGGGACCCGTTTCAGCAGTAACCCACATGGATGTATCAAGGTACCCTGAACTAGGCAGGGTGGGGTACGATTACTGTGCTGAATATAAGCGGTCAAAAGGGTTGCAGTTAGGTGCGTCTGTGTACGTTACGACGGAGTATGGGCATGCACGGGCTCCGGAGTGGAAAAAGCAGGCACTGGGCACCAGGGATACACTTGTGCATCTTTGAATTGTGTCAGGGTTGCCATTATAGGACTTGATACACCCTATACTGGAACCAGCACAAGTACTTAAAAATCACGTGGAGCCGCATGACACCGACAATACATGAATGCGAGTAGGAGCCGATCAACACATGAATGGGATCACTTTATCATGAACATACATTGCAAGTTAAACATCTCTTAATGGGTGTAGAGAAGTAAAAGTGAGTGCGATAGCCAAATCTAGTTAAATCTTACTTTACCTCGTTTTAGGACTACCCTATCATTGTGGTATCATTCTAAGTTCAGTTTATTCATGTCATAGTCTTTTACTTGTTTACATGCTATTAAATAACTGGGATTACCGGACTTATGTCTGACCCATTTTCCTTTTGCTTCTTTTCTTCCGTTACCCCATTCCCCCTCCCCCCACCCGGTTCGCAGGGAGGAAACACTTCCGCTTAGTCCAGGTTAGCTAAAGCTTGAAGACTGTTGATGTAAGGCTTGGACTTTCCTTTTTGAGCTATGGCTATGGTCAAGCACTTATTGGGGATTTATGTCATTTTATTTTCTGTATTGCTTCGTTATGCTTTCAAGACAGATGAAAAGTTGTAATAATTTGGAAGGTCGAAACAGTTGTTGAATTGTTGTGTTGAACAAGTATTTATGAAATAATATTGATCTTTTCCGCTGCATAAATTTTCTGTCTTGTAATTTATTAGTATCTTGTACCTTAAACCGCTCCACCGAAGTTAAGGCATTCCCTTTGAGAGTGACCTTAACGGAGGTGGGGTGTTACAATTGGTATCAAAGCTAAAGGTTACTAGATCGGATAAAAAATTTGAAACTATTTTTCAAAAATAAGTCATAAAGAAGCATTTTTAGGAAAAAGTGTTAATTCAAAAAGGCATAATCCCCAAAGCCATATGCACTATCTTTCTATCCTTTGTTTTGAATCTTTCCTTTTTGTTTCAGCATGTCTGGGGATCTTAACCTTCCAGAGGGTGTACCGATACCTGGCTAGTTCAAGAGATACCTAGAAGCTAGGGCCAATGACGCGGGCCCAGCAGACATTCCTCCTCCCCCAGCTGTTGCTCCTCCTCCTCCTCCGAGAGGAAATGCTTTCTCAAAGGTCTGTAGAGACTTTAGATCCATGGGTGGAAAAGACTTTAAGGGCAGCGAATCATTCATGGATGCCAGAAACTGGCTCAAGGAGACTGGGGACTTATTCGTTATCTGTGAAGTAGATGAGAGGCAGAAACTACAGTTGGTGTTGTGGTTTCTCAAGGACGAGGCCTCCTTCTGGTGGGAAGTCACTAATGCTGAAAGACCGATAGAGACTTGGGAGGACTTCAGGGCGAAATTTGAAATGAAGTTCCTCTCACAAGCTGAGCAGAGACTGCAAATGGAGAAGTTCCTATCACTTAAACATGGCAGCTTGTCGGTCAAAGAATACGTCAATAAATTCAACCAGCTTGCTCGATTTGGACTAGAGTTAGTAAACAATCCACACAAGAAGGCTCTCCGCTTTGCCAAAGGACTGAATGAGCCACTGCAAGGTTTAGCAATGTCCCATATACCTATGGGAGCGACTTACGAGAGACTGGTGGACATGGCTCTGTTGCAAGAGGAGAACAAAGATGGAAAGAAGGAGGTGAAGAAGGAAGAGCCTCAAAACAAGAAAGGAGATGTATATCAGAACAAGAAGATGGACCCCAAGATAGGCGAGAAGGATAATAAATCCTGTAAGAAGATGAAGTGCAATTTCTATGGGATACCTGGACACTTGGCTAGGGACTGTAGATAGAAAAAGAGGAAATTGGGCGCTTGTTTCCAATGTGGGGATACTGGACACTTGTCTAAGGACTGCCCAAAAAGGCAAGGGCAGGGACAGAGGACTAGATCATCTTCTGGAGGGCAGGTTCATTATCTCGTTGCACCTCTGCAGGAACGAGGTAGACATATTTCTGTTGAGAGTTTAGTTTATCTGTTTGATAATCATGTTCGTACTCTCTTTGATTCTGGCGCATCGCACTCTTTTATATCTACTGCTTTAGTTGAATCTTTGCATCTAGACACCCATATAGTAGAGGATCCCTTGGTTGTTTCAAATCCAATTGGGGGCTCAGTTTATTTGTCAATGATTTTTTTGGATTTGGAAATCTCTATTTTAAGCGTTGGGTTTAAATGTAATGCTTATGTTTTGGGCTTCACGGGCTATGGGCTGATTCTAGGCATGGACTGGCTATCCAGTAATGATGCCGTCCTCGATTGTGAAAAGAGAGTGGTTAGACTCATGACTCGCCTCGGTAACACTCTCGAAATCTCTTGTAATTCCATGAATTCTGTTATGCTAAGTTATCTAGAATCTCTTGATGCGTCTGTTGAGAATTTGCAGTCTGTTATAGTGGTCCGTGAATACTCGGATGTGTTTGAAGAGGTAAAGGGATTACCTCCGAAGCGGGAGATAGACTTCCGCATATACCTCGTTGACAATGCAAAACCCGTTGCTTTACCCATTAGACACATGGCTCCAAGGGAGAGAAAAGAACTCAGCAAGCAAGTTAAAGAGCTGCTTGAAAAGGGGTTCATAAGATGGAGTATTTCTGAATGGGGTGCTATAGTAGTGTTCGCGACCAAAGCCGATGGTTCACCCCGCCTATGCGTGGATCATAGGGAGCTGAACAAGCTGACCAAGAAGAATAGGCACCCACTCCCAAGAATTGACGATCTATTAGATCAGCTCGTAGGTGCATCCGTTTTCTCCCAACTAGATCTGGCTACCAGGTTTCATCAGCTAAGAGTGGCTTAGGATAGCATTGACAAGACCACATTTACGACCCCGGATGGTTTCTTCGAGTGGCTTGTCATGCCTTTCGGCTTGACAAACGCACCTGCCTATTTCGTGGACTTGATGAGCAGGGTGTTCCGGAAATTCCTCAATAAGTTTGTGGTGGTCTTCGTGGACGATATTTTGATCCTCTCGAAGAGTGAGGAAGAGCATGCTCAGCACTTAAGGGAAGTCATGGATACTCTCCATGCACATCAGTTGAAATCCAAATTCTCCAAATTCCATTTCTAGAGAGAAGAAGTTAGATTCCTTGGACATGCGGTGTCCAAAGAGGAGTTAGCCGTGGACCCCGCAAAAGTGGTTGTTGTGCAAGATTGGAAGATTCCACGAAATGCAACCGAAGTCCGAAGCTTTCTCGGGCTAGTTGGCTTTTACCGGAAGTTCATCAAAGACTTTGCGAAAATCTCAGCTCCACTTACAAGGTTGACGAAGAAGAACCTAGTTTTCACTTGGGATTTGGATTGCGATATTGCTTTCCAACGCTTGAAAAGGGCTCTAACAACAACCCCAGTTCTGACATTGCCTGATGGGAGCAAGATGTTTACCGTATACACGGATGCATGTGGTACAGGATTAGGCGCTGTCTTGATGCAAGAAGGGAAGGTAGTAGCTTATGGTGGAAGGCAGTTGAAAGTACATGAGAAAAACTACCCAACCCACGACCTAGAATTGGCGTCCATCGTTTTCACTCTTAAGTCTTGGCACCATTATCTCCTAGGTGAGAAGTTTGAATTGTTTACTGACCATAAATCATTGAAGTACCTTTTCTCGTAGAAAGATCTCAACTTGAGGCAGCAAAGATGGATGGAATTTCTTGCCTCATATGATTTTGAGATTTCCTATACTCTTGGCAAAGGCAATGTGGTGGCAGACACTCTGAGTAGAAAGAAGCTGACCTTAAGCCCTCTCTTGGTTGAAAGGCAAAGTTGGAGTACATAGCCAACTTTGACTTTAGACCCTATTCTGAATTTGTACCTGGCTTGTTAGCAACACTGGAAGTGCGGCCTACACTTTTTGACTCAATAGGAACCGTACAACGTGAAGACACTCAGCTAGTAGATGTGATAAATAAGCTGATTAGGGGTGAGACTTCGAGTCACCTCAATAGATTCTCCATCAATGATAAGGGATGGTTGAGACGGGATGGAAGGCTATGTGTCCCACAAGTAAGAGATTTAGTGAAAACGGTTCTAGAAGAAGCGCACCGTTCAAAGCTGACCATACACCCAGGCGGAGACAAAATGTATAAAGACATCAAAAGAGTTTTCTTTTGGAATGTCATGAAGAGGGACGTAGCTGAATTCGTTTCTAAGTGTATGATATGCCAGCAGTCAAGGCGGAGCAGAAGAAGCCTAGTGGTTTGCTTCATCCTCTAGAGGTCCCATAGTGGAAATGGGATAACATTTCGATGGACTTTATTGATGGGTTTCCTAGGTCAAGAAGGGGCAATACCAGTATTTGGGTAATAGTGGACCGGCTCACAAAAAGCGCTCACTTTATACCTGTCAAAAGTAAAAGGAATGCCGCATCTCTAGCATCTCTATATCTTAAAGAGATAGTTCAACTGCATGGGATACCTTCCAACATAGTAAGTGATCGAGACCCTATCTTTACAAGCGAGTTCTAGAAGAGTTTGCAAGAGGTTGTAGGCACACAACTATGTTTATGCACGGCCTACCACCCCCAAACCGATGGACAGACGGAAAGGGTGAACAGAGTCTTAGAAGACCTCTTGAGATTGTGTGTTCTTGACTTTGGAGGGACATGAGAAGATCGTCTTCCTCTGGTGGAGTTCGCCAACAAAAATAACTACCAAGCTACAATAGACATGGCACCCTTCGAAGCCTTATACGGGAGACCGTGTCGATCACCAACCTGTTGGTGGGAATCCAAAGATAAGCTTATACTTGGGCCAGACATGATTAGGGAAACCTCAGAAAAGGTGGACCTAATATGAGAACGAATGAAGACTGCTCAAGATAGACAGAATTCCTATGCAGATAAAAGAAGGACCGACCTTGAGTTTGAGGTTGGAGACAGAGTGTTCCTTAAAGTATCTCCTTTGAGGAATGTTGTTCGCTTTGGATCCAAAGGGAAATTGGCACCTAGATTCATAGGACCATTTCCTATCATTGAAAGAATTGGTACGATGGCCTATAGATTAGAGCTACCTGAAAAGTTGGTTGGAGTTCACAATGTCTTTCATGTTTCTCACCTACGGAAGTGCTTACATGAGTCTGCGGAAGTGGTGGAACCAAAGATACTAGAAGAGGTAGAAGTGGAACGAGAAGCAACAGTGAGAAGAATCCCAACTCGTATCTTGGGAATGGAAGTCAAAAAGCTACGCAACTGTGAAGTCAAGCTTGTTAAAGTACAATGGAGTGACAATGAAGAAGACGCGGCTTGGGAGACCGAAAGCAAGATACGCGCAGCCTACCCTTATCTTTTTGAGGGTATATCTTTGATCTCTCCTTTATCATAAGTTTATTCATGCTTAGTTATCTTCTCGGTCCTATTTCTTGATCCTTAGTAGAAATCAATGGATGTAAACATGTATTTGAAACATGTTGGGGTTGATGGTTGCAAAGTGGTTGCAAGTGGTTACTAGTGATTGCTCGTGGATGCATATGCACATACACATTAGGTTCTAGATCGGCTCAATCACTTTCATATTGCATTTGCATATGAACGCATGAAATTGTATGTGGATTGAAACTTGATGTGTTATCATATAGACGTTGCATTTGTATGAATGATTGTGCACTCATGTAGAATTATGAATAGGAAAAATTGCATACATAATGGACTCATGGCACTCTCATGATTCGCATTAAGGAGGTCAACTGGATCAGTAGACCGCCTGATTTTGCACTAGATAAGAGACATATACACACACTCTACATATGTTCATATGGCATTAGAAGTCTTTTAAAGACAATCGATGCTTGTGGATGATGGATGAGTAGATGGATGATTGGATGTTAAGATGCATTCTTCTTAACTTGAAGATTTCGGGGACGAAATTCTTTAAGGAGGGGAGAATGTAACACTCCGAATTTTCTGAGAATATTAAAATTAAAAAATTCAAGAACAGTTAATTTTTAGAAGAACAATTAAGTGAAATGGGTTGCACTATTACGTTCGCCTCAAAATTTTGGTCAAGATAGACATTTGGTATGCATAAACGGATACCTTATGAAGAACTTATTAAGCCTTGAAGTTTGTATGCATATGAGAAAAATATATATATATAGATATATATAAAAATTAAATAAATAAATATGCAAAAAAGTTCAAAACAACGAATCGGGAGGGGGAATAACCGAACCGGCCCATTTTTGAGGTCGATCCAAGCTATGCTGGGTCGACTAGGGTTTGATTCAGGGTGTTTGGCTGTCAACCCATGGGCCGATTCGCTCCAAGACAGATGTGGCATCTGATTGGTTCTGATGGACTCCTTGTTGAGTCATTAGGGCTGACGTGACTATTCTGTTTTGTCTGAATGGCTTTGATTTGCACTAAGTTAATCTGACGGTTCCTATTAAATCAAACTTCTATATAAGCAACCTAATACCTCAACCCTAAATTATATTAAAAATCAAACAAGAGTCGTCATGATGCCATTGGACAACCTCGAGTAGCCGCCGTTCAACTTAAAGCAAATTAAAAGAGACAAACCAAATCAAATCAAAATTAAACTAAAACAACGATTGTCTACATCAAAGGAGAGCATTTCAACTTCAGAATACAGATTCCAGAAATCAAGATTGTCTTTTGTAAGTGTAGTTATCTTTAAGATGTAAATAAATTTAAGACGTGATTTGATATAAAGTGAAAAATAGAATTATACCATGTTGTATAATATTGATGATGTTAATTCATGTTTGTTTCTTGTGATGATTTTATTATGAATTATCTTGGAATGTTTGTGGCTTATTGGACTTGGTGTTGGATCTATTAAAGATTGAGAATGAAACTATCAATATCATATGCAAGTTATACGTTTCATTTTAAGATCTACATATATATGTTTATATGATTAATGCAAGTTGTATGTATTATGTTAGATCCAAGTCAAGATCTACATATATATATATACATATATATATTCATATGCTTTATGTTAGATCCATATGCCTATATATATGTTCATATGTTCATATGCAAGTTACAAGTTTTATATTGGATCCATGTCAAGATCTATCTAGGTTCATATGATTAATGCAAGTTATATGTTTTATGATAGATCCAAGTCACGTTCTAATTATAAATATGTTCATATGCAAGTTACATGTTGGATCCAAAACTAGATCTATATTTATATGCATGTTTGTAAAGTGGACTTATGCAAGTTCACCTTGTTAGATCTAGTTCACACCTATATGTTAATGTTAAAATTATACATACCTTGGGATTGGACATGTCATGATTATGTCATATGCTAGTTTATAATTGAGGTTATGTTCACATGCCTAGATCTACAAATTAACATGTTTTAGGCTTATAATTATCTAAGTCTAAATTATATGCAAGTTCATGTGACATGTTAAATTATATGAATAAAGTCTTATGCAAAATTTACATGTTTGGTTGAATCTATATTATGCATGTTCCCTTCTTTACCTCTTGTTTATAAATTGGGCTAATATGTGGGCCCAATGACTTTATGTGATTAATACGAACGAATAAACTGGGGTAACTTTGGGATAGTTATTAAATCAAAACATGTTAATAATGTAGGTGGGCCCAAAACCATGTAAATGGTTAAGGCCATGAATGGTATAATTTATACCATTAGTCTTGAACATAATTAAAATACATGACATGAAAAACTTGTAGAAAATTCACATATATAAAATGTAAAAGATGAATATGCCTAACCGGAGGTTAGACTGAGTTGTGGTGTAAACTAGCCCGGAACCGACCGGCACATCCAGTAACCACAACAATACCTGTCTAATGTGAGAGGTTAGTGCATCAAGCCCAGAAAGACCCGAGGTTAGACTGAGTTGTGGTGTAAAACTGTCCGGAACCGACCGGCACATCCAGTAACCACAACAATATCTGTCTAATGTGAGTGGTTGGTGCTTTAATTAATTAATTAAAGCTCATGAACAATCAAGCTAGAAATGGTGAGCTTAAGTAATTAAGGGAACACTTAACCAACTTAACATGTTTACAAGACAAGATTGGTGGGGTTAAGTAATTGAGGAAACACTTAAACAACTTAACATGTTAACTAGACAAGATTTATAGGGGTTAAGTCAAACCAAGGACACTTAACCAATTTAGCATGTTGACTAGAAAAACCCTAGTAACGGGGACCCGTTTCTGCAGTAACCCACATGGATGTATCAAGGTACCCTGAACTAGGCAGCGTGGGGCACGATTACTGGGCTGAATATAAGTGGTCAAAAGGGCAGCGATTAGGTGCGTTAGTAGCACCAGGCATACACTTGTGCGTCTTTGAATCATGTCAGGGTTGCCATTATAGGACTTGATACACCGTATACTGGAACCAGCATAAGTACTTAAAAATCACGTGGGGCCGTATGACACCGGGAATACATGAATGCGAGTAGGAGCCGATCAATACATGAATGGGATCAATTTATCGTGAACATGCATTGCTAGTTAAACAACTCTTAGTGGGTGCAGAGAAGTAAAAGTGGGTGCGATAGCCAAATCTAGTTAAATCTTACTTTACCTTGTTTTAGGACTACCATATCCTTGTGGTATCATTCTAAGTTAAGTTTATTCATGTCATAGTCTTTTACTTGTTTACATGCTATTACATAACTAGGCTTACCAGACTTATGTCTGACCCATTTTCCATTCGCTTCTTTTCTTCCGTTTCCCCTCCCCCTTGAGATCCGCAGGGAGGAAACGTTTCTGCTTAGTCCAGATTAGCCAAAGTTTGAAGACTATAGATGTAAGGCTTGGACTTTCCTTTTTGAGCTATGGCTATGGTCAAGCACTTATTAGGGATTTATGTCATTTTATTTTCAGTATTGCTACTTTATGTTTTCAAGATAGATGAAAAGTTGTAATAATTCGGAAGTTTGAAACAGTTGTTGAATTGTTGTGTTGAACAAGTATTTATGAAATAAAATTGATCTTTTTCCGCTGTATAAATTTTCTGTCTTGTAATTTATTAGTATCTTGTATGTTAAAACGCTCCACCGAAGTTAAAGCATTCCCTTTGAGAGTGGCCTTAACGGAGGTGGGGTGTTACAGTAATTCTAAGCTTGCGAAGATTGCATGCTTCGAAATAATGGAATGTAATGTCAATTGATGGATTAAGCCCATTTCTTGTAAGACGGGCACCCTTACTAACGTTTCATGCTTATTCAAAATCTTTTATGGTTGTTTGTGCATAGACATGGCTATTTGCCGACTAGGTTTGAGGGGTTATTCTCCGGGATAGGTGAGAATTTTATCCAGGCCTGACAAAGCCGTCACGTCACTTTAATTTGAAAGGGCCTTTTAGTCTTCTTTAAATATTGTCTCTTCATTTTCCCGCTCCTTGTATATTTTTCTTTTTCTAAAAATCTCGCTTTAATGGTGGCTCTGTTTTTGGAGATTTCCTTCTGCCTTTGATTACTCCTGTACTCTGATCGTATTACCTTGCCTAAATTGCTATTTCGCCTGGTCCTTTCAGACTAGATTTATTCAATTTAGAAATTGGTTAGAGCACCTTATCTTCCAAATCGAACTCGCTTATTGAAATGTAAGTAAATTTCTTCTTTAACTTTGCTTCTTGAGTTAATCCAACCTTGCCTCATAAAAGTTCCTGATTGGTGAAAACTGAATTATCTAACCATATATCGAAATTTTCACCAACTTTGACGTAGTATGTTCTGGAGTTTGAACATAATCGTTTGACAAACCCGATTTGCACGTAAGCCCCTCTTGTTCTTTGATTGCAACGAAATGTTTACAGATTACTTGTTAGCATGTCTTTGAAACGTCGTTCTTAATTTACCATGCCTTCGCTAGATGCTTGACGAAATGCCTATGTCATAAAATTTTTACATTGTTGTCATGGCTTTATGTTTTGCTTGTTGCTGGCAGCATTTATTTGCTATGTGCAACCAATAGTTATTGATAATCAACTAGGTCAGAACCTTTATATATGCAGGGGTCACGAGCGACCAGTCAAATCTGGTTTGTTTTTTATTGGCTGAACTTTCCTTATAATAATGTTTAACCCATAATGGCAAGTACCACCACATACTTTTGGGATTGTTTGTATTGTCAGTAAGTTTTAGAGAGGTATGTTTGATGAAATGCTTGGTTTGAAGAGCATATTTGCTCAAAATTTGCTTTTCCTTTATTATTAGCAATTTGGTCGTAGCTTATTTCCCAAACATATTTATCCATATAGAAATGCAAACTAAAAACCAACCAAGTCAAAGCCTCAAGGAGGGTAATATGTCTGAAGAGGCCGGAGGTTCTGGCCAGGTGGCTGAGATTGCCCCAATTACTGGCTCCGTTGGTCAAGTTTATCCTCAACCCCGACTCCTTGAAAGGGTTCCTTATGCTAGTCGTAAATTGATGCTCCCATACGACTTATACTGACAAATGTGTGCTCGTTTCGGATTTACGAAGGATGAAACCAGATTTCCAAGGAAAGATGATTCAGCTGATTGTCCTCCCCTAGGTATGTATCATTCAATCATTGTATGTTGTTTAGTGGAGCGGTTCCTCCTTTTAACTCCTACTTAGAGTCTGTTTTGCGGTGTTTGGCTATTGCCCCATATCAATTGCATCCCAACGGGTATCATATTTTACTAGGGCTATACATACTTTTTATGAAAGTCAAACAATGAGATCCTACATTTCAGGATATTTGTTCCTTATATGCTTTCAGAAGAAAGGAGGCAGGCGGTCTCCTTTTCATTTCTATGGAGGCAGATTTTGCAGAATTATTACTGGTCTAACAGACGATGTCAAAGGGTTTCCAGGTCAATATTTTTATGCTCGATGTCCTGTGAGCTTTTATGGGCGGTGGATGGAAGGAGGTAACTGCCTTCTGCCTTGAATTTCTTCTTCTTCTTTCCTCCTTTTTTTAAAAAAAAATTGATTATCTATCTATCTGGCAGCAGTTCCTTCCAATGAAGGCTTGTCCTTGACCAGGCTTTTCTTGACTCTTTGGTTGCTATTGACAAGATTGAAAGAAGTAGACAAGTGTTGCTTTCAGGTAAATATCAGCTACTCCATCCTTCAAGATCTATTAAGAAAACCTTGGCTTATATGCAAAGTGCAATGGGCAAATCCTTTACCAAAAAGAACGCCTAGTCCTGGGTGATAGCAGCCAATCTTCTCCAGAATCTCCCTTGTTTTCAGCTATTGAAGGGAGTGATAAAAGAGTGAAAGAACACAAAGACGGTACAGGAAGTGATATAATTTCTGAAAAGATTACTAAAAATCTCGTTCCCCTTTTTACTTAGGAAGAGAATTCTACAGGGAATTTCGGAGGCTTGGGAGATTTAGATACCATCAATTATCTTAGTCAGGGTAATACTATGACTTCTAATCCTGCTTTGACTGTCACGGAGAAAACCCAAAAACCTGCTCAACGACCTTGGAAGGCATTCGATTCAAGGGCTACCCTTGACATTAGTTCGTTATCGGGTGTGTACTGAAATAACTATTATGGGCACTTTATGCTTTCCTGCATATCTTATAGTTTCTTTGTGTGCTTGCTAAAATTTTGCTTCGTTCCCTTGGCCAGGTATGGATATGCCACACTCATTATCAGATAGTTTCTTTCAACATGCTGGCACAATTGATCCACAAAGTCTATTACAATCTCACCTTTCCCGTCATTTGAAGCGCTCCCAATCGTCCTCATGTTCTCAACCTCAACACATTCTCGAACTTCCGCTGATTGATTCTTTAGCGAGGGAAGGATCCGCTTATGCAGGAGCATTAGACAAGGGCAATGAAAGTAGGTACCTTGTAGAAGAAGAGAAGAAGAAAAGGAGTAGGAACTACCTTGGAAAAAGTGAGATTCACAAACGTTCCTTATCGTCTGACTTTCTGGAGCCTGCTGCTCCTACTTTCCTTGAGCGATCCGTCGTTCCAACTTCTTCTAAAATCCAAATAATTCTCAACCGACCTTCTTATAAGGTTTCACCTGGTAACTTGATGCTTAAGGATCGTTTCGGAGGTTGGGATTTAAAAGGAATGCATTTTGACTTAGATTTGCGTCCAAACGATAGACGAGATGTTGTTGAAGGTCTAAGTACTTTAAACAATTTCATGATTACCCAGTTTAACACTGCCAGGAGTCAACTTGAAAAACGGTTGAATCTGACCATGAGCAATGTTGATAGGCGATTAGAACATTGGGCCAAGTTTGGTTATGAGTTCCAGAGGTTAAATGCCTGATGTCTTGACCATATTGACATCTTGGAGCATGACAAAGCTGGATTAGTTCACTTAATCAGGTTTAAGGAATCTGAAGTTGCCTCTTTAAAGAGTGGGAGTGTTAAAGTGAACAACTTAGAGGCTAGAAATGAGGAACTCAAAAGGAAGCTCGAGGCTGTAAGGGGAGAACTTCGGGAAGCTCAATCTACCCAAGAACTTGTTGAATGTCAATTGTCTTTAGAGAGGCGGGCTTAGGCCTCTGATCAACAAGAAAAAGCAGTTCTTGAGGGTAGGATTAATTCTCAAAATGAGACTCTTAGGATTCTAAAAGAAAGCAATATCAAGCTGCGCAAAGAACTTGATGAAGCCAAGATTAGGGCTGACAATAATCTATTCCAGTTTTATGTTTACAGTGTCATGAGTCGTGGAAGATTAAGCTATTTGAAAAAGGAATTTCCACGGACTTTGTCTCTCGTTTAGGAACAAGTGCTCTCATACTCTGGTGGTGTTGACGATGAATACCTGCAGGAGAACCTCTTGGAAGAAGAAGATCGTAAAGCTTTGGTTAGTGGCAGGAAGATATTGGCAGAAGACCGAGCTCGGTCCTCCAGGGAGAAAACCCTGGATATTACCTCCACTCGTAACCCATCCGGTCCTATTAGTATTGCAGTTTCAACCTGCCAAACTCCCCCTGCAAATTATCCTGTCTAGGATGCTACTAGAGTTCGACCTATTCAGGAACACATCATTCAAGAGAATGTTCTTAAACAACGTACGAGTCATGATGATATTTCATTAAATGATCACGGGATCGACTTTACATATCCAATAACCCTAGGTAAATTTGATATCTATCTATTCGCACTGGATTTGGATTATCTTACCTCTTTACCTGGGTTTGTTGAATTTTGTGCTTGTTATTCATTTGCACCAGGTCCGCCCTCGCCACCTCTTTTGTCTGCTAGCGGTACCACTGTTCAAACTGCCACTGTTGATTCTGATTTAGTGTCAACTAACATTAGCGCGTGCACTACACCTTTACCAGGCGACCCAACACTGCTTAACATGTCTGATCTGGAAGACGAGGATGATTCTTGGAACACTAATGCTATGTCTGCTTTAACACGCATAAGAACGTTCATTGCAAATAGCCCAAGAATTATTAACTTGTCCTCTCCTAATAGTCCTTGTGTGGACAAAAGAACAAAAGATAAATGTTAAACAGTTGGTTCATCTTCCCCTTTCTCTGTTAAGAAGTAGCATTCATGAACCTTATGTTTCAATTACAATTCACTCTCTTATTATCGAGTACTTAGACCGGTTGTATATGCAAGTGCTGGTTCTCGCCTAATATTCTATGTTCGTACACTTACATTGTAACGTTTGGTATTGTAATGGTTTCACCATTCGTTTTTATAAAAGACAATATCTTACGGGGATTTGATTTCGTTAGTCGAACGATTCTATCGGGCATTCGATCTTTGTTGTAATGTTGTAGCGTACTTGTGAATTGACCAATTTTTCATGAATATTCATGGTTATAGCCGCAACTTTATTTTTGGTTGGTCAGCTCGTAATTATTAGGTTGGTACTCAATCGTATTTCCCTCTAACCTTGTAGTACAACTCTTTGGGGATTAGATTTTTAAATACGCAAGGTTATTAATTTTTTGTGTGTGTGTGTGTGCCCCCCATGGAAGGTCTTAGGTTTCAATTTTCGATCCAAGTTCTGTTTTGTTTGTTCTGATTTTTCTAGAACCAAAAATCCTTGTTGGATACCACCATTTGGCTAGTATTTCTGATACGTCCTTTTGGCTAAGATTTATGTTATCCCCTTTCGGCTAGGATTTCTGCTTTCGCTGGTCCTTCCAGCACTAGGACTGGGACTTCCGGCCTAGGTATTACCGATCCTTCCAATTTTATGCATCACACCGGGAGGTGGACAATAGTACCTCTTATCGGGTTTTGTTCGATTTAAAGAATTCGTGTCCTGCACCTAACAAGGTGCCTCTTTTGGGACTAGCAATTTTCATCCGTAGGAAAAATTTGATACTATCTTTGTATTTTCCTCAAAGCTTGACGCCAACCCCTTCTATGGACGCTTGCTAAGAGTTTGGCGTGTTCTATTGTGGAAAATGCAGCTGCCTGACTTATTGTTTGTTTATCATGCTTTCCACTATTTACCCCAAAGCAGCTTATCCTCTGGAAGCGATATGCTTATCTAGCATGATGTTTCCAGCCTTCAAGTTGCTTTGCTTGGAATGTGCTCTGGGAAGCCTCCGGTTATTGTTTAATTGGAGATGAGAAATTGCTTCTACTATGCCTACAATTAAGAAATTGGCCTTTAGTATTGTTGACGGGCCTTTCGGGCAGCCCATCAAGGCAAAATGTAAAGGAAGGAATGTTGTTGAAGTGTTCGGTGTGGACCAAGCTGTGAGGCCCAACGACAGGGCTCTCTTCCCTTGACAAGACCCTGAGGAGTTCGGCATGACCGGGACTGACTAACCTTCCCATCCTCAGATGAGATCCGAGAAACCGGCCTAAGGATCAGCTCACCCTAGATTTTTCCTTTTAAATTACTCAAGCTGGAAGGGTTCAACACCAATTGACATCTATAATTCATGGAAAATACCAACTCTTCAGGAAAAAAGCCGACTCATTCAAAATCAGCTATCTTTTTGGTTCTCACGGCACGTACTCAAGGCGGCTTGATATTATATCACCTATAAATACTCCTTTCCAATTCAGAGAGAGGGATGAATCTTCAATCCTCTGATACAAGAAAAGCAATAGCAGAAGTTGTTTATATCTTTAATTCTTTTGTTCTACCATTGTAAGCATTTCCTTTGCTGCTGAAACGATCTATAAAAGTTTATAAACTGGACTTAGGCTCTTTAACGCCGAACCACTATAAATCTGTGTTTGATTCTTTCTATTTTGCATTCCCTATATTTGTTAATCTTCATTTTAATCTCTACACAAGTCTCTCTTTTTGGTGTTGTGCCAATTTTTGGTGTCAACATTTTGGTGCTTTCACTAAGAATTGTAGTTCTCAGATTAGTTCAAATTTTTTGCTCTACTTTTGGATCACCAAGTCCGAGACGGAAATCTCATCCTCATTTCCATATTGTCGAATTATGGCTGGAAAATCAGTTCGCAACACTGGAAAGCAACCGCATGCTGGAACCTTCGCAGAGGTGGCTGGCGTATCTGTTGCCCGTGAAATTGCTCAAGATCATCCAACCTTGCTTCCCATGATAGATCCAACTCCCTCCTCAACCTTCGCTACTCGAGACGAGTTTTTGGTTGTGCTGAATCAACTTCAGGAGACAACGGAGGCTCTAAAGACCCATGCCCGAGAGAATGCCGCCATGCGACAAAATATGACTCGCATAACAAGACAATGGGAGAGGCTCAGGAACCGAACCCAGGAAGTCAGGGAACATCAACTTCCTTTCCCTCGGCTGGATCACATACCCAAAGACTCATCGTCGTCTGACGAAGACAGGGATCCATGACGGATTCAGCGCCCATTAGAAAGGGTCGAAAATGTACGGCAGTTGCATCTCAAGGAACATCTAGACCCGCAGGAGGCGAATAAACAAACCGAGGCCGACCCGACCGAGGTAGAAATTATCGATCCTGCGGCCCTGTAGGACCAAGGAGTTGCTCCTCAACCGCAGAATTCTGCCCGAAGGAATAAAGCCCCCACTAAGCCTCCCCGTAATCTTGTGATTGACCGAGATACCCGGGAAGGAAGGGAGAGGGCCCGGGCACTGGGTTAGGCAGCGTACCCTGGCGAAGGAGCCAGGGGAGCCCGTTTGAACGATGAAGACAACCCGGACCTAGCCATCCCACCGAACCTGACTGCAATGGTGCGGCAGATTTTGAACGACAGTCGCGGACATAGGAACAAAGACTGGGGAGTTGATTGGAGCCACACACCATTCACCGACGATATCTTACAAGCAAAGTTCCCTTGAAGATTTAATATGCCCAGATGAATCAATACGACGACACCTCTGACCCCACGATCGCATACCTCGCTTCGTCCTTGGATATCAGAAGGCTACCAATGATGTCAACTCTCCATACCGTGAAAGGCCAAGGCCTGACAATTTGAGCTAGTTGAGTTGGCAAAGATCTTGAAACCTTGGCAAACCTCTAGCAATTTTCTAGTGTCGTGAGTAATCAACCGCATCCTAGCTGACGGTAAGCTAGAAATAGTCATACTACAGTATCTTCTTTTCCATAATCTGATGCAAGGGATGACTGTGGAGCATGATATATTTGTGTGCTCTCTGTCGTATCTGACAACACTAAGGATAAAACACTTGAGCAGGTCATTGAGGGTCCAACCAGATAAATTTCTATAGCACGGATGAAATGTCGTATATAATGGAGTGTATGATCTACGCCAAAAACCTACATAGTCCAGCCAATGACGATGAAGTAATTAGCAGGTCACTAGTCATGATCTCGAGAAGCGTCTCTAACGTATACCTTCAAATAAGTTATATCTAGATATGGATCATCAGATCAAAATTAGCAACATTTCCATAGAAACAAGCGATAACCACCCATGCATAAGGATGATTCCAAAGTAAAACATTTAATTGAGAGCAATCCAGCATAAACTGCGCTTTTATGGTCGTAAAAAACGAATTATCTAACAATGTCAAATTATGGTCTCCCATGTTGTGCGTAACCCAACTTACTTATGGGCCACAACAAATATACAATGGGTTAGATTCCTTTCATTGGCATGTGATCCTCATGAGTCCAGGTGTAAAGACCCAGGTTTTCGCGATCCTGGTTAACCGACACCAAACACGATGTCGACTAATCAAGCATCGGAAATACCAGATAGTTAATGAAAGAAATTAGAGGGTGAGAATAGATAAGATAGAAACTTAGAATAGAAGAAGAAGAACATACAATATTAGAGTAAACATGAATCTCACAGCGGAACGAACAATATAAAATAGATACATAACTTTGAAAAAAAATCAGTATGTATACAGTAACATTATCAGAGTATAACACTTACAACACATCGGAAATAAACAATAGCTATAAAAACGCTACTGAAGCCTCCTGCTCCAGCTCCTTCTAGTGCATATGTAAATCCCGACTACTTGGCTGCTCGTACAAATTTGAGCACCCACGAGTTTAGGGAAAAAAAAACTCAAGGTCAGTCATGGGACTGGTATGAGTAAAACCATTTAAAACAGTTTGAGCAATTAAACGATACTTCATAAGACCATGTCGTATAATGGAACGGGTTTTTTCCCTTATGAGAATCCAAAACACTTTGTCAAACATTCAAAAACCTTTTGAAAGGGACGATAAACTTTATATCAAAACTCTTTTGATATTATAACAATGTCTACCAACCACAACTAAATAATCATTAGTAGAGCGCTTTCATCTCACATTCCACATACATAATATACAATCAAAAACCGCAGGCGCTTATTGGGAAATGAATTCCAACTGGCAAGGCATGGGACCACCTTCCGACAGTGCATCTCTAGAGAGGAACACGCCAGGTTCAACAAGAACATCTTGTAACCCAGGATAAACATGACCGGTCACTCATTTCGCTTGAGTATACCGAATGTATTATCACCAACGGTTGGGATCAGCAACCATTTCCCTAAAGGGACAGCATCAAAATAGATTATAGAAGTAAATGGAATTTTTCTAGATCAGGTGATAATACACCCTAATTGGCAGCTAACCACTTAACGATGCAACCTACCCGATTTTGTACCATTTCCTGGTTGTGAGGTTAAAGGGCACGCTTATCTCTAATAGATCACACACTTATTTACTTTGAATGTCACATCGTCATACCCGCAAATCACAAATTGATTTCCCTAAAAGTACAATGGGTATACAGCTAAGAGAAACGAATTCCGTTGCCACCAAACGTAAATATGTTTGAAGAGATAAACTTACGCGATCTATTTAAATATACTCCATCGGACATTCTTCCATATAGGTCATCCTGGGACTGGACAAACCGAAGGCACTATTCTGTAAATAGGACAGCCCTTGCATAACTCTGTCTTCAATTATCTTCATCATATTTGATTCACAACGCTAATGCGCATATGGAGGGGTTTTTAGATAATAAATCTGATCCCGATCTCTCCGTATTAACGACGAAAAAATGGTCAAAAACTTTGATAGTCGGTGATTTAACTATCAAAGAAAAACATGTGTACAACAACGGTCGTATTTCCAAATGGAAATCTTACCGAGCAAATCATCAATCAACACCGATTCCCTTTAATTTAATTTGTCACTCAATTATCCATTTCCCTATTCCTATTCCCATATATCCGTAAATTCTTATTTTGTAAATTTAGAAAATATACATTATTAATCATTGGAAAACATTCCATATTTACTCTCATTTCTAGTTTTCTATATTAGAAACATTTCTGATTCTTATTTGGAAAACATTTCCAAAACTCCTTCACTGGATTTAAACAGATGTTCAAATAAAACATCGCGATGCCAACTCAAACCATTAAACTCATTAACTAAATTCACTTAAGAAACCTTCACTATCGAACCTTAACCATTCCTTAGTTAAAAATGAAGTCAATTAAGTTGGGTTATAACTACCTCTTAGACCTTAACTGAACAACATTTCTAACCTCGAAATAGACAAAGTACCCTTTTTAAATATTTAACAAACGTCCTTACGTAACTCTCGGATTTAATTAACAAACCCACTTCTTTATTGAAAACATTTATTATAACTATAGCATAATAATCCCTACTTCTGAAATATCTAACTTCAAAATATAACTTTTATTCCTTAATTTAACTAAATAACTAAATAGACAACTTATAACTAAATAAATAAATCTGGATTAAAAAATAGAAAGTAAATAGTACTTTCTTGAAATCGATATAATCGAATTTCAACGTATAACTCTCTTTTGAATAATCTCTGTTCAATAACTCATTTTCGAATAAACTATATTTGATTAACTCCTTTCGAATAAGCTATATTTGATTAACTCTCTTCGAACAAACTATATTCGATTAACTCCTTTCGAATAAACTATATTCGATTAACTCTCTTCGAATAAACTATATTCGATTAACTCCTTTCAAATAAACTATATTCAATTAACTCCTTTCGAATGAACTATATTCGATTAACTCCTTTCGAATAAACTATATTCAACTAGCTCTATTCGATTAATTAATATACGAGTAACTCTATTTGAATAAATAATATTCGACTAACTCTATTCGAATAACTAATTTATTTTAACCCTATTTTCTGTCTCATTCAAATTCCAATTTAAATTCCTATTTCAAAACCCAATTTTTACTTATAAATGTTCTAATTTATAAAATATTCATTTTAATCCATTATTTATATCAAATGTAAAAAATATTTCTTAACATAATCCATTAAGTTTGATTTCGTATTTTTAAAAAATATTCCATTTCCAAATTCTATATATACTTCTATTTATAGAATTATTCATACGAAATCCCCTTTTTATTTCTAACACTTGAATCTCATTTGAAATTCCCTTTTATAACTCTATTTATTTCATAAATAAATATTTCCTTTTATAACTCTATTTATTTTCTAAATAAATATTTCCTTTTATAATCTATTTAATTTCTAAATAAATATTTCCTTTTTATAAAATCCTTTGATTTTATTAATAATTTCTTTTATAATATCCTTTGATTTTATAAATATTTTTTTTTCAATATACACTTTGAAAATTCCTTTTTTCATTTCGGTATCACTTACGGTATTCAAAATAACAATGAAAAAGACCAGTGTCATTCAATCAGTTTTATAATCAATCAAAGATTATATATAACACATCATATATCACAATATATGAAAAACAATAATATAAATATTGAGGAATCCAGTTGGATCCCTCCAACATGTTTCCTTGCATCCACATATGTTAAACAATATAATTAATATCAATTTCATTTCAATATGAAATATTCTGATAAACAGAATCAACATTTGATTAACGATATATATATATATATATATAATTTCAACCAATCAATTAGCAGTTCAACCAAACAGTCAACACATAGCAATCAATCATCATTTATCAATTCTAAAAATACATAATAAAAATATAACCGGTAGAGTTGGTGAGTTTTACTCACATTGGATGGTTATCGATAAATAACGAATAAATGTCGTTGATTTGATTCTGACAATTTATTTCGCTATAAATTGTAACAAGCTCCAATTCACTCCCAGTTAGTTCCATTGTGTAGTCGCCATCCATATGATCCCAACGGATCTTGTATCACTCAATTCTGATTAAGTATGATCGAGATATTTAATTTACAAGTTTGCATACATTCATTAGTTAAATAAAGGTTGAATTGATTTTGTTTTGGGCCTTAACCTTTTTAGCCCGTCCATCCCCTACCCGCTACTTCACTGTATCATCTTATTCCAGGAAATGTCGCTCCTGCTGTTTATCCAAGCTGTCGCGTTCCAATGCTCCATGTACTCCATATGAAAAAAATCAAACCAAATATACCCTTGCATCCCTTTCCAAATCTCCTTCTCCCCCACACCCTATAAGTAAAACTCGACGCCCCCCCCCCCTCTTTTCAGATGAGTCTCGACCATGAAACACACCTAAAAGGAAGGTCACCGAACCTTAATCTCATCGATTCTTTCCAAAGCTTAAACACACACTCCAAACTGCCTCACAAACTCCATTACAAACTTCGATTCATGTATCAAAGCTCGAATATCCAGCTAACCCCAAGAAACTTCTTATGTCTGTCGCATTCTTGGGCGTAGACCAACCTTGTACCGTAGCCACCTTCGCAGGGTCCACGGCGATACCATTTTCTGAAACAACATGGCCCAAGAATCTCACTTCCTTCCTCCAGAAGTGACACTTAGAAAACTTTGCTTTTAATTGGTGTTTTCTCAACACCTCCATCACTATTCTTAAATGTTCTTTGTGTTCTTCCTCTGTCCTCGAATAAACAAGTATATCGTCCACGAACACAAGAACAAACTTATTCAACTGATCCCTGAATACTCTATTCATAAGATCCACAAAATATGCTGGTGCATTGGTCAACCCAAATGGCGTGACCAACCATTCATAAAATCCAGACGGCGTCCGAAATGTTGTTTTAGCTATACTCTCAGCTTCCACCCTAAGCTGATGAAAACCTGTCGCGAGATCCAACTGGAAGAATACTCTCGCGCCACTCAACTGATCAAACAAATCATCTATCCACGGTAGAGGATACTTATTCTTCCTCGCCACTTTATTCAATTCGCGGCAGTCCACACACAATCGAAGGGAACCATCCGCCTTGGTAGTAAACACAACTGGTGCTCCCCATTCAGAAACACTCCTTTTGATAAATCCCTTCTTCAAAAGATCGCTGACTTGCACCCCGAGCTCTCGCTGCTCCCTTGGCGCCATACAACGAAGTGGCATAACTATAGGTCTGGCATCTTTCACTAAATCAATACGGAACTCAATCTCTCGGTGTGGTGGAAGCCCGGTCACTTCTTCGAAGACGTCCGGATACTGGCTAACCACGGGCAAACCTGACAACTCACTATGCGGGATGTCGAGGGAATTTAGAAAACTAGTCATTACCCCATCACTAGGTAGACCACCAAACACTACCCTCAGCCAATCACCCGCTCTAGCTGTCACCAAAAAGCCCTCACAGTCTACCACCACCCCGTATCTTTGGAGCCAATCGACTCCCAAAATAATGCCAAACCAAGTAAAGCCCAAAACAAAGCAGTCACAAAAAAACATGCATCCATAACTCGATAAGACCACATTACGACAATTCATGATAAGGTTAGTCGACCACCAATCGGGTTCATCACTACTAAAGGTCTATCGACGATCTTGGGCTCCAATCCCAACCTATCTGCCAGTTCACTAGATATGAAGGAACTAGAAGCTTCGGTATCAAACAATACTCGAACAGGAACATCATAAACAGAAAGCATACCTTGAATAACGTCATTCTTTCCCTTCTCCGCCGCAGTTGGGGCATTCGACAAAGAAGGAATAGCATTAATGGCATATGCTTTCACCATCTTCTTTTCTTTAGGGGTTTGCGGACACTTGTCCCTGTGATTTCCCACATAGCCATAGTTGAAGTACTTCCTATCTGCTGGCTTGGCCCGACAATTACTAGCATAATGGCCCTTCTTACCACAGCTAAAGCACTCAACATCTTTCTTCTTCTTCTGGCCATCCTTATTCTGGTTCTACTTCCTCTTATTCTGAGAACCATTCTTGCCTCCACCACTTGCTTGCGGCTTTGGCTCCCCTGCAGACGCAACCTCAGTCTTCGACTTAGGGTAAAGACTATCTGACCTCAATACTTTCCCCACAATCGATTCAAACGTCTCATCGATGTGGTTAATAAGCCTTTCCCCCAAGTACTGATCCAAGCCAGTTATGAACTTCTCGTTCTTCTTCTCGGCAGTATCTATTAGGGATAACCCATATTTCGACAAAGTGTCGAATTCGGCAATATACTCCGAGACAGCTCTGCCATTCTGCTTGAGTTCCAAGAATTTCTTAAACAGCACTGACTTCTGAGCAGCTGGAATGAACTTATCGCTAAAGCGAACCTTAAATTGATCCCAAGTAATCTGATCCTCGGGAGTAGCTGCCTTTGTAGCATTCCACCAATTCATTGCTCGTCCTTGCAGCTGACGGGATGCTAGCCTTCTCTTCATCGCATCCTCGTTACCCAAATCTTCGAAGATACGCTCGCAGCTATCTAACCAATCCTGAACATCTGTAGCCGACTCCGTTCCGTGGAACGGCATCCCACCAAGACTAGTATAATCCTTGTTCAGCTTAGCGAAATCGGCCCTAGGCGCCTGCACTATTGAACCACCACCATTACCAGCATTGGGAGCTGCCCTCTGCAGATCCCTAAGCATCTCTCTCATGAGGTCAGTAAACATCGTCCTCATATCAGCAGCATTCCCATTATTGGCTCCTCTACCGGTACCCCTTGCATATCGGCTCATCGTTCAATCTGTAAAGAGAAAATGATTAACCATCTCCATAGTGGTGCCAGTGCAGTGCGACCTCATCCTTAACTATATTAATAGTATATATATAGCTTTCGAAAACCAAAATAATCACAAATACGCGCTCTCATATACGTATTATCTCTCCCTGGTGTCATTCCCTAGGTTAACTACGCAACCTAGAGCTCTGATACCAAGTGTGACGGCCCGCCCCGCACCAGCCGACATTTCCTCCGAACGTGCGTTGTACACATACCCGACTAGCACGGAACGGTCGCCGAAGAAAGGAAAGAAGAGAATGAACTAATCGAAAACCTGTAGAATGTCTCACAGCGCGTGGAACAAAATATAATAATAATGTACTTGACATAAAACAGGCGAGACAGTGCATAAGCTGATAACTAAAACCAACATCAACATCATCATCAGAGTAGCGGAAATCCAAATATAGCTTATCACAACTTTCCAAATTACTGTCTCTAAAAAGAAGAAAGAAAGGTACACCACTAATGCCCAAAGTAGCGACCGCAACAACACAGGGAGCATATCTATATCTATATATATATGTATCATACGTGGAAGCCTCCTGCTCGTCTTCGATACAGCTACTCGTGCATACCTCCTAACCTGTCTCTAGTCTGCTCGTGAGAGCACCCAGAGTAATAAGAAGAGACATAAAACTCTGGGTCAGACAAAAAGTTTGGTATGAGCGATAAGCAGCTAAACAGAACAATAACAGGTATACTAAACCATACCTGAACCTGCAACCAAAGAGTTAGCACTACATACCGTGCAAACCTCTTAGGTGCCACTGAACAAATGGTAGATAACAGGGGGTGGGGGTGTGCATGTCATAATGATGGCAAACAAATCAAACATAGAGACCATCCTCACATCTCTCACTCAGTGCGTAAAGCATAAGATGTCCACCACCGTCAATCACTAGACCCATCGAAGTAGTGACGGAGTTCGACTTGTACAATTACTGCTACTACCAAGCTTGCCCCATGGAGTCATGACCAAATCTTTACAAATGACCCCACTACATTGGTCTATAGCTCTTTGGTCGTACCTAGGCCACTGTGGCCCTGAATCCGTTCATGTATCCCCTACACATAGTGATCCAAAGTTATAGACATCGACAACCCCTTAGCACACGTCCCGCAGCAAAGCCCAACTCATGAAGTTAACTCGTTGGTTCCCAAGGATCCTGAACTCTACTTCCTATTTGGACTTCCTTTGCATCTCGGGTTTTGGTCGAATTGGAGTTGGTCTTCAGAAAAGTCGTCGCGTAATCGCAGCTCCAATCCGGTTCGGTTCGGAGCTCCACCCTCGGTTCGGTTGTCCTTCCCTGGTTCGGTTCGGCTTGCTCCACTTCTTGGACATCCGGTTTGGTTCGGAGCTCCACCCTCGGTTCGGTTCGGTGCTTCCATGTCACTTGGGTTCAGCTATCTCACTATCTTGATTCGGTTCGGTGCTTCTGCCTTGGTTCGGTTCTGCCTTTCTTTCCTCCAGTTAATCTGATCCGATCCCATGTCCAACTTTAGTCCAATACCAACTCCAACCCTTATGCGAGAGGCCTTCCTTTTTGCCAAGCTCTTCTTCTTGTACTATGTTCCGATGCAGTTCGGTTCTCTGCTTAGTTCTCCTATCCGACCCGAGCCCCCTAACCCGATCCGATCCGAAACCCTACACTACTTCCTGCAACTTTTCTAGCGACTGTTTTACGCCATACGACGGCGTTTTCGACCAATCTAACTCTTCTAATCAATCACAAAGCATACCATACAGTCGTAGCAACAAATAGAAGTGACCACAAACACCAAAACAACAATATGACAAGGTTAAACGGATCAAACATAGCCAAAATCCCATATTTTCCCTTAAGCATGTTTAAGCAAAACTAATGATATGATTAGCAAAACTTAACCAAATTTCCTAACAGAGGCCTAAAACAATGTTTCGAAATTTATAAATATTTTTCCATAATTTAATCATGTTTAAATTCGCTAATTAACACTAATTACCCTTAATTAACCATAATTAGTGAGGAACTACGCAAATCACTTACCTTGGCCACAAATAAAATACCAAATCTGAAATGAATCTCTGTTTGGCGCTGTTCCCAATGCAACACAGCAACTCTAACCTTGTTTTGGTGCTATCCCTCCTTAATTTGATGTTAATTAGGCTAATCTTCAATTAGAAAGTGGTTTGGGGATGTTTTAGAAGTTGGAGGCCATGGCTATGTTAAGAGGAATGAATAGTGATGGCTGAAAAATGAGAAAAAGATATTCTCCAAACCCTAACAGCCCTATTAAACTCCTAATCCCGAAATTCCCCTTTGGGCCTAGCTGTTAATCACCCGATTAAGCCCAATTAAGCTGTTTTTCACCATCTGAAACTTGTTTCAGCCATATCTCCCAAACGGTGAGTCCGTTTTGCTAATGTGACCACTCTACAGAAAGGTAAACCTTAATCCGGAGCCAATGGAAGTGGTTTCAGGTCAAAATTCCTTTCCAATCAAAAGTTATGGTCAAAACAAGATCAGCTAGGGGCAATATGGTCATTTAAAAATTGACAAAAATCAAGAACATGGGAAATGACTCCAGTAGCCGTCTCCCAAGACCATACGACTTCGTATGTGAAAGAAATAAATTTTCTATGATCCTGCGATGCGTAGAATGCGGGTCGTTACACTCTCCCCCCTTAAGAAATTTCGTCCCCGAAATTCCTTAACCCAAAACATACAAAAGATCCTACATGCCTAACAATCATATACAACAATCAAACATGCAAAACAGATAAAGCAAACCTATCCTAGCATGCGGAAAGACTAAATTGAAACTGAAATCTTACCAGGCAAGAGTTCTGGATACATCTTCCTAATGCTCTCCTCTGTCTCCCAAGTATAGTCATCCTCATTCTCGCCCCACTGGACTTTGACTAGATTCACCGCTTTCCTTCGAAGTTGCTTCGTATCGTTCCCAACAATACGCATAGGCTTGCGGTTCCCAACCGCCTCGGGTTCAACTTCGATATCATCCAACTGATCAGGTGAAATAGTCACATCTGGGTCATGTACGAACTTCCTTAACTGGGAAACATGAAATACGTTGTGAACTCCTACCATCTTCTCTGGTTATTCAACTTTGTATGCCAAATTCCCAATTTGCTCAAAAACTGAGAATGGACCAACAAATCTTGGTGCTAACTTGCCTCTCCTGCCAAATCGTATCACGCTCTTCAACGGATGACAAACACCAAGTCACCAATGGAGAACTTTAATTCTCTTCTTCTCTTATCAGCATAACTTTTATGCCTATCTTGGCCAGCCTTCATTCGCTGTTGGATAACCTTGATCTTGTCTGATGTTTCTCTTATTACTTCTGGTCCAAGCACATATTTCTCACCGGTCTCTAACCAACAGGACGGTGAGTTGCACGGTCTTCCGCACAAAGCTTCAAATGGAGCCATACCAATACTGGATTGATAACTATTATTAAATGCAAACTCTACTAGATGCAAATGGTCATCCCATGATCCACCAAAATCCAATATGCAAGCTCTCAAGAGATCTTCTAACACTCGATTCACCCTCTCTATTTGTACATCGGTTTGAGGATGATACGCGGTACTGAGATGTAGTTCTGACCCTAATGCCTCTTGTAAGCTCTTCCAAAATCCACTAGTGATCAACGGATCTCGGTCACTCAAAATGCCTTTGGGTATTCCATGAAATCTCACTACCCACTTTATATACAGTTCCGCTAACTTAGTTGTCGTCCTGTTTGACTTTACGGGTATAAACCTTGCACTCTTGGTCAATCGGTCCACAATCACCCAAATGCTATCATGGCCCGATCTAGTCCTTGGTAACCCATCAATGAAATCCATTGACACTTGTTCCCATTTCCATTCTGGAATTTCTAATGGTTGTAACAAACCACTAGGATTCTTTTGCTCAGCTTTAACTAGCTGGCAATTAATGCATTTGGATATAAACGTCCCAACGTCTCTTTTCATCCCTTCCCAGTAGTAGGTCTGCTTCATGTCTCGGTACATCTTGTTACCACCGGGGTGTATAGTCAGTTTTGAGTGATGACATTCTCTAAGCACATCATCTCTCAATCCATTGACATTGGGTACAACTAGTCTTCTATTCTTCTTAAGCCATCCATCTCGATCAAGCCCATACTTATTCATCTCTTCGTCGATTCCCATCTCTAACTTTGAGACGATTTCCAATAGGTTAGGATCGTCCCTCTGACTGGAACCAATCCGCTCAATCAATGTGGGTCTGATCATCAAACTTGCTAACATTTCTGGATCCAACTCGCACTTTGGTCTGAAATCATACCCAGCGATGTACTCCAGTTGCTTCCATTCAAGAAACATAGCCCTTAAACTGGCATGTCTTCTACTCAATGCATCAGCTATCGCATTGCCCTTTCCCGGTGTGTATGCGATATCGAAAACATAGGAAGCTAAGAATTCTAACCACCTTTGTTGTCAGAGATTTAGATCCCTTTGAGAGAAAAGATACTTTAATGACTTATGATCAGTAAACAACTAGAATCTTTCACCCAAGAGATAATGTCTCCACATCTTCAGTGCGAACACGATCGCTGCTAATTCCAAATCATGGGTAGGGTATCTTTTCTCATGCGGTTTCAGTTGCCGACTTGCATAAGCTACAACTCTACCTCCTTGCATCAACACAACACCTAGTCCGGAACCACATGTGTCTGTATATACTGTCATCTCTTCATTCCCCTTAGGAATGACTAATACTGGTGCACATGTCAACTATTCCTTTAGACTCTTGAATGCATTCTCGCACTTTTCGTCCTAGACGAAAGCTTGATTCTTCTTGGTCAACTGAGTCAACGGTGCTGCTATCTTGGAGAAGTCTTGGATAAAATTACGATAATATCCAGCTAACCCCAAGAAACTTCTTATGTCTGTCGCATTCTTGGGCGTAGGCCAATCTTGTACCGTAGTCACCTTCGCAGGGTCCACGGCGATACCATTTTCTGAAACAACATGGCCCAAGAATCTCACTTCCCTCCTCCAGAAGTGACACTTAGAAAACTTTGCTTTCAATTGGTGTTTTCTCAACACCTCCATCACTATTCTTAAATGTTTCTTCTGTTCTTCCTCTATCCTCGAATAAACAAGTATATCGTCCACGAACACAAGAACAAACTTATTCAACTGATCCCTGCATACTCTATTCATAAGATCCACAAAATATGCTGGTGCATTGATCAACCCAAATGGCATGACCAACCATTCATAAAATCCAGACGGCGTCCGAAATGCCGTTTTAGCTATACTCTCAGCTTCCACCCTAAGCTGATGAAAACCTGTCGCGAGATCCAACTGGGAGAGTACTCTCGTGCCACTCAACTGATCAAACAAATCATCTATCCATGGTAGAGGATACTTATTCTTCCTTGTCACTTTATTCAATTCGCGGTAGTCCACACACAATCGAAGGGAACCATCCGCCTTGGTAGCAAACACAACTGGTGCTCCCCATTCAGAAACACTCCTTCTGATAAATCTCATCTTCAAAAGATCGCTAACTTACACCCCGAGCTCTCGCTGCTCCCTTGGTGCCATACGATGAAGTGGCATCACTATAGGTCTGGCATCTTTCACTAAATCAATACGAAACTCAATCTCTCGGTGTGGTGGAAGCCCTGTCACTTCTTCGAAGATGTCCGGATACTGGCCAACCACGGGAAAACCTGACAACTCACTATGCGGGATGTCGAGGGAATTTAGAAAACTAGCCATTACCCCATCACTAGGTAGAGCACCAAACACTACCCTCCGCCCATCATCCGCTCTAGCTGTCACCAAAAATCCCTCACAGTCTACCACCACCCCGTATCTTTGGAGCCAATCGACTCCCAAAATAATGCCAAACCAAGTAAAGCCCAAAACAAAGCAATCACAAACAAACATGCATCCTTGACTTGATAAGACAGTATTACGACAAATCATGATAAGGTTAGTCGACCATCAATCGGGTTCGTCACTACTAAAGGTCTATCGACGATCTCGGGCTCCAATCCCAACCTATCTACCAGGTCACTAGAAATGAAGGAACTAGAAGCTCCGGTATCAAACAATACTCGAACAGGAACATCATAAACAGAAAGCATACCTTGAATAACGACATTCTTTCCCTTCTCCGCTGCAGTTGGGGCATTCGACGAAGAAGGAATAGCATTAAGGGCATATGCTTTCACCATCTGCTTTTCTTTAGGGGGTTGCGGACATTTGTCCATGTGATGTCCCACTTGGCCATAGTTGAAGCACGTCCTATCTGCTGGCTTGGCCTGACAATAACTAGCATAATAGCCCTTCTTACCACAGCTAAAGCACTCAACATCTTTCTTCTTCTTCTGGCCATCCTTATTCTGGTTCTGCTTCCTCTTATTCTGAGAACCATTCTTGCCTCCACCACTTGCTTGCGGCTTTGGCTCCCCTGCAGACGCAACCTCAGTCTTCGACTTAGGGTAAAGACTCTCTGACCTCAATGCTTTCCCCACTATCGATTCAAACGTCTCATCGATGTGGTTAATAAGCCTTTCCCCCAAGTACTGATCCAAGCCAGTTATGAACTTCTCGTTCTTCTTCTCAGCAGTATCTATTAGGGATAACACATATTTCGACAAAGTGTCGAATTCGGCAATATACTCCAAGACAGCTCTGCCATTCTTCTTGAGTTCCAAGAATTTCTTAAAAAGCACTAACTTCTGAGCAGCTGGAATAAACTTATCGCTAAAGCGAACCTTAAACTGATCCTAAGTAATATGATCCTCGGGAGTAGCTGCCTTTATAGCATTCCACCAATTCATTGTCGTCCTTGCAGCTGACGGGATGTTAGCCTTCTCTTCACCGCATCCTCGATACCCAAATCTTCGAAGATACGCTCGCAACTATCCAACCAATCCTGAACAACCATAGCCGACTCCGTTCCGTGGAACGGCTTCCCACCAAGATTAATTTAATCCTTGTTCAGCTTGGCGAAATCGGCCCTAGGCGCCTGCACTATTGGACCACCACCTTTACCAGCATTGGGAGCTGCCCTCTGCACATCCCTAAGCATCTCTCTCATGAGGTCAGTAAACATCATCCTCATATCAGCAGCATTCCCATTATTGGCTCCTCTACTCGTACCCCTTGCATATCGGCTCATCGTTCAATTTGTAAAGAGAAAACGATTAACCATCTCCATAGTGGTGCAAGTGCAGTGCGACCTCATCCTTAACTATACTAATAGTATATATATAGCTTTTGAAAACCAAAATAATCACAAATACGCGCTCTCATATACGTATTATCTCTCCCTGGTGTCTTTCCCTAGGTTAACTATGCAACCTAGAGCTCTGATACCAAGTGTGACGGCCCGCCCCACACAAGCCGACATTTCCTCCGAACGTGCGTTGTACACATGCCCGACTAGCATGGAACGGTCACCAAAGAAAGGAAAGAAGAGAATGAACTAATCGAAAACCTGTAGAATGTCTCACAGCGCATGGAACAAAATATAATAATAATGTACTTGACATAAAATAGGCGAGACAGTGCATAAGCTGATAACTAAAACCAACATCAACATCATCATCAAAGTAGCGGAAATCCAAATACAGCTTATTACAACTTTCCAAATTACTGTCTCTAAAAAAAAAGGTACACCACTAATGCCCAAAGTAGTGACTGCAGCAACACAGGGAGAATATCTATATATATGTATCATACGTGGAAGCCTCCTGCTCATCTTCGATACAGCTACTCGTGCAAACCACCTAACCTGTCTCTAGTCTGCTTGTGTGAGCACCCAGAGTAATAAGAAGAGACATAAAACTCTGGGTTAGACAAAAAGTCTGGTATGAGCGATAATCAGCTAAATAGAACAATAACAGGTATACTAAACCATACCTGAACCTGGACCTACAACCAAAGAGTTAGCACTACATACCGTACAATACTCTAAGGTGCCACTGAACAGATGGTGTAAAGATAACGGGGTGTGGGGGTGTGCATGTCTTAATGATGGCAAACAAATCAAACATAGCGACCATCCTCACATCTCTCACTCAGTGCGTAAAGCATACGATGTCCACCACCATCAATCACTAGACCCATCGAAGTAGTGACGGAGTTCGACTTGTACAACTACTGCTACTACCAAGCTTGCCCCATGGAGTCATGACCAAATCTTTACAAATGACCCCACTTTATTGGTCTATATCTCTTTAGTCGTACCTAGGCCACTATGGCCCTGAATCCGTTCACGTACCCCCTACACATAGTGATCCAAAGTTATGGACATCGACAACCCCTTAGCACACGTCCCGCAGCAAAGCCCAAGTCATGAAGTTAACTCGTTGGTTCCCAACTGGTTCCTGAGCTCTACTTCCTATTTGGACTTCCTTTGCATCTCGGGTTTTGGTCGAATTGGAGTTGGTCTTCAGAAAAGTCGTCGCGTAATCGCAGCCCCAATTCGGTTCGGTTCGGAGCTCCACCCTCGGTTCGGTTCGGTTGTCCTTCCCTGGTTCGGTTCAGCTTGCTCCACTTCTTGGCCATCTGGTTCGGTTCGGAGCTCCACCCTCGGTTCGGTTCGGTGCTTCCATGTCACTTGGGTTCAGCTATCTCACTATCTTGATTCGGTTCGGTGCTTCTGCCTTGGTTCGGTTCTGCCTTTCTTTCCTCCAGTTAATCTGATCCGATCCCATGTCCAGCTTTAGTCCAATACCAACTCCAACCCTTATGCGAGAGGCCTTCCTTTTCGCCAAGCTCTTCTTCTTGTACTAGGTTCCGATCCCGTTCGGTACACTGCTCAGTTCTCCGATCCGACCCGAGCCCCCTAACCCGATCCGATCCAAAACCCTGCACTGCTTCCTACAACTTTTCCAGCGACTGTTTTATGCCATACGACGGCGTTTTCGACCAATATAACTCTTCTAATCGATCAAAAAGCATACCATACAATCGTAGCAACAAATAGAAATGACCACAAACACCAATATGACAAGGTTAAACGGATCAGACATAACCAAAATCCCATATTTTTCCTTAAGCATGTTTAAGAAAAACTAATGATATGATTAGCAAAACTCAACCAAATTAACCAAATTTACTAACAGAGGCCTAAAACAATGTTTCGAAATTTATAAATATTTTTCCAGAATTTAATCATGTTTAAATTCGCTAATTAACCATAATTACCCTTAATTAACCATAATTAGTGAGGAACTATGCAAATCACTCACCTTGGCCACAAATAAAATACCAAATCTGAAATGAATCTCTGTTTGGCGCTGTTCCCAATGCAACACAGCAGCTCTTACCTTGCTTTGGAGCTATCCTTCCTTAATTAGAAATTAGGCTAATCTTCAATTAGAAAGTGATTTGGGGATGTTTTAGATGTTGGAGGCCATGGCTAGGTTAAGAGGAATGAATAGTGACGGCTAAAAAATGAGAAAAAGGTATTCTCCAAACCCTAACAGCCCTTTTAAGCTCCTAATCCCGAAATTCCCCTTTGGGCCTCGCTGTTAATCACCCGGTTAAGCCCAATTAAGCTGTTTTTCACCATCTGAAACTTGTTTCAGCCATATCTCTCAAACGGTGAGTCCGTTTTGCTAAGGTGACCACTCTACGGAAAGGTAAACCATCATTTGGAGCCAATGGAAGGGGTTTGAGGTCAAAATTCCTTTTCAATCAAAAGTTACGGTCAAAACAAGATCAGCTAGGGGCAAAATGGTCATTTAAAATTTGACAAAAATCGTGAACATGGGAAATGACTCCAATAGTCGTCTCCCACAGTTACATGACTATACGACTTCGTATGTGAAAGAAATAAATATTCTACGATCCTACGATGCGTAGAATGCGGGTCGTTACAAGCTGGCTACCACGATTCAAAAAATATAATAATATAGGTCTGTCAACTTTTTCTGTGAAACCTCAAAATGCTGATATAGGGTGTAAAATACTCCAAAACAAAAAGTGCTTATTTTCCAAAATAAAAATTACAGAAAAAATTATAAAAATTAAATTATAACTACGTCTAAAAGGATTTGTCCAATTTCAAAGCCATTATTTAATCATAATTAAATATATCGTTATGGTTTATAAACGTTCCATAGCGACTATTTTAAAATTTGATTTGATCATAAATCAAAATCTACCCGATGAAATTCCGATCTTTCTCTATCATTAGAAAAATGTACTTCACCAGCTCCAAACGTTTTTTTTCCACAGAAATCCGGCTTAAAACGAAATATGTACATTCGTTTAAAGTTCAAATCGCCAAATTACGAATTGCTGCGCCATTTCATGCTCGATTATAATTATAATATAAATTACACGTTCAACTGGCATTTATAAATAAGTTCGTTAATATAATTCAATTCTAAATTGAATTATATATTTTAAATTGTCCAATCCACACAATAGTGTCAATTCAACTTAATTCCGATTATTTTAGAATTAAATATATTATTCTATTATTTATATTAATTAAATATTCACTATTATTTAATTTAACGACCATTTAAAACTCTAAATCACTATTTAAATAATTAAATAAATTAATTATTATACCGTAAAAATACGTGACATTACATTCTTTCCCCCTTAAAATAATTTTGTCCTCGTAATTGCTAAGATAGAAAACAAACCCTACTAACTAGTTAAAATATTATTCGTTTACTTCTTAAATTTCAGTTTTGCTGATTTAAAATCAAAAAAAATTCCTTTAAATATGGCAGCTGAGCCGAACATCCCTCCCGCCCAATCCCATCAAACCCATACCTCTTCTCTCTCCTCTGACAAAGCACTGCCCAACGTCAATCTAACCCAACCCCCTCCTAAACGTCCCCCAGACCCTGACCCAAACACCCTTACAAGCTCCGCTAACCCGCTGCCTCTCCCAATACCGACCAACCATCCCATCCTCCCAAAACCCTTAGTTTCTGTTGTTACCCCAACATATACAACCACTAAACAAACCTGGACTGGCAAACGCCTCTTTCAGCACCTACCTCGCAACGCGGGCCAGTACAAGCCTGTTCAGTATGAAATCCAATACCAAGATGGAAAGATGGTGCCTTCTTCTGAAATTGTTGAAGCGGGAACAGAAGTATGGAAGAATTATGTCATTGGGTTTTTCCTAGATCAACCTTTGTCATATACTTTAGTAATTGAGATGCTGAAATGGAGATGGAATATGAAGGGAAACTTTAAAGTCAAATCAGATGGGTCAGTTTTTCTATTTGAATTTGATAATGATGATGACAAAGAAAAGGTGATTAGGGGAGATCCGATAATAATGAGAAATAAGATATTCATAACAATGCAATGGAATCCATCGATAAGCAATGTAAGTGGCTCAATAAAAGCAGTGTCAGTTTGGGTTAAATCTACAAATATCCCAATTTATTTATGGTCACATCTGGGGATCAACTGGATTGCAAATAGAATTGGGAAGCTAATATGTCTTGACAGCGCGACTGAATAACTAGCAAGGATAAATGATGCAAAATTCCTGATTGAAATTACGCCGCAGATTGAATTGGATAGGTCCTTTGAAGTCCTGAACCCGGATGGAACGACGCAGTTAATATATGCTGAGTACTTATGGCAACCCGACATATGTACGCACTGCAAAGTTTTTGGCCACAAGACAGCAGTGTGTAAGAAAGCTAAAGAGGAAGAATTAAAAAGCAAAGGAAGTCCAATTGATGAAACAAAAGTAACAAAAGGGAAGAAAGCTGAGGTGGTTGTTCAAAAACAACAGAAGGAAGTTCATCAAACAAATGCCTGGCAAAGGGTGGAAATAAATAGAAGGAGAGGCAACAAAAAACGACAAAGCGAAAGGGAGCAAGTTTATAAAAAGAGATTAGCGCAAGAGGCAGTTAAAACAAATGTAAATGCAATGAAAAGGATTAATGGGAACACAAGTGAGAGTGTGCAACACAATAGTTTTAATGTATTAAACACTCCTGAAGACCATGACAATGGTGACGACACAAACAATGAACAACGAAGTGGCCAAAGAGACAGAGAGGAAGAAATGGAATTTCTTAGTGCAAATGAAGCAGGGGAAGCTGAAGGAAATGAAAAAACAGAGGAGGATGGAAGAATTGAAACTGAAAATAGAGGAGCAAAGAATAGAATATCGGTGACAAGCACAAAAAAAGATGAAGGCAGTACAAATAAACATTTGGAGAAGGGAAGACAACTAGGAAAGCAAGAAAACAAGAAAAAAAAGATAACAAAAGGAAATAAAGAAGAGAATGGGGAAGAAGTTGCATGCAAAACTGTTGATTTGCATGGCAAAATGAAGGCTAATAAATGTAGTGCAACTACTACTGATACCAACCATAAACCAATTCCTGGCATAAACCCCACTGTCCCACTCATCTCCTACCCATCGACAGGCTTACAATCCTCTTCAACCTACATAACCAAACCCTCATATACAAACCCATTGGCCTCCTTGATAAGTACCAAGCCAAATTACAATGCAGATGTCCAGCCCAAACCTACTGCCATGTCTGATATTGCCACCTCATCCAAAACCGCTTCCAAACCCTCCAAATCCAGCAATCCCAAGGATAGTGTTCCAACTGCTCTTTCCAGAGACAAATATTTAAAGTCAAATATAGTGATCGAACCTGGTCTCATGCCAGTTAAAAATTAAAAAAAGGGCAAAATGAAAAGAAGCAAGTGCATCCCGAAACCTCTTAACTTGTCTCCCCTTGGCTCGGACTGGGAGACGGATGCAACAAACTCAACTATCCCTGGGATATCTCCACCATCTTCTCCAAGAAGAACCAGAAGTTTCTATAAAATTTCGTTGTTTAACGATGTAGAGTAACATCGCAGCATGGAACATAAGGGGAGCGCACAAACCAATGAAGCAAGACCAAATGAAGAATCTAATTCATGACCATAACCTTTCCCTCTTATCCATTTCTGAAACCAAATTAAACCCCCTTCTCTCTTCCAAAGCCTCTTCGTATATTAACCCTTCCTGGTTCTTTGTAACCAACCATGACCCTGCTCCTTACGGTCGTCTGATGGTAATATATGATCCTTCAGTATTTATCCTCACCCCAATAATCATTCACCGCCAATTTATCCATGCTAAAGTTCACCATATCCCTTCGAAAATGCCCTTGTACATGACATTTGTTTATGCAGCAATATATCTAATGAGCGGCAAAGTTTACTAGATTACCTACCTCACTTCAGACAAAATACCCATCCATGGCTAGTGATTGGAGATTTCAACTGCTGCTACAAGTCTGATCATAAACAAGGTGGCATTCCGCTAACTGTAGCTGATTTTTCTCCTCTGCATAGTGCCATGCTTAATGCTAAATTGATTGAAGTTCCCTCTATTGGAAGTGAATTCACATGGTCAAACAAAAGTCTTGATGGCCCTAGAACATTAACTAAAATTGACCATGCTTTAATGAACCTTGTTACTCTAAACTTATGGCCAACCATCAAAGTTAACATCACCATGCCCCTCTTATCTGACCATTGCTCCTTGATCCTCTCAGTCGGCTCAGCATCTATTAAAAAACAGGTGAATTTCAATTTTTTTGATGTTTGGACAACAAATTCTACCTTTATGCAGGTTGTTCGGGAAGCATGGTCAATTAATACATATGGAAATCCGATGCTCAACTTGCAAAGGAAACTAAAAAATACAAAAGAAGCGCTTAAAAAGTGGTCTGCAGAGATATACGGAAATGGAAACAAAATCTCGGACTCTCTTACAAATGACCTAAAGCTGATACAGATGCGGACTTTACAACCAAACGCTGATCCTGAAGACTATCAGAAGGAGAAAGACAAAATTCAACAACTTGAAGAAGCCCTCAAACCCGAAGCTTTCATGGCCTCTCAGAAAAACAAACAGAAATAGGCTACTAAGGGAGACAAAAATACAAAGGAATTCCATGCTTCGTTGAAGATAAAGCAAGCAAAAGACTACATCCATCAAGTTAAGGACACAAGTGGCATTACACAAACTGAACCCTCTTCCATTGATAATGCTTTTCTGGAATACTATTCTGAATTACTTGGAAAGGATCCTCCTGATTCAGACACGTCCTTCCTTGAAAATGTTGTATTACCTTCCCTATCGATTGACCAACAAGATGTAATATTGAGGCTAGTTACTGATGATGACATCAAAGACTCAATATTTACGATGAGAAAGGCTAATTCGCCAGGTCCGGATGGGTTCACTGTGATGTTTTTCATACAATGTTGGCCGATCATCTCTCCTATGGTGCTTCGAGTTGTTCACAGTTTTTTCTTGTCTAGCAAAATACTCAGCTCAATAAACTCAACAAACCTAGCCTTAGTTCCTAAAATCAGCAACCCGGAAGAAGTAACTCAATACAGGCCTATAGCATGTTGCAACGTTTTATACAAAGCGATCTCTAGAATACTGGCTAGAAGACTAAAAGAAGTATTGCCAACTATAATCTCTCCGAACCAGGCGGCTTTCTTACCGAATAGATGTATACTTGATAATGTAATGCTAACGCATGAACTATTGAATGGTTACCATACTAAGAACATATCGCCTCGAGCGATGCTTAAAGTGGATATAATGAAAGCTTTCGATTCCGTTAGATGGTCTGCTCTGATCAATGTAATGAAGAAAATGAATTTTCCGGAATTATTTATAAATTGGATCTACTTATGTATATCCACTGTTCGGTACACTCTAGTCTATAATGCTCACTCTGTTGGGTACTTTAAAGGGTGCAATGGGCTACAGCAAGGGGATCCTATCTCTGCTTATTTATTCATCATAGTCATGGAAGCGCTATCTACGGAGCTGACAAGACAAGTCCACCTAAAGAATTATCACCTACACCCGAAATGCAATTCTCCATTGATAACCTCCCTTGCGTTCGCTGATGACCTGCTCATATTCACCAAACCTTCCCACAAATCCTTACTGACCATAATTTCAACCCTGTCCTCTTTCCATAATTTCTCTGGCCTTAAAATGAATTGCTCCAAATCGAAAATTCTATTGGCAGGTCGTTCTCCTCATCACTCCTCTGTTTGCCTCTCCATAACTGGGTTGTCTACCATTGATAATGATATGACATACTTAGGAATTCCTTTATCGACAAAAAGAATTACAAAAGCGCAATGCATGCCTCTCTATGACAAGATAACCTCTGTCTTTGCGCGTTGGGAAAATAGATATCTAACACGGTCAGGAAGGCTAGTGATTATTAAATCGGTTATATCCTCCATGACGGTATATTGGTCTAGAACACTACTACTGCCGAACAAACTCCTATCAATGATCAAGACAGCGATGAGAAACTTTTTATGGTTCGGTACAGTCCACTCATCAAAGCTTACTCCGATAGCGCACAAAAAACTAGAAAGACCAAAAAAGAAGGGTGGGTTGGGATTAAAAGACATCAAACTATGGAATGTGGCGGCGTTATCAAAGCATTATGATAACCTGGTAACTCAAAAGCAATCAATATGGGTTGAATGGTGTATGACACACAATTTGAAAGATGACAACATCTGGACTGTAAAGCCAAAAGCACATCATAGTTGGGTATGGAAATGATAATAAAGGTTAGAGAAAAAACAAAGGCTATGTTAAAAATCAATATATCAGAGGGGAGCAATGCAAGCTTTTGGAATAGCCCATGGATAGACAAAGGACTGATACTTTCTGATGTAATTAGTTACAATGACAGAATGAGTATTGGAATTCCAATAAATGCGAAGGCAAGGAACTACATCACAAATGGGAGGATAAGGCTTGAGAGCACGCATTGTGTTCATGTGAATGAGATATGGGGGAAATACAACAATAAGGAATACATGTATCTGAATGAAGATGAATACGTGTGGAATGAGAATGAAGGGGAGCATAATATTGCGTCTGTGTACTCGACGCTAATTGAAGAAGAGACAATGAGCAGATGTTCGTGGTATAAAAGGATATGGAATGAGAGAAATACGGAAAAGCTGAACTTTCTAATGTGGAAAGTATGCTATAACGGCCTAAACACTATGAAAAAACTGAAGCAAAGGGGAATAAATGTCTCTGACAGGTGCATATTGTGTACAATGGGAGAAGAGGAAGGTATTCATCTATATTTTAATTGTCCTTTCTCCAACTATGTTTGGAGGAAAATAAAAAGCAAAGGAGGCTTTGCTGCGCCTAGTTTAAACAGCAAAGAGGAGTGGCATAACATCTATAAAGCAACAAGATGGAAAAATAATACCTCCTATGAGCTGCTAATCATGCTTAAAGTGGTCATAAGTGAAGTGTGGAATGAGAGAAATGCTCGGGTTTTCAACCGAAATAGAAGAAGCAGGATGGAAGTCTATTATGCAGCAATGAGAAGAATTGGCAATGAAATCAACATGTCTTCCTTTGATTTTGATATATCTATCAAAAACAAGTGGAAATGATCTACCCCCGTTTTTTTATCCTTATTATTCTAATATTATGTAATGCTTTATGTTGTAAGACCTTCTTATGATATAAATATATGGTAGGGGCCATTAAACCCCGCTGGCTTTGCCAAAAAAATAAATTTCAGTTTTGTTGTACCAATGAATTTCAATAAAATTATTAATTCATTTCTAGTAACAAAAAATTTCACAACTCCTGAAAATTTTCTAACACTCAAAATTTTCGAAAAATTTCGCTAGCATCTCCTTTGTACAGCTCAATTGGTACAACTACAGCTCACCTCTCTAGGCCTTCTCCAAGCCAAAAGAAAATTAAACAGCCAAGCGGCTTGCTAAACAGAAATATAAACTTGTACCTTTTTTCCGGGCATATCCTTATAGCCTTTCCATCTGCTACTAATTCAGCATATACCAATGTCATCCCAATCAAATTCCGATAGATTTATCCTCAACACAACTATTCGCTTATATCCAAACCAAATCTCATTTCAAACTCGAATTCTATTCTCGATTCCAAACTCATAATTCCCCAATCCAACACCATTTCAGATTTCTATATCACAAATCCAATTTTTCTCGATACCATTCTAACCCAATTCAATTTCAATTTGCTTTCCCAAATTTTTACTTAAATCTGTTTTTGATTCAAACAATCTCTTCCTGGAAGTTTTAAACAACTTACCCTTTTCAAAAATCAATATTCCCTTTTCGGAATCAAAACACCTTGCTTTTCTCAAAACAATTCAAAATCAAAATCTTTGGTAGTAATCCTTCACTTAAAACTCGAAAATGAACACTAACGATGTGGCCAGCATCATTAGAGTTATTTCTGAGCGATAAAATCAGTTCAATACTATATCACCTTTCAAACTCATATTTAAACATTTCCATTTTGAAATTATTTCAAAATATCCTTCTCAATGTTTGTAAAACAATTTAAAATCTCCCACGATTTTTAAATTCTCATAGATTTAATCCATATTCATTAACAAACACTTTTCATATTTCTAGAGTTTTAATTCCAATTCTGATTTAAATTCAGATTTAAATTCATTCCGTAACACTTATACGAATTTTGATTGGTTATTTACATAATTGTTTCAATTAAAATTTTATCTGATTATAATCACAACCAATACATCCAATATACTATAATATTTCGACTATTAATCATCCTTTTTTAACAAAATATAATTTGGGTAAAATTATTTCATTTACCGTTTTTCAAAACATACTGTGTTGATTCATCGTATTCAAGTGTTTAGAAACTCCTACCGATACAATGGATCAAACTGATCGACCAGAACTCATAAACCACTCAACCGATAAATCTCCACAGTATAAAACCATTTTTATATCAAATAACAAATGCGCGCTCATATATATACACTCAAACTCAATCTAGGGTATTACTAAACCCATCTCTACCGAGTTATGCCACAGAGCCTAGGTAATTACTTAACCTTTAGCTCTGATACCAATGTAACAACCCGGGTTTTTGCGATCCTGGTTAACCGACACCAAACAAGATGTCGACTAATCAAGCATAGGAAATACCAAATAGTCAATGAAAGAAATTAGAGGGTGGGAATAGATAAGATAGAAACTTAGAACAGAAGAAGAAGAACATACAACATAAGAGTAAACACGAATCTCACAGCAGAACGAACAATATATAATAGATACGCAAGTTTGAAATAAAATCAGTATATGTATACAGTAACATTATCAAAGTATAACATTTACTACGCAGCGGAAATAAACAATAGCTATAACAACGTTGGTGAAGCCTCCTGCTCCAGCTCCTTCTAGTGCATCTGTAAATCCCGACTACTTGACTGCTCGTACAAATTTGAGCACCTAAGAGTTTAGGGAAAACAAAACAAAATAAACTCCGGGTCAGTCATGGGACTGGTATGAGTAAAACCATTTAAAAAAGTTTGAGAAATTAAATGATCTCATAAGACCACGCCGTATAACGGAACAGGTTTTTCCCTTATGAGAATCCAAAACACTTGGTCCAACATTCAAAAAACTTTTGAAAGGAACGATAAACTTTATATCAAAACTCTTTTGATATTATAATAATGTCTATCAACCACAACTAAATAATCATTACCAGAACGCTTCCATCTCACGTTCCACATACATAATATACAATCAAAAACCTGAAGTGCTTATTGTGAAATGAAATCCAACTGGCAATGTATGGGACCACCTTCCGACAGTGTATCTCTAGAGAGGAACACACCGGGTTCAATAAGAACATCTTGTAACCTAGGCTAAACATGACCTATCACTCATTTCACTTGAGTGTACTGAATGTATTATCATCAATGGTTGGGATCAGCAACCATTTCCCAAAAGGGACAACATCAAAATAGATTATAGAAGTAAATGGAATTTCACTAGATCAGGTGACAATACACCCTAATTGGTTGCTAACCACTTAGCTATGTGACCTACCCGATTTCATACCATTTCCTGCTTGTGAGGCTAGAGGCCACGCTTATCTCTGATAGATCACACACTAATTTACTTTGAATGTCACATCGTCACACCCGCAAATCACAAATTGATTTCCCCAAAAATACAACGGGTATGCAGCTAAGAGAAATGAATTCCTCCGCTACCAAACGTAAATACTTTTGAAGAGATCGACTTACGCGATTTATTTAAATATACTCTATCAGATATTCTTCCATACAGGTCGTCCTGGGACTGGATAAATCGAAGGCACTATTCTGTAAACAGGACAGCCTTGCATAACTCTGTCTTCGATTATCTTCATCATATTTGATTCGCAACGCTAATGCCCATACGGAGTGGTTTTCAGATAATAAATCTGATCCCGGTCTCTCCGTATTGACGACGGAAAAATGGTCAAAAACTTTGATAGTCAATGATTTAACTATCAAAGAAAAACTTGTATACAACAACGGTCGTATTTCCAAATGAATATCTTATCGAGCAAATCATCAATCAACATTGATTCCCATTAATTTAATTTGTCACTCAATTATCCATTTCCCTATTCCTGTTCCCATATATTCATAAATTCTTATTTTCTAAATTTAGAAAATATACGTTATTAATCATTGGAAAACATTCCATATTTACTCTCATTTCTATTTTTCTATACTAGAAACATTTCTGATTCTTATTTGGAAAACATTTCCAAAACTCCTTCATTGTATTTAAACAGATGTTTAAATAAAACATCGCGATGCCAACTCAAACCACTGCACTCATTAACTAAATTCACTTAAGCAATCTTCACTATCGAACCTTAACCATTCCTTAATTAAAAATGAAGTCAATCAAGTTGGGGTATAACTACCTCTCAGACCTTAACTGAGCAACATTTCTAACTTCGAAATAGACAGAGTACCCTTTATAAATCTTTAACAAACTTCCTTACGTAACTCTCGGATTCAATTTACGAATCCACTTTTATTGAAAACATTGATTATAACTATAGCGTAATAATCCCTACTTCTGAAATATCTAACTTCAAAATAAAACTTTTATTCCTTAATTAAATAAATAACTAAGCAGATAATTTATAACTAAATAAATAAATCTTGATTAAAAATTAGAAAGTAAATAGTACTTTCTCGAAATCGATATAATCAAATTTCAATGTATAACTCTCTTTCGAATAATCTCTATTCGATAACTCCTTTTTGAATAAACTATATTCGATTAACTTCTTTTGAATATACTATATTCGATTAACTCTCTTCGAATAAACTATATTCGATTAACTCCTTTCGAATAAGTTATATTCGATTAACTCTCTTCGAATAAACTATATTCGATTAACTCCTTTCGAATAAACTATATTCGATTAACTCTCTTCGAATAAACTATATTTGATTAAATCCTTTCAATAAACTATATTCGATTAACTCCTTTCGAATGAACTATATTTGATTAACTCCTTTTGAATAAACTATATTCAACTAACTCTATTTGATTAACTAATATTCGACAAACTCTATTTGAATAAATAATATTCGACTAACTCTATTCGAATAACTAATTTATTTTTACCTTATTTTCTGTCTCATTCAAATTCCAATTCAAATTCCTATTTCAAAACCCAAATTTTACTTATAAATGTTTTAATTTATACATTATTCATTTTAATCCATTATTCATATCGAATGTGAAAAATATTTCTTTATGTAATCCATTAAGTTTGATTTCGTATTTTAAGAAAATATTCCATTTCCAAATTCTATATATACTTCTATTTATAGAATTATTCATATGAAATCCCCTTTTTATTTATAACACTTGAATCTCATTTGAAATTCCCTTTTATAACTCTATTTATTTCATAAATAAATATTTCCTTTTATAACTCTATTTATTTTCTAAATAAATATTTCCTTCTATAATCTATTTATTTTCTAAATAAATATTTCCTTTTAATAAAATCCTTTGATTTTATAAATGATTTCTTTTATAAAATCCTTTGATTTTATAAATATATTGTTTTCAATATACACTTTGAAAATTCCCTTTTTCATTTCGGTATCAATTACGGTATTCAAAATACCAATGAAAAAGACCAGTGTCATCCACCCACATTTATAATCAATCACAGATTATATATAACACATCATATATCTCAATATATGAAAAACACTAATATAAATATTGAGGAATCCAGTTGGATCCCTCCAACCTGTTTCCCTGCATCCACAGATGTTAAATAATATAATTAACATCAATTTCATTTCAATATGAAATATTCTGATAAACAGAATCAACATTTGATTAACGATATATATATATATATATATATATATATATATATATATATATACACACACACACACACACACACACACACACACATATCGTTATATATAATTTCAACCAATCAATTAGCAGTTCAACCAAACAATCAACACACAACAATCAATCATCATTTATCAATTCTAAAAATATGTTATAAAAATATAACTGGTAGAGTTGGTGAGTTTTACTCACATTGGATGGTTATCGATAAATAGCGAATAACTGTCATTGATTTGATTCTGACAATTTATTTCGCTATAAATTGTAATGAGCTCCAATTCACTCCCAGTCAGTTCCATTGTGTAGCCACCATCCATACGATCCCAACGGATCTTGTTTCGCTCAATTCTGATTAAGTATGGTCAAGATATTTAATTTACAAGTTTGCGTACATTCATTAGTTAAATAAATGTTAAATTGATTTTGTTTTGGGCCTTAACCTTTTTAGCCCGTCCATCCCCTACCCGTTACTTCACTGTATCATCTTCTTCCAGGAAATGCCGCTCCTGTTGTTTATCCAAGCTGTCGCATTCCAACGCTCAATCTATTCCATATGAAAAAAATCAAACCAAATATACCCTTGCATCCATTTCTGAATCTCCTTCTCCCCCACACCCTATAAGGAAAACTCGACGCCCCCCTTCTCAGATGAGTCTCGACTATGAAACGCACCTAACAGGAAGGTCACCGTACCTTAATCTCACTGATCCCTTCCAAAGCTTAAACACACACTCCAAACTGCCTCACGAACTCCATTACAAACTTTGATTCATGTATCAAAGCTCCAATACCTTTCTACTCTCAACCCTAAGTCGTTGTGCAGTTCGCACCTTCAAATACTTACACAACCTCTCATTGATCTCGTTAATCTAAATAAAATACCACAAACATGGATTAAAGCTTTGTTTTATTTTCAATTTTCTCAGACCTTCCATTGAAGGAGCGGCTTTCGAACTCAATGAAAAATGCACAAAAACGATGAGGAAGTTGTGAGGATTTCGAAGAGACTTGTTTTGAGATTTTAAGTGGAGAGACTAGTTCGTTTGAACCCAATAACTTGGTTGTTGCCTTTTAGAAAAAGAAAAGAAAGAAGCGTTGCAGCAGGTGTATTTATATAATACGAAATTCCTCAACCCTTAAGTATTGTACAGTAGACTATGGTTCCTTCAACCTAACGCAAACGTCTATAGCCATGTGAAACGAATGCTGCATTATATGAATTCTGATTTGGCCTTGTTGTACGTTCTGTAGTCTATGGTTACAGAGTAGATATGACTGTGATGGATATATAAATATATATAAGACAATACTTAACAACTAAGTTTTGTACATGCAACATTTATGGAGAAGGACGTGCATGTACAGATGGTCAGTGAGATGGGAATTTCAACATAAACTCTTGGGCGGAAAACTCATTTGGTTAAGTTTCATATACGGCTTTTTAATTAATGATAGCTTGTGAGACTTGAGGAATTTGAATATTGAAAATATCATATTTACATATATATATATTTATTTAGGACTGCTATCGACAAAAATAAAACTAATGTTGAGATGAGCTAGCTACCACGATTCCAAAAATATAATAATATAGGTCTGTTAACTTTTTCTGTGAAACCCCGAAATATTGATATAGGGTTTAAAATATTCCAAAATAAAAAAATACTTATTTTCCAAAATAAAAATTACAGAAAAATTCTAAAAATTAAATTATAACTACGTCTAAAAGAATTTGTCCAATTTCAGAGCCAATATTTAATTATAATTAAATATATGGTTATGGCTTATAAACGTTCAATAGCGACTATTTTAAATTTTGATTTGATCTTAAATCAAAATCTACTCAATGAAATCCCGATCTTTCTCTTCCATTAGAAATTATACTTCACTAGCTCCGAACGTTTCTTATTTCACAGAAATCCGGCTTAAAACAAATTCTGTACATTCGTTTAAAGTTCAAATCGCCAAATTACGAACTGCCGTGCCATTTCGAGCTCGATTATAATTATAATATAAATTATACGTTCAACTGGCATTTATAAATAAATTCGTTAATATAATTCAATTCTAAGTTGAATTATATATTTTAAATTGTCCAATCCACACAATAGTGTTAATTCAACTTAATTCTGATTATTTCAGAATTAAATATATTATTCTATTATTTATATTAATTAAATATTCACTATTATTTAATTCAACGACCATTTAAAACTCTAAATCACTATTTAAATAATTAAATATATTAATTATTATAAAGTAAAAATACGGGACATTACACCAGGCTCTAACTCGAGGAAAGAACAGATGTAAAGCGGAATCTAATACCAGGTAAGTCAAATTATGGAAGTACTCATACTATGAGTACAATAGAATCTGCCAAAAATCTGTTTTAAATGTGGATCTCATCATAACATCAAACTGGTGCTTAAAGAGTGATACAAATATTCTAAGATAAGAGTTCCCCAATCATATATGACTGGATGATCACAAGACAAATCTACAACGATTGCTACATGTACATCCGGCAATGTTTTCAATGAGTTTGAAAATAATAGGATTTCCATCAAGAAGGGAATAAAAAGTCATGCAATCTCCATAAAAAATCATCCTTGTGTGGATATATCAATTCTGGGATTGCCTTTCTAGTGTAACCGGCTCTTAACAACGCTTTGGAAGACAATCCATAGCGTAATTCAAAATGAGCCAGTGCTAATAAAAGGTCAGATCCTTGATTGTTCTCACCATACGGTAATGTCTCCCCCATCATACAACTAACTCGGCAATTAATTTAAATTAATTAATTATTATTCTTAATGGAGATGTAAAAAAGTATATTAAATGTAAAACTAAACATTAATTAATTAGCTTTCTTACGTCAATTCCATAGAAGAACTTGTTGAAGATAATTTTTATCAACACAGGAATAAAAGGATTTATCTGTGGGCCGAGGAGAACCTTGGGATTGCTTAGTTCCTACGAGATTGAGTTAGTTCATCATTTCCAAGATATCAAGGTCTTAAGCCTGAAGTTTAATTACTCTTCCTTCAAGAGGTGAGTATCACACTTACGAGACTTAACGACCAAAAATTAACTTGGGATAAGAGTTCCCTAAGCGCAAATAATGTTAGAAAGCTAAACGGCTTATGGAAGAGTATTCTGGTAACTCGGAATCATAGTAGAATGTAATCAGAATTATAGTAGAAGACATTATAATGTGTGGAAATTATAAGAATACGAAAATTTATAGTGGTTTGATACTGATTGAACCTACGTCCACTTTAAGGGCTTTGGTGACTTTATTCATGGTGGCGATTACAAGGGAAATCTCCAATTTTATTTTACAAATTAGGGTTTAGGCTCTTTAAAATGAGAACATAATTTGAGAATGAGGAAAAGTCCCCTAAAATGAGACCGTTGGGGTCTTATTTATAGGCATATTGGTCCCCTTTTCGGTAGTAAACAACAAAACCCACTCTCGAATTTGGTAATGGTCCTTTGTCTTAGTGTCGGCTGATCCATTGGCTTTCGGTGCCGGTTATTGGGTTTCAGCCTCCTTTTTCTTCTGAATGTGGTTATCGGCTTTACCTTGTTCATGAATGTTCCGGTCCGCTTTCACATCTCTTGGTTTCAGTGTCGGAGCTTTGTAAGTGCTCTGATGCTGATTTTATCATCTTTTGTTTTCAGCTTTCGATACTGAATTGTAGACACTTTGGTGCTTCCATTGCATCTTGGTATAGTGTATCTTTTTCTTTGTGAGCAGCATTGTTTTCTCTGATACCGGTACTTGGCTTCAATATTTGGCTTTTCCTCACTGTTTGCTTTTGGTATAGTCTTAAATGCTTTAATATCATTTTCTTATCTTTTGGTTTCGACGTCGAACCATATGTATTGATAGCTCTTCTTTTGCTTGTTTCTAACCCTTTTAGGTCCCCTGATCATTCTGGTTTCGATATTGTTATAAGCATTAGTTCTGATAGCCGATCCCAAGCTTTTTCCCTTCTTTTTGGTGATGTTTGAGTATTGTCTTTGTTCTAGCATCCTCTTTGGAATCGGTATAAACACTAAGCATGTTAGTATGGATGACCATTCTTCTTCCTGTGTTTCGGCTTACTTCAACAGCCTTCGTTTCTGGTTTCAACTTTGTGAAAGTGTGGTTTTGGAATTCCTTTTGATAACTTCAAAGCTGCATCCCTGTTACGGTATCGATACCAAGTATGTTGGTACCGATAGCCCTTTGCTCTAGCCCAACTTAATCTCATATTTCCCTCTTTCATAGTTCTGGGTGTTGGAGTTGAAATGTATGCTCGAAGTCGAAGCCAGGTTGATTTCTTTCGGTAGCGGTACTATGAACATTGTTGATTGCTCATCTTCGCATATTGCTTCTGATGTTGCTCTACTGCCATTTTCCTTGTATCGGTACCAAGTTCTGCCTCCTTTGTTAGTACCGATAGCATGTTGGCTAGGTTTTCTCCTTTTGATATTGTTGCTTCTATTCTTTATAATTTCCCTGCTGTTGGGGTCGTCTTGGCTTCCCCAAGGGTTTTTATGCTTGATTCCAGCTTTGTTGCCTTAAGCCCTCTGTTCTTCTGGCACAGGAACTTCTATTGCTTTATATTTGACTGATGCAAATTTTGGTGTTAACAGTTATCTCCCTTAGTATAAAGAGACTTTTGTTCTTTAGGACAAAAATCCAATGATTCCCGCACTGCCTTTCGGTAACTCAAGAAGCTCTACATAAATTTTGTTTATAGTTTTAGCATAACCCGAAATAATGATATGTGAAAGAAAATTATTATATTTGACTTATGCAAATTTTGGTGTTAACAGTTATCTCCCCTAGTATAAAGAGACTTTTGTTCTTTAGGACAAAAATCCAATGATTCCCGCACTGCCTTTCTGTATCTCAAGAAGCTCTACATAAATTTTGTTTATAGTTTTAGCATAACCCGAAATAATGATATGTGAAAGAAAATTAGGTTCACTCAGGTTGTAGCATCTGAATTTAAGCTTCAAATCGTGAGTATTTACAAGTTTAATTATATGATATGAAAATCCAAAAATGTATATCCACAGGACCTTCGTAAAGTGAATTTTTAAAGGTTTGGGACATTTCTTTAATAGAAATAAGAAATTCGAAGTTTAAATTTAGGGATCAAGAGCTCATTGTTGAAAATGTGAGATAGCAATATAAGATTCAAACTTGAGTGTTTGTGATATAAGTTTTGGAAACCATTCTTAACAATAAGCAGAGGAATAGAAACCTATATTTAAATGCTTCGAAAATAGGACTAGAGGTCCACTTCTGGTGATATCAGATGTGACGGCCCGCCCCGGACTAGCCGACATTTCCCCGAAATGCGCTATGCTAATGCCTGACTAGCACGGGATGATTGTCAAAGGAAAAGGATTTGAAACTATGAATCACCAAAGAATCTGTAGTATATCTCACGACGCATGGAATTAAACATACAAATAATATAACTTGACATAAAACAGGCGAGACAGCGTATAAGAAGAAAACTAAACCATCATAGCAGTGGAATCCAAAATACAGCTTATGATCCAAACCAACATTATTACAACTTCAAAAAACTGTCTCTAAATAAAAATAGAAAAGATACACTACTAATGCCCAAAGCAGTGACCAACAACAACACAGGGAGAATATATGTATATAGTACGTGGAAGCCTCCTGCTCGTCTCCGGACAACTACTTGCGCATAACCACCTAACCTGTCTCTAGTCTGCTCGTTTACGAGCACCCAAAGTAATAAGAAGAGACATAAAACTCTAGGTCAGAGAAAAGTCTGGTATGAGCGATAGCAGCAAAATAAGACAATAACAGTTATAAATAATCATACCTAAACCTACAACCAAAGAGTTAGCACAACAAGATGTATAGTACTCTAAGGTAACACCAGCATATAGTGTAAAAATGGGAGTGTGCGTGTCATGGTGATAGCAAACATCAAACATAGAAATCATCCTCACGTCTCTCACTCAGTGCGTAATGCATACGATATCCACTGCTTTGATCACCACATCTATCGGGGCCATGACGGCAACTCCGTACTACTATTTTTGTGACAATACTTCCCTAGCCTATAGTAATAACCCTACGCAGTCCACACATCCCTGGCTCTAGGTTAAGGGCCAACCAGTCCACACTTCCCTGGCTCTAGTTCGTTTACATGACCCCTCTCCTCAATGGTGAACCAAAGTTATAGGTATCGATAACCCCTTTGGAAGTGTCCCGCAGCAAAGACCAACTCTAGAAGTTAATCTTCTCATTTGGACTTCCTTTGCATCTCGGATTTTGGTTGAATTGTAGTTAATCAGTTAACAATTATCGTTGTGTGGAAAAAGATTGAATCTGGTTCGGTTTGGAGTCGTAATCTAGGTTCGGGTCGTGGTCCTCGTCAGGGTCGGTTCATGGCTCGTGACCCCCCCAGTTCGTGACCACCCCCCGGCTCGTGACCAACTCCCACGGCTCGTGACCCCCCCCCCCCCCGGTTCGTGACCACCCCCCTACTCGTGACCCCCTCCCCGGTTCGTGACCATCATCTTAGAGCGGTTCGTGACCATCGTCTTGGAGCGGTTCGTGACCATCATCTTGGAACGGTTCGTGAGACATACCCCCTTCAAGAATCGAAGTTCTCCTGGGCGGTTCGTGAAACATACCCCCTTCAGGAATCGAAGTTCTCCTGGGCGGTTCGTGAGGTGTACCCCTTAAAGGAACCGGTTTTCTGCAGTTTTTCCGACAAGCTAATTTCGCCAAACGATGGCATTTTCAACCATTCTAACCTTACTATGAAGTCACAAAACATACCAAACAACAGTAGTAACATGTAGAATCAACCGAAAACACTAAAATATCAATCACATGAAATATTTAAGATCAAACATACCCAAAAAGCATGATTTTCCCCTTAATCCCCTTAAGCATGTTTTAACTATAAGATTTGCAAACTTAATCCAAGTTAGCCCAAATTTTCACCAGTGACATAAAATAATATTTTAGAATGTCTACATATTTTTCCATATTTTTATGATGCATAATTTCGCGAATTATCACTAATCACCCCTAATTAGCCGTAATTAATGAATAAAAGTGCAAATCACTCACCTTAGCCACAAATGAATCTTAGATCTGAAACTATGACTGATATGGCACGAATTCCAATGTATAACAGTAGCTCTATCTCTGATTTGATGCTAATTTCTCTTGATTTAATGTAGTTTTGTTCAATTAGCGATTAAGAAGCGATTAGAATGAGATTTTAGAGGATGGAGGCCATTACTAGGGTTAGAGAAATGTTTTTGGCGGATGAAAAAGTGAAAAGGGATCATTCTCTAACTCTTTTCAGCCCTTCCATAACCCTAATCCCAAAAAGGATTATGGGCCTAACCACTAATCACATAATTAAGCCCGGTTAAGCTGTTTTCCATCTTCCAAACCTTATTTCAGTCATATCTCCCAAATGTTAAGTCCGTTTGATTAATGTGACCACTCTACGAAAAGATAAACCATCATCTGAATCCAATGGAAGTAGATTCAGATCAAAACTACTTACCAATCAAAAATTAAAGGAAAAATAAGATTTGTCATAGGCAAAACAGTCATTTAAAATTCAGCAAAAACCGTGAACATGGGAAATGATCCCAATAGTCGTTTCCCAAAGTTACATGACCATATGACTTCGTATGTGAATGAAATAAATATTCTTCGATCCTACGATGCGTAGAATGCGGGTCGTTACACTCTTCCCCCCTTAAGAAATTTCTCCCCCAAAATTCCTTAACCAAAACATACAAAGGTAGCCCACATGTTTATCAACCATTTACAAACAATCAAATGTACATAATAACATCACAAGCCTATTCTAGCATGCGGTCTACTAACAAGGGAATAACTATATCGCGATTAAAATCTTACCAGGCAAAGAGCTTTGGATATGACTTCCTTATGCGCGCCTCGATTTCCCAAGTACAGTCATTCTCATTATCACCCCACTGGACCTTAACCAGTTTCACCGTCTTCCTTTGAATTTGCTTCGTATCATGTACGACAATATGAATCGTTCTATGGCTCCTAACTGCTTCAGATTCCACTTCGATATCATCCAACCGATCTGGTGAAATAGTCATATCAGAGTCGTGCACGAACTTCCTTAACTGGGAAACATGAAATACGTTGTGCACTCCCGCCATCTTATTTGGTAATCCAACTTTATACGCCAAATTCCCAACTGTTCGAGAATTGGAAATGGACCAACACACCTTGATGCTAATTTACCTCTCCTACCAAATCGAATCACACTCAATAATGGAGAAATTTTGATGACTACCAAGTCGCCAATGGAGAATTTCAATTCTCTTCGTCTTTTATCAGCATAACTCTTCTGCCTATCTTGGGCAGCCTTCATTCATTGTTGAATAACCTTTATCTTATCTTATGTTTCTCTTATTACATATGGCCCAAGCACAAACTTCTCTCCAGTCTCCAACCAACATGATGGTGAGTTGCACGGTCTTCTATACAAAGCTTCAAATGGAGCCATACCAATACTGGATTGATAACTATTATTATATGCGAATTCAACCAAATGTAAATGGTCATCCCATGATCCTCCAAAGTCCAATATACAGGCCCTAAAGAGATCCTCTAATACACGATTCACCCTCTATGTTTGATCATCGGTTTGAGGATGGTACGCGGTACTGAGATGTAATTCTGACCCTAATGCCTCTTGTAAGCTCTTCCAAAACCCACTAGTAAATAATGGATCTCGGTCAATCACAATACCTTTAGGTACTCTATGAAATCTCACTACCCATTTCATATGTAGTTCTGCTAACTTAGCTACCGTTCTGTTCGACTTGACTGGTATAAACCTTGCACTTTTGGTCTGTGATCCACAATCACCCAAATGCTATCATGACCTGATCTAGTCCTTGGTAAACGATCAATGAAATCCATTGAGACTTGTTCCCATTTCCGTTCGGGAATTTCCAATGGTTGTAACAAACCACTTGGCTTCTTTTGCTCGGCTTTAACTAACTGGCAATTCATGCACTTAGATATAAACTTCCCAACATCTCTTTTCATCCCTTCCCTGTAGTAGGTCTGCTTCATGTCTCCATGCATTTTGTTACCACCGGGATGTATAGTCAGTTTTGAGTGATGACACTTTCCAAGAACTTCATCTCTCAATCCGTTAACGTTGGGTACAACTAGCCTCCCATTCTTTTGAAGCCATCCCTCTCAATCAAGACCATACTTGTTCATTCTCTCATCGTCGATACCCATCTCCACCTTGGAGATGATTTCCAATAGATTAGGATCGTTCCTTTAACTGGAACCAATCCGCTCAATCGAAGTCGGTCTGATCGTCAAACTTGCTAACATCTCTGGATCCAATTCGCACTTAGGTTTGAAATCATATCCCGCAATATACTCCAGTTGCTTCCATTCAAGAAACACAGCCCCAAGCTGGCATGTCTCCTACTCAATGCATCATTTACCGCATTGCCCTTCCCAAGTGTGTATGCGATATTGAAATCATATGAAGCCAAGAACTCTAACCATCTCTGCTGACGAAAATTTAAATCCCTCTAAGAGAAAAGATACTTTAACGACTTATGATTAGTAAACAACTCGAATCTTTCTCCTAAGAGATAGTATCTCCACATCTCTAACGCGAACACGATCACTGCCAATTCCAAATCATGAGTAGGATATCTTTTCTCATGCGGTTTCAATTGTCGACTAGGATATGCTACAACCCTACCTTCTTGCATCAGTACAACACCTAGTCCAATACCATAGGCATCCGTGTATACATCATCTCTTCGTTTCCTTTAGGAATAACTAACACTGGTGCACACATTTACTTTTCCTTTAGACTCTTAAATGCATTCTCACACCTTTCATCCTAAACGAAAGCTTGATTCTTCTTGGTCAACTGAGTTAATGGTGCTGCTATCTTGGAGAAGTCTTGGATAAACTTACGATAGTATCCAGTTAACCCCGAGAAACTTCTCACGTCCTTTGCATTCTTGGGCGTAGACCAATCCTGTACTGTAGCCAACTTCGCAGGATCCACGGCAATACCATTCTTTGAGACAACATGGCCCAAGAATCTCACTTCCCTCCTCCAGAATTGACACTTAGAAAATTTTGCTTTCAATTGATGTTTCCTTAACACCTCCATCACTGCCCTCAAATGTTCCTCGTGTTCTTCCTCTGTCCTCGAGTAAACCAAGATATTGTCCACGAACACAAGAACAAACTTATTTAATTGATCTCTGAAAGCTCTATTCATAAGATCCACAAAATATGCGGGTGTATTGGTCAACCCGAATGGCATGACCAACCACTCATAGAATCCAAACAGTATCCAAAATGCTATTTTACGTACACTCTCAGCTGCTACTCAGAGCAGATGAATTTCTGTCGGGAGATCCAACTGGAAAAACACTCTTGCTCTATTCAGTTGATCAAAGAAATCATCTATCCGTGGAAGAGGATACTAATTCTTCCTAGTCGCCTTGTTCAGTTCACGGTAATCTACACATAAGCGAAGGGAACCATTGGCCTTGGTAGCAAATACAACTGGTGCTCCCCACTCGGAAACACTCCTTCGGATAAATCCCTTCTTCAAAACATCGCCCACTTGCACCTCGAGCTCGCTCTTCTCCCTTAGCGACATATGACGAAGTAGCATCACTATAGGTCCGACATCTTTCACTAAATCAATCTGAAACTCGATCTCTCGGTGTGCTGGAAGTTCAGTCACTTCCCCAAAGATGTCTGAATACTCACCAGCAATAGGCACATCTGATAACTTATCTTGTAGGACGTCGAGGAAATGTAGAAAACTAGCCATCACCTCATCACTAGGTAGGCAACCCAATACCACCCTCCGCCCATCATTCGCTCTAATGGTCACCGAAGACCCCTCAACGTCTACCACCACCCCCATATATTTGGAGCCAATCGACTCCCATAATAATGGCAAACCCAGTAAAGCCCAAAACAAAGCAATCACAAGCAAACATACATCCATGACTCGATAAGACCAAATTACGACAAATCATTCAAAGGCTAGTCGAACCAACAACCGATTTCATCACAACTAAAGGTCTATCGACAATATCGGTTTTCAAATCCAACCTATCTACCACGTCACCAGATACGAAGGAATGGGAAGCCCCGGTATCAAACAATACTCCAACAGGAACATCATAAATAAAAAGCATACCTTGAATAATGACACCCTTTCCCTTTTGCGCCGCATTTGGGGCATTCTACGAAGAAGGAATAGCGTTGATGGCATATGATTTCACGATCTGCTTCTCCTTAGGGGTTTGTAGACATTAATACTTAAAATGTCCCACTTGCCATAGTTGAAGCACTTATTTTCCCCTGGTTTTGCTTGACAATTGCTGGCATAGTGGCCCTTCTTGCCATAGCTAAAGCACTCAATGTCTTTCTTATTCGTCTTCTTCTGACCATCCTAGGTATGATTTTGCTTCCTCTTATTCTGGGAATTATTCTTGCCTCCACCACTTTCCTGTGGCTTTGGCTCCTCGGCAGATGTAATAGCAACCCCGGTCTTCGACTAGGGGTAAAGGCTCTCTGATCTCAATGCCTTTCCCACAATAGATTCGAACGTTTCATCGATATGACTGATAAGTCTTTCCCCCAAGTACTCATCTAGGCCAGTTATGAACTTCTCGTTCTTCTTCTCGGCAGTATCAATGAAAGATAACCCATATTTCGATAATGTATCGAACTCAGTAATATATTCCGAGACTGCCCTACCATTCTACATAAGTTCCAAAAATTACAATTATGATTTCTGAGCAACTGGGATACAATTATCACTGAAGCGAGTATTAAACTGATTCCAAGTAACTTGATCCTCGGGAGTAGCTGCTTTAATAGCATTCCACCAATTCATAGCCAGTCCTTGAAGATGGTGCGATGCTAACTTTCTCTTCTTTGCATCCTCGATCCCCAAATCCTCGAAGATGCTCTCACAACTATCAAGCCAATCTTGAACCTCCGTAGCCGATTCCGTTTCGTGGAACGACTTTCCACCAAGATTAGTATAATCCTTGCTGAGCTTGGCGAAATCGGCTCTAGGCGGCTGCACTGGTGCACCACCACCGTTAACAACATTAGGAACTGCTCCCTAAATGTACGTAATCATCTCCCTCGTGAAGGTAGTAAACATCGTCCTCATATTAGGGACATTCCCATTGTTGGCTCTTGAACCCGTACTCCTCGTATTTCGGCTCATCGTTCAATCTGTAAAGAGAAAACGATTAATCATCTCCTTAGTGGTGCCAGTGCAGTGCGACTTCATCCTTAGATATACTAATAGTGTGTGTATATATATAAATATATATATATAGTTTTCAAAAACCAAAATATCACAAATACGCTCTTATATATGTATATTATCTCCCCCTGGTGTCTTCCCCTAGGTTAACTACGTAACCTAGGCTCTGATACCAAGTGTGACGGCCCGTCTCGGACAAGCCGACAATTCCCTGAAATGCGTTGTGCTAATGGCCGACTAGCACAGGATGGTCAACAAAGGAAAAGGATTTGAAACTATGAATCACCAAAGAATTTGTAGTATATCTCACAGCACATGGAAAAAAATATATTAATAACATAACTTGACATAAAACAGGCGAGAAAGTGCATAAGCTGAAAGCTAAACCATCATCGCAGCGGAATCCAAAATACATCTTATGATCCAAACCATCATTATTACAACTTCAAAACACTGTCTCTAAAGAAAAATAGATAAGGTACACTACTAATGTCCAAAGCAATGACCATCAACAACACAGGGATAATATATGTGTATAGTACGTGGAAGCCTCCTGCTCGTCTCTGGACAGCTACTCGCGCATAAACACCTAACATGTCTCTAATCTACCCGTTTAGGAGCACCCAGAGTAATAAAAAGAGACATAAAACTTTGGGTCAGACAAAAGTCTGGTTTGAGCAATAGCAGCAAAATAAAACAATAACAGGTATAAATAATCATACCTGAACCTAGACCTGCAACCAAAGAGTTAGCACAACAAGATGTACAATACTATAAGGTAACACTAGCATATAGTGTAAAAATGGGAGTGTGTGTGTCATGGTTATAGCAAACATCAAACATAGCAATCATCCTCACGTCTCTCACTCAGTGTGTGAAGCAAAAGATATCCACCGCTTTGATCATAAGATCTATTGGGGCCATGACGGCAACTCCGTACAACTATTGCTATGACCATACTTCCCTGGCCTATAGTCAATAACCCTACTCAGTTCACACATCCCTGGCTCTAGGTCAAGGGCCAACTAGTTCACACTTCACTGGCTCTGGTTCGTTTACATGCCCCCTCTCTTCAATGGTGAACCAAAGTTATAGGTATCGATATCCCCTTTGCACGCGTCCTGCAGCAAAGACCAACTCCAAAAGTTAGCTCATCGGTTCCCATCGGGTTCCTGAGTAATTACTTCTCATTTGGACTTCCTTTGCATCTCGGGTTTTGGTTGAATTGTAGTTAATCTTTAGAAGAGTTCACAATTGTCGTTGCATGGTAGAAGAGTGAATCTGGCTCGGTTTTGAGTCATCATCTTGGTTCGGGTCGTGGTTCTCGTTAGGGTTGGTTCGTGGCTCGTGACCCCCCCTCCCGGTTCATGACCACCCCCCAGCTCTTGACAACCCCCTTCCGGGCTCGTGACCCCCTCAGTTCTTGACCACCCCCCCTCGGGGTCGTGACTCCCTTGGTTCGTGACCATCATCTTGGAGCGGTTCGTGACTATCATCTTGGAGCAGTTCGCGACCATCATCTTCAAGCGGTTCGTGAGACATGCCCCCTTCAGGAATCGAAGTTCTCCTGGGCGGTTTGTGAGAAATTCCCCCTTCAGGAATCGAAGTTTTCCTGGGCGGTTCGTGAAGCATACCCCCTTCAGGAACCGGTTTTCTGCAAATTTTTCCAGCAAGCTAATTTCGCTAAACGATGGCGTTTTCAACTATTTTAACCTTACTATAAAGTCACAAAACATACCAAACAACAGTAGCAACATGTAGAATCAACCGAAAACACCAAAATGTCAATCACATGAAATATTTTAGATCAAACGTACCCAAGAAGCATGATTTTCCCCTTAATCCTCTTAAGCATGTTTTAACTATAAAATTAGCAAAGTTAATCCAAATTAACCCAAATTATCACCAGTGACATGAAATAATATTTTAGAATTTCTACATATTTTCCGATATTTTTATGATGCATAATTTTGCTAATTATCACTAATCACCACTAATTAGCCGTAATTTGTGAATAAAAGTGCAAATCACTCGCCGTAGACACAAATGAATCTTAGATCTGAAACTATGACTGATATGGCGTGAATTCCAATGTATAGCAGCAACTCTATCTCTGATTGGATGATAATTTCTCTTGATTTGTTGTAGTTTTGGTTAATTAGCAATTAGGAAGCGATTAGAATGAGATTTTGCACGATGGAGGTCATTACTATGGTTAGAGAAATGTTTGCGGCGGCTGAAAAAGTGAAAAGGAGTCATTCTCTAACTCTTTTCAGCCCTCCCATAACCCTAATCCCGAAATGGGTTATGGGCCTTACCACTAATCACCTAATTAAGCCTGGTTAAGTTGTTTTCCATCTTCCAAACCTTATTTCAGCCATATCTCCCAAACAGTAAGACCGTTTGATTAACGCGACCACTTACGGAAAGGTAAACCATCATCCAAATCCAATGGAAGTGGTTTTAGGTCAAAACTCCATACCAATCAAAAGTTATAGACAAAACAGAATTCACCAAGGGCAAAACAGTCATTTAAAATTCGTCAAAAATCGTGAACATGGGAAATGACCTCAATAGTCGTTTCCCTAAGTTACAAGACCATATGACTTCGTATGTGAATGAAATAAATATTCTACGTAGAATGCGGGTCATTGCATCAGAAATCCTCGATCTTTATGCCAACTTCCTTCGCCTTTTTCTGTGTAAAATACAATAACTAATGTTTCCGAGTGAGTCTCTTGCATAGTAAATGATGCAAAGGAAGCATAAAGGTCTAACTCTTGTATTATTTATGAAATGGCTTTAGGAATAAATCTGCAAATTATGTGGAATCTATTTGGTGCATGATCTTTTCTTGTATTTTGAATATCCTCATCTAGGATTTCACTCCATTATTCTATATAAAGCTTAACAAATAGCATTTTTGTGTTAGTCTTGTGGGATGTGTACGATAACTTGCACAACTTATACGAGATACTATCTGAATCATGACTAGGCAATAGACGAGCTTTGATAAGGCGATATGACCATTTGCATTTGAATAACAATTATTCATAATGTGAGTTTAGAGAACCTCACTGTGTGAGGTGTTGAGGAGATGTAGCTTTTGTTACAAGGTTTCAAAATAGAAGGCTTAGGATACCGACCCAAGTACCAACTAAGAAATCCTCTTTTGGAACAAGACGACAGGCTTGACCCTTTACTTACGCATGATTATAAGAACCTGTGGCGGATCCAGAAAAACATTTTAGGGGGTCCTTATGCAACATAAAAATGAAACAAAATACGATAATAATTCAAAATATATTACTTTAACACAAATAAAAATGTTTTACATTCTAGATTTGTTCCCTACGAGTTTTCATCTTTTGGACACATCTATTACAAAGTCATTAGTAACATTGGCTAGTGCTTGTTTTTCTGTAGTTGAAATAGGAAATCACTTAAAAAGTCATCACCGATTTGGTTACGCAAATCCGAATTCACAAGTTTCATTTTAGAAAAGCATCTCTTAACTGTTGTGGTAGCAACCGGTAAAACCAATGTAAGCTTTAGTAACCTATACACTAAAGGATAAGAAAGATGTTTTTTTGTTTGCACCATCACTCGAGCAAGATCACCAATACCATTCGAATGGGCAAATTATCCGTCTTCTTTCACACTATCAAAATAAATGATAAGTTCATATTCAATAGCAATCCTCTCCGTAGAACTAAAATCATTGGGACAAAATTCAATTAACTCATCAACTGTGATGAGTCAAATGCACCAAATGAGTCACATGGGTCCAAAGCAGCCATACAAATGAGCAACTCCGATTTCACCTTATTAAAACGATCATTTTTTATTAAACTGTTTGACTATTTCCTAGAGCATTTTTTAATGTAACCTTATAGACGCTTTCATTTTGATTTTGAGAGTATTTTATCATTTCCAAAAAATGTCCTTTATGAAGAGAGTTTTCTGACTCGTCATGACCACGAAAAGGCAATGCGCCATTCAAAAAATATCTAGAAACATCAACCAAAGCATTTAATCGAATCAGATACTCATTCTTTGTAATATCACTTTGCTTATGTAATGCAACCGCAATAGATTGGTCTTGTCTCATTAGATCATCACATTTCTTAATACATGTATTATGTAAACTACTAACTTCACCAACATGAATTCTAAGTCTTTCTATTTTATTCCAACAACAAAAACCTTCAACTGTAAATGCATCACCTCCTCCTTGTCTTCCATTGTGATCGCTAAATAAGCAACAATGTAAACAAAAGACTTTATTGGCTTTCACACTGTACTCCAACCACCATATTGATTAAACCATGTAGTGTTAAATCATCTCGACTTACCCGTTATCATTTTATATGGAAATACATGCCTACGCGGTTGAGAATGTCCTCTAACCAAGTATGTCCAGCTTATTTCACCTCTCTGATTAGGATGATAATCTGAAATTCTTTTTGTTTCACATGGATCGAAAGGGAGTTCTTTTAAATCAATTAGTTTAGGCATTAAAGGACTAGAATTAGATTTAGAAACATGTTTTATTTTAAAGAATCTTTCCATTTTCTAACTACCAATTCAGATTTGTAAATTCAGATTTGTGAATTCAGATTTCAGAATATGATTTTAAGATTATATTTAGAATTGTTAATTATACAGGAATAGCATAGAAATTACTGAATTAGGGCAGATCTATTACCTGAATTAGGGCAGAGCCTAGAGGTTCTGAGGTCTGACTTATGAGGAGGTAAGCACTGGACGATGTAGCGACAGTGTAGCGTTGGCAGAGCGAGACGGTGACGGATGGAGCTGATGCGCTGATCTGAAATTGAAAACACATGAGGAAACCTTTGTCATTTTTCTCCGTGATTGATAAAATTGGCTGAAGTGAGAAACAGGGTGGAATATGTGGAGAAAGTGTTAATCAGGGATAGTGGATTTTGATATATTTATATATATATTTTTCAGTGGGGTCATGGGACCCCACTCCTATAACGCTGCATCCGCCCGTGATAAGAACCCAGAAACCTTAATCCGGAAATAAGGATGGAAAGTTCATATCCCTAGATTAGGGTATTAAGGTAGAAGCCTAGAAATCCTCCCTTGGAATTCTGTGAGACAAGGCTTTAAGACCTATATTCAGTTATTTGCAATAGGAGAGTAGAAATCCATGTCTATTGACAATAGAAGTCCCGAACTAGAAAACAGATTCAGATTTTTAATAGAAGACCAAAAATCCACTGCTGGAAATAATAGAAGCTTCGGACCAAACCTAGATTCAGGTATTTGATAGAAGACCAAAAATCCATACCCAACAATTAATAGAAGTCCTGAACCAAATCCAAATTCGGGCACCTTAATAGAAGACCAAAAATCCACTTCTGGTAACAATAGAAGTCCCGAACCAAACCTAGATTCGGGTATTTAAATAGAAGAACAGAAATCTGCTTCTGGTAATAATAGAAGTCTCGAACCAAACCTTGATTCGGTTATTTAATAGAAGACCGGAATTCTGCTTCTGGTATTTATAGAAGTCCCGAACCAAACCCAGATTCAGGTATTTGATAAAAGACCAAAATCATATCCAGCAAATAATAGAAGTCCCGAACCAAACTCATATTCAGTATTTAATAGAAGAACAGAAATCCACTTCTGGTAATAATAGAAATCCCCAACCGAACCCAGATTCAGGTATTTAGTAAAGTTGCCACTTTGGCTTTGTGAGCCACTCTCTGGACTTTATTCAGATCTGCAAACTCGTCCCTTGAGCTTTGACTTAATCTGATGAGCCGCTCCTTTGGGCTTTATATTGATTTGATGAGACATTCCCTTGTACTTTGATTGGATTTGATGAGCCACATCCTTGGGCTTTGACTGGATTTGATGAGACACTTCCTTCGGGTTTAGTTCTCCATTTCATCTTTGTTCTTTAAGCAGAGGTTGTAAGTACTTTAACTACTCCCTTTGAGTTTTTTTTCCTTCTACGGGATAAGATGTGAGCAGAGGATGTACATGCTTTGAGTATTCCCTTCGAGATTCTGTTCCCTTCTACGGTATAAGATGTAAGTTGAAATGGAATGTGTTCATGTTTAGAGCATAGTTTTGGACATACTCTTTTTCGGAGCAGAGGTAGAACGTAATCCGTTTTAGAGCAGAGGTTAGAATGTACTCCTTTTTAGAGAAGAGGTTACCTGAGCACACAGCTTAGGGGGAGCACATAGCTCATGCAGGAATGAGCAGACAGCTCACGTCGTGATGAGCACACAGCTCACGTAATGGTAAGCACACAACTCGTGTAATGATGATCATAAATACTTAAAGTGGAGCCGAAGCTCCATGGGTAGTCAAATCCATAATGACCACCAAGGATAAAGTGGGAAAGTGTGACCAAATTAAGCTAGTAGATAGGCGGATTTTAACAAAATTCGCATATATCTTGCTTTAACAAAGCCAGGCATGAAACAAAAAAAATGTCATGCTGGAATTTGTAACGTCAAAGTGTTTATGAAACCCTTCGATGTGACTACGCTTTTTGTTTCAATCAAACGAAAATTAATATAACTATCATGCAACAGTCAATGGTTAATATTTCATCTGTCCTAGGCTTACTGAGCTAACTAATCTGCCGAATCAAATACTGATGTTAGTCCTTTCTTACTAAAAGAAAGAAGGCTGGGTCCCAAGTTTACCAAGGCCAAGATCCAATACTAAATTTAGTACTACATAACTACCAATTGGGCTTGCTATTTCTAGTAAGGTTGTCTAAATATGAACCATACAAAGCATCCATAAACAATTAATAGATTAACAATTATTCAGATTGGAAGAATTGCTGCTATGGTTTCGTACAACTCCTAGCCACCTTTATGAAATGTAGGACATGAAAGTACTACATGTCCCAGGATTTGGGAAATGCGACATGTACGAGACTTAAGAGAATGGTCCCTTGACCCGCAATTGTAGTAGTTTGCATGAGTAGAGTTAGAAGTTCCAGATACGGAGGCTTCCTGCTTACCTTCCACCTCCGTACAATCATTATGAATGTTAACAAACCTGGATTTGGGATACATGGGCACAAGAGCACCCCCCCTCCCGTTAGGGCATTTGTTTGGAGATCAAGCGGTCGTTGGGTTGTTTCTCATTTACCTTCAATGAACTCTTTTAAGTATCCTTCTCGGATGAGTCCTTGTACTATAACTTCGAGCATTTTGCATTTGAAGTAATGTATCCATTCACCTTACGATATTCGCGGTACTTTCTTCCCTTGATCGGTTCAGGTTGACTTTTTGCTTTGAAATAAACTGGGAAATTGGCTCTTTCCTTCATATAGCATATATGTGAGGGATGGGTTTGCTTAGGGCTATGGGATTAGTGCTAGGTCCTTCCCACTCTGACCTTTTCGGATGTTTGTAAAACTTAGGCTTCTCTTCTTGAGGTTTCTGATCAAAGCGAGATTCCCCATCCTCTTTATTGTGATAGAGTTTCTTTCTGGAATGATACAATTCTTCTATGCGAATGAATTTGTTTACTTGGTGGTAAAATTCTTGTAGGTCTTGGCATCCGTGTATGTACAGCTCTTTCCAAAATGGAGTATTCTCCATCTGCTCTAAATGGACGGCTACAAGCTGATCATGATTGTTTATGTCCTCTGCTTTCGACGCCTCAACATTAAATCATTTTAAGTAATTGGCTAAAGATTCCTCTTGTCCTTGTTTTATACTTATAACGGTAGTATATTCCACAATAGGATTCTTAAATCCGCAAAATTGTGCAGAGAATTCATAAGAAAATTGTTCCCAAGAACAAATGGCTTTCCTTTGATATTGGTAATACTACTTAGTGGATCCTCCTCACAATGTTAATGGGAACATTCGGCATCGAATAAATCTAGAATCATTACGGAAATCAATATAACTTATATGCAGCAAGGTGTTCTTCAGGGTTTGTAGTCCCGTCATATATGAGATTTGGTGACTATTTACTAGATGGAGCTTCAATCATTCTTTTCTCCATATCTTATGGTGGCATTAGGCTTCTGTTCTCTTCTGAACTGGTTACCTCTATTAATGCTTGGGTGCTCCTTCGTAAAGCTGGACTACTTTGTAGATTCGATAAGGGTTTAATTTGGCTATTGAACTCTTGAGGTGCCCTTACTCTTGACTCTAATTCATAGGGTACTATCTCCGAGGACCTTCGGGCCAAGTCTGCTTCGATATATCTTCTAATAGTATCAATATGTGTTGCCAAGTACAATATTTCCAGTTCGTTGCTTTCTTTTCTTGTTAGGGTTGAAGGCTTAACTTTGTGCCCTTGTTTCGTTTTGGTGCTTTCCGAAGTCTTTTGTGATTGAGTATTCTCCCAAGCTTTTCATTTCAAGTAGTTTTCGTTCTAGGGCCTTGATCCTTTTGGCATTCTCATCTACGACACTCAAGTTTAGAGGTTGTGTTAGGATTGGGGGTCCACCTGTTCCTACAACATTTGGGTTGAACAAAGGGGACATATCCCTTCTACATTGGTAATCCCCTTTGATATTTGATTGCTTCTTTGTGAAACTAAATTGATATGTAGATTTCATAAGGATCTAGTTCAACTATTGAATTTGGGAGGTGCATCCAATTCAAATTCCATTTGGTGTGATTCCATTTCAAAAGTTATTTGGACTGGATTCTCTACGACATACCTCCTAGTAGCATCAACCCGTAAAGTCAAGTATAATTGTAACACCCCACCTCCGCTAGGGTCACTCACAAAGGGAATGCACTAGGTTTGGTGAAGCATTATCGAGGTAAACATACACAGAAATATTACAAGACAGAACATATATATACAACAGCGGAAGTAAAACAAATTTCATTTACCTTATAAAACAAGGTCTAAACCTTTTACACCAGAATACATCAAAACCTGTCTTGCAATAATAAAGAAGCATAAAACCTTTTCATAAATTATTCCCCAAAATAAAGCGGTGAAGCAGCCATAGCCAGAAGAAGACCAAGCTATACATGATGACCTTCAAGCATAAGAGGTTCGAACTTACCAACATCATTTCCTCCCTGAAACCTTGGGGGGGAAACGGAAGACAACGAGGCGAAAGAAAACGGGGTCAGTCATAAATACTGGTAAGTCCTATCTACTTCCAGTATAAAAACAGGTAAAGGTAACATGACATGCATAAACTGAAAGTAAACGTAAGGATGATGACAAGATAGATAAGCTAAACCAAGATAACTGGATGAACTACTGTAGCAAGATAAACTAAGGTATCATGATAAACTACGGTGTCAAGATAAATCAAGGTATCACGGCGTCAGGTTTCTATCAAGTATACTATCCCAAGGTATCTATCATATATAATATCCCGAGGTTACTATCAAGTAAACTTCTCGTGGTTCTAACATGTATATTTGCTCTGCACCTCTCGTACTAGTATCCCAACCCGCATCATGTGTTAACTATGAATGTCCCTTGCCCAATGTCATGTAATGGTCCATGTCAACCTAATATATAGCATATGTAGGTCTTCCCAACTCGTATGTTTCTTCCCATGTATAAGTTCAGTCCTTTGCCGTAGGCTGTACGGGCTTTCCCATGTAAATCTATACCACCTCGACGTAGTACCATTTTATCCTTGAAGTTGTTTTGGACTGCTACCCTTGATCTGGTTATGTTTTCTTACCATGAACTATCGCGTGTTCACTTAGGATTTACGCCACCTAGGACCACTAGGGATTATGCTACCTAATGAATGTTTCCGTGTCTCGGTTTGGGTTCAGCCACCTAGGGCCACTAAGGATTATGCCACCCGTCAACCGCGCCCTTTATCCCGCGTATGTATCGTGAATCGTTTTCCATGTCTAGACGCACATGTTCCTCAATGTGCCATCCGAGTTCCGTGCCAGGGCAAATCAAGAAATACAGAACTCGGTCGGGAGATTTAAGTTGTCTGCTGATGCAGATATCAAGGTCTGTTTTTGTACCCGTGGCTATGGTCCCACGTGACCCCTCCCTCAACTACTGAAAGGCAATCCAAGAAAAATCATGTATGAGAACCACATCCCGGCCCCACTATAGCCCCACTTTCCTATGGGCCAACCTCACCCATGACTCGATAGCAAGAACATGGTCTGTTGGGGGTTCTCTGCCTTTCCGTTCGTACACGATTGACTAAAGATGGTAGGTAGTCGGCGACGTGCTATCCAGGGCAAAATCAAGTATCGTCGACTCCACGCTAATCCATCCCAGTCTTTAGGTCGCTCGCATAGAAACCAAGACATACTCTTGGCTCTTCTACCGCAGACCTTAACCTCTGTGAGGCCGGGTTTCATGGACCACCTGCCACCTCACAGAGGGATACCAAGGGTACCCTCACGTCCCCCGAAGCTACCGCTTCATCACCCAGTTCGTTGGAGCCTTTATCCAAGTCGGATAATTTGCTCCTCCTTCTCGTGTGTTTAAGCGATGACCTACTGTATCGGGTTACTCATCCATCTGTGAACTGGTCCAAATCTCTTGACTAAGAATTATTACTTAGTTTCCTAAACTAAGGTTTACCACTTAGTCTCCTTTCCCGTTATCCTTGTTAATCCCGGTTTTCCACCTAGTCCCCTGAACTAGGGTTTTGTCCAATGAGTTAAGTATTGTCATTTAAGTTCATGCCTTAACCTGCCTACGAATCATGTCAAGATTTGGCTAAGTATTCAAGTCCAAGACCTAGCCCTACAGGTTGGTTAAGTATACCAAGAAGCTCATGACTTAACCCTATTCAATCATCAGATCAATTTGGTTAAGTATTTGTTTATCTTAACCCTATCAGGTTATCGTGTTAGATTAGTTAAGAACAGATTATCTTAACCTCATCGGATTATCGAGTCGGATTGGTTAAGTATAGGTTAACTTAACCCCATCCACTAATCGTATTATAATGGTTAAGTATATTTAAAAGGTCTTATGACTTAACCCTATCAGGTCTGCATATTAGATTGGTTAAGTATAGGTTACTTAACCTCATCAAATCATCATGTATAATTGGTTAAGTATAAGTTACTTAACCCCATTAAATTATCTTGTTAAGTTGGTTAAGTATTGGCTACTTAACCTCATTGAATTACCAAGTTTAGATTGGTTAAGTGTTTAACTTAACCCCATTGAATTACCGTGTTTAGATTAGTTAAGTGTAGGTTACTTAACCCCATCTAATTACCGTGTTTAGATTAGTTAAGTCTAAATTACTTAACCCCATCTAGTTACCAAGTCGGAGTAGTTAAGTGTAAATTACTTAACCCCATCTAATTACCAAGTCGGATTAGTTAAGCGTAAATTACTTAACCCCATCCCTTAATTGTCTTGTATGGTTAAGTGTCATTAAGAAATCAAGCCCGGTCCCACTTAACCTACCCATTCGTATCATATTGGTTAAGTGTCATTAGTAAAATTTACTTAACCTTATCATGTGACATTAATTTAATTAATGCACTCTCAACCTCTCACATTAGACCTTGTTGTGGTTACTAGTTAAGCCGGGCGGGTCCGGGTAGTTTTACACCACAACCTAGTCTAACCTCGGGTTTCAAGCGCGACATGACCAACTTCTCACATTGGATCATATTGTTTGTAGCCACTAGTTAAGCCGGGCGGGTCCGGGTAGATTTATGCTACAAACTCAACCCAACCTCGAGTTGGCAACTTTCATGTTCGGTCTAGTGTCATATTACACTTACAACCCACACGTGTTTAGTTTCAAGTCCCATGTTTACCCCACATGTCATGCCCACATTTAGGTGTATCATACGTGCCATAATTCCATGAAACCCCATGTCAAATTATCATGTTGTAATCACGAACGTCTAACCTACCCCAAAGCGTGTTTCCAACCCTAGTAAAAACGAGTCAACATAGTAAGGGTACTATGCTACACATTGGCCTCACAACATGCACGATGTCAAAAAGGAATTGGCCACCAACATGCATGGTATCATAAGGGATTTGGCCTCAAAATATGCATAGCATCATAAGAGAATCTGGCCACAAGCATGCATGATAACATAAGGGGTTTGGGTTCATTTACATGCATAAGCCCCAAAGTCAAGTCTTTGCCAATGTTTCACAAGTCAAATGGTTCCCAAAGGTTCATGCTAGCATTCCATAGATAAAGATTCAAACTTGCAAGATAAACTAGGCTAAACATAACATGAGTGGCATGATTAAGTCGCTAAAACTTAACCCAAGGTCATGGATCATAGAAAAGGGGCAAACTTAAGTTCACATAGGCTAGCATACTTGTATTTTATTCCATGTCATATTAGAACCACCGTTAGAATCTACAAGTAGGTAGAACTTACATGGCGAGGCTTAGGGAAGGATCATGCATCGTCTTGACGAAGAAAGGTGGCTCCTTTGTTGAAGAAGCATCATGAAACTCGCATAGCAACGTTGATCTACCCTCGATTTGATGTAGGAAGCTTGCACCTTTTGATTTGAACCCGATTTGAATGCATAAGCCCTTGGAGTTGGAGATGGAGGCCATGATCACTTGACATTTGGGCAGCACTTCGTGGCATGAGTGAGTTATGAGGGTTTAGGCTAGGTCTAGGGGTCTTTTTATAGATGTTAGGGTAGTTTTAGGCCGTAGGATAAACCCTAGGATAGATCTGAATCGTCAAAATCCGTCACAAGCCTCCAAAATCGAGCCAAAACCAGAAGCAGGTGCACCAGGTCGGGGTTCTACAGGGGGGGTCGACCCAGGGGTCGACACCCATGTCGACCCCCTGGGGAGGGGTCGACACCCATGTCGACATGGGTGTCGACCCTGAGTGTCTGGCGGGAATTTTTCCCGCCTCTCTTTTTGGGCTGAATTTCAAATCTGTTTTCGGATTTGAATTTTCGTGAAACTTCGTTGGGCCTTAACTGGGTCATACGGACTCCGATTTACGAAATTTCGGACTCTATTTCGCGTATTTTTCCGAGACGAACACAATGGCCCAACCCGTTTATCCTGATTCAGATTTTATAATTTAATTCTGCCTTGATTCTTGTCTTAACACGTTGTTTAAAATTCGGGTTGTTACAATAATGCTTCCAACTCATCATCTTTTCCTTTTGCTAAAGTCGAAGGTCCTTCATCTTTCAGATTTCTTGAGTTGACATTCAATAGTATGATAGTTTCTATAATAAATGATGCATTGGAATCTTGCTCCCATTTCACTTGCATTCTAACCATATCTAATCGATTCAGATAATACTTCGTTATGATGGAGTATAGGTTAAGGATGAAACAGGAAATAAGGAAGAAGATATAAGAGGATAGGTCGGAGGTTTAAGGCGAAACAACCCTTGGATTACTGTCACTCTAAATAGCAAATCGAAGTTCAGAAGGTCCTTGTCGAGAGCCGTTTTACTTGATTTTACTTCTTAAAAACTTATCCCAACCAGGACGGAACATCGAGGGATGTGATGAGGTTAACCACAAGGTCGGAAGTTCATGCCCTCTTTCTAGCGCCAAAATTTTGATGACAACACTACAAGAAAATTTTCTTATAACCGCAGCACAGAATAGCGTTTACGTCTTGATTATTGTCTTTCACCTTTCATCGAAAGTAAAAATCAAAAGGCGGGATGTAGAAATGCTAACATCGTTTATTTTCTAAATTTCTAGAGGCAGTCCCCTATAAAAATTTAATTGCTGCGAAAAAATTAATTTCCCTCTTCAGCAAAAAAGAAACACTAAATCATTTAGGTTCCTAAATCTTAGTCGTCTCCATTTTGTTAAATCGTATACTCTCCAAATCTGGCCTTCGCTCTTCAAATCCTTTAAAATGGCTTTTCCAAGAGCTTGAAAACAGGAATGACCTAGATTCCTAACTTGCAGCTGCGACTATGCGAATATTACGAGCTCTTAATCTAAAAGGAAAATCTAAGTAGTTCAACGATTTTGCTCTTACTCCTCTGTTCTTATGTGCAACAACCATTATATGGTATGATTTGTGTGAAGGTATGCTAATAGGCAATTTCAGTATTATTTCGTTAAAGAATAGCTAATAATTCATTGCTGCGTATTCACGATTTAAATCTTCAGCAAAGATAATTTGGGCGCTGACTAAGTCAGAGATATTAAGGAATCATTCAATAAATGAAGATCAATTTAAGAGGATTGCTTGGGCAAAGGTCTTAGCTTGACTTATATTTATTTATTTTTAATTTTTATGCTCTTGCTTAAACTTTTTTTAATACTTTTACTACTTACTTTTCTTTCGCTTATTGTGCATACCCTTTCTACTCAAGGTTTGACATCTTCATATGGAGGTAACAATGGTATGGGCGTAAAGAGTGAAAACAACAACGGTATTTCTTGAGCTTCGATAAAAGAGAGGTCAGTGATATAAATGTTGTAGTTTTCCATTGTTAGGTTACTTAATCCAAGAATTACTATATATGCTTGAGACATTAAACATGCAATATGAGGAGCTTTATCAAAAGCAATTTCAGCATGTTGAATTATTCTATTCAGGATGCTAAGTTTTAAAAATTGCCAGTAGTATTGCTGAATGATCTTAATGAAAAACTTAATGTTATGATAGTAGCTGTTAACCCCAAAATTTGCACTGGCCTAATATAAAGAAGCAGAACCTCCAATAACAGAAAGTATAAAAGGAAAAGCCTTGGGTATAGCTATGTTGACACCCAAAGAAGAAGACAAAATCTTGTTTCTCCTATAAATTTTGATTGGTAAGGGATTAAAACCTGAAACCACTTCCATTGGGTTCATATGATGGTTTCCCATTCCGTAGAGTGGTCACATTAAACAAACGGACATATCGTTTGGGAATAATGGCTGAAACAAGAAAGGTAGAGAAAGCTGGAAATCGATACCAGAGTGGTGACGATAGTAGAAGAAGACAAAACCGACACAAGAGTGGTGCTGACATCCATAAAAAGACAAAACCAAGACCAGAATGGTCAAGGAAGCTAGAGAGAGCTAGAAAAAGATAAAACCTAGACCAGAATGGTCTAGGAAGCAGGAGAAAGCCAGAAAAGACAAAATGGAGACCAGAATGGCCTAGGAAGTAGAGGAAAGCCAAAAAAGACAAAACCGAGACAAGAATGGCCTAGAAAGCTGGAGAAAGCCAAAAAATGACAAAACCGGACAAGATTGGTCTAGAAGCTAGAGAAAGGCAGAAAAAACGAAAAAACAAAAGCCAAAATCGTAAGCAAAAAGGTTGCACAATAAAGTGGCAAAAAAGGGCGGCAAAGAGAAGCAGCAAAAGGGGGCTAAAAACCTCTATAAATAAGACCTCATGGATAACATTTTTGGGATGTTTTCCCCATTCCACAACCTTGTACTCATTTCTAAAATAGCAACCCCTAATTTGCAAATCTAATTAGGTATTTCTAATGTAACATCCTCCATGAATAAAATCATCAAACCCCTTAAAATGAACATAGGTTCAAACCGACCGAACCACGATAAACTCTTATGTTCTCTACTATTTTGCGTATTATATCGTGTACCATTGTGCTTATACACATAAACTCTCTTCAACCCAATCCTTCCAACAATTACCTAAATGCCCTTAATGCATACTTTAGTGCCGATTAGTGACGATTGTTGCAACCCTATCCTAGGGTAACTGTTGATCCCTAAGTATCACATTCGTGATACTCACCTCTTGAAGGAAGAGTAACTAATCCTTGGACAAGGGGTCTTGATACCTAAGGAGCGGTGAATTAAATCAAGCTCAAAAAGACTAGATTACCAAAATACCCTTTTATAAGCCGTTTAGCTTTCCAACTTTCTTTGCGCTTAGGGAACCCTTATCTCAAGGTAACTATTGGTTGTTGAGTCTCATAATTATGATACTCACCCCTTGAGGGAAGAGTAACTAATCTTCGGGCTTAAGACCTTTATATCTAGGAAACAGTGAACTAACTCAAACTTGTGGGAACTAAATAATCTCATTCTATCCCTAGGTCCACTTCCTTAGACATATCTCCGGTGTTGACGAAAAATATCGTTAACATTTTGGCGCTAGAAGGAGGGTTTGAACCTCTTAACAGCTTGCATTTTACGTATCGAAAGATCATAAAATATTTTTATTTTATTCCCAGAGGGTTGGATCATTCTCATCTTTTAATATGTTGCTTATGAGGATGTGAGACATGTCCATAATTTTTACTGATTTTGTTTGTGACCATTTTTCCCCTATCAGCCTTGTACAGGGAACAACTTTTGACTCATGTCGAATCAGAGGGTGAGACTTATGCCATTGGAAAGGAATTGATCATTGCCTTTCCGTAGAGTGGTTACATTAAAGATTTGGTTCATCGGTTTGGGAGAAATCGTTGTGTCAAGGTTTTTCAGTTGGCTGTCCAGGTTTGGTAAGCCATAATGGGCTGAATTGGAGAGGCCCATTAGTGGGCTGATGGGAGGGTATAAATAGGGGTGAGGGGTATGGAAAATAGTTCAGTTTTTCATTTCCTCATTTGGTGTCCTTGTGCTCCTTCTTCCTCTAACACCTTTCCACCATTAGAAATCCAAACCTAAGGAGGGAAATCATAGATCTACACCATTTGAGGCTAGTCTACATCATTTCAAAGGTGAATTCATCGGATTGACGAGTTTGGTTCGAGTTGCTCGCTGTCCGGATTCATAACACTATCGTTTTAGCTTGTATTGGAGAATCGGTGAGTGGATTACATCTCTCACATGGATTCAGTAAAGTGTATGAGTAGTAGATCATGTTTTTCATCAAATTCAGGTGTTTTTCCTTAGATCTATGCATTGGTAAGTTCATTTTCATATAGATCACCCTAGGATCTGATTTAGCAAGTTTACATAGGTAATTTCTATTATATTTCATACAAATGTGCTAGTTAGATCCATGGTTTTTGTTAATATGCATATTTGTGGTGATTTTGGTGAATTTGGCATTATCCTTGATAGAATTGTCATATTGTTGATTTCATAACATGCTTATAATCCTTTTTGATGAACTGGATGAGGTAGTTTCATTGAATTTATCGTTTGGCGAATTTTTGGTCGAAATCGGAGTTGAATTGTAATACGCGGGTTTTGGATCGACCATAAGTTAGATCGGCCATAAGTTAGGTCGGCCTAGTCAGAAAAATTGAGTCGGCCTAGTCATTCAGAGATGGGTCGGCCTAGTCATACAAAGGTGGGTCGGCCTAGTCAGGAGAAGTTGGGTCGGACCAAAGTTGGGTCGGACCAAAGTTGGGCTGGACTATTCTGGTCAGCCATTTTTGGTTAGGCATTTTTGCCATTTTTGGTCGGCTATTTCTGGGCGGACATTTCCGATGATGATGTGACTTCAAAGTGAATTCAATTAGGAAGTTTGGAAGTAATTAAAAGTGTTTGTTGTTCGTTTATGCAACAAATGGGGAGACAACTTAAGGATGTATTGAGTTCGTGTGAAGTGACAACTCTAAGGTGTTATGAGCTAATTAATAGTTGTAATTGATAACGACTAGGGAGACGAAGGCAAAGGAATTATCGTTGTCGTAGGTTCTATCGGACTCAAAGTAGAGGTACAATTGAAGACCAATTGTAGGTCGAGTGCCTTGGGCATCGTGTATGTCCTAGACACGTGTTGAGTATTGCGTGTAGCACGTGTTGAGTATAGCGTGTAGAGTTTTGCTAGAACCAAGGCGTCGTGTGTGGTCCTTGACAATTGACGACAAATTGTTATCCAATCATACGATAACGAGGGTTCCAAAGCAAAGTTGGCGGTGATAGCTAGAGTCAGTCATGGACGTTTGAATGCATGTTGTGATCATAATTGAGTTGCTTTGCCATATATGAATGGATGCTTTAATTATCGTGATTGAATTGTTTTTCCTTTGGGTGTATGGATTGTAAAGGCTATCACTGTCATGTAATGGGGAGGGAAATTGAGAGTTCTCTGGAGCTGGGTAGATTAGTTGATTATTTACCCATTCTCATATACTTTATTGATGAAGTTTGTTAACTATTTTATCTCCCACTAACACTGTTTTCTGACTCAAGGTTTTACATTTCCCTCTTATTACCTTAGGCTGTTTATTCGATTATTGGATGCGCAGACTAAGTAGCAGGTGACAGGTGATGCCTTAGTGGGAACAAGGATGTTGATCGATGGCGAGCAGGAAGCTAGCGCACTACTTTACTACTATCTAATAATTGGATTTCCATTGTTTGCTATTTCTCTGAGTACTGTAGTGAGGCAAATTGTACAGACACTATTTTTGTTATCCACATGTATGGGAAATACTTTCTATTTGTCATGAAAGTTTAGTGTTTTCTGCTTCACTATCACTGCCTGTTGTATATGTTCTGTTATATTTTATCATTGCGATGTGAGTTTACGATAGGTTCCGTTTAATTATCATACCTTGATGATTGTCCATAGTTGCCTGGCACACCTTTCAGCGCATTATTCCTCTTGTTTAGTACAGGGGTTATGAGAGGTCGTCACATTTGGTATCAGAGCTATGTTTAACGATTGTGGCCAAAGTTCGAAGACGTAATTACATATGAGAGACGTACCAGTAGATTTCATTTAGATGTTTACTATATATATTAGCATAAATAGTAGTAGCTGTTGTTTTCCTTTAGCAGTTTATCTTGTAAGTGGACTAATCATTCTATTTTAGATTTAGAATGAGTCGTCAAACCTCTAGTAGCCTGAGATTGGAAGATTAGGAGATGGAAGAAGCCGATTGGAAGCTTTAGCTGTTGCACCGGAATATCTAGTTATGATTGGAGCAGCCATGACGGCAGTAGCCACTTTAAGGGCGGCCTTTCCAGAAACTTCAGTAGAGCGTAGTGTTCCTACGCAAGTACCCAGAAGGGATTCTGCTAAGCGACAGAGGGAATATTCTCCTACGGATGAAGAAACCTTTATTGGCCCCAGTGTCGAAGAAGAAGAAATTTAAGAAGAATGTCCCTTGCTTTAATTGTCAATTGGAGGGTCACTATGCCAAGGATTGTAAGAAGCCGAAAACCGAAAGGAAGTACTTTGAATGCGGCAAGCCTGGACATAAGAAGAAAGACTGTCCGGACCTTCCAAAGAATAAGCAACAGGAGGAAGCATGTGTTGTGGAAGCTATTCCAATTTCCTATTATATTCCTGATGAGAACTAGGAGAAGTTGTTGTCTGGATATGCTTCCAACCTGTGAAGTTGTTTGAGTTCTATTTGGTACTAGAGGATCGTCTTCTTTTACCTATAATAAGATTGTATGCTGAATGGGTTCAGAACTTGAAGTTGTAATATACCTTTAGTTGTAACTAATCTAGTATGGATTCATCTTCTCTTTTCATACTTTGTGGATCTAGTATTGTTTGAACATGGATGCTCATTCATGAGTGGTTGCTTAGTGTGACCTTCGCTGGGCTTGGGATCATCTTGGACATGGATTGGCTCAAGAGGTATGTGGCATGGGTGAATTGCGAGAAGCTTGAGGTGAGAGTCGGGGATGTGGAAGGGCGAAAGGTGTTGATAAAGTGTAAGCATGAAGAGGGTGTCTTCGTTAGCTATCTATATTCGCTTGTGATTCCACAAGAAGACTTGTCATCTGTGTTGATCGCTAACGAGTATGAGGATGTCTTTGACGAGGTCAAAGGGTTGTCGCCGCATCGAGAGATCGAGTTGAGGATCGATTTGGTCAAGTGTGTTCGACCAATCATTATGCCTCTTAGGCGGATGGCGCCTATGGAATAGCGAGAATTGGAGGTGCAAGTTCGAGACCTTGTAAGAAGGGGTTCATTCGGAGAAGAGCTTCCAAATGGGGTGCACTGGTCGTGTTTACAACTAAGGCAAATGGCTCATTAAGATTGTGTGTGGACTATCATGAGCTAAACAAGATGACTAAGAAGAACAAGTATCCGTTGCCAAGGATTGATGACTTGTTCGATCAGCTTCACGAAGCCAAAGTGTTTTCTCAGATGTATTTGGCAACGGGAATCCACCAATTGAGGGTGGCCAAGGATAGTGTACCAAAGACTGCTTTTAGGACACCTTTCATTTTCTTTGAGTGCTTGGTGATGCCATTCGGGTTGACTAACGCGCCACCGTATTTCATAGATCTTATGAATAGGTATTCAGAGTTCAGTTGAATAAGTTTGTGCTTGTGTTCATGGATGATATTCTGGTTTACTCAAGGAATGAGGAAGAACACAAGACACACTTGAGAGTTGTGTTAGAGATATTGCGAAAGCATCAGTTGAAGCTAAGTTCTCGAAGTGTCACTTCTGGAAGGACGAGGTGAGATTCTTAGGCCATGTAGTTTTTGGAAAAGGGATAGCGGTTGACCCCGCTAAAGTTGCAGCAATCTAGGACTGGGATCGACCTAAGAATGCGGCGGATGTTCAGAGTTTCCTGGGGTTGGCTGGATATTACCGATGGTTTATCAAGGATTTCTACAAGATAGCTGCACCGTTGACAAGATTAACGAAGAAGAGCCAAGTGTTCACATGGGATGCGAAGTGTGAACAAGCGTTTGAAATCCTAAAGGAGAGATTGACTAGTGCTCCTGTGCTGACCATTCCAAGTGGGAATGAAGAGATGGTGGTATACACCTATGCATGTGGTACTGGGCTTGGAGCAGTCCTAATGCAAAAGGATAAGGTTGTGGCTTACGCGAGTCAATAGATAAAGCCGCATGAGAAGAATTAACCAACTCGTAATTTGTGAGTTGGTAGCGATTGTGTTTGCTCTGAAGATGTGGAGATATTACCTGTTGGGAGTTCGATTCAAGTTGTTTAAGGATCACAAATAGTTGAAGTATCTTTTCTCGAGTTGTTTACGGATCACAAGTCGTTTAAGTATCTTTTCTCGCAAAAGGATTTGAATCTTCGGCAGCAACGATGGTTAGAGTTTCTGGCATCGTATGATTTTGATATAGCCTATACTCCTGGTAAAGGTAATGCAGTTGCAGATGCGTTAAGTCGAAGACATGCAAGTTTAGGAGTGATATTTTCGGAATGGAAGAGCTTTAAGTATTTGGCAAGGTTTGATTTCAGGCCAAGGTATGAGTTGGAACCTGAAATGTTGGCAAGCTTATTGATAACACCTACTCTCATAGAAAGGATTGGAGAGAGCCAAAAGCGAGATGCAAAGCTTGTCGAGTTTATCCAAAAGCTAGAACCAGAAGATAAAGAGTTCGAAGTCGATCGAGAATGTTGGGTTCGAAAGCAAGGGCGATTAGTTGTTCCTGATATTGATGGATTGGGAGATGAGGTTCTGAGAGAATGTCATCACTTGAAGTTGACGATTCGTCCCGGTGGTAATAAGATGTATCAGGACATGAAGCGAGTCTACTACTGGGAGGGGAAGAAGCAAGATATTATAAAATTCATTTTCATGTGCATGAGCTATCAGTTAGTGAAAGCTGAACATAAGAAGCTGAGTGGTTTGCTTCATCCATTGGAAGTTCCTACGTGGAAGTGGGAACAAGTATTGATGGATTTTATCAATGGACTACCTAGAACCAGGGCAGGAAATAAAGGGATTTAGGTCATTGTGGATCGCTTGATCAAAAGTGCAAGATTCATTCCTGTCAAGTCTACTAGGACAACGTTGAAGATGGCTGAACTTTATGTGGAATGGATAGTTAGATTCCATGGTGTCCCAAAGAGTATAGTGAGTGATTGAGATCCATTATTCACTAGTGGATTTTGGAAAAGTTTGCAAGAAGCTTTGGGAACCGAGTTATGCTTGAGTACGACATATCATCCCCAAACTGATGGTCAGACTGAGAGAGTCAATCGAGTTTTGGAAGACCTCCTAAGAGCTTGTGTGTTGGATTTTGGGGGATCATGGGAGGACCATCTACATCTGGTTGAGTTTGCATATGACAATAGCTACCAGTCCAGCATTGGGACGGCACCATACGAGGCGTTGCATGGGAGACCGTGCAATTCTCCGACATGTTGGTTAGAAACTGGAGATAAGTTTGTACTTGGGCCAAAAATGATAAGAGAGACCTTATATTGTATCGAGATCATTCGGCAACGACTGAAGGCGTCCCAAGATCATTAGAAAAGTTGCGCCAATAAGCGTCGTAAGGACTTGGAATTCGACGTAAACGATGTGGTTTTCGTGAAGGTTTCACCATTGAAGCATATGGTGAGATTTGGAAGTAAAGGAAAGTTAGCTACTAGGTTCATTGGACTATTTCCGATAGTCGAGCGAATTGGAAAGCTCGCATATAGATGGTAGTTGCCTGAGAAGATGTCGAGTGTGCATAATGTGTTCCGTGTGTCGTTTCTACAGAAGTTCGTGCATGATTCGAATGAAGTGGTATCTCCAGTAGAACGAAGACCTAGAAGTGGAAACTGCAGTTGCGAGACCTTGTAAGCCACTTTGTGTTGTGGAGAATGGCACGAAACATCTTAGGAGGAAGACAGTTAAGCTAGTCAAGGTACAATGGAGTGAAGATGGCGACGATTATATGTGGGAGACGGAAGAGGGCATGAAGGCGACTCATCCAGATTTCTTCGTCGGTAGGACCCTTTGATATCGTACTATCGTTATATCGTCGTATCTCGTTGTCGTTTGATAGAATTCCACGTGCTAGGATATGGCTATGGATGCATGGCTTGATGGCTGCTAGTTTGGGTGATAGAATTGACTTCTCATGGATGAGAGGCATATGGAATTGTTGTGATTGCTTTTGTTTGCTTGGAATTTCGGAGGCGAAATTCTAAGGGAAGAAAGAATGTAATAGCCCACATTTCACGTATTGGAGGATCATAAAATATTTTTATTTTATTCCCTGAGGGTTGGATCATTCTCATCTTCTAATATGTTGCTCATAAGGATGTGAGACATGTCCATAATTTTTACTAATTTTGTTTGTGACCATTTCCCCCCTGTCAGCCTTATACAGGGCATAACTTTTGACTCAGGTTGAATTAGAAGATGAGACCTGTGCCATTGGAAATGAATTGATGATTGCCATTCCGTAGAGTGGTTACATTAAAGATTTGGTTCAGCGGTTTGGGAGAAATCGTTGTTTTAAGGTTTTTCAGTTGGTTGTCCAGGTTTGATAATCCATAATGGGCTGCATTGGAGAGGCCCATTAGTGGGATGATGGGAGGGTATAAATAGGGGGTGAGGGGTATGTAAAATAGTTTAGTTTTTCATTACCTCATTTGATATCCTTGTGCTCCTTCTTCCTCTAACACCTTTCCATCACTAAAATCCAAATCTAAGGAGGGAAATCATATATCTACACCATTGGATGCTAGATCTACATCATTTCAAAGGTGAATTCATCGGATCGACGAGTTTGGTTCGAATTGCTCGCTGTCTGGATTCATAACTCTATCATTTTAGCTTGTATTGGAGAATTGGTGAGTGGATTACATCTCTCACATGGATTCAATAAAGCGTATGAGTAGTAGATCATGTTTATCATCAGATTCAGGTGCTTTTCCTTAGATCTATGCATTAGTAAGTTCATTTTCATATAGATCGCCCTAGGATCTGATATAACAAGTTTAGATAAGTAATTTCTATTATATTTCATACGAATGTGCAAGTTAGATCCATGGTTTTTGTTCATATGCATATTTGAGGTGATTTTGGTGAATTTGACATTATCCTTGATAGAATTGTCATATTGATGATATTGTTGATTTCATAACATGCTTATAATCATTTTTGATGAATTAGATGAGTTAGTTTCATTGGATTTATCATTTGGCGAAGTTTTGGTCGAAATCGAAGTTGAATTGCAATACGTAGGTTTCGGATGGGCCATAAGTTCGATCGGTCATAGGTTGGATCGGCCATAGGTTTGATCGGCCATAAGTTGGGTCGGCCTAGTCAGAAAAGTGGGTTGTCCTAGTCATTCAGAGGTGGGTTGGCCTAATCATACAAAGGTGGGTCAGCCTAGTCAGGAGAAGTTGGGTCAAACCAAAATTAGGTCAGACCAAAGTTGGGTTGGACTAAAGTTGAGTCGGACTAAAGTTGGGTCGGACCAAAGTTAGGTCAGACTAAAGTTGGGTCGGACCAAAGTTGGGTCAGCCTATTCTGGTCAGCCTTTTTTGCCATGTCTGGTCGGCTATTTCTGGTCGGACATTTCCGGTGATGATGTGACTTCAAAGTGAATTCAATTGGGAAGTTTGGAAGTGTTGAAAAGTGTTTGTTCCTCGTTGTATGCAACAAATGGGGATACAACTCAAGGATGTATTGAGTTCGTGAGAAGTGACGGCTCTCAGGTGTTATGAGCTAATTAATAGTCAAAATTGATAACGACTAGAGAGACGAAGGCCGAGGCAGTGATGATGTGACTTCAAAGTGAATTCAATTGGGAAGTTTGGAAGTGTTGCAAAGTGTTTGTTCCTCGTTGTATGCAACAAATGGGGAGACAACTCAAGGATGTATTGAGTTCGTGTGAAGTGACAGCTCTCAGTTGTTATGAGCTAATTAATAGTCAAATTTGATAACGATTAGAGAGACGAAGGCCGAGGAATTATCATTGTCATAGGTTCTAGCGGACTCCAAGCAGAGGTACAATTGAAGACCAATTGTAGGTCGAGTGCCTTGGGCATCGTGTATGGCCTAGACACGTGTTGAGTATAGCGTGTAGAACGTGTTGAGTATAGCGTGTAGAACGTGTTGAGTATAGCGTGTGGAGTTTTGCTAGAACCGGGGCGTTGTGTGTGGTCCTTAACAATTAACGACAAATTGTTAGCCAGTCATACGATAATGAGGGTTCCAAAGCAAGGTTGGCGGTGATAGCCAGAGTCAGTCTTGGACGTTTGAATGCATGTTGTGATCATGATTGAGTTGCTTTGCCATATATGAATGGATGCTTTAATTGGTGTGACTGAATTGTTATTCCTTTGGGTGTATGGATTGTAAAGGCTATCACTGTCATGTAATGGGGAAGGAAATTGAGAGTTCTTCTTTGGAGCTGGGTAGATTAGTTGATTATTTACCCATTCTCATATACTTTATTGATGAAGTTTGTTGGCTGTATTATCGCTAACTAAGACTGTTGGCTGACTCAAGGTTTTATGTTTCCCTCTTATTACGTTGGGTTGTTCATCCGATTGTTGGATGGACAGACTAAGTAGCAGGTGACAGGTGATGCCATAGTGGGAATGAGGATGCTGATCAATGGCCAGCAAGAGGCTGGCGTACTATATTTACTACTATCTAATAATTGGATTTCCGCTGTTTGCTATTTCTCTGAGTACTGTAGCGAGGAAAATTGTAAAGATACTATTGTTGTTATCCACGTGTATGAGAAATACTTTCCAGTTGTCATGAAAGTTTAGTGTTTTCTGCTTCACTATCACTGCATGTTGTATATGTTCTATTATATTTTATCCTTACGCTATGAGTTTACGATAGGTTCCATTTAATTATCATACCTTGATGATCGTCCATACCTTTCCTGGTACACCTTTCGGCACATTATTCCTCTTGTTTCGTATAGGGGTTACGGGCGGTCGTCACAACCTCCGTCCTCATTCCTACCTTTATCCTTTCGGATAACTTACCACATTTCTAACTGTGTTGTTCCGTCCCATGTTGGACTAAGCTTTGAAGAAGCAAGATTATAGATATAATCTCGACAAGGAGCTTCTGAACACCGAAGGGATACTTCAACATCGTCGATCTATGCTATTTGAAGAATAGTATAACCTTGAACTCCCAACTTTATTTTTCATACCTTCACCTTATGGTTAACCCTTAATTCTCCTACCCTCCATACTTATCTTAAACCTTCCAACCTGTTTTCTCATCCCATCATTACAAGATACTCAAAAAATATATTAAAGGATGGTTCAAGTGGAGAAGAACGGTAAAGAAGGATCCAACACATCATCCATCCTAGAAAACAACATCAACTCCGCAAAACTAGAAACTGGAGGACCTTCAACCTTAACGAAAAGAGCAAGTAATAAATTGGGAATACTACATTTGGCTATGAAGATTGATGCAACTAGAGAATTCATTAAAGAAGACTTAGTCCGAAGGTCCCTTGAAGTGGAACATTATGAAGCAGAGTCAAAAATAATGGCACCTCGAGGGCTTTATAACCAAACCAAGTCTTCATCACATCTACAGAGCAATACGGTTTCATGGAGAAACAACCAAGCATCAAAAAAGGTGGTCAGCTCAGAAGAAGATGAAAGCCTAACATGGATAGAAGATAGGAAGTTGCAAGGAATCCCCTTCTCCAAAAAATAAGGATGGTGAAGGTTCAGTCTGAAATAAAGAAAATAAACTTTTGTATGATGGGACTATAAACCCTGAGGAATACCTTGCCATGTTCGAGACTTACATGGATACGTATAACATTTCTAGAGCACTTCAATGCAAGGTATTCCAAACAGCTCTTCGCAGTATAGCTCTTAAATGGTGCAAGCATTATCATGGCCCGGTCATCACAACTTGGAAGAAATTGTCCACTGCGTTTAGCACACAGTTCCATATGCAAAAGGGATCGGCAAATAGCATTTATGATTTAGCTAGAATCAAACAAAGACTAGGAAAGTCACTTAACTGCTATCTAAAGAAGTTTCATGATAATTCCCTCAAAGTGAAAGGGGCCACAGATAGGGAGAAGATAAGAGTTGTGCAATCAGGGTTACTCGTGCCATCCTCCTTGTAATAACCCGTATTCTACGCATCGGAGGATCGTAGAATATTTGTTTTATTTTCATACGAAGTCATATAGTTGTGTAACTTTGGGAAATGACTATTAGGACCATTTCACACATTCACGGTTTTTATCGAATTTTAAATGACCATTTTCCACTGGTGAATCTTTTTTCGCCTATAACTTTTGATTGGTAAGGAAAATTGACCTAAAATAACCTCTATTGGATTTGGATGATAGTTTCCCATTTCCTAGAGAGGTCACATTAAGTAAACGGACTTATCGTTTGGGAGATATGGCCGAAATAATGTTTGAAAGATGGAAAATAGCCTAATTGGGCTTAATAGAATGATTAACAGCTATGCCCATAGCCCAACTCAAGATTAGGGTTATGAAAGAGCTGGAAGGGGTTGGAGAATCATATCCTTTCATTTTTCTAGCCGCTACAAACCTTTCTCAAACCCTAATCACGGCTTCCATCTCCTAAATCATTCTCTAATCACTTTCTATTCACTAATTAATCAAATCAACATCAAATCAAGCCGAATTAGCACCAAATTCAAGATAGGGCTCTGCACCACATTGGAATCCGAGCCAAATCAGTAAAAGTTTCAGATCTATGATTTATTATTGGCTAAGGTGAGTGATTTGCATGTTTATACACTAATTAGTGTTAATTAAGGGTGATTAGTGATAATTAGTGAAATTACACATCCAAAAATTATGGAAAAATATGCATAAATTCTAAGATCATATTTTATGTCACATATATGAAATTGGGTGGATTTGTATTTATTTTGTTATTTCTAGAATTTAGGGTATTAAGGGGAAAATCATGGATTTGGGTATGTTTGATCTAAATTAACATATGAAATCATTGTTTGGATGTTTTTGGTTGATTCTACGTGTTACTACTGTTGTTTGGTATGTTTTGTGATTGCATAGGAAAGTTAGAATGGTTGAAAACACTATCGTTCGACGAAATTAGCTAGCTGGAAAAACTACAGGGTTTCGAGTCCTGATGGTGGACCACGACCCCGAAAGTGGATCATGACCCATGACCCCGATGGTGGATCACGACCCACGTCCCCGATTGTGGATCACGACCCACAACCCGCGACCCCGATGGTGGATCACGACCTCGATGGTGGATCACGGCCCATAACCCATGACCCCTATGGTCACGACCCATATGGTGACCACGAGCCGACGGTGACCATGAGCCAATGATGACCACGAACCGAGCCGTTATGGTGACCCCGGACCGAACCAAATTTTAGCTTCTACCACGTGAAACGATCATGAACTCTTTTGAAGATCAACTCCAATTCGACCAAAACCCGCGATGTAAAGGAAGTCCAAGCAGAAAGTTATCTCTCAAGATCCAGATGGGAACCAATGAGTTAACTTCAAAAGTTGGGCTTTGCTGCGGGACGTGTGCAAAGGAATTACCGATATCTATAACTTTAGTTCACCATTGAGAGTGGGGGCATGTAGACAAACCAGAGCTAGGGAGGTGTAGACTGGTTGGCCCGTACCCCAGAGCTAGGGTAGTGTAGATTGGGTAGGGTTATTGACTATAGACCAGGGCGGTGTGGTCATAGCAATAGTTGTACGGAGTCCAGGGCGGTGTGGACCCGTCATGGCCCCAATGGATTTAGTGATCAAAGCGGTGGATATCGTATTCTTTACGCACTGAGTGAGAGATGTGAGGATGATTGATATGATTGATGTTTGTTATCACTATGATATGCACACTTCCATTTTACACACAGTGTTACCTTAGAGTATTGTGCATGTTGTTGTGCTAACTCTTTGGTTGCAGGTCCAAGTGAGGTATTATTATTTATACTTGTTATTGCTTTATTCAGTTATGTAGATTTGCTATCGCTCACACCAAACTTTCGTCCGACCCAAAGTTTTATGTCTCTTCTTATTACTCTGGGTCCTCGTACGAGCATACTAGAGGTAGGTTAGGTGGTTATGCACGAGTCGTTGTCCGGAGACGAGTAGGAGGCTTCCACGTACTATAAATATTCTCCCTGTGTTATTGTTGGTCACTGTTTCGGGCATTAGTAGTGTACCTCTTTTTTTTTAGAGATAGTATTTTAAAGTTGTAATAATTGGATATGAAGCTGTGTTTTGTTTCCGCTACTCTGATGGATATGGTTTAGTTTTCAGCTTATATAATGTCTCGCATGTTTATATCAAGTTATGTTATTATTATATTTTATCCCATGCGCTGTGAGATATACTATAGGTTCTTTGGTAATTCATTGTTTCAACCTTTTTGACGATCATCTCGTGCCAGTCGAGCATTGGTACAGCACATTTTGGGGAAATGTCTGATCGTACGGGGTGGCCGTTACACATGGTATCAGAGCCTAGGTTGCGTAGTTTAACCTGGGAGAAGATATCATGGAGAGATAGTATGCGTATATGAGAGCGCATAATTGTGTTATTTTGGTTTTAAAAACTATATATATACACACTATTAGTATATCTAAGGATGAAGTTGCACTGCACTGACACCACTAAGGAGATGGTTAATCATTTTCTCTTTACAGATTGAACGATTAGCCGAAAGTACAAGGAGTATGGTGAGGAACTCCGCACCGGGAGTTGAAGAGGAAGCGGGTTCAGGGGCCAATAATGGAATGTCCCTGATATGAGGACGACATTTACTGCCTTCATGTGAGAGATGCTTAGGGGAACTCAGGGAGCAGTTCCTAATGCTGCTAGCGGTGGTGGTGCAGTAGTGTAGGCGCCCAAAGCCGATCTCGCCAAGCTTAATAAGGATTATACTAGTCCTTATGGGAAGCCGTTCCATAGAACATAATCGGCTACAGAGGTCCAGGATTTGCTTGATAGTTGTGAACGCATCTTTGAGGATCCGGGGATCGAGGATGCAATGAAGAGAAAGCTAGCATCACTTCAGCTTCAAGGACGAGCAATGAACTGGTGGAATGCTATTAAAGTAGCTACTCCTGAGGATAAAGTTACTTAAGATCAGTTTACGACTCTCTTCAAGTAATAAGTTTATTCCAGCTGCTTAGAAATCAGAATTATTCCAGAAATTTTTGGAGCTTAAGCAGAATGGTAGGGCATTCTCGAAATATATTGCTGAATTCAATACCTTATTGAAATATGAGTAACTCTTATTGATACTGCCGAGAAGAAGAACGAGAAGTTCATAACTGGCCTAGATGAGTACTTGGAGGAAAGACTTATAAACCATATCGATGAGACTTTCGAATCTGTTATGGGTAAAGCATTGAGATCGAAGAGCCTTTACCCTAAGCCAAAGACTGAGGGCACTGTTACATCTACAGAGGAGCCAAAGTCGTTAGTAAGCGATGGAGGTAATAAGAAGTACCGAAATAAGAGAAATTATAACCAAACTAAGGATGGTAAGAAAAAGAAGAATAAGCAAGATATCGAGTTCTTTGGCTACGGCAAGAAAGGCCGATATATTAGAGACTGTCGAGCAAAGCCAGGCGAGAAGAAGTGCTCCAACTGTGACCAAGTAGGGCATTTCAAGAATAAATGTCCATAACCCCCTAAGGAGAAGTAGATCGTGAAAGCATATGCTATCAACGATGTTCCTTCTTCTCGAATGCCCCAACTGCAGCGGAGAAGGAAAAGGGTGTCATTATTAAAGGTATGATTTCTATTTATGATGTTCTTGTTCGAGTATTGTTTGATACCGGGGCTTCCCATTCCTTCGTATTTAGTGACCTAGTTGATAGGTTGGGATTGGAACCCGAGATAGTTGATAAACCCTTAGTTGTGACGAATCCGATTGGTGGTTCAACTAGCCTTTGTATGATTTGTCATAATATAGTCTTATCGAGTCATGGATGTATGTTTTCTTGTGTTTGCTTTGTTTTGGGCTCTATTGGGTTTGGCAATATTTTGGGAGTCGATTGGCTCCAAAGGTATGGGGTGGTGGTAGACTATGAAGGGTCTTCGGTGACCATTAGAACGGATGATGGGCTGAGGGTGGTATTAGGTTGCCTACCTAGTGATGGGGTAATGGCTAGTTTTCTAAATTCCCTCGACATCCCGCATGATGAGTTATCAGACATACCTATAGTTGGCGAGTATCCTGACATCATTGAGGAAGTGATCAGATTTCCGCCACACCGAGAGGTCAAGTTTCAGATTGATGTAGTGAAAGATGCCACACCTATAGTGATGCCTCTTCATCATATGGCGCCAAGGGAGCAGTGAGAGCTGGAAGTGCAAGTAAGTTATCTTTTGAAGAAGGGATTTATCCAAAGAAGTGTTTTCGAGTGATGAGCACTAGTTGTATTTTCTACTAAGGCCGATGGTTCCCTTCGCTTATGTGTGGACTACCGCGAGTTGAACAAGTGACTAGGAAGAATAAGTATCCTCTTCCACGGATAGATGATTTGTTTGACCAACTAAATGGAGCAAGAGTGTTCTCCCTGTTAGATCTCGCGATAGGATTTCTTTAGTTCCAAGTAGCAGTTGAGAGTATACCTAAAACGGCATTTCGAACGCTGTCTGGATTCTATGAGTGGTTGGTCATGCCATTCGGGTTGACCAGTGCACCCGATATTTTGTGGATCTTATGAATAGGGTTTTTAGGGATCAATTAAATAAGTTTGTTATTGTGTCCGTGGATGATATCTTGATTTACTCGAGGACAGAGGAAGAACACAAGGAATGTTTGAGGATAGTGATGGAGGTGTTGAGGAAGCACCAACTAAAAGCGAAATTTTCTAAATGTCACATCTGGAGGAGGGAAGTGAGATTCTTGGGCCATGTTGTTTCAGAGAATGATATTGTTGTGGACCCTGTGAAGGTGGCTACGGTGTAGGATTGGTCTACGTCTAAGAATGGAACGAACATGAGAAGTTTCTTGGGATTAGCTGGATATTATCATAAGTTTATTCAAGGTTTCTCCATGATAGCGGCACCATTAACTCAGTTAACCAAGAAGAATCATGCTTTTTCTTGGGAAGAAAGTTGTGAGAATGCATTTAAGAGTCTAAGGAGAAGCTAACGTGTGCACCAGTGTTAGTTACTCCTAATGGGAACGAAGAGATGACGGTATACACGGATGCCTGTGGTACCAGACTAGGTGTTGTGCTGATGCAAGGAAGTAGGGTTGTGGCTTATGCTAGTCGGTAACCGAAACCACATGAGAAAAGATATCCTACCCATAATTTGGAATTGGCAGTGATCATGTTCGCGTTGAAGATGTGGAGACAATATCTCTTGGTAGAAAGATTCAAATTGTTTACTGATCATAAGTCATTAAAGTATCCTTTCTCTCAAAAGGATTTAAATCTTCATCAGCGGAGATGGTTAGAGTTCTTGGCTTCATATGATTTCAATATCGCATACAAACCTAGGAAGGGCAATGCGGTAGCTGATGCATTGAGTAGGAGACATGCCAGTTTGGGGCCTATCTTTCTTGAATGGAAGCAACTGGAGTATATCGCGGGATATGATTTCAGACCTAAGTATGAATTAGATACAGAGATGTAGTAAGTTTGACGATCAGACCGACTTTGATTTAGCGGATTGGTTCCAGTCAAAGGAACGATCCTAATCTATTGGAAATCATATCCATGGTAGATATAGGTATCGACGGTGAGGGAATGAACAAGTATGGATTTGATTGAGAAGGATGGCTTCGGAAGAACGGGAGACTAGTTGTACCCAACGTTAGTGGATTGAGAGATGAAGTACTTAGAGAGTGTCATCAATCGAAACTGACTATACGTCCCGGTGGTAACAAAATGTATCGAGACATGAAGTAGACTTACTATTGGGAAGGGATGAAGAGAGATGCTGGGAAGTTTATATCCAAGTGCATGAATTGCCAGTTAGTTAAAGCCGAGCAAAAGAAGCCTAATGGCCCGTTACAATCGTTGGAAGTTCCCGAATGGAAATGGGAACAAGTCCCAAAGGATTTCATTGATGTTTTACCAAGGACTAGATTGGGTAATGATAGCATTTGGGTGATTGTGGATCGATTGACCAAGAGTGCAAGGTTTATACCGTTCAAATTGAATAGAACGGTAGCTAAGTTAGTGGAACTATATATGAAGTGGGTAGTGAGATCTCATAGAGTACCTGAAAGTATCGTGAGTGACCAAGATCCATTATTTACTAGTGGGTTTTAGAAGAGCTTACAAGAGGGCTTAGGGTCCGAAATACATCTCAGTATCGTGTACCATCCTCAAACCGATGGTCAAATGGAGGCGGTGAATCGTGTAGTAGAGGATCCCTTGAGGGCTTGTATATCGGATTTTGGGGGGGCAAGGGATGACCATTTGCATCTGGTTGAGTTCGCATATAATAATAGTTATCATTCCAGTATTGGTATGGCTCCATTTGAAGCTTTGTATGGAAGACTGTGCAATTCACCATCATCTTGGTTAGAAACCAGTGAAAAATGTGTGCTTGGGACAGATGTAACAAGAGAAATTTTAGATAAGATCAAGGTTATTCAACAGCGAATGAAGGCTGCCCAAGGCATGCAGAAGAGTTATGCTGATAAAAGATGAAGAGATTTGAAATTCTCCATTGGTGATTCGGTATTTGTCAAGATTTCTCCGTTAACGAGTCTGATTCGGTTTGGTAGGAGAGGTAAGTTAGCACCAAGGTCTGTTGGTCCATTTCCAGTTCTCGAGCAACTTAGGAGTTTATCGTATAAAGTTGGATCGCCTGACAAGATGGCTGGAGTGCACAATGTATTTCATGTTTCTCAGTTTAGGAAGTTCATATACGATTCAGATATAACTATTTCACCAGATCGGTTGGATGATATCGAGGTAGAATTCGAGGCAGTTGGAAGCCATATAATGATTCATATTGTCGGACATGATACGAAACAACTTCGAAGGAAGACGATGAAATTGGTTAAGGTCTATGGGGTGATATTGAGAATGACTGTATTCAGAGCTCTTTAGCTAGTAAGATTTTAATCGCTATATAGTTATTCCCTTGTTAGTAAACCGCATTCTAGGACAGGCTTGTTGTGTTTATTAAAATGGTCAATAGACATGTGGGGCACTATTGTTTGTTTTATTGGTTAAGGAATTTCGGGGGCGAAATTTCTTAAAGGGGGTGTTGGGAGATTGTAACGACCCGTATTCTACGTATCGGAGGACCGTAGACTATTAGTTTTATTTTCATACGAAGTCACATAGTCGTGTAACTTTGGGAAATGACAATTCGAGCCATTTCCCACATTCGCAATTTTTGCAGGATTTAAAATGACCATTTTGCCCCCGATGAATCCTTTTTTGCCTATAAATTTTGATTGGTAAGGATTTTTGACCTGAAACCACTTCCATTGGATTTGGATGATGGTTTCTCATTCCAAAGAGTGGTCACATTAATCAAACGGTCTTACCGTTTGGGAGATATGGATGAAATAAGGTTTGAAAGATGGAAACAACCTAGTTGGACTTAATAGAGTGATTAGCGGCTGGGCCCATAACCCAATTCAGGATTAGGGTTATGGAAGGGCTGAAAGGAGTTGGAGAATCATCTCCTTTCATTTTTCTAACCGCCACAAACCTTTCTCAAACCCAAATCATGGCTACCATCTTCTAAATCTTTCTCTAATCACTTTCTAATCACTAGTTAGTCAAATCAAGCTGAATTAGCAGCAAATTCAAGATAGGGCTGCTACACCACATTGGAATCTGAGCCAAATCATTAAAAGTTTCAGATCTATCATTTATTATTGGCTAAGGTAAGTGATTTGCGTGTTTATAAACTAACTAGTGTTAATTAGGGGTGATTAGTGATAATTAGCTAAATTACACATCCAAAAATTATGGGAAAATGTGCATAAATTCTAAGATCATATTTTATGTCGCATATAAGAAATTAGGTTGATTTGGGTTTATTTTTTTAATTCTGAAATTTGGGGGATTAAGGGGAAAATCATGGATTTAGGTATTTGATCTAAATTAACATATGAAATCAGTATTTTGATGTTTTTGGTTGATTCTACATGTTACTACTATTGTTTGGTATCTTTTGTGAGTGCATAGGAAAGTCAGAATGGTTGAAAACGCTGTCATTTGGCGAAATTAGCTTGTTGGAAAAACTGTAGGGCTTCAGGTCTTGATGGTGGACAACGACCCCGATGGTGGATCACGACCCACGACCAATGACCCCGATCATGAATCACGACCCACGGCCCTGATGGTGGATCACGACCCATGACCCCTATGGTGACCACGAGCCGATGGTGATTACGAGCCGATGATGACTACGAACCGAGTCGTGATTGTGACCCCGAACCGTACCAAATTTGAGCTTCTACCACGCGACAACGATCGTGAACTCTTCTGAAGATCAATTATAATTCGACCAAAACCCGAGATGCAAAGGAAGTCCAAGTGGAAAGTTATCGCTCGGGATCCATATGTGAACCAACGAGTTAACTTCAAGAGTTGGGCTTTGTTACGGGACGTGTGCGAAGGAGTTATCGATACCAATAACCTTGGTTCCCCATTGAGAGAGGGGGCATGTAGACGAAATAGAGCCAGGGCGGTATGGACTGCTTGACCCATACCCCAGAGCCAAGGAGGTGTGGACTTGGTAGGGTTATTGACTATAGACCCGGGCGATGTTGGTATAACAATAGTTATACGGAGTCAATGTTGTATATAATGTTGTTGTATACACAATTATATGATTTTTGCTTGATGATACAACCAAATATATATATTATTATAAATGTGTTTGTTACTGTACTGTTATTCTATATCACAAACAGAAATATAATATTTATATTTGAATAGAATACAATTTTACAAAAATTTAAATATTCACACTGTATTTTATTTGAATAGAATATTTTATTTCAATATCAAACAGTACAATTTTTATACTCCATTATTTGTACATTTCTGTAATACAACACAAATTCACTAAATATTAAATTTCATATATTTGCTTTTCGCTACATCACTCATCACTCAGTATATTCTTTGACACGGTTACATTTCATATATACAGACACACACCGACACTCTGTTTCTTTGTCTTCTGTCTTCACAGCATTCTTTGGTCAGTTCGGTCATCATCTGCTTACCTGTCACAAACAGTAACACACACAGTAATCTTGAATAGAAATAATTTCATATTCTAGCAAATATTATTTTATTTTTAAAATTTATTTGCCTCAGAATTTTGGTGTGTTTCTCATCATTTTTCCTGACTTGATCTGATATGTATATATTTCTGGTACCCACTGATCAGCCTCAACACACCACACTGGTTTGCTGATCAGAACCAGATGATTCTGAACAGCCACAACACAGTGCAGCAGTATGCTGATATAAATTTTCATTCAAATTGCCACACGTATACACACACACACGCACACACACATATATATACACACACATACGTGTGTATAAATGTATTATATATATATATATATGTATATATATATATGCATATGTATACATGCAGTATATACAATGTCGAGCATCAAACCAACAAGGATGTTCATGGACTCAACGCGGCAGAAATCATTTCAAGTGCAAGTACAAAAAGTCAAAGCAAAAGTGTGTGGTTAAGATAGCTCGATAGTCATGGTCGAGCACAAGGGTAGCACAAGTAAGAGCTTAAATAGTTCATACAAATAAAAACTAGGTACTTAACAAGCATGCTGCAAACAGTATATGTCGAGTCAATCTAAAAAATGCAAGGGCATGTATACATTAACACAAGTGGAGCATGAAGCATGATTTCAAATGCATGAGTACAATATACGGATCATAACAGCATATACATGATGTTCAAGGTGCAGCTAAGTGGTGATGAATAAGTCAACTGGACACATGCAATAGCAAAATGGTACATGAAGTCGAACACAAGTCATATAGGCCAAAGAACAACAAAGTTATACATGCAAATGGCCAAGTACAATACAGGTCAAGAGTGCAAGTCAAAATTAAGTTAGTTCAAAAGTGGAACACAAACGTGCACTGTCTAGACAGCTCAAAATAAGGAAGGCCATGTACTGAAATGCAGATGCATGGGGCATGGGATCAACATGTACAAGCAAGTGAATATTGACAGTGAGATTGTGTGTCTCACAAGTAGCAGCCGAGCCAAAATACGTGGCTTCACAGATCATGACAGTAAAATAAAAATCAATAGGAAATTCAACAATTCATTTTCTCATTCATGTTTCAATGGCCATCAAATCTTTCAGAAAATCAGTTTAAAAATATACTCATATATGGTATTGCATGCTCTCAGCTTTTGGCAAAGTTTTTAAATATTTCTAGTTTTGTTAAATCATGTTTGACAAAGCTTTAAAACAGTTTTAAGCAAAAGAAATCAAAGCAAGAATTAGTTTTTTCACAAGTGTTTTTCAATAAGAAATCAATGGGATGCAAAATATTGATGGCAATGCTTTTAAATGATTTCCAGAAAGTCGGTGATCAAATTCTTGGCAAGTAACTTTTTTTTGGGCAAGAGCATCAATTCATGTATAAAAAAATAGTTAATGTTTTCCAATGATCAAAATCAGAAACTCATGAATTTCAGTTATCAATTCATAGATGGACAAAAGGGGAAATTGCAAATCTGATTCTAAAAATGCTCAAGAAATTCATGGTTCAATATTTGGAAAGTTTTAAACAGATTCCAGAAATTTCAGTATCATTTTTGGGCAAGTTTTAATTTTAGGAAATTACTTCACGAGGAAATCATTTCGGGACATAATTTCTATTCAGCATTTTCAGATTCATTCAAGGGACAAGAACTTTTCTATATTCTTACAGAAATTCATGTCATGGCAACAAATCAACATTAGTCAATCACGCAACAACAATCAAGCTGAGAATTTCAAAATCAAAAGGGGAAACATGCAAGCAATTGTTCAAGGATTTCATTCAAGGTAGTAATCAAAAGGGGAAACACGAAATCAGCTAAGTCACATGCACGAAATCAGAGGCTAGGGTTTTCTATTAACCCTATAACAACACCAATTACATCACTGGCAAAGAGCGCATCGAATCCATACAACAACAAATACAAGCATAGAATTAATTCAGAGAACTCACAAATTTTCTAGGAATTCGATCAGCACCAAATTGGATCGAGCAATATAGAGAAAACAACAGTGTATTCATCGAAGACAAGAAGAATCATTTCCATACGCAATTCATCACAACGCCGATTTGATTTGTGGAGAAAGCAAGAAACCCTAGTTTCAGATAAGCCACCGCCATTTTCAAGCAAAGAAGAGCAAATGGGCAAAAGGGAATAACAAATGGGTCGGCCAAGTTTTTCCAACTGAAAAGGGGATAACCCTTCTATTTTAAATCCTAGGGTTTAGCTTGTTTTTATTTTATTTTGTATTGTTTTTTAATTCTGTCTTCTTTGAAAACATTCAAACAGTTTCTAGGTCTATAAAATCTAGGTGTATCCAGTTAGGGTGTTAACTGGCAGTTTACTAAAGTCTGTGAAAACTATGGTAGCTGGTTACGGGATTATAATTACGGGAAATCTGATCTAGGTGATTAGGTCAGTCTAGGATTTTGAGCGTAGGGTTAGTACAGGAGCAGGGAGTGCAAGTTTACATGGTCATGTAAGCGGGATCTGTTCTATCACCTAGTAGAACCTTAAGAATGCAGTAGTAGGCAGGTTTTTGCTGAAGCTAGGTTTCTCTGTGTGTTATTTCCTTTCTGTTTTTTATTTCTGCTGCATTATGTGATCTGTTTATTATTTAACATCCCATCAGATTTTTAATTCATTGAAAAACTGTTATAAACCCTATTCACTCCCCCTCTAGATTTAATCTAGATCCAACAAGTGGTATCAGAGCAGGTCATTTCATTAACCCTAGAATCATGTCTCCTAGTTATCAGTACATTGAGAGTCAGTCCAGTCACATTCCAAACATTTTTTATGGTACAGATTTTTTGAATTGGAAATCAGAAATGAAATCCTATTTGAAATCTATTAAATATTGGGGTGTTGTTAACATTGGAGGTAATGTAATAGATAGGAATATTAATGCTCGTGCTATGCATATTCTTGATTCGCATCTTAGTAATAACCAACTTGATCATATCTCCCATTGTTTGACTGCACAGGAAATTTGGAAAACTCTCAATACGAAGTATGGACAAATTGACAACAATTGCTCAAAACCCCTGAATGTAAACTCAAGTTTAGATCTATGCATAACGGGTTTTACAAATGATCATTCAGATGGATCTGTCGATGGAGGCTCAATAGATGGTGAAACTAAAGATCTTTCATATGAAGATTTGGTTTATTTTTGTATTGAATTAACAAATGTTGTTAATAGTCTCAAATCGAAAAATAGAACTCTAAAATTTGAAAAACTTGAGTTGATCACCAAAAATAATATTTTGGAATCAAAACTTGAAAATATCATAAAGCTTCAAACTTGATTGCAAGAATTGTTTCAACTCGAAAAACAATTTAGCTCATCTAAATGAAAATATACAAAAGCTTGAAAAGCAAATTATGAGTCCAAAAGAAAAAGAAGATGAGTTAATCTGTATAAACAGTACCTTGCGAAAAGTGTTGGAAACTTTTAAGATTTCAAATTCCAAATGTGAAATTGCTGAGAAACAAAAACGTTTTGAGAATGAAATTTGTGAGTCCAAGGCCAAAATTGAAAAGCTTGAAAATGAACTCTTGGTTTTGAAACAAAATGATGCTGAAAAGAGTAAGATCGCTATAAATCATTGTTCGAATTTGATAAAAGAAAATAGTGATCTGAAATCTAAAATTCAACGACTAGCGTCAACTTTGACTAAATTTTCTGATAGTGAAAAATCTTTGAATATGTTGTTGAAAAACCAGTTTACTGTTGGAAATAAGCAAGGTCTTGGTTTTGGGAAAAATAATGTTTTTGAAAGACGGAATTCTAGTGATTTTAAAAATCCTTCAAACTACTTTGGAAAGAATCAATTTGAAAATTCAAACTCTGATAATCTCAAAGGATTTTTAAACCATAAACGTGATGTGAATTTGTTTTATAATAATCCATTTAAACAATCCTGGATCCCAAATAAAACAAACTTTGTTAAATTCAAACATATCTGGGTTCCTAAAGGTATGAAAATTAATTCTGATGGATTGTTATATAAAAAAGTTTGGGTACCAAAAGCTATGAACAAAACTGTGAGTGGTTTTACAAATTTTGTTAGACCACTCGATTCTCTAAACTGTTAGGTACCAAACGAGGCTGAAACTCTGCATAGCTAAAGAAAAATTGGATTCAAGCTGCTACATATCATTGAATCATTCACAGTTCCTTAGCCACATCTGTTGAGTTAGAGATTCATTTGCTTACATCAATTTCAGGTATAATCTTTAAACTCATCTTTGTAAATATATTTTTCCGTCTATTTCTTCTTCTACCCCTTCTATTTTTTATCCTTGAGTTGACACTGCTATATTATTTTCTTTTATTCTGGGCTTCCTTAAACTTCCAACTGTGGAATTCATATTTTCTGGAAATTCACTTCATTTTGTATAAAACTCTATTGTTTTAATCATTTCCAGATCTTGAATTTAAACTTGTAAACTTCTGCAATTGTTTTGAAGTTTATTTTTCCATTTTCTGAATTCATAACAGTGTTGATGTATTCTTATCATATCTTGAACGATGTTGATTTAAATTCTAAAATTTTGAAATCTGAAAGTTTAATGGAATTTCACAAACCTCTGCTGTTTTGCATTTCTTCTAATTCATTTTAGAAATGCTTGAAATGTTATACTCATTACAGCACACTGCTACTTCTCAATTGTGATAATTTCATTGATTTTCAGATTGGCTTGGAAATTTTAAATTGTCTAGAATCTCAGTGATACATCTTAAAATTCATCTTTATTCATGATCATTTTATGGTTGACATCTGTTTGTTTGAAATCATCTGAAATTCTTGATATTCTGAATCTCACATACTCTTAAATTTGAAATTATCAATCTTGTGTGACTGATTCAATCCCAAAATTTGACATGGATTCAAGTGATTTCAAATAAATTATTATAATTTTGTGGATCATGAATACCTCTCAAAATTGATGTAAATGATCTGAAATTTCTCTTGGGCTTGTCATAGATACTTGTGATTTTTTTTTTTAAAAATCCGATCTTAAATCTCATTATTATTTCATGATTATTTGATTTGAATATTTGTTTGTTTAAAATCATTTGAAATTATTGATTTATTGAATCCCACACATATCTCGAATCAAAAATTTACAATCTAGTGTGATCGATTCATTGAATCCTGATATCTTCATATTCCATCAAATGATTTAAAATAAATGGTATTTTTAATCCTGGATCTTGAATCATCTGTTGTGACCGTCATCCTGTCAAGTCTGAATTGAAATTGTTTGTTGTGTTGTCCAGATATTGATTTGAAAATACTTTGGAAATTACCTGTTTTTGAGCAGATTGTTGCTCTGATACTGTTTTTTAAATAACTACTTGTTCTTGTCTGCTGCTCTGATAAATGTACTAAATTTGTCTGCTTGGACTTTAAAATTCTACTATAGTGATATCCTGTTTTGCCTCCAGTGTCGTCTTATAATCCTCATTAATAAAGATACCAACTGGTATCAGAAGTGCTGAATTTTTTTTGTATATATTTTTAATCCCTCTTGTGTTGCATAGATCTTTTCAATTTCCTCTTGTAATTGATTTTCAATTTTACAATTATTTATTGATTATTCATTCAGAAATTTAAATCAATATCCAAATTGAACTGTATTTATAATTCATCAAAATTATTATCAGATTTTGAAATTGTAATGAATTGTGACTGCAGTATATTTCACAACAAAAGGAGATTTTGTTTATATTTTCATGATGGTTGGATAATTATTATAATATCTTTGAATTGGCGACTATTTCACGACCATCTTCTTTATCTACCTTTATTCTGTCACTCATCATGTCTTTTATATTAATGTGGAGAGTTTGATATTTTTCAAAAAATCTTCTTGAATAAACAGTGGAAATATTTATGACAGAAATTGGACTATTTTATTATTCAGAATTAGTGATAATTGAAAATTTTCAATAATCCCGGTACATTCAAGCATATTTCATAATATAATTAATTTAGAAATTTATTTCATAAACCATTTATGTACCTACCGCAGTTCTATCATCCATTTTTGGTTTTATATACTGAGGAGTTTTCATTTTGAAACTGAAAATAATATATAATTAATATATAAGTGTGTCTCTAACCTCATTTAAAAATCCAAACTCCGGTCATGCATGGTTAAGAGACAACTTATAATTTAAGCTACGACTGACCTCATTTAAAAATCCAAGCTCTGGTTATGCGTGGTCAGTGTGCTCTTAAATAAAAATAAAGAAAAAGAAAAGGAAATTAAATAAATAAATTTTTATATAAAATCCTCCTTGGTGTATAAAAACTTGTCTATCAGTCCATTTTCAAATTTGTGAAATGTGTTAATATTTTATGACGTATTATGATTTGTTGATTGATAGGTATTGGGATTTGAGATTATATGATTGTGTCACTTAAGTTGAAATTATAATTATAGTCCAAATCCATCACTGTTTTGTGGTTCAATTTTACAAAAATCTTTTAAAAATAATTGGAAATCATATTTTTGTAACTCTCTCCATTTTATATAAAATTCATCGTAAATCCGTCATTCTCTATAACGTGAAATATGCCACATGTTATCAGTTTATTATGATTTTTGTTTGACTGATTGAGATTTATGATGACCATTCTTCCTCTTATGCTGAAATTACATTTTTAGTCAATTTTCATCTATATTTTAAACTCTGAATCCTTTTGATGATAACAAAAGGGGGAGAATGGATTGAGATTTTGACTTATGAGTGAATATTTTATAAGTATTTTTAATTTTGAAAAGTCATTATTGTTCATTCATTTCACTCGTGCACAGTTATAGAGAGATTCATTATTATTCATTCATTTCCTCATGCACAGTTATAGGGGGAGTTTCTATTGTAGGGGGAGCAATCATATGGGGCGAGTTCAGTTCTTCACTATCAAACACATTTATTGTAATCAAAATCTTAATATTTGTTTGTCATCATCAAAAAGGGGAGATTGTTGTATGTTGTTGTATACACAATTATATGATTTTTGTTTGATGATAACAACCAAATATATATTATTATAAATGTGTTTGTTATTGTACTGTTATTCTATATCACAGACAGAAATATAATATTTATATTTGAATAGAATACAATTGTACAGAAATTTAAATATTCACACTGTATTTTATTTGAATAGAATATTTTATTTCAATATCAAGCAGTACAATTTTTATACTCCAATATTTGCACATTTCTGTAATACAACACAAATTCACTTAGTATATGCTTTGACACAGTTACATTTCGTATAATACAAACACACACTGATACTCTGTTTCTTTTTCTTTTATCTTCACAGCATTCTTTGGTCAGTCCAGTCATCATCTGCTTACTTGTCACAAACAGAAACACATACAGTAATCTTGAATAGAAATAATTTCATATTCTATTAAATATTATTTTATTTTTAAAATTTATTTGCCTCAGAATTTTGGTGTGTTTCTCATCATTTTTTCTGGCTCGATCTAATATGTATATATTTCTAGTACCCACTGATCAGCCTCAACACACCACGCTGGTTTGCTGATCAGAACCAGATGATTTTGAACAGCCACAACACAATGCAGCGGTCTGCTGATATAAATGTTCATTCAAATTGCCACACGTATACACACACACATATATACACATACGTGTGTATATATATGTATTGTATGTATATATATATGTATACACGCAGTCTATACAGTGTCGAGAATCAAACTAGCAACGATGTTCATGGACTCAACACGGCAGAAATCATTTCAAGTGTAAGTGCAAACAGTCAAAGCAAAAGTGTGTGGTTAAGATAGCTCAATAATCATGGTCAAGCACAAGGGTAGCACAAGTAGGAGCTTAAATAGTTCATACAAATCAAAACTGGGTACTTCACAAGCATGCTACAAACAGTACATGCCGAGTCAGTCTTAAAAATGCAAGGGCATGTATACATTAACACAAGTGGAGCATGAAGCATGATTTCAAATGCATGAGTACAATATATGGATCATAGCAGCATATACATGATGTTCAAGGTGCGGCTAAGTGGTGATGCATAAGTCAACAGGACACATGCAACAGCAAAATGGTACATGAAGTCGAGCACAAGTCATACAGGCCAAAGAACAACAAAGTTATACATGCAAATGGCCGACTACAATACAAGTGAAGAGTGCAAGTCAAAATTAAGTCAGTTCAAAAGCGGAACACAAACATGCACTGTCTAGACAGCTCTAAATAAGGAAGGTTAGGTAAATACTGAAATGCAGATGTATGGGGCATGAGATCAACATGTACAAGCAAGTGAATATAGACAGTGAGACTGTGTGTCTCACATGGAACAGCCGAGCCAAAATACGTGGCTTCACAGGTCATGACAGTAAAATAAAAATCAACAGGAAATTCAACAATTCATTTTCTCATTCATGTTTCAATGGGCATCAAATCTTTCAGAAAATCAGTTTAAAAATATACTCATATATGGTATTGCATGCTCTCAGCATTTGGCAAAGTTTTAAAATATTTCCAGTTTTGTTAAATCATGTTTGACAAAGTTTTAAAATAGTTTTATGGGAAGCAATCAAAGCAAGAAGTAGTTTTTTCACAAGTATTTTTCAATAAGAAATCAATAGGATGCAAAATATTGATGGCAGTGCTTTTAAATGATTTCCAAAAAGTCAGTGATCAAATTCTTGGCAAGTAACTTTTTTTTTGGGCAAGAGCATCAATTCATGTATGAAAAAAAAAAACAGTTAATGTTTTCCAATGATAAAAATCAGAAACTCATGAATTTCAGTTATCAATTCATATATGGACAAAAGGGGAAATTGCAAATTTGATTCTAGAAATGCTCAAGAAATTCATGGTTCAATATTTGGCAAATTTTAAATAGATTCTAGAAATTGAAGTATCATTTTTGGGCAAGTTTTAATTTCAGGAACTTACTTCAGGAGGAAATCATTTCAGGACATAATTTCTATTCAGCATTTTCAGATTCATTCAAGGGACAAGAACATTTCTATATTCTTCCATAAATTCGTGGCATGGCAACAAATCAACATTAGTCAATCACGCAACAACCATCAAGCTGAAAATTTAAAAATCAAAGTGGAAACACGCAAGCAATCTTTCAGAGATTACATTCAAGGCAGAAATCAAAAGAGGAAACATGAAATCAGCCAAGTCACATACACGAAATCAGAGGCTAGGGTTTTCTATTAACCCTATAAATACACCAATTACATCACTGGCAAAGAGCGCATCGAATCCACACAACAACAAATACAAGCATAGAATTAATTCAGAGAACTCACAAATTTTCTAGGAATTCGATCAGCACCAAACTGGATCGAGCAAGACAGAGAAAACAACGGTGTAATCGTCAAAGACAAGGAGAATCATATCCAGAAGCAATTTAACACAACACCAATCTGATTTGTGGAGAAAGCAAGAAAATCTAGTTTCAGATTAGCCGCCGCCATTTTCAAGCAAAGAAGAGTAAACGGTCAAAAGGGAATAACAAATGGGCCGGCTAAGTTTTTCCAATTGAAAAGAGGATAACCCTTCTATTTTAAATCCTAGGGTTTAGCTTGTTTTTATTTTATTTTTTATTGTTTCTTAATTCTGTCTTCTTTGAAAACCATTCAAACAGTTTCTAGGTCTGTAAAATCTAAGTGTATCGAGTTAGGGTGTTAACTGGCAGTTGTAAAAACTAGGGTAACTGGTTACGGGATTGTAATCAGGGGAAATCTGATCTAGGGGATTAGATCAATCTAGGGTTTTGAGTGTAGGGTTAGTACAGGAGCAGGGAGTGCGATTTTACATGGTCTTGTAAGCGGGATATGTTCTATCACCAAGTAGAAACCTTAGGAATGCAGCAGTAGGCAGGTTTTTGCCAAAGCTGGGTACCTCTGTGTGTTATTTCCTTTCTTCTTTTTATTTCTGTTGCATTCTGTGATCTGTTTATTATTTAATATCCTGTGAGATTTTTAATTCATTGAAAAACTGCAATAAACCCTATTCACCTCCTTCCCCCTCTAGGGTTAATCTAGATCCAACAGTCCAGGGCGGTGTGGACCAGTCATGGCCCCAATCGATTTGGTGATCAAAGCAGTGGATATTGTATGCTTTACGCACTGAATGAGAGATGTGAGGATGATTGCTATGATTGATGTTTGCTATCACTATGACACGCAAACTTCCATTGTACACATAGTATTACCTTAGAGTATTGTGCATCTTGTTGTGCTAACTCTTTGGTTGCAGGTCAGGTATGATTATTTATACCTGTTTTTGTTTTATTCAGTTATGCAGACTAGCTATTGCTCACACCATACTTTTGTCTGACCTGGTGTTTTATGCCTCTTGTTATTACTTTGGGTGCTTCTAAACGAGCAGACTAGTGGTAGGTTAGGTGGTTATGCACGAGTAGTTGTCCGGAGACGAGCAGGAAGCTTCCACGTACTATATATATATATATATATGTATATATATTCTCCATGTGTTTTTGGTCACTGCTTCGGGCATTAGTAGTGTACCTCTTTTATTTCCATTAGAGACAGTATTTTAAAGTTGTAATAATTGGATGTGAAGCTGTATTTTGATTTCCGCTACTCTGATGGATATGGTTTAGTTTTCAGCATATATACTGTCTCGCATGTTTGTTATCAAGTTATGTTATTATTATATTTTAACCCATGCGTTGTGAGATATACTACAGGTTCTTTGGTAATTCATTGTTTCAACCTTTTTGTCGATCATCCCATGTCAGTCGGGCATTGGCACAGCGCATTTCGGAGAAATGTCTGATGTTATGGGGAGGCCGTCACACTCCTTTTGGAAGGACATCATCCTAAATGAGTGCGAAAGCTTGAATGATTTGTATTCTAGAGATGATAAGTTCATTCTCTTGGAATAAATACTTAATGCAAGGAAAATCTTGAAGCAAGAATAGAAGGAAAAAGGGCTTGGTTCCAATCCCCTTGTAGAAGGTTCTACAAAATCAAACAAAAGGAATGATTATTGTTTTTATCATTAGACAGAAGGACACAAAACTAGACATTGTTGGAGTTTGATTAAAAGAAACCAAGCCAAAAAGAAAAGGAAGCTCATTTGAGACATTTGAAGTAAGACTAGTGGGTAGCTGGTTAGAGACAACGCAACATGGGAATGAGAACTTAACAATCCATCTTCCATCCTTAATACTTACTTTCATTAGGCATTTCACTTTAAATCTTTCTTGTAATCAAACAAATATTAATACAAGTTTGAGTGCCTTTACAGGTAAAAACCAATACTTGTTCAAGCTTATGCATACAATAAGAGCTCAGGCGGAGCACATAAAGCACGTCCAACCACTGCCTATGCTCATCCCATCAAAGGCAACGAAGGCTCAAAAGGGATAACTTAAGGAACAAAATGCATCAATAAATGCACGACCAAGTTGTCAATCGATGACAAGCTTCGATGGAAGCTGTCTAGAAAAACATGCAACAAAGGAATGATAAAGCACCCATCGTAGCTCGGCTTAAATAAGACTATTCTAAATATTATCTCCTCTATTTCAGAATTTCATGAACTTTGTCAAACATGTTATATTGACACACTTAAATGCTTCTATGAAAGGTGTGGAACCTACCCCTGATAAATGTTATAAATAAAGCCTTCAGAGGGAAGGGCGAACCGATAGAGCCTTTAAAAGAAAAGGCACAACAAACAAAGCTTCTAAGGGGAGAAGCTACATCAACAATGTTTCTAGAGGGAGAAGCTACATCAACAAAGCTTCCTGGAGAATAAGTTACATCAATAAAGCTTTCAAAGGGATAAGCTACACAAACAAATCTTCTGGGGAGAGAGGCACCACCAAACAATGCTTCCAGAGAGAGAAGCAACAACTAACACAACCTCCAAGAAGAGGAGCGACAAACCATGCTTCTAGAGAGAGAAGCAACAACAAACATAACCACCCAGAAGAGGGGCGTTAAACAAAGCCTCCAGAAGAGGATCAACAAATAAACATTCAATAAGAGAAACCACAAAGTTACATCTCCACCTAGTGGAGTTGCCTCATAACTGGGGATAACGAACAAAGTTACATTTCCACCTAATGGAATTACCTCCTAAGAAGGGCTAATGAATAAAGTTACATCTCCACCTAGTGGAGTTACCTCCTAAGTGGGGCTAACAAACAAAGTTACATCTCTACCTTATGGAGTTGCCTCCTAAATGAAGCTAACATCCCCTATAAATTATAGTATCCCTAAGTGGGGCAAGTACTCTCTACATCTTCCCATATAAAGGGACCAGTGTCACTCTCTTAAAGAGCATTCATTCATTTGCATATCCTATGGGTTAAGAGTAAGACTAGACGTTATATACCCAATGACTAAGAAACGAAAAGAAACATCCGTCGAACGACTAATCATTTAGACATAGGGTTGATTTATCTTGAAAGCATTCCTCTACATATACATCCGAGAAAGTAACTTCTTGGAATGTGTAAGATTCTTTCATCCACGGGTTTCCTCTATCGGGATTCCGAGAAACCCGCCAATTATTCTTAATTGCTTGATCACTTTCAATGATGTTTGGGTTGTTTAACATTGTTTACATGAATAACCTTTGGATGGTGTTTAATGCTCCTATTGGATGACTTTTAATAATATTTGATGATTCTCTTGTGCTTTCATTAAGGTGATTTGTTTAACCATGATGTTTCTCTGTATCTCCTAGTTAGGGTGTGATTTGTTGATGTAATTTTTGGCTTTCTGCTTACTCGAGTGTGAGTCTAGGGGTTTCCATATAATTTTTGGGTTTCTTCTTACCAAAGTGTGAGTCTTGGGGTTTTCATATGATTTTTGGCTTTCTGCTTATCCGAGTGTGAGTCTCAGAGTTTCTATATGATTTCTGGATTTCTTCTTACCTGAGTGTGTGTTTCTGGTTTCCATATGAATTCTGGCTTTCTGCTTACTCGAGTGTGAGTCTCGGGTTTCCTATGAGAACTTTGGCTTTCTACTCACCCGAGTGTGAATCTCGGGTTTCCTATAAGATTTTTGGCTTTCTGTTTACCCGAGTGTGAGTCTTCGGGTTCCTATATGATTTTTTGGCTTTCTGCGTGCCCGAGTGTAGGTCTCGGGGCTTCTATATGATTTCTGATTTCTACTGGCCTAAGTGTAAGTTTTAGAGTTCCTATGTGATTTCTAATTCCTAATTTTGCCAAGTATAACTATTGGGATTCCTACTGTGGTTTTCAAATTTCTTTTGCATAATTTCAACTTTTAATCCTGGAGCTACTTCTTTGCTATTTCTACAAGGTATTCTACTCCTATCATATTTTCTGAAGATAGACCTTTAGATCAGCATTGTTCTGACAACAAAGTTTGTTTAAGAATCCCCTGTTTCCATTTCAAAAAAGAATATTTAATTTCCTTTCGTTATGTGAAGTTCGGACATACTATGTTTATTATAAAGTCAAGATGTTTCAATTAGCACCCAGGCTAACCCTTTTGGGCGTCCCATTTGAAGTCTTCTAATAGCGATTGTGATATCGCGACACCTCATAATAGGGAAGTTTTCTATACTCGTGACATGACTACCTTTAACATTCATTACTATGAATCCCACCCAAAAGATTATATATGGGACATTATAAGTAAAATATCACACACTATGCAAGTCATATTACTTGTATTAGCACATTATGTTCATCAACGATGGACCTCTAATTGCAAATATCCAAATGTAAATTTTGGGTTTGTTATATCATACATTCAAAAATGAATTCTTGAATGTCTAAGTAACAACAATGAAATTCACATCCAACACAGATAGAAGAATGCTGAGCCTTAAATCAAAAGATCCAGCAGGAATTCATGTTTGAATTTGCACACTAAGTCCACAAAACGTTTATAACTTGGAATTCATGTTCAGGCCCTCTTTGATAAAGGAAAGTTTATGCTTCCCCTTGCATCATTACGCTTGGTTATATGAAACTAATGCCAATTATTTTTATAATGATTCTTGAGTGACTGGCAAGCTGTGCACGAGCCAATATAATTTTTTTTCCTAAAGAACAAAAGCTTCTTTATACTAAGGGGGCTAACGGTTAACACCAAAGTTCGCGCTGGCCAAATATAATGAGTCAGAAGCAATAATACCATAAAGTATAAAAGGAAAAGCCTTTGGTATAAATATGTTGAAACAAAAAGAAGAAGATGAAATCTTGTTTCTCCAATAACTTTTGATTGGTAAGAGATTCAGGCATGAAACCACTTACATTTGGGTTCAAATGATGGTTTCCCATTCAATAGAGCGGTCATATTAAACAAACGGACGCATCATTTGGGAATAGTGGTTGAAACAAGAAAGGCAGAGAAAGCTGGAAACCGACACCAGAGTGGTGACGACAGCAATAGAAGACAAAACCAACACCAGATTGGTGCTGACAGCTAGAAAAAGACAAAACCGAGACCAGAATGGTATAGGAAGCTGGAGAGGGCGAGAAAAAGACAAAACCAAGACAAAATGGTCTAGGAAGCAGGAGAAAGACAGAAAAGACAAAATCAAGACCAGAATGGTCTAGGAAGTAGGAGAATGTAAGAAAAAGACAAAACTGAGATCAGAATGGTCTATGAAGCTCGATAAAGCTAGAAAAAGATAAAACAGAGACCAGGATGGCCTTGGAAGCTGGAGAAAGCTAGAAGAAGACAAAATCGAGACCAGAATGGTCTAGAAAGTTGGAGAAAGGCAGAAAAAGACAAAAAAAGCCAAAAATGAAAGCAAAAAGGTGGCACAAAAAAAAGTGGCAAAAAAGGGCAGCAGTGAGAAGCAGCAAAAGAGGGCCCAAAACCTTTGTAAGTAAGACCCCAAAGATCACATTTTTGGGATCTTTTCCTCATTCCACAACCTTGCACTCATTTTCAAGAGAGAAAATCCTAACTTGTAAATCAAATTGGGGATTTCTTATGTAACCTCCTCCATGAATAAAATCATCAAATCCCTTAAAGTGCACGTAGGTTCAATCCAAACCACTATAAATTGTTGCGTTCTCTACTATTTTGCATATTATATCATGTACTATTGTGCTTATACAAATATACTCTCTTCAACCCAATCCTTCCAACCATTACCTAAATGCCCTTGACGAGTACTTTAGTGCCTATTAGTGACGATTGTTGTAACCCTATCCTAGGGTAATTGTTGATCCTTAAGTCTCACATGCGTGATACTCACCTCTTGAAGGAAGAGTAAACAATCCCTTGACTAGGGGTCTTGATACCTAAGGAGCAGTGAATTCAATCAACCTCAAAAAGACTAGATTAACAAAATACCATTCTACAAGCCATTTAGCGTTCCAACTTGCTTTGCGCTTAGGAACCATTATCCCAAGGTTGTTGAGTCTAGTAAGCGTTATGCTCACCCCTTGAGGGAAGAGTAACTAATCTTCAGGCTTAAGACCATGATATCTAGGAAATGGTGAACTAACTCAAACTTGCGGGAAATAAAGAATCCCATTCTATCCTTAGGTCCACTTCCTTAGACCTATCACCGGTGTTGACGAAAAATATCGTTAATAGTAGCTTACTGTATAGTGGTATTGTATTCATCTTTAAAACTTATAACTTAATGCATACTTTAAAAATTACTAGTAGTAATTCAATTTCAGTTGTAATATAATGTATAGTATTAGTGCATTCACTTAAAAATTGCTCATTAAATTGTTGATAATTAATTTATATATTGCAAAAAACTAGATGAGGTTCCCCACTCATTGCCGTTGACTGGTACTAGAAATTTACATACCATAAGAAGATTTTTGTTATTTTTGCCAAAATAATGAAGCTTTCTACTATTAATTTGTATATGTTACGAATCTTAGAGATAAGTAGAATGTGCAATTATACTTTTGTACGTTTCTCAAATCTTAGAGATAAACATACTGATATTAATGTATGCATTGGATGAAAGCAATATACTGACTCTAAAAAGTGTAAGTTCACAGTTCATAATTGTTGGTCTGGATTCATACATGATATTTTTCCTTTTATGTTAGTTTATCAACTTAGATCTAGCTATTATGATAATCAACCTTATAACAACTCTCATGTGCATCAGAATATACTGCAACAAAACTGTTTCTTTAACTACAAATATTCTCAAATTTCAGCTAGCTGATTTATTAGTTTATTGTAAATCTGTGGCTATACAACAAGCCTGATTGCAGCTCGTCTCTGTGATATAACTACACATAATCGTTTCTGTTCAAAACGGTCTACATATTTAGTGTTGGCTATAATTGAATTTACTTATCGTTGTTGGCTCTTTTGACAAGTGAATTTGTAAAGTAGTTAAAAAAGGGTAGATAGTTCACTCTATTTATTTGCTTAAAGCAATAGCATAATTTTGAACTGTATTATGACCTATAATATACATTGGCTGATAAAATAAAATAAAAATATTTGCAGTAGAATGCAATAATTTTGCCCCTTTTCGTAGGCTACCAGGTTAAGGTGTTGTTCCTCCACCTGAAATCAAAAGTATTGTTACACTACTGAAAATAAAATATCAACCTGAAAAGCTTGTAGCTGCTTTTGATAACCTATAACTATCCACTGCCCTTAAGTATGTACAATTCCTAGGCTAAGTATTTATCATTACAGTTATGCCAATAAAATTTCTAACATAGCAATGTGAGTGTGCATACATTTTTCCCTTTTTTATACAAGATCATCACATATTTTCGGATAGATATTCTTTATCATCTATAACAATGTAACATGTAATCTTTCAAATTTCGTGTATTATATATAGGTGTCGACGATTCTTCTTCAACATTACATGAAACGATACTAAAATTTGTGTATCTTGTGTTGGGATAGAGATATGCAAAAGAGAAAGTGGAAGCTTAATAGGTTCTTTCTATAAAAAGGTTAGAACATTTGGTTGTTGAAGTACTAAGGAGATCATCTATTATGCATTGTACTTAAGTTGAACACAGAAGTTTCATTACCTCTGCTTGTTTCAGGTAACAACTCTCATTCATATTTTATTATTCAAAGTTGTTTATTTAGACTGTTAGTAAGAACTAGACAAATACGTTAACATTATTAATTTCTACTCCATAACGGTGAAAAAAGGTACATCTAACGATAATAATAATAATAATATCGTCTAGACTGAAACACAAAATATACTGTCATGAGATGTCAAAATTGATCTTTCCTTTAACCATTATTATTCATTCTACCTAATTCATGAAATAGATATTTATTTTTTACCTGAATACACTTAATCCATAGTTTGGGTGTTCAAAGATTTGATAAATTTAAGTAAATGATTTGTGATTCAGAATAAATGAAGTATTGATCTTGAATAGAGTATGTCATGCCATTGTGAGATACAAATTAATTTCTTAGAAATGAAAAAAAAAGATGCTGCTTCAAGGCAGCAACACAAGAAAATAAAGAGGGAAGAAAATGAAAGAAGGGAGTATTCATAGTTGTTTTTTCTTGTGTGTGTATGTGGTGATAAGTTGCGTGATGGACATCTTCATTATTAGTGGCTGGATAGGTTGTCGGTGATTTTACTTGAATTACCTGTCAATTTTACCATTGGGTATTTCTGAATTATGATCATATGGCACCAAGACAGGAATAATAAGAAACAATAGTGAGATAAACCGGTTCCAAATGGATATGGCATTGAGGAAAAAGACAAGGACTGAGGGTGCGAAAACCATTTAAATCTTAGTTCTGAAGTATATTTATTAAAACCAAAATTCGATTTCAACACCGAAGGTGCTATATGAGCACTTCACCAAATGGTTAGATTGGAATACGGAACCGCGTAATCACAAAATAAAGAGCATGAAAATAAGAATACAGAGGAATTTTTATAGTGGTTCTATCCAAAATGAATCTACATCCACTTTTCATTCATTTCTCGTTATGATTATTCGCTTTACAATATACATGAATTCTGTCTTTACATTCTTCTCTCTTTTTCCTCTCTTTTCACTCTCTTTATGATCTAATTTCACCTGAATTTAGCAATGGAATTGGAGAAATCTCTAGCTTTGTGATGGTGGATGTATGAATCTTCAATCACTTAGGCGCTTCGATGCTCTTCCATGATTTGATAGGAATTTTGTGTTAGATCCGAATTTAGAGAGGATTGGAGAAGATTAGAGATCCCTTGAATTATGTTGGAGAGATTTATGATGGAACTTGAATGAGATTTGATCCATATGAACATGGAGAGAAGTTGTTAAATCCATCGAGGCCATTAATGAAGTTGGAGGAAAGCTTCAAATTTGGCGGCACTTTGTGGTAGGAATCAAATTTGATCCCCCTCTCATGTGAATTATGAGGGGTATTTATAGCGGGAGTTAAGAGGTCATGGCGGAATGGTAAATAAGGGTGTCTCGTTATAAGCAGCTATCTCACGGTTTAAATAAGTGGAGTGATCTAAATATGTTTCACGTCCTAAAACACTCGGTGGCCTAAGCATGTCAGCTGTGCAACGATCTAAAAGTTGCGGGATAAATACAAGCCACAACTTAAAACCAAATTGAACTCCTTAGGACACCAAATGCTCTATCACGTGTCCTACTACTGGTGTGACCCAAAACTTATCTGCTCTTGCATTATTTGTGCCACGCGTCTCTTCAGATCCATTCATTTGCACCAACTAAGTATGGTTCTCAACGATTCAAACATGACACAGTGCCATCATGACCTAAAAATGGAAGAATGATCTGCGCCCCAACTGTTTTGATGCCGACGATCTAACTTGGACCTCCAGAACAATGTGACGACCTGCGCGGGTTCATGTAAGGCCACGTGTTCATGGTTTATGCATTTTATATGCATAGTTCAAGTAGGTGTCTACCAATCTAATGAACATTAACGCATGGAGCTAGTGCCTTATGGCGACCTACATATGAAGCATGGTAACGACCTAATTACGAACAACGATCTGACTTTGATCTATGTCTCCATGGTCTAACACATGTGGACATTTTAATATTAACGATCTGCTAATTCTCTTAGAATGACCTGAGTTAGCTCGTATAAATGAGCTAAAAATAGTGAATGCCTCAACTTTTCGGATGTGAATGAACCAACATGGGTAACGACCTAAATGAGCTGTGCACGGTCTAAAATAATTGCAGGGACAACCTAAATATGTACATTTATGCACAGTTGTTCTTGAACGCATCTTGGCTATAAGATTTCTGTGCACGTGGCTTTGTATTTTATTATACTTCCAGCTGATTTGTAAAGCTTTAGCCTAGCATTATCTGTCCATACATATGATTAATTGCTTCATAATTTATATTACTCATACATGAGTTATAGGGGGATGACCTTTTCCTTTCATACTGGATGGGATGAGCTAAAAGCATCTAAGCCCTGGAGAACGGATCAGTATGTGTCAGCTGTCTTGATCCATCTTTTGTACATATTAGCATGTAGGTCTTTAAGCTCGTAAGTCATTGGATTAACATGTTTGCCATGCCCTAAAAGAGCCTTAACGAACTAAACATGCATGTTGGAGACGACCTGATGCTTTCTTCATGTTCTCGCGGTCTAATCATACTTACGGCTTAATGGTGCAATGACCTAAGGAGTGTGCGAAGCGACCTAAACTTCTGTGGGCTAAAAGCATGTTGCGGGTCAAAGGCAACTGAGACCTAAATATGAGGTGCTACCAAAATGGACCCGTGTGCTAAACGAAACTGCGAGCTAAATGAAGCCACGTATTGATGTTCGTAAATACTTCATGATTTCGGACTGCGTTTTCACAACGGAGTTAATATTAGCCCCTCGAAGCTTGTGTTTTCTTCTTGCGTAAAATGCGGGCTTCGAAATGAACTTTGGCGTTGATATTTTTCTTGCTCATTTGATTTGATATGAGATTTGCATTTGCTATTTGTTGATGTTGCACTAGCATACAGACGCTTCAATTTTGAATTCATAATCTGTTGCTCAACAATGTTGTGCTAGGGTTCGATTGTCTCGGTTTTCACCAACCTGTTCTACAACAACAAAAACATTGCATATTTCTTTGCTAATATTTTGTTATTGACTGCCCAAATCAACGATAGATTAGTCTGCAAAAACACGACACTCTAACTTGGATTCGTGTTGAAACTTAAGATCAACTAGTCGACATAACTCGACTGTGGATTTCAAGTGTTGTTATACTAACTGACTTTCATGGTAATGTATGATATTTCAATTTAAGAAATTTGTAGTTGTGACTTATCTTTTGCTTCTTCTTCAAGGAGATTTAATACTTGTATCCCTGTTCAAGAGGTCGTTATTAGTCTTCTCTACGAGAAGTACTTTGGATTTCATACCCGTGCTTGGGCTGAAATTTAACACTTGTCGTGTCTGAATTTTTAGACACTACGCAAGTTAATTGGTTAAGCATGAACTTCGCCTACAATCCAGCTTAGTTAATTCAGCTATTGGAGACTTTCGTCACTCAATTATACTGATTAATCCAAGCGTCAGTAGATTTAGAAGGAGTGCCCCGGGAAAGGAATTTATTTACGACCTAATGTTTATCGTGATCAGATCAGAAGCTTCCTGATTCCGACGATCAATTAGGTGCCCCCCGGAGAGGACTTTGATTAGAATCCCAATGTTTGTCGTTATCGCATCAAGTACTTCCTGATTCCGACGATCAATTGGGTGCCCCCATAGAGGACTTTGGTTACAACCCCAATGTTTGTCGTTATCGCATCAGGTACTTCCTGGTTCTGATGATCAATTGGGTGCCCCAAAGAGGACATTGGTTAGAACCCTAATGTTTGTCGTTATCGCATCAGGTACTTCCTGATTCTAACAATCAATTAGGTGCACCCGGAGAGGACGTTGGTTAGAACCCCAAAGTTTGTCATTATCGCATCAGGTACTTCCTGATTCTGAAGATCAATTGGGTGCCCCCGGAGAGGACTTTGGTTTGTGTCGGTCCTTCCAACGTGTTTGCCGTTCCTTCCGGCCTGATGTTGGTACTTCCATCATCAAGTTAGTCAGTCCTTTTGACATGGTGCTGGTCCTTCCGACGTGTTTTCCGGTCCTTCCGGCCTGATGTTGGTACTTCCGACATTAGGTTTGTCTCAATTCCTTTGTCGGATGCTCGACTTGGTGGGCTATCTCAGATTAGGAACTGAAGCTTTGAAACCCTCATTTAGGGGAGAACCCCTTTAACGAAATCCACAACATTCTTGTTTGTTTGTCGTGGCGCTTGTTCATTGTTTGGATCTTTGCGACTCCTCCCATTCACTTTTTAAGGCGATGCTTTTCTATTTTTGCATTTGTGCATGTTGATATTTATATCCTTTGGCACTTGAATTAGTGTTGTTGGGTTCGCTCTGTCTCGTCAGATTCTGAAGGAACAAGCACTCGACAGATGGCCTGCAATATGAATTCATTTTTAATTTAGTTTTGATTTAACATGAAATTTGCAAGCTAGAAATTCATTTATACAGATATGCTCTTAATCGTAGAGCTAAAGTTCAGTGCATCACCTGTAGATTATTACAGACTGTTTACATGAAGTTTTGAATATAACAGAAAGTAAAACACGAAGTAAAGCATAAACTAAAACAGCTAATATAGCATGAAGTAAAGCGGCGGCGATGTTGGTCACTTATTCTGAGCCACTGAAATTGAAGCACTATCAACGGTTTTTAGTTGATGATCTGCCTTAGCATGGTCTGAAAATAAGCTTTGTTGCTTGTTGCCCCCTGGCCTTGAGGAATCGGAGCAACGTTTGAGGATTGTGGATTTTTCACATATTGTTGCAGACGATTCTTCCTAATCAGCTCTTCGATCAGTGACCTTAAATGCTTACACTCGTTGGTATTGTGGTCTGGATGGTTATGGAACCTGCAGAACCTTCCAGAGTTTGCTTGCTTGCCACTTACTTTCTGCGGTTTTAGTATTGGATAATCTTTAATGTCATTATTTGTAGCAAAAATGTTTTCTGGAGTGTCATTCAAAGGTGTTAGCTCTGATGGATTTGAAAAGTGAGGCTTCTTACCGTCTCGATTTTCTTTCCTGTTGCTTCCTATTTTCTTCCCTCCGGGATTTTTCTAATTGTACTGGGTAGCAGCGTTTTTGGTAGCTTCAAGAGGTTGGTTAGCGTCAACAATCCGAAGAGGCATAGGATTATTATCCAATCTCATATATTCCTTGGACTTTTAATAGAATTTCTCAAGCGTACTTGGCTCTTTCATTTTAATCCATTTGCCAAATTTGTTATTCTCGTCTAAGGCGTTGATTAGGGACATTAAGATCATGCGGGGCTTAGGTTTTCCTACTTCAGATATAGCATCATTAAACCTTTTGAGGAAAGCTCTGATAGATTCTCCTGGATTCTGCTTCATGGATGTAAGAGAAATAATGTCCTTAGCCTTTGTAGCTTGCACCATGAAATGCTCCTTAAATTTCAGAGTCAAATCACCAAAACGGTCGATGGATTTGGGTGGTAGTCTTGTGAACCATAACAATGCGACACTTTCTAGATAGAGAGGGAAGCACAAGCATTTGATCTCGTCCGTTGTCTTGGCTGCATTTATATGCTACTCGTATTTATATAGGAAGTGATTTGGACCAGAAGTCCCGTTGTATGGAGGCAGAGTATGATGAGTGAATTTTTTGGGGAATTCTGCCTTGCAGATCCTCCTTGTGAATGGATTTTTGTCGAGGGAGAAATCCCATTCCCTCTCACTATCCTTGTGAGGCATGTTGTCTTTCATGATTTTCTTTACCATATCTGCAATATATTCCTTCGAGTTATGTCACTTCGGGGAGCGGACTTTGATCTCTTTTCCGGATGCTCGTCGTGGCAAACGATCGCATTTAGAAGATCTAGGTCTTTTACTTCCACTATGGGAAGTGACCCCCGCATCGGGACTCGCAAGTCGTCGGTTATTTCGATCGGAATGGTTTTTAGCTTTCAGTTTTGAGTCTTCGATATTAGAATTGCTTTTGTCAACAAATCCTTCCATATTTTCATTATGATGATGATCGGAGGCCGATGAGTTTGTAATCTCTTTAAGGTTGACATGGATTTTCGAAGAAGGAGCGGGATTTGCTTGAGCATTCAGGAGAGCACTCATTTTATCCATTAGAGCTTGATTAGCATCCAACAAAGTTTTATTAGCATCGACTAAAGCTTTTTTGGAATCCATTTGTTGACTCAAGTTAGCAACGATGGCATCTAATTCAGCTTTAGCCACACCAGCTCCGAATATTGAATTTTCTCTAACCTCGAAGCGGTTAGTGAGTGAAGTAGTCTCGTTGTTAGAAACATTATCATTTTCTTCACCGGTTTTACTTGTTGTCTTCTTTGATTTAGCCAAGATCTCGGGCAAGGCTTTGAATTTGGAAGAGAGTTCGTCGATTGTCCTAAATTTTAGATTTGCGTAATCTATGGTAGAAGTAGGCTTAGAACTTCAATGTGGAGGAAGGAAATGCGAACGAGGCCCCATTGTGGGCGCCAAATGTTAAAACCGAAATTCGATTTCAACATCAAAGGTGCTATATTAGCACTTCCCCAAATGGTTAGATTGGAATATGGAACCGCGTAATCACAAAATAAAGAGCGTAAATGTAAGAACACAAAGGAATTTTTATAGTGGTTCGATCCAAAATGAATCTATGTCCACTTTTCAATCATTTCTCATTATGATTCTTCGCTTTACAATATACATGAATTCTCTCTTTACATTCATCTCTCTTTTTTCCCTCTTTTCACTCTCTTTATGTTCTAATTTCACTTAAATTTAGCAAAGGAATTGGAGAAATCTCTAGCTTTGTGATGGTGGATGTATGAATCTTCAATCACTTAGGCGCTTTGATGCTCTTCCTTGATTCGATAGGAATTTTGTGTTAGATCCGAATTTAGAGAGGATTGGAGAAGATTAGAGATCCCTTGAATTATGTTGGAGAGATTTCTGATGGAGCTTGAATGAGATTTGATCCATATGAACTTGGATAGAAGTTGTTAGATCCATGGAGGCCATTAATGAAGTTGGAGCGGAGCTTCAAATTTGGCGGCACTTTGTGGTAGGAACCAAATTTGATCCACCTCTCGTGTGAATTATGAGGGGTATTTATAGCGGGAGTTAAGAGGTCGTGGCAGAATGGTAAATAAGGGTGTCTCGTTATAAGCAGCTATCTCATGGTCTAAATGAGTGGAGCGATCTAAAAATGTTCCATGACCTAAAACACACGGCGGCCTAAGCATGTCCAGCTGTGCAAAGATCTAAAAGTTGCTAGCTAAATACAAGCCACAACTTAAAACCAAATTGAACTCGTTAGGATGCCAAATGCTCTAACATGTGTCCCACCATTGGTGTGACCAAAAACTTATCTGCTCTTGCATTATTTGTGCCACGCGTCTCTTCAGATCCATTCATTTGCACTAACTAAGAATGGTGCTCAACGATTCAAACATGACACAGTGCCATCACGACCTAAAAATGGCAGACTGATCTGCGCCCCAACTGTTTTGATGCTAACGATCTAACTTGGATCTCTAGAATAATGTGACGACCTGCGCAGGTTCATGTAAGGCCACATGTGCATGGTTCATGCATTTTATATGCATAGTTCAAATAGGTGCCCACCGATCTAATGAACATTAACGCATGGAGCTAGTTCCTTATGGCGACCTGGATATGAGGCATGGAAATGACCTAATTTCGAAGAACGGTCTGACTTTGATATGTGTCTCCACGGTCTAACACTCGTGGACATTTTAATATTAGTGATCTGCTAATTCTCTTAGAATGACCTAAGTTAGCTCGTATAAACGAGCTAAAAACGGTGAACACCCCAACTTTCCGGATGTGAACGAGCTAACATTGGTAATGACCCAAATGAGTTATGCACGGTCTAAAATAATTGCGGGCATGACCTAATTATGTACATTTTATGCACAGTTGTTCTTGAACGCATCCTGACTACAAGATTTCTATGCACGTGGCTTTGTATTTCATTATACTTCCAGCTGATTTGTAAAGCTTTGGCCTCGCATCAAGTGTCCATGCATATTATTAGTTGCTTCATAATTTATGTTACTCATATATGAGTCATAGGGGAATGACCTCTGCGTTTCACACTATATGGAACGAGCTAAAAGCATCTAAGCCATGGAGAATGGATCAGTATGTGCCAGCTATCTTGATTCATCTTTTGTACGTATTAGATGTAGGTCTTTTAGCTTGTAAGTTGTTGGATTAACATGTTTGCCACATCCTAAAAGACCCTTAACGAACTAAATATGCATGTTGGAGATGACCTGATGCTTTCTTCGTGTTCTCGCGGTCTAATCATATTTACGGCTCGATGGTGCAACGACCTGAGAGAGTGCGGAGCGACCTAAACTTCTGCTGGCTAAAAGCATGTTGTGGGTCAAAGGCCGCTGCGAGCTAAATATGAGGTGCGACCCAAATGGACCCGCGTGCTAAATGAAACTGCAAGCTAAATGAAGTTGCGTGTTGATGTTTGTAAATACTTCATGTTTACGAACCGCGTTTTCACAACGGGGTTAACCATATTTATTTCTGTGTAACATAAAACATAGGTTATTTTCACGGTAGCTTGTTGATTTGTGTTTTGCCACCGCTGCAACCTTGTACTCTGTATCATGCATTAGACCTCCTATATCAGTATAACTGGATATATATAAGTCATTGACAATGCATATGTTTCCTATATGGATGCTTCTAGGCTTCTAGCTTGCTCTTAAATTTCAGTATTTATTTTATCTTCTTTAGTAAAATTGGAGCACTTAGAATAACATAATCCTTGTAATTAAGTATACAAAACAAAACTTTCCAGACAAATGCATGGGAATACGATATTATTTGGATTTTAGGCATAGATGCTGAGATATAGAATGTATAATGACCTTGCAAACATTTAACCCACGCAAGGGCATCTTTGCCTGACCAATTGGGGTTTTGGGGGGTTTTAGGTGGGAATTTTCTAAAAATTGCCAATAATGGGTAATGCTTACATAGGTAAACCAATGGATGCCCAAAGTGAGAACATGAAATGGTATGAAAGAACATGGTCATTAAAAGAAAAGGAAAAAAGGAAATAGATGTAAACAACTGCTGATTAAAATTTCCTTCCTAGAAAACATCGTTGAAATCGATTGTGCAATATTGCTTTCATCTCGCAATAGTGGTTTTGGAGGTTTTGAGAGTGAAGAAAGAAGACAAGAAGTTGCAATTGAAGAAGCTAAGAGATAAAATGCAAAAGTTAAAGATGAAATGATAATTTAGAGCTAAAGAGATCTTTAGAGAACTGGAAGAACGGTGAGGCAAGAAAATTCATTTTTCCTCTCATCGTCCCTCTTTTTCCCATGAGTTGTGTTAACGATATTTTTTGATAACACCCGAAATAGATTTGACGGAATGGCCTGAAGAGAAAAATGGGTCGTACGACTTTCCTTGATCTGAGCTAACTTCGTTGTTTCTCAGTGAAGAAAGCGTCGGATTGCCAAGAACCCAACGGCTTACGCCGGTTTATTTCGTTAATCCAATGACATAACAAAATACTTACAGGAATACGCTGAAGAACAATATAGTACCTCGAAAGAACAAGAGAACACGCCATTTTATAGTGCTTCGGTTCGATTCGAACCTACATCAACTTTACAAGTTTTTATGAATTTATTCATGGAGGAGGTTACATCAGTGGATTTCCAAATAGATTTACAAATTTAGAAGGAGAAGTTCCCCTTCTTTTCTTTTGGGAAGCCGTCCCCCTTCGATGTAGCTCTTGGGGTATTATTTATAGCGGATTTGGGGACCCTTCTGCTGTTGGGCTATTGGGCCTATAAGAGCTTTTGTCGGCCGCCTTTTCCCTTGGTTTCAAATGTTTGGCTTCCGTTTGCTTTTGCGGTACTGGTTATGGCCTTTGAAGTGGGGGTTTCAGTTTTTTGTGGCTTCTTTGAGATGGGTATGAACTTATCGATACGGTGTCTTTTGGAAGATATTTGGTCTCTTGATGGAGGCTCCCGGTTGTAGGCTCTCGGATGTCAACTCCTGGCCATCCTGTGAATACTCAGAGAAGCTTTCTCTTGTTGATGTTTTCCTATTCTTTCACATCGATGTCAAGTGGATTAATGCCGGTACACACTTTCGCCCTTTTAGACTTTTTCTATTGGGATCCTCTCCTCTCTCTTTCTTATTTTGCTGACTCGGACCCCGCCCCCTTCCGTTATGGAGACTACCCTAATGGATATGCTCCACCGGATAAGTGGTATCGGAAATTTTGTGGACTTTGAATTTTTTCCCTTGAGGAGGTGGGGGTTTGTGTGGCTCTTAGGTCATTCTTTCATGCTTATGTTCACTGGATACCCTTTTATCACTAGTTGGTAGCAGGGATAAGTCTCGATTGATGCTTCCTTTGAAATATTTCCGCTTATTCTCGCCTCTTCTTAGTCTTTGGTCTTGCTCTCTAAAAGATCACAGGGTGCTTATGGTTATCCGATACCCCTTCGTTGTTACTCTATTTCATTGTCAATTTTTTGGTAGTAACATTTACCTCCGCCACCCTCCCCCCATAGTGAAGGTTTATTTTTGACTTTTTAAGCCAAATTCCTTGTCTTTTCCGAGGTATCCTTCGATCTCTCTCAACTGAAGTATTAATTGGCTCTTCTTTGCATGGTTCATATTAATTCTGAGTTTGGAAACTCTGACCCCCTTTTTTCTTTTTTTCTTCACTTTTTTTTTAAAAAGGGGTAGTGAGGCACACTAAAATTTTGTGACACACCTAAATATATACAACGGTCAAAGCATAGTAGTACCTCCATTACAGTACAGAATAAAACAAAAGTACATACAAACAGGGCCCGTACAGGAGACGAGATCTTTCATGCAAACGGAAGAAAATAATTAACAAGCCCTAACTACATCATCCATCTGCTGCGTGTTCTACTGTCAAAGCTTCCATGCAGAAATTGGGTAAACTCACAACGATCAAATTCCCCCAGAAGGAGACCGAGGCCCGAGCATTCCTTATCACTGCCCCTTGATAGTGCCGCACCAGAAGGGCCAACCACCTCCTTGCCTTTACTGGTCTCCATAGTTGACTCCATCCCACTACTGCCGTCAAAACTCACATTTTCTAGCACTACGTCAATAGCATTAATTCTCCCCTCACCACCTTCAAAACTAAACGCCCTTTCTTCATCTTCGTCTAACAGCTCCTCTTTGTCTTCGTTGATATTTGAAAGGATTGTAAATGGATTTGAAGAGGACGCTCCTCCTATTACAGAGCTACCAACAACCTTCATCTTTCTTCTTGGTTTCCAAACTCTAAGGAACCCATTCCTATCTTTTCTAAACACCCAATTCTTGAAATCCGTAGGCTCGAAAGGATCGTTGGGATTTCCAGAAATCTTGTTAACTTCAATCTCGTGATATGAGGTCCGGGTAAAAAGCCTTATTAGTGATGGAATATACGCTGGTGATGGAATTTTTATTTCCACCTTAAGATAAGAAAAGTCAGCCACGTCCCACGTGTCTTCTTGTATTCTTAAGACTTTTCCTACCATCGACAGTATAATCTTCACCATCTTAAAGTTACAAAATACAATGGGGGTATTCTTTAAGACAATCCAAAGAACCACCTCCTGTCTGGGATTTGCAGAACCAAAATTGAGACTCTATGGCCGAATGTGCAGAGTACCGTTGTCAATCGTAATGGAGTAGAAATCCCCCATAAAGAAATCCATTGGAAATTTAACGATGAAAACATTCCTGAACTTCTTGATTTTCCATTCCCAAGAATACTGGTAATAGAACTCCAAGTTCAAGGCGCATTTGATGCTATTGACTGAGAACAGACTAGAGAAAATTGAGATAATCACCCAGGACCTGAAGCGTTGTAAATCTTCGTCAGAAACAAGTGGTGATACGTCACCTCATTTCCAGTTGCCATGTTTTGTTTTGAACAGGGAGAGTGGGAGTATTGAAATCCTTTATGCCTTGTCTTTTTATACTTGAAGTAAATGGCCAGGTTTCTACAATCATTGATTCGGGGTTAGAATCCCCATACCATGAATGTCGTTTCATGTGATTTGATCCTGCTCAGGTTTCCAAAATACGAAGAGGCCCTAAGAGCAGGCAGTGATGATTTCTTTGCCTCGATTTCGGGTACATGATCTTTTAATAGTATTTCTTTAAATAGTTCTTTAACTGGCGCACGTGAGGTTTATCTGAGGCTTTGCTTGCATGTGGGGTTCCGTATCGGACAAATTTTCTGACATCATTTAGGAGTACGGAAGACGAAGATGGGGTTGACTCCACATCGGTCAACATATATTCTTTTTTGTTTTCTTAGGGAGAGACCTGAGAAGATAAGAGGGTTCCGGGACCATCATTCATTTAATCAAATGAAGGCTGAAGATTGGGAAACCCTTTGGTATTAAAGAGAAGAAGTGCTAAGCCAAATCTAGGTTAGCGTAATAAGATGGTAGAAGATCAGAAAGCCTTCCCGGTGTCATTGTAGCAGAAGACAAGAACCAGACCCAGATTTGGGTATTAAATACACAGAAGACCGGAACCCCCTCCGGTATTAATAGAAGTCCCGAACCAAACCCAGATTTGGGTATTAAATAGACAGAAGACCGGATCCCCCTCCGGTATTAATAGAAGTCCCGAGCCAAACCAAAATTCAAGTATTAAATAGAACACCGGAGAACCCTCCGGTATTAATAGAAGTCCCGAAGCAAACCCATATTTGGGTATTAAATAGACAGAAGACCGGAGCCCCCTCCGGTATTAATAGAAGTCCCGGACCAAAACCAGTTCGGGTATTAAATAGACAGAAGACCGGAGCCCCCTTCGGTATTAATAGAAGTCCTAAACCAAACCCATATTTGGGTATCAAATAGACAGAAGACCGGAACCCCCTCCGTTATTAACAGAAATCGATGTCCGTTTCAGTTTCATTCGTCTGAGCGTAGGTTGTGTACGTGTTTGAGTGCTCCCTTTAAGCTTCTGATTTCTTCTGCGGGATGAGGTTTGAGCAGAGGCTATACATGCCCCAAGTAGCTTTTGCTCCCTTCCGTGGGATGAGATTTGAGCTGAGGATGTACGTGCTCCAAGTGCTCCCTTCAAGCTTTTTCTCCCTTCTTCGGGATGGAATTTGAGCAGGTGATGTACGTGCTCCAAGTGCTCCCTTTGAGCTTTTTCTCCCTTCTTCGGGATGGAATTTGAGAAGAGGATGTACGTGCTCCAAGTGCTCCCTTCGAGCTTTTTCTCCCTTCTTCCGGATGAAATTTGGTGAACATATTCCTTTTTGGAGCATTGGTTGGAGGTACTCATGTTGAGCATTGGTCAGAACGTACTCAAGAAGAGAATTGGTTAGAACATACTCAAGAATAGCATTGGTTAGAACGTATCCATGTAGGGCATTGGTTAGAACATACCCATATAGGGCATTGGTTAGAACGTACTCAAGAAGAGCATTAGTTAGAACGTACCCATGTAGGGCATTGGTTAGAACGTACCAATGTAGGGCATTGGTTAGGTGAGAACAAGACTCGTGTAGCGTAGAGCACACATCCCGCGTCATGATGAGCATATAGATCGCGTAGTGTAAAAATGCTGGGAGTGGAACCGTAGTTCCACAGATGGACAAACCACTAATTGCCATCAAAGATGTTGTGAAAAGTGTATCCACACAAAGCTTTGCTGGCAGGCGAGATTAATCAAATGTCGCGTAGTTCCTTAGCTTGAGAATCTTGGTTTATGAAATTCAAAATTACCATTAAACACAAAATAAAGTTATTGTGTCAGAATTTACAACATCGAGGAATTTTTTAGAGGAACCCCTCGGCGTTGTGGTGCCCTCTGGTTCAAGTCATGGTTTGTAACATGTCATACAAAGCAAAACAACACAGTCACTCAAACAATCGTCCATGACACCTTGTGGAAAATCTCCCACTTGCCTTAGACTTAAAGAGTCAGCTACTCTAGGTGCTACTTTTAGCTCCCTATTCGCTTAAAGAGCAAGGATTGGGTACGAAGAAGGATCATCTAGACTAAGGCCTTAAGCTAATCCTAACAACATAGAAGCCTTAAGCAGGTACATAACCCTTAGTATGACTATTAGATACAAACCATACAACGCACACATAAGCAAGCATATGTAAGTTGGCAATTGAGACAGCGGCAACTACCCGATTCAAAAGTAGCGTCACTAGAAGCTTATCTAGCACCTAGCAACCCTTCTGAAACGTGGGGCATGAAAGCGTTGCATCTCCCAAGTTTGGCAAATGTGACAAGTACGGGTCCTTGGACACTTACTAGAGTAGCAGTCCTTTGATCCGTAATTGTAACTATTCCCATGGTGGAGTTGAAGGTTCTAAGTCCAGAGGTTTCTTTCCCACTCTCGGGTTCGAGACCTTTGTCGTAAGAGTTAGCAAACCTTGTTTTAGGAGGCAAAGGTACAGGAGTGGCCCTAACTGCTAGGTCATTCGTCATGAGGTTTAGTAGTTGTTGAGTTGACTTCAGTTCGTCATTGGTATCTTGCTCTAGGTGCCCATCCTGGATGAGCCTTTTCATTACACCTTCCAACACCTCGCATTTATCGGTTTGATGTCCATTTTTCTTGTGATATTCGTAATACTCCCCTCCCTTGAATGGTTTTGGATGGTTCTTAGATTTGAATGGCACCGAGAAGTTGACTTTCTCCTTCATCGCTGCATATATGTGCGAAATAGGTTTGCGTAAGGTCACAGTATCGGCGCTTGGCCCTTCTTCCTTTAGATTATTTTGGTCTTCATGAAACCTAGGCCTCCCATCCTGAAGATTCTGATGAGTATGACGCTTCCCGTCTTCTTTGTAACAACCAAGACTCCCTCTCGAATGATACAACTCTTCCATGCAGATGAATGTAATTGCCCGATGGTAAAATTCTGGTAAATCTTTACATCCACGTATGTATAGTTCTTCCCAAAAAGGAGTTCCTTCAATCAGTCCTGAATGAATGGCGACAAGCTTATTGCGACTGCTCATACCCACTGCTCTCGAAGCTTCAGCGTCAAATCGCTTTATGTAGTCAGCTACAGATTCTTCTGTCCCTTGTTTTACGATTATAATGGTTGAGTAGTCTACCATTAGGTTCTTATGGCTACAAAATTGTGTAGAGAAATCATGGGAGAAATGCTCCCAAGAATGGATTTCTTCCCCCTGATATCGGCGATACATTTAGTAGTTATTTTTCGCAGTGTCAGAGGAAACATTCAGCGCCGAATAGTTCCTGAAGCATCATGGAAATCGATATAACTTTCAAATGCAGCAAGGTGTTCTTTAGGGTCTGTAGCTCCATCATATATGAATCATGGTGCCTTTATGCTAGATGGAGCTTCAGTGGTTCTCTCACTTTCATCCTCTAGTGGCGACAGACATAGGTCTATTCTTGAATTGGTTGCTTTACTTGATACTTGATTGTTCCTTAACGAAACTGGATTGTTCTGCAGGTTCGCTAGAGGATTAATGGGGCTATCAGACTCTTAAGGTGTCATTATTCTTTATTCTTCTTCATAAGGCACTATGCCTAAGGCCAACCGGGCCAAATCTGCCTTAATAGATCACCTGGTAGTATCGATTTGTGTTTCCAAAAGTAATATTTTTGTCTCGTCGCTCGCTCTTTTTGACATTAGGGCTGGAGATCCCTTCACTTCTGGTTTTGCTGGGTTGGTTTGTAGACTGGACAAGGGTCTAGCTCTACTATTGAATTCGGAGGGTATCTTGGCCTTTAACTCCATTTGATAGGTTTCCACTTTGAAAGTTCTCCGGACTGAATTCTCTTCAATGGATCTCCAAGTTGCATCATGCTGTAAAGTAAAATGTAGCGCTTCCAATTCATCGTACTTTTCTTTTATTAGAATCGGGATCTTCCTCGCTCTTAGATTCATAGAGTTGGCACTCGATAGTATGCTAGTTTCTACATCTGAGGATGAGTGGGAGCCCCACTCCACATTTTCCCGCTATGTATCCATTCTAAGCAGTCCAGAGGGTGTCTTGCTATCACGAAATATAGGATGATGATGGTAGGGATATGAGAGGGAAGGCTGGAAGTTTTAAGGCTAAGCAGCTCTTCAATTAATCGATCGTTCAATTAGCTATATACTGGCTAGTAACTCCTCACCGAGACCCTCCTTTCTTGGTTCTTCTTCTTTAAAGCTAGTCCAATCTCGGACAGAACAACCCAGGTAGATATGTGATGGGGTAATCATTGCGGTTAGTATCTTATTTAGAAAAAAAAGAAATACCAAAATATCATAATTTACGATCAATTCGCCTCATTTCATAGGGAACCTCAAAGTAGCTCAATTTCATTATATTCCATCTATATCCCAATTCCATTCATTTAATATTTCTTTGGTGTGAGGTTCATGCCCTCCTTCCAACGCCAAAATGTTAACGATGTTTTTCGTTAACACCCAAAATAGATCTAAGGTAATGGTCTAAAGAGAAAAATGGGGTCGTAAAACTTTCCCCGATCTTAGCTAACTTCACCATTTCTCTGTGAAGAAAGCATCAAATTGCCAAGAACCCAATGGCTTTCACCGGTATATTTCGTTAATCTAACGACATAACAAAATACTTATAGGAATACGCTGAAGAACAATATAGTACCTCGAAAGTACAAGAGAACATGCCATTTTATAGTGGTTTGGTACGATTTGAACCTACATCCACTTTAAGAGTTTTTATGAATTTATTCACGGAGGTGGTTACATCAGTGGATTTCAAAATAGATTTACAAATTTAGAAGGAGAAGTTCCCCTTCTTTTTCTTTGGGAAGTCGTCCCCCTTCAATGTAGCTCTTGGGGTATTATTTATAGAGGATTTAGGGACCCTTCTGCTTTTGGGCTATTGGTCCTATAAGAGCTTTTGTCAGCCGCCTTTTCCCTTGGTTTCGGATGTTTGGCTTCCGGTTGCTTTTGTGGTACTGGTTATGGCCTTCGAAGCGGGGGTTTCAGTTGTTTGCAGCTTCTTTGAGATGGATATGATCTTATCAATACGTATCTTTTTATTTTTAATATATAAATATTTATGTTAAAAAAAGGAAGGTATTTGGTCTCTTGATGGCGGCTCCCAGTTGTAGGCTCTCGGATGTCAACTCCCGGTCATCCTTTGAATACTCAGAGAAGCTTGCTCTTCTGATGTTTTCCTATTCTGTCGCATCGGTGTTAAGTGGGTTAATGTCGGTACACCCTTTCGCCCTTTTAGCCTTCTTCTACTGGGATCCTCTCCTCCCTCTTTCTTAGTTCGCTGACTCAGGCCCCCCTTTCGTTGTGGAGTCTCCCCTAACAGATATGCTCCGCCAGATAAGTGGTGTTAGAAATTTGTGGACTATGAATTCTTTTCCCTTAAGGGGGGCAGGGATTTGTGTGGCTCTTAGATCATCCTTTCATGCTTATGTTCGCTGGATACCCTTTGATCACTAGCTGGTAGCGGGGATAAGCCTCGGTTGATGCCGCCTTTAAAATATTTCCCCATATTCTCACCTTTTCTTAGTCTTTGGTCTTGCTCTCTAAAAGATCGCAGGGTGCTTATGGTTATCCGATACCCCTTCGCTGTTACTCTATTTCATTGTCAATTTTTTGGTAGTAACAAGTTGTTTTATTTAACATGAAAGATTTTTTGTAGTAAAAATTTACTCAAGTTATATTCCTCCATATAAATTCTAATATATGTAGTGTCCCTTGGTGGTCTTTCCAGAACTAGTCTCTCCAACAACGACCTGTCAGGAGGACAAAATTGTTATTTATAATAGCATGTACTGATGTAATTTCAATAATACCCTGGCTTGATGTTTTCTGAATAACATCAACAACGTTTTTACCTGATAACCATTTTCTGATACTACAAACATATTTTACTAGTTTTCAATTTTCTCTTTTTAGAATTTTAACTATGTAGTCATGCAGTGGCACGCATACAACACCTGATTATTTGCCTACATTTTATACTAGAATCGCTGCATATATTTTCAAGAAAAAAGTCGGGAAATGAACCTCGAAATTGCAAGATAATGAAAGATGTATACCATGCTACAAATTACATAGATTTATGTTTGTAACAAAGCTAGCTTGATTATGACTTTGAATCTCCTTATGGTCTTTTTTGCAAATGCACAAACTTTCCATCTTTGGTCTTGCGCTCATTAATTGGCATGTACTCTTAAAGTAGCCTGAAGATACCTGTGGTGGTCTAATGATCTTTGTATCAGGATCGCCAAGAGATTCAAGCCAATGAGCTAAAAATCCCGCCATACGAGGGGCTACGAAGAACAAGGTGATGAACCTTTCTTCAATCCCCATTACATTGTATAATACTGTAGTATAAAAGTGCACATTGGCATATATATTCCTTTTGATGAAATATTCATCATTCCGTGCAGCCTTTTCCACTTCAAGAGCAAACTCTAGTAGATAATTAGAAGGTAACACTGCGGAAACCTCTTTTATCAGATGATGGAAGATTTCACCTCGACGGTCCTCGTTTTTATATACATAGTGTTCGAATCCTGATAGTTTGCACTTCCCATTTTTCACATCCTCGATGAACCGTGGAATATAATGAGTATATTCGATCTTTGCCAACATTTTATAAGCAACCTCATTAGCTCCACCATGTAGTGGACCATAACAAAGCTCCAGCAGCTCCAGCAAGGACCGCATATACATTCACACTAGTTGATGTCAAATGCCTTGCAGCGTCCGTTGAACTGTCCATTCCATGTTCAGCATGAAGAATAAAAAGAATGTCCAGTATTTGGACAAGTTTTGCTCCAGGTTTGCAGTTGATCATGACGCCCTTTTGACTCTAACATGTATAATTTTCTTATCCAGGTAAATTCAAGACAGTCATTAAAAAAGCTATGGTTGAACTCGAAGGTACTTAAATGGACCTTGCTAGTTTTCAGGTTCAGCTTGTTGTAATTTTCTTATATTACAATTTTTTTGGTTCCATCTGTTTCAAGTGCCCTATTAAGAAACTTTGGGTCCATGCACGATGAGTGAGCTACTAAAAACATATACATCAACCCAGGTATGTTCGAGCATGTACCAGGAGTTTGATACTGAATTTTACGGCCAATCTATAAGCAAATGCTTTATTTAATCTGTTTGTTGTGATGAAATTATGAATAGGCACTATTCAGTTTTTTGGTTTATATAAGCTAATAAGATGGCACTGTCGGCTAAGAGTAATAATGTAATACACAACATTTGACATCCCACGTCCATTAATGTCACTCACTAAGGGAATGCATTAACTTTCATGGAGCGTTATAAGAGTATAGAACAGAATATCACAAGACAGATATATAGAACGGTACTTAAAAATTCAAAATTTATTCATTGCAGCGGAAAAGCAGAACATGTCTGGTTACAACATCAAAACCACATACTAAAGCCAAGTACACAAATATCCATCTTGAATAAAATTATTATCAGAGTACATAAAAGAAAAACCATAATCTCACTCCAAATAGCCATAATGAAAAAGAGATAAAGCTGGGCATTACTTTCAACACTTCCAAGCACTTCAAGAAGAAAGAAATATGAGTCAAGCTTCACTAATCCCACCCTGAGGACCTAGAGAGGAAAAAGAAAGAAAAGAGGCGAAACAAAAAGGGCAGACATAAAGTTTGGCGAGTCTAGTGACTTCAACAATATAATCAGTAAAGTAACAGGATAAGAACATAAACTAGATATAAGAGATGACTGTAACATAAGCAGATATGACAAGGTAAATAAGATAAGCAAGATAGAACATCGACTGCTCTCCTAACAACTATAAGATATGCTCTGCACCATACCAACATACTAGTTACATACTAAAAGATGATCCCTCTTAAATAAATATAATAGTGGTAGTTTCGTGTACTTCTAGTTACTATCATATGTGCCAATTTGCTCCTATCCCCACTAGTTGTACCCACTACCCTTCCCATTCGATCGGCTCCATAACCTCGTAAATACCTGTGTTGGTCCCATAATAGGGTGTATCACTCCCTAAGGTGGCAACCCTGATACTACAGAAATGCACAGCTTATACCTACACGATGCAACAACGTCTTACCTACCAGCTCGGACCCATGTATGTATATGACTCCGTTGGGCTTGCACTGTCATTGCTAACTCTTTATTGACCTCTTACAAACCCCAGTAAGCATGTCCCTGTCCTCGGCCTAGTTCGAGCTCATATAGATACTAAAATGGGTTACGGGTTGAAAAGGGTCCACACACTTGACACAAGCTTCCCTCCTAAGCTTGGTCCCCACTACGAATTCCCAGTTAACCCATTCATGTCTTATCACATGTCTCATCTTGGTTAAGTGCTTTAATTATGTTTTACATGCTACCCATGTTACCCACTTAAACCTTTATTATTCCCATGTCTTACCACATGTCTTATCTTGGTTAAGTGTTCATTAATTCATTATAACCGTAATCTTGCAAGACCTCCCACATTAGATTACCGTTTGCGGTTGCTGGATATGTCGGGCGGTTCCGAGCAGACTTATACCGCAATCCAATTCTAACCTCGTGTCTGCATTATTACGCATCTAATTTCTGCCTTTAACCTCTCACATTAGATTACCGTTTGCGGTTGCTGGATATGTCGGGCGATCCGGGTAGACATATACCGCAATCTGAATCTAAGCTCGTGTCTTAGGCGTTCATTATCACTTTCTTGATTCAATTCCCAATTTCAAATCTTGGATTATAGTATATTCCAATTACCCATAATTTCCAATTATGCTTATAATGCTAATTCAAATTATGCCTATAATTCCATGTATACAAGTTGTACCAAATTACGCCCAAATCCATTTCATAGTTATCAACAACTTATGCCAAATCTCATTTTATTACATATTTCCCAAACTTTTTCCTAATCATCCCAACGTTATTCATACGTAAATCTCAACGTAATATGCTTAGGCTCAAAGTTAGCCTAATCTCAAAAAGGAAAAAGGAAAAGAAGGAGGGAAAAGAATCAAACATCAAAATTGGCATAAACATATAAATAGGCATGTGAAATGAATAACGATAAGATAGATCAGACAGGCATATGATAATAGCAATTGGGTATGAATCTGAAGGATAACATATTACAAAACTTGATATGATTCATCTTATTTACAGGCATATACATTAGATCCAATTTACAAACTTATCACAATTACTTTTAAATTTAATTACATGTGAAAAGTAACATAAAATCACAGCGATAGGATTCTTAGAAAAGAGAATTAGACATTGTTGTAGCAAATCTGATCTTGAATAACCTCTTCTTTAATTATTGAAGAAGAAAAGCTAAATTAATTTGAGTTGGAGCAGTAGCATGGAGGCGCCATGGATTAGGGTTAAAGAATGAAATGAGATTAGGGCTAGGTTTAGGTGTTTATTTATAGATGTATTAGGTGAATTAGGACCTTTAGATTAGATTAGAAACCATCAGAACCACTCAGATTAGAAAGACACATCATCAGGGAACTGTCCATAATTCTGCAGTTCTGGGCTTGACATGGGCGCACTTCCCAGGTGCGCCAATGCGTTTTTTTCTGGAGCACTTCACAAGTGCGCCAGTTATTCTGGCCTGTTTCCTAATTGTTCTATCAAATCTCTATTGTCCATAACTCCTTCATACGTTATCTATTTTATGCAAACTCGGACTCTATCTCAAGCCGAATTCCGAGATGAATGCAATGGTGTAACCCGTTTCACTTAATTCTTCTTCTAAAAATTAAGTATTCTTAAATTTGTCGGTTTAAATATTTTAAAATTACGGGGTGTTACATTCTCCCATACTTAAAGGATTTCGTCCCCGAAATCTCCAAGTTAAGAAGAATGTATTTCCTATCATCCATCATCCATCTACTCATCCATCAATCATGGGCATCCACTGTCCTTAAAAGATTTCTAATTCTTTCATGAATATATGCAAAGTGTGTGTATATGTCCTTATCCTAATGCAAATCAGGCATTCTACTGATTCAGTTGACCTCCTTAATGTAAAACATGGTAGTGCCATGCGTCCATTATGTATGCAAAAGAATCTTAATGATACATATCATTTCTATATGAGTGCACAACCATTCATCCAAATGCAACATCCATATGATAACACATTCAATATACATCCATTAATTTAAATATGCACACTCATCCGTATGCAATACGAAAGTGATTGAGCTGATCTAGTGCCTAATGTGTGTGTAAATGCATCCACGAGCAACCACTAGCAAACACTTACATCCACTTGCATCCACCAAACATAACATGTCTCAAACACATGTTCACAACCATAGGATTTTCTACTTAAAGATCGAAGATATAATCGATAGGATACACCAATCGATAGAACAAGTATAAACAAAGCGGTAGAAAAAGGAGAAGTTAAGAACTTACCCTCAAAAGGAAAGGGTATGACGCACGTATCTTGTCTTCCATTTCCCATGTCTCGTCTCCTTGATCATCTCCCCATTGGACTTTAACCAACTTGACCTCTCGGTTGCATAATTTCTTGACCTTAGATCCAAGGATGCATGTATGAACTCGTCTATCCGTGGCATCTCGCTCTATTTCCACTTCTCTAAGCATGCTCAGCTCTACTACTTCCGCGGTATCGTGTAAACACTTCCTCAAATGCAACACGTGAAATACGTTATGAACACCACTAAGCTTCTCAGGCAACTTCACTCTGTAGGCCATCTGTCCAATTCTTTCAGTAATGGGGAATGGCCCTATGAATCTTGGTGCTAATTTCCCTACAGATCCAAAACAAACTACATTTCTTAAAGGTGACACTTTAATAAAAACTGTGTCTCCAACATCAAACTCAAGATCGGTTCATCTCTTATCAGCTTATGGCTTTTTCCGGTCTTGTGCCATCTTCATGCGTCTTCGAATCAAGTCTATCTTCTTCGAGGTATCCCTAACCATCTCGGGCCCAAGCAAAATCTTATCCGTAGATTCCCACCAACAAGTCGGTGATCGACAAGGTCGTCCATATAGAGCTTCAAAAGGTGTCATGCCAATACTAGTCTGATAGCTGTTGTTATAGGAGAACTCTACGAATGGAAGGTGTTCTTCCCATGTCCCTCCAAAATCCAAGATGCATAACCTCAAATGATCTTCTAGAATCCTATTCACTCGTTTTGTTTGGTCGTCCTTTAGAGGGTGATAAGTGGTGCTCAAACACAATTGCGTTCCTACCGCCTCTTGCAAGCTCTTCCAAAACTCACTAGTGAAAATGGGATCTTGATTGCTTACGATACTAGAAGGTATGCCGTGTAGATGAACTATCTCTCGGAGATAAACAGATGCTAACCATGTCGTTGTTCTTTTACTCTTAATGGGAATGAAATGGGCGCTCTTGGTAAGTCTATCTATTACTACCCAAATCCTCGTATTACCCTTCCTTGACCTTACCAACCCATTGACGAAATCCATGGAAACACTTTCATGTTTCCACTGTGGAACATCTGAAGGGTGAAGCAAACCACCAGACTTTTTTTGCTCAGCCTTGACTTGCTGGCACACTAAGCATCTAGAAACGAACTCAGCCACATCCTTCTTCATTCCAGCCCAAAAGAAAACTCGCTTCATGTCCCTATACATCTTGTCACCACCGAGATGTATGGTCATCTTTGAACGATGTGCTTCTTCAAGGATTGTCCTCCTCAAACTCTCGTCTCGTGATACGCAGAGTCTCCCATCCCTACGCCACCAACCTTTTTCATTTGTAGTATACCTACTAAGATGGCTCGAAGACTACTCTCTTATGAGCTTGTCTACTATCTCTATCAGCCGTGGGTCATCTCGCAGTGCCGCTCCTATCTGTCCCAAAAACGTAGGTCGCACCTCTAACAATGCTAACAAACCGGGCACATAATCTATAGAGGGTCTAAAGTCAAAGGTAGATATATACTCTAAACCCTGCCGCTCGACAAACAAAGGACTCAAAGTCAAACTCTTTCTACACAAGGCGTAAGCTACAACGTTACCCTTGACAGGGGTATATGCAATCTCAAAATCCCAGGATGCTAAAAACTCCATGCACCTTTGTTGTCTTAAGTTTAAATTCTTTTGAGAGAACAACTACTTTAATGACTTATGATCCGTATAAAACTCAAACCTCTCACCAAGCAAGTAATGGCGCCAAGGATTAAGCGCAAAAACTACGGCAGCTAATCCTAAGTCATGGGTAGGGTAATTCTACTCATGGACCTTCAACTGCCTTCCACCATAACATATCACCCTTCCCTCTTGCATCAAAACTGCGCCCAGCCCTGTCCCGCAAGCTGTGAATGGTTTACTCCCATCTGGCAAAACTAAAACTGGAGCTGTCGTCAAAGCCCTCTTCAAATGTTGAAAAGCATCATCACAGTCAACATCCCAAGAAAAGGTCAAATACTTTTTCGTTAACCGAGTAAGTGGGGTTGGTATCTTAGCAAAGTCCTTGATGAACTTTCTATAATAGCCCGCTAAACCAAGAAAACTTCTTACTTCCATTGCATTCTTAGGAATCTTCCAATCTTGGATTGCCACTACCTTCATAGGATCCACTGCTATCCCTTCTCCAGAGACCAGTGCCCTAGGAATCTTACCTCCTTCTTCCAAAAGTGACATTTGGAGAACTTAGCCTTAAGCTAATGTACTCAAAGGGTCTCTAAAACTTCCTTAAGATGTAAGGCATGCTTATCCTCGTTTCTTGAGAAGATCAGGATATCATCTACAAAGACTACTACAAATTTGTTTAGAAACTCCCTAAACACCCTACTCATCAAGTCCACGAAATATGCAGGTACATTCGTCAAACCAAAAGGCATGACGGGCCATTCAATGAAACCATCTGGAGTTCTAAATACAGTCTTATCTATGCCGTCCTCAGCCACCCTTAGCTGATGAAATCCTGTAGCTAAATCCAACTGTGAGAAAATCGAAGCACCAACCAACTAATCGAACAAGTCGTCTATCCTCGGTAATGGGTGTCTGTTCTTCTTGGTGAGCTTATTCAGCACCCTATAGTCCATGCACAATCTAAGCGAAGCATCAACCTTCGTAGCAAAAACAACTGGAGCACCTCACTCCGAGATACTTCTTCTTATGAACCGTTTCTCAAGCAACTCTTTCACTTGTTTACTAAGCTCCCACCTTTCTCTTGGAGCCATGTGGCACACAGGCAATGCAACTGGCTTTGCATTGTCCACCAAGTATATACGGAAATCTATCTCGCGTTTTGGAGGTAAGCCCCTAACCTCCTTAAAGACATCTGCATACTCACGGACTACTCGAACAGATTGTAAATCATCAATAGATGTATCGAGAGATTCTAGGTAGCTAAGCATAACAGAACCCTTAGGGTCGCATGAGATATCGAGAGTATTAACCAAACTAGTCAACGGTCTAACTACCCTCTTTTCACGGTCGAGAATGGCACAATACCTGGCCAGCCAATCTATTCCTAGAATCAACCCATAGCCCGTGAAACCAAGCATATAGGCATTGCATTCGAACTCAACGCCATATATAGATATTCTCAAATCCTGACATAACATAGACAAATGAGTCGTACCCCCAATAGGACTTGAGACAACAATGGGATCCGCTACTATACTAGTATCTAGGTGTAGAGACTCAACAGCAGAAGCAGATATAAACGAATGTGAAGCGCCAGAATCAAACAAAGTACGTAAGGATGATCGAAAAGGAAAATCAAACTTTCAACAGAAATGTTTCTACCTCTCTCTTGCGTAGCTTCCATGAGAGCATGAACCTGCCCTACAGAATTAGATCCTGTCCTATGTCCTTGTCCTTGCCTCCTTGGGCAGTCATTAATCATGTGTCCTGCCCCCACCACATTGGAAGCAACCAGTCGACCTCTTCTTCTTTCTACAGTTCTTCTTCAAATGGCCAGGTATTCCACAATTGTGACACTTTCTTTTCTCTGAGCCCTTGTTATCCTTACCGCCCTTCTTTTGTTGTTGTTGTTGTGCCTTCTTTGGATCCCCTTTCTTATCTTGTGCCTTATCTACATTAGCACCTTTCTCCTCTTCATGTATCAACGCCATATCAACAAGATTCTCGAAAGTAGCCCCCATTGGAATGTGGGATATATCCAACCCATGTAATGGTTCATTCAGACCCTTGGCAAATCTCAAGGCCTTCTTATGTGGTGTATTAACTAATTCCATACCAAATTTTGCTAACCGGTTAAACTTGTTAATGTACTCCTTCACAGACAAACTCCCTTGTTTCAAAGCAGAGAATCTCTCCATGTGTAAACTCCCCTATGCTTGTGAAAGAAATTTCAACTTGAATCTTTGTCTAAAATCCATCCACGTCTCCACTGCACGTCCTCCATTAGTTATTTCCCACCAAAATGAAGCTTCATCCTTCATCAACCAAGCAGCTAGCTGAACCTTCCTTCCATCGTCTACCTCAAAGATACCAAACAAGTCCTCCATTTACTTGAGCCAATTATGAGCCTCAACAAACGTCTCAGTTCCATAAAACGGTTTTCCGCCCATTGCATGGAAGTCTTTGCATATCTTAGAAAAATCGTCGGGGAGGAGGAGGTGGAACGACGACTGCAGCTTAGGGAGGAGGAACGTTTGCTGGGCCTACGGCAGTAGCCCTAGCCATCAGATACCTTCTGAAACAGCCTGGTATCTCTATGCCCTCGGGTATATCGGGTTCCCCAGACATGCTGAAAGGAAAAAGGAAGAGATTCAAACAGAGAATCGAAAGAAAGATATATGGCTTTTGGGGATTATGTTTTTCAGAATAAACCTTTCTCTTGAAAATACCTTCTTTAAAACATGTTTTTGAAAATACTTCTTTTTAAAAATTCTTTTGAAAATGATTTTCAAAATCTTTTATTTGTCCTGGTAACCTTCAGCTCTGATACCATGTGTGACACCCCACATCCATTAATGTCACTCACTAAGGGAATGCATTAACTTTCATGGAGCGTTATAAGAGTATAGAACATAACAACACAAGACAGATATATAAAATGGTACTTAAAAATTCAAAATTTATTCATTGCAGTGGAAAAGCAAAACATGTCTGGTTACAACATCAAAACCGCATACTAATGCCAAGTACACAAATATCCATCTTGAACAAAATTATTATCAGAGTACATAAAAGCAAAACCATAATCCCACTCCAAATAGCCATAATGAAAAAGAGATAAAGATGAGTTACTTTCAATACTTCCAAGCACTTCAAGAAGAAAGAAATCTAAGTCAAGCTTCACTATTCTCGCCTTGAGGACCTGAGGGGGGAAAGAAAGAAAAACGGCGAAACAAAAGGGGTCAAACATAAAGTCTGGCGAGTCTAGTGACTTTAACAACATAATCAGTAAAGTAACAGGATAAGAACAAAAACTGGATATAAGAGATGACTGTAACATAAGTAGATATGACAAGGTTAACAAGATAAGCAAGACAGAATATCGACTGCGCTCCTAACCACTATAAGATATGCTCTGCACCATACCAACATACTAGTTACATACTAAAAGATGATCCCTCTTAAACCAATATAATGATGGTAGTTTCGTGTATTTCTAGTTACTATCATAAGTGCCACCTTGCTGCTATCCCCACTAGTTGTACCCACTACCCTTCCCATTCGACCGGCTCCCTAACCTAGTAGATACCTGTGTTGGTCCCACAATAGGGTGTATCACTCCCTAAGGTGGCAACCCCGATACTACTGAAATGCACAGCTTATACCAACACGATGCAATAGCATCTTACCTATAGCCCGGATCTATGCACGGGCATGACTTCGTTGGACTTGCACTGCTATCGCAAACTCCTTATTGACCTCTTACAATCAACCCCAGTAAGTGTGTCCCTGTCCTCGACCTAATTCAAGCTCATATAGATACTAAAATGGGTTACTGCTTGAAAAGGGTCCACACACTTGACACGAGTTTCCCTCCTAAGCTTGGTCCCCACTACGAATTCCCACTTAACCCTTTTTTATCCCCATGTCTTATCACATGTCTCATCTTTGTTAAGAGCTTTAATATGTTTTACATGCTACCCATGTTACCCACTTAACCCTTTATTATTCCCATGTCTTACCACATGTCTTATCTTGGTTAAGTGTTCATTAATTCATAATAACCGTAATCTTGCAAGACCTCCCACATTAGATTGTCGTTTGCGGTTGCTAGATATGTTGGGTGGTTCCGGGCAGACCTATACCGCAATCCAAATCTAACCTCGTGTCTTTGCATTATTACGCATCTAATTTCTGCCTTTGACCTCTCACATTAGATTACCGTTTGCGGTTGCTGGATATGTCGGGCAGTTACGGGCAGACTTATACCGCAATCTGAATCTAACCTCGTATCTTAGGCGTTCATTATCACTTTCTTAATTCAAGTCCCAATTTCAAATCTTGGATTATAGTATATTCCAATTACCCATAATTTCCAATTATGTTTATAATGCTAATTCAAGTTATGCCTATAATTCCATATATACAAGTTGTACCAAATTATGCCCAAATTCATTTCATAGTTATCAACAATTTATGCCAAATCTCATTTTATTACATATTTCCCAAACTTTTCCCCAATCATCCCAATGTTATACGTACGTAAATCTCAACATAATATGCTTAGGTTCGAAGTTAGCCTAATCTCAAAAGGAAAAAGGAAAAAGGAAAAGAAGAGAAGAGAATCAAACATCAAAATTGGCATAAATATATAAATAGGCATGTGAAATGAATAACAATAAGATAGATCAGACAGGCATATGATATAGCAATTGGGTATGAATCTGAAGGATAACAAATTACAAAACTTGATATGATTCATCTTATTTACCGGCATATACATTAGATCCAATTTACAAACTTATCACAATTACTTTTTAATTTAATTATATGTGAAAGTAACATAAACTCACAGCGATAGGATTTTTAGAAAAGGGAATTAGGCGGCGTTGTAGCAAATCTGATCTTGAATAACCTCTTCTTTGATTATTGAAGAAGAAAAGCTAAATTAATTTGAGTTGGAGAAGCAGCATGGAGGCGCCATGGATTAGGGTTAAAGAATGAAATGAGATTAGGGTTAGGGTTAGGTTTAGGTGTTTATTTATAGATGTATTAGGTGAATTAGGACCTTTAGATTAGATTAGAAACCATCAGAACCACTCAGATTAGAAAGACATGTCATCAAGGAACTGTCCAGAATTCTGCAGATCTGGGCTCGACATGGGCACACTTCCCAGGTGCGCCAGTGCATTTTTGTTCTGGCGCACTTCACTAGTGCTCCAGTTATGCTAGCATGTTTCCTGATTGTTCTGTCAAACTTCTGTCGTCCATAACTCCTTCATACGGTATCCATTTAATGCAAACTCAGACTCTTTCTCAAGCAGAATTCCAAGGTGAACGCAGTGGTGTAACCCGTTTCACTTAATTCTTCTTCTAAAAATTAAGTATTCTTAAAATTTTCAGTTTTAATATTTTAAAATTACGGGGTATTACACAACATTTATAGGTTAGTCTTAATTATATTTTAAAATTAGTTAACTTGTTAATATTTTAAAATTTAATAAATTAGTTAACTAATTTAGCTATATTAATTTAAGTTTTACTATAAATAAGGGGTCATCAATATGATTATTAAATCATTAATGGTAAACTAAATAAATTGTATATTTTTCATGTCATATACTGCCAGTAGAATCAGTATGTTATTTGCAACCAAGATTAGAATGTGTCATGTGTTGCTAGTAAAATCATCGACTTATGAATTTATTAATTGTAGGTAATTAAAGACCGTTGGTGTAGAATAGTTAACATTTTCTTTATTTTAGTAAGCATATGAAACTTTTTAGTTGTCCATTTTGTTAGTATTCGATACAAAATTATTTTATGGATAATGTGTTCTAGCTATAGGTACAGTGACTTTGTTCAATGAGTATTGTGTAAACGTAGTCTATGGTGTTATTTTTGTTTATGGAAACTATGTAAACTTGGTTTATTGATGATGTCATTGTGTATGAATATTGTGTTGTATAATTTATGTAAATGATTAATAGTTATTTGTTTATATGATAGTTTTTATATTTAATTCAAAAATGTAATTTATAATTGATATATATTAAAATGCTGGTGATATGTATGTGCAGATGTATATATTGATACTACAAAATATTAATGCTGTAAAAAAACAAAACAGCAGAAGATGGTGTTTATTTAAGGTTGTCATTACTCTTAAAACCTATTAACAACGTTTATCTTGTGCTATCATTACTGCAAATACTTAATAACAATGTTTAGGAAATGTTGATAAATATAGAACACAACTGTATGTGCTAAAGCACAGCAATTTGTAAACGTTGTTATAAGTAAATAATAGCGTTTGCTAATCGTTGATGAAAAAATGCAGCATCAATCTAAGAAATTTGTCAAAATTATTAATATCTCAATATAAACGCTATAAAATAGGATTTCCTACAGCGTTTATTCTTATGTTGCCAAAAATACTATACTTGCAACCGCATGTCGTTATACAGCGTTTATCATCACGTTGTAATAACCTACCACAGCGTTTTTGAAACACTATTAAAAGTGTTTCTATTGTAGTGTAATTTTCGTCAACATAGGAATAAGAGGATTCAACTGTGGACCTAGGAGAACCTTGGGATTGCTTAGTTCCTACAAGCTTGAGTTAGTTCACCATTTCCTAGATATCAAGGTCTTAAGCCCGAAGATTAATAACTCTTCCTTCAAAAGGTGAGTATCTCGCTCACAAGAATTAACGTCCAACATTTACCTTGGGATAAGGGTTCCCTAAGCATAAAATAAGTTAGAAAGCTAAACGGCTTGTGGAAGGGTATTCTTGTTACTCGAAAGCATAGTAGAGTGCAATCAAAAACATAGTAGAGGATAGTATAATATGCGGAAATAATAAGAACACGACAATTTATAATGATTCGGTTCTGACTGAACCTACGTCCACTTTAAGGGCTTTGTTGATTTTATTCATGGTGGCGGTCACAAGGGAAATCTCCAATTTGATTTACAAACTAGGGCTTGGGCTCTCTAAAATGAGTACATAATTTGAGAATGAGGAAAAGTCCCCTAAAATGAGACTCCTGGAATCTTATTTATAGGCATATTGGTCCCCTTTTAGGTAGCAAACAACAAAAGCCCACTCTCGTATTCGACAATGATCCTTTGTCTTGGTGTCGGTCGGTCCATTGGCTTTCGGTGATGACACTCCATTTTTTAACTACACTAAACAGGATTAATTAAAGAATAATTAATTTAATATTAAGAATTAAGGGTGGACTACGTCATTGCATCCGTCTTAAAATTCTATCAAGATAGACACCTGGTTTGCATAAAACGGATAACATATGAAGAATTTATGAACGGTAGAATTTTGACGATCAAAACAGGGATAATTGGTGCACTTGACAGGTGCAACAAGGAAATTTTACACTGGCTCACCTGCCAAGTGCGCCCATAGTGGTTTTTAGGTATCCGGACCTTTTTCAAGTGGATGGCGAGCCATGACCTGATTCACCTTAGGGCTGAGATGGCATTCGAATTCTAGAGGCTGGCAGCTATAAATATACCTCAATTCTCTTGTTTTCTCAAACTAAAAACAATGGAGACCAGATGTCATCAGTGCTTGAACTGAATCTAACCGTTCCTTCTTCGACAAATCAAGCGCCTCAAGTACAGATCTGAGATTCAAATTTCAGTTTTTCCTTATATTCTCATAGATCCGATCCTTGTGAGTATAGTTACTTTTAGGGTTAAATGATTAAAAGTAAACATGTTATGACTATGATTTGGATATACACCTATGATTAAATCATCTTGGATTTATCATTTTTGTGAATCTAAAATATTCTATGGCTTGGATCTCAATATTTATCATATTAAATCTATTGTAAATTCTGAATCTATGACATCCTTGGATCTTAACTTGTACTATGCTAGATCCACTTCTATATATCTAATTCAGTTGTGATGTCATATTTGGGATCTTAACTTGTACTATGCTAGATCTACTTCTATAGATCTAATTCACTTGTGACTTCATATTTGGGATCTTAACTTGTACTATGTTAGATCTATTTTCTTTAGATCTAATCCCTTTGTGGTTAATTCATCATGTCACATATGCGGATCTTACCTTTTCTCTAAGTTTGTGGTTAATTTGGGTCATCATTTTCTGGACAGTTAAACCTTTGTTTAGATCTAGATCATCATATTGTGATTAATTGAGATCTGTTATTATTGGACATATGAATTCTTATTTGTATCTGTTCATCCTAAGTATATTGGATCTAGTTATATCATTACCCTTTTTACTAGATTTGTTTTTATGTCCACCTTATTATGCTTATTACTTGTCTATGCCAATATATATGCTTATGTCACTTTTAGAATGATCACTATTGTCATTTTTCCCATCACCTTTCCCTTTTATTGTTCATGACAGGGCTATTTTCTAGCCTAGATGCCACCAAATATATGCGAATAAGTTAGTTAGGAAATGAGGGAAAAAATGTTATAATTGGCATAATTTAATAATGTTTATATGAATTGGACATATAATTCAAAAGGGGGAAGTGGGGACATAATCACCTGTAAAGACATAGGTAAGAATTGAATAAAAATGGAATGATTAATAATTACAATTAGATATTGTAATTGCACTTATGACACAAGGTTAGGTTGCATTAGTGGTGGAAGTCTGCCCGGACCCGACCGACATATCCAGCAGCCACTAATATTGAACCTAATATGAGAGGCCTAAGTGCGCAAATGCAAATCGGGCTATGACATGAGGTTAGGCCCAACTGTGGAATAAGACTGCCTGGACCCGACCGGCATATCCAGCATCCACAAGTTATAGGCCTAATGTGGGAGGTCTAGTCCATTATAAACCATAAATGGACATGGTAATAAATTGGACTACTTAGCCTAATCTAATCCATAGTGTTGACCCGCCTTTTGGCAAGGCCGTCAACCCATGGACCTGTCATAAGACCGCTTAGGGCTCGAGCTGGGCCTTGACAAGCCCAGACATTTTCAGAAGAAGTGGTGGAACACTCCTAGACATAAAAGAACTGGGCTCGATGGTCTTGAGATGAGATTACACTATAACTATGACTTGGTCATGAGATCTATTTAATAGCCTACTTACTTGGTCCAACTACCTATTCTAAAGCCTATAAACTTGGATCAAGCTATACTTATGCTGCCACATATTGAAGGGAACTTCTTCACGTAATCAAGACTCAGCTCCATTATCCGCTATTCACATGGATCAACTGACACATGGCACCTCTAATTATTGAAGCCTACTGCCTATAAATACACCAAGCTATACAACAAAGAAGAGGACTTTTGGTTGAGATCTGAGCCTGACTTTATAGCTCATGCATGCCCTCCACAACTCAATCATGGCTGCCAACCACTTTCACCTCAAAAATGTTTGCTACATTCATCAAAAATGATTATGTAATAGAGATCCTGACGATCTCATTCATTGTATCTCCGACTTTATGATATTATTATGGGATATAAAGTGGACGTAGGCTCGTTAACGCCGAACCACTATAAAAACACTGTTGTCTTACTTTTTCTTGCTTTTTCTCGCTTTCTCTGATATTTCTTCATATATCATGCTCAAATCTGACTTTTGGCCGTTGATGACCACTTTTTGGCGTCAACAGTTTGGTGCTTTCACTGAGAAATGAATTTTCAACGTCTTAAGGGTTTTGCTCAACTTTTGGATCACCAAGTCCAAGACAAAATCCTATTTTCAGCAGCCATGGTTTCCAATACTTATGTACATGCTTCGGAAAGCAGAAGCAGCAACATCTGCATAAAAAATCGATTTTTTATAGTTCTGAGTTCGACCCCAGTCGTGTTGGCCCTTCCTCGGTATGTAGTTTGCCCCAGAACAGGTCACGGGTCGAGGTGAGATCAGTTCGAACAGCCATTGTCGTAACGATATTCAAGTCCAGGTCGACTGACTTCGGATCGACCGACTCGTCTGAAGATCCCCAGGTCGACCGACTCCTCTGAAGATCTCCAGGTCGATGGGCTTCGAACCAACTTTTCCAGATATACCGGCCCGGATTACTAGTCATTTCTAAAGCCCTTCACATCGACCCGAGACATGGTCATTTTCAGAAAAAATGCATTTTTCTGATCGTTTCAGAAAAGACTCCATCTTCCAAAATCGTGCGGTGCCTGCATTTTCGACCTAACCGGCTAAGTCGATCGCCGCCGGGATTGCGGGTCCCCGGACCCCCACCGGCGCTGCGCCCGGACCCGCTTGGTGGCTCGCCTTCGGCTCGGCATATATTTTGGCCAACAATAATCATAAAGACTTATCATCCAAGACTCGACGGATGGTCTGAGAATATCAACAGCAAGATGGCAATGACCGGGATTCTTCCAAGAGCCATCACCCTCATTTGTTGAGGTTATTCAATCCTGATCAACTGCTTCAGTCTTGCCCGAAGATCGACGAGTTAAAAGCTTGAAACACTTAAGCCGGGTTGCTGATTGATTGTCTATATATCGGCTCTCGTTCCCCGACATGGAATCAAAGACATAACCGCGGATGGACGAGGCATGTCTACATTATTACCCTCCATATCCCACTTCCTGACATGGAAAAGACAAAGCTTCTATATGCATGGATCCATTGTTCTTCTGCCAATCAAAGCCTTAACACCCACAAGATGAGATACCGCCATTAGCAGTTCTGATCTGACTACCTGACCTTTATTCCATTCCCTCGACGTGGGGACAGGAAGGCGATTCAAAGGAAACACACCCTCATCATTCACCCACAAAGGCCGCCTGATTGCTTTTATTATCCCAATACCCCGATCAAGGTCTGATCATTCTTGGCATTGCCGCCCCATGAGGATTTGAAAAGACTTCCTTCATCAATTAAAGCTTCTGCGGTCATCACCTGTCAGAGATGGGAGAAGTCAGAATGGACTGGGAAAGAATATGTACCCAAAGTCTGGTACTGATCATACTTCCAATGCCTGCATACAGAACTACAGGGCATTACCATAACGAGCCCAACTGAACTACTCATTTACAAAACCATGCCCTCCGTCCGAGGAAAGTTATACAGCTCAAGGTGGATCTGACATGATCATCCACTACTCGGCTCATGTGTGGCATGACTCAAGATAATTGTGCATCGATCATTGCATCTCAAAGTTGAGATCCGACTCCAGATAGACGCGGTTCGACCGTCCATACAACCAGATCCTGCACTCGATGCCATCGAATTACATAAATCCAAATAAAGGAGGCAGCACCGCCTATCAACATACTTATTTTCCAATCATGCATTTTGCCTTTACATACTTCTTGAGTTATTGACATGATTAACTCATGCAAATTCGTATATGAATGTTGCAGGTACCCGAGGTTTGGTACCGACCACTCCTGCCATAGTTTGATCGGAGGAATGTAAAGCTTTGGCGAACATGATTCGACCCTTCATCCGCTTACTATTGGCCTAACGACAACATTCTAAAGCAAAAGAAGTTCGACCATTCATTCACCGACTTTTTGCCCTTGACGCGGGGGCAAGAGAGTAAATGCACACGAGTTCGACGTGTGTTATCCATATATGGACATACTAATGAGGCCTCCTCATCATCTAGCCTTTGATTCCCCACGCAAGACATAGAAATGTATTTGAGTGTGACATGACCACGCAGTAGATCGACGACTCTATCCCTTGATCTAACGGGAAGAGTGCAACAGTGACGGGTACAATACCATGAACGACATAACTTTTACCTTCGAAGTGGAGGCAAAAGAGATATGTTAAGACGAGGATGAGTATGACTCGGCCGCTCTCTAAAGACGTATCTAACTCTTTCCCATGCTTCGGAAGGAAGGAGTATAAACTCAATAGGGGTGAGAACCAATCATCCCCGATGGCGACCTTTGCCCTTGACGTGGGAGCAAAGGGACGATGCCAAGGCAAATGTAACCCGACTGTTTTCCCGACTAACTTTAATCCTCAGAGCTTTGATATGAGTATAAACTTAGGATGAGTGTGACAGGCGTGCCAAGATTTAAGACCACTCGATCCACAACTCTAACCCAAACTGACTTTGGGAGAATATAAAGGATGAACCACGATGTCCATAACTCTAACTCTCACGACTTAAGAGAGAGTATAAATCTGTTGGGTTAGTGTGAATGGTGCACCATGACTTAAGACCACTAAACCCATAACTCTAACTCTCACGACTTGGGAGAGAGTATAAAGGACCATGCCGCATGCACTCTTCATTGCCCTCGGACTAAGGAGAAGATTATAAAGGACTTACGGACCGGACATCCGAATGATTTAACCCGGTTCCCATCAACGCTGGGGGCACGAGCATAGATTTCTGAACTAACTTCAAACACGCTTCGGACGCGACCCGTGTTTCAAAGTTAAATGGAGGCTACAGACACTATACCTCCAAACTATGACACCTGACACTTTGACATTTAAATTCTATGCTAGATAGATTAGCACTCAACATGTTTTCATTTCGAGCTACAATTGCTTGTGACTTAAAGATTGACTTAGTAGCTTGCAAGACTAAACTAACTATTCTTTTTCGAATTGCAAGATTATGTACAGATACAAAGTAAAGACACGAGGGACACACTCGCATACAATAACAAAGAGGTCGTGTTCGAAGGAATGACGTCGACTTCTAATGCTAAACTTCCCACATGACTCAATGCAATGACCGAAAGGAGACCTTGAGAGTGGGATGTTCAATAACACATCACACGATTTAAGGCAACAACTGAAAGAGGGCTTCAAGAGTGATATCTAGAATTGACACACATACCCATATGTGACTGACTATAGCCCAAGAGCAACGACAAGTTTTCACATTGCAAGTACACTGAATAGAAGATGCATTAGCTCGAGCATTTGGAAGGCTGCATGTGGACCACGAAAGGGTGTAGAGTGTCCATCTATTGACTGATCCCAACCTACTTCCCAATTGGAAGGGGAAGAAAAAGAGCATTCAAAGTGACAACTATCTGACCTCTCGCAGCCCAACTTCGATCCTCAGAGCTTGGATGGGAGAGCAGAAACCGGTATGGGTTGAATACCAACAAATCATTTTGCATCTAACTCATGACATGATAAGGGAGTATGAATCCTGAGAAGACATGGATTTGACGTCCGCTACTCAGTCAAGCCCCAATGGCTAGGGACGAAGAGCGCGAGCCATGAAAAGCATGAATCTACTACTCGACTACTCTATGCACATTTTCAACTTCTTAAAATTCCACAGGATCTCAAACTACAGCAAAAAATGATGACCATTTTGGACTACGGTGGTGGAAAATAAACAAAGGGGATCGACCTAATTGGCTCGAATGATAAGAGTAACTAAGTTCATTAGCGCTCGATGAGCCGATCCTCATTTTCTAACTAAAGTGAAGGAACGATGCCTAGGCAAATGAGATTCGACTGTTTGCGTGTTCAACTTTAACTCTCGCTGACTCGAGAGAAAGTACAAAATGACTTGGGTTGGCTAAGACCGCCAAACCTGCAACTCTAATCAGAAACAACGACGGAGAGTATAAAGTCTTAAGGATTGGACGCCCGACTGACTTAGCTCGACCCCCACTGACGCTGGGGGCATCAGCATTGTTTATTCCCCACCGACGATGTGGGCATGACCGTCAGCTTACAGACTGACTTTGAACACGTCCTTGACTTGACATGTGATTCAAATGATATATACTATACCTTCGAACCATGACACGACTTGTCTTACTCACACATTCAAGAGAGAATGCTTATGTTTTCGACATGACTGGACTCACTCATTCTAGCGAGAATGCTTATGAGTTCGACATTACTTGACCTTACACTTGACCATGTCCTCGACTCGCATAAGAAGATGACACCATTCGACGAAGACTCTTTATGACGACCATGTGCAGAAGCCAGCGGCACAGCTTGGCTTATGATGATATCATTCGACCTCTTGACTCGACAAGGCAGATAAGAAAAAGAATTCAAGCTTCAAGACTACTTCCAAAGACATGACAATTCGACATTGCTTTACCGAAGATGAATGACATTCCAAAGAGATGCAGTTCGACTTACTCAAAGTACATCATGTCTGCAACACGATGTACTTTGGGGGGCAAAGTGTTGACCCGCCTTTTGGCAAGGCCGTCAACCCATGGACCCGTCATAAGACCGCTTAGGGCTCGAGCTGGGCCTTGACAAGCCCAGACATTTTCAGAAGAAGTGGTGGAACACTCCTAGACATAAAAGAACTGGGCTCGATGGTCTTGAGATGAGATTACACTACAACTATGACTTGGTCATGAGATCTATTTAATAGCCTACTTACTTGGTCCAACTACCTATTCTAAAGCCTATAAACTTGGATCAAGATATACTTATGCTGCCACATATTGAAGGGAACTCCACGTAATCAAGACTCAGCTCCATTATCCGCTATTCACATGGATCAACCGACACATGGCACCTCTAATTATTGAAGCCTACTGCTTATAAATACACCAAGCTATAAAACAAAGAAGAGGACTTTTGGCTAAGATCTGAGCCTGACTTTATAGCTCATGCATGCCCTCCACAACTCAATCATGGCTGCCAACCACTTTCACCTCAAAAATGTTTGCTACATTCATCAAAAACAATTATGTAATAGAGATCCTGACGATCTCATTCATTGTATCTCCGACTTTATGATATTATTATGAGATTATAAAGTGGACGTAGGCTCGTTAACGCCGAACCACTATAAAAACGCTATTGTCTTAATTTTTCTTGCTTTTTCTCGCTTTCTCTGATATTTCTTCATATATCATGCTCAAATCTGACTTTTGGCCGTTGATGACCACTTTTTGGCGTCAACCCATAGGGATTGTATGAATATGAACTAATGTTAGGGTTAAGTAAAATTGATTGGACAGTGGATGGGTTAAGAAAATCTGAAGGGGTGGGTAATATTTACATATAGGCCCACAAACTTAACCCGATAAGGTTATGTAATTAAAGACGCCAGTGGTATACATGACCGGTGGGAGTAATAAAGTTATGTAATTAAAGACACCTTTTAGGGTAAACATAACTAGTGGAAATGATAGGGTTATGTAATTAAAGACACCTAGTGGTACACATATCCAATGAAAACCTAGTGGGGGATACAAGACAAAGAAGAAAGCTTGTATCATATTGTGTGGGACCCATTTCAACCAGTTACCCGGAGTAGGTATCAAACATGTACTTCGCACTAGGTCGGAGAAGGGGCATGCTAACTGGACCGATTGTAAGAGATCCAAAAGTGGAGGACGGTGTGGGTGGCGTAAACCGACCGGGCCATGCGCGTGCATGAGCCGGGCAGAGGGGGACAAGATGACCGTGACACCTATAGATATGGGGTTGTGCATATTAGCGAGGGGTTGCCACTTTAGGACGTGATACATCCTGCGATGGGGCTGGCACAAAGTATCTACGCGGACTAGCAAGCCAATTGATTAGGGTAGCAGTTTGGGTATACTTGGGCGTATGCCTAAGCCTACCACCTTATAGTGGAAGGGATCATCTCTTTCATCATATACTAGTAATAGTGCAGAGTAATCATTAGAAGCATATACACCTTATCTTGTCTACCTTATCACACCTGTATATTATGTAGTAATCTCTCCTATCTACTTTATATGCCCGTCATGCCACTTTTATTTATTTACTTGCTAAAAGTAACTATACTCACCAGGCTTTATGTCTTACCTTTTTTGTTTCTCCTTCTTTCTTCCGTTTCCCCCTTCCCCCCACCCCCTCCCCCCCCCCCCAAGGTTCTCAGGGAGGAAACACTCTTGCTTGATCGTGATTCTGTTTACTTTTGCTAGAGATGCTGATATGTATGGCTCAAGCTCCTATCCTTGTTGTTATGGCTATATTTTGTTTTTGGGGTATTTTATTTCTTATATGTACTCTGATATTTTTGAAGTACAAGACAGTGTCTTTTATGTTATAATGGGCTTTTATGTTTCGGACATGTAATGTTTTTTTGGACCATGATATCTTATGATAAATAAAGTTTTTATTCCGCTGTTATTATATATGTTTGTCTTGTAATATTTCTGTTCTGCTTACTATAACACTTCACGAAACTTAATGCTTTCCCTTTGTGAGTGACATTAACGGACGTGGGGTGTCACACTTGGTATCAGAGCTGAAGGTTACCAGATTGGATAAAAGTTTCTGAAAATTACTTTCAAAAAGGTTTTAAAAGAAAGCATTTTTCAAAAAGAAAAGTCTGTTTTGAAAAACATATTCCCCAAAGCCATATGTAATACCCTTCGATCCTTTGTCTAAATCTCTTTCCTTTTCTTTTAAGCATGTCTGGGGAACCTAATATCCCAGAGGGCGTTATGATACCAGGCTGGTTCCGTTGGTATCTGGAGGCCACGGCGCCTGTCGTAGGCCAAGTAAACATTCCTCCCACAGCTGCACCCATTGTTCCTCCTTCGCCTCCTCCGCGTGTAGACAAAATTTCCAAGATCTCCAAAGATTTTCGTGCTATGGGAGGAAAGTCATTCCATGGAACCGAGACATTCGTAGAGGCAAGGAATTGGCTCAAGGAGACCGAGGACTTGTTTGTAATCTTTGAAGTGGAAGATCGAAGGAAGATTCAGTTGGATGCCTGGCTATTGAAGGATGAAGCTTTGTTCTGGTGGGAAGAAACCCAAGTGGGGCGTTCGGAGGAATGGGATTACTGTAGACAGAGGGTTGAAATGAAGTTTCTTTCTCAAGCTGAGAAAAGCGTGCAAACAGAGAAGTTCTTGGCGCTCAAACAAGGAGACATGACTGTTAAAGAATATGTGAAAAACCTCAACCAGCTAGCTAGATTCGGTTTAGAACTAGTAGATACTCCGCATAAGAAGGCCTTGCAGTTTGTTAAAGGACTCAATGAAACCCTTCATGGGTTAGCTATATCCCAAATTCCTATGGGAGCGACTTTTGAAAGGCTTGTCGACATGGACTTGATGCATGAGGAAGACAAAGGAGAAAAAAAGGAAGTAAAGGCTGTGGAAACAAATAAAAATAAGAAGGTATGGCCCAAGAAGTGACAACAACAGCAACAGAAGAAAGAAGGAAAGAATGACCAGGGTAAGGAGAAAAGGAAGTGTCACATTTGTGGGAAAGAGGGTCACTTGATCAAAGACTGTAAAAGACGGAAGAACAATTGCTTTAATTGTGGAGAAGTCGGACACTTTGCTAGAGAGTGCCCGAAGAAACGGGGATCACAGGGACAAGGTCAAAGGGCAGGAACTTCTGGAGGGCAGGTGCATGCTCTCATGATCAGTGCTCATGATGGAGGTAGAAATTTTTTTAAGGAAGGTTTAATTTATCTTTCAAACCATCCTATTAGAACACTTTTTGATTCTGGCACTTCACATTCATTTATATCTTGTTCTGTGGTTGAATCTCTGCACTTAGTTACTAGTATGGTAGTGGATCATGTAGTTATTTCAAACCCCATTGGTGGTTCAGCTCATTTATCTATGATTTGTCGGGGTTTGAAAATATCTGTGTTAGGCATCGAGTTTGAATGTGACGCATACGTGCTCGGGTTTATGGGCTATGGCTTGACTCTAGGAATGGATTGGCTTACCATGTATGGTGCCATTCTGGATTGCGAGAGGAGGGTCGTTAGGCTTCTGACTTGTCATGGGAGGACCCTCGAGTTTTCTTGTGACCCTCAATGGTCTGTTATGCTTAACTTCGTAGAGTCCTTGGATTCATCTATAGATGATTTGCAATCTGTTCCGGTAGTTCGAGATTATTCTGATGTTTTTGCAGAGGTTCGGGGCTTACCTCCAAGGCGCGAGATCGACTTTCGTATATACCTGGATGACAATGCAAAGCCAGTTGCATTTCCAGTGCGCCATATGGCTCCAAGGGAAAGGAGGGAGCTGAGTAAGCAAGTAGGGGAGCTACATGAGTAAGGATTTATCAGACGAAGCATATCTGAATGGGGTGCTCCAGTTGTATTCGAAACTAAGGCAGATGGTTCGCTTCGTTTGTGTGTGGACTATAGAGAATTGAACAAACTCACAAAGCAGAATAGGCACCCACTTCCGAGGATAGACGACTTGTTTGACCAGCTTGTTGGGGGCCTCGGTAATTTCTTAGTTAGACTTGGCCAAGGGGTTTCATCAGTTGAGGGTAGCTGAGGACAGTATAGACAATACTGCTTTTAGGACTCAGGATGGTTTCTTTGAATAGCTAGTTATGCCTTTTGGGCTAACGAATGCACCCGCCTATTTTGTCGATCTGATGAGTAGGGTGTTTCGGGAGTTCCTAAATAAATTTGGTGTAGTCTTCGTTGATGATATTTTGATCTTCTCCAAGAGTGAAGTAGAGCATGCCCAACATTTGAGAGAAGTTTTGAAAACTCTCTGTGACCATTAGCTTAAGGCAAAGTTCTCCAAGTGCCATTTTTGAGGAAAGGAGGTGAGATTCTTAGGGCATGTAGTCCCCCAAGAAGGGATAGCTATGGATCCCGCGAAAGTAGTTGCGGTGCAAGATTGGCATATTTCTAAAAATGTAATAGAGGTGAGAAGCTTTCTTGGGTTGGCAGGTTATTATAGGAAGTTCATTAAGGATTTCACAAAGATATCAGCCCCACTCACCAGGCTGACGAAGAAGAACTTGGCATTTTCATGGGATATAGATTGTGATGTTGCTTTCCAACATTTGAAGAGGGCTCTTACAACAGCCCCAGTCTTGACTTTTCCCGATGGGAACAAAGTGTTTACAGTTTACACTGATACATGTGGTACAGGGCTTGGTGCGGTTCTGATGCAAGAAGGAAAGGTGGTGTGTTATGGAGGTAGACAGTTGGGAGTTCATGAGAGGAACTACCCCACCCATGATCTAGAGCTAGCCACCATAGTACCCGCGCTAAAGATGTGGCGTCATTATTTACTTGGAGAGAACTTCGAGTTATACACCGATCGTAAATCTCTCAAGTATCTGTTCTCATAGAAGGATCTTAATTTAAGGCAACAAAGGTGGATGGAGTTCTTAGCTTCTTATGATTTTGAGATCGCTTATACCCCTGGCAAGGGTAATGTGGTGGTTGACGCACTAAGTAGGCAGAGGATGGCCTTAAGTCCTCTGTTTGTGGAGAGGAAGAGCTTGGAGTTCACCTCAATTTTTGATTTTAAACCCTCCATCGAGATTTTTCCTGACTTGTTTGCATCATTAGAAATACGACCAACTCTTATGGATCAGATAGGAGCTTCGCAACAAGGTGACCCAAAGATTTTAGACATCATGGATAAGCTCTAAAAAGGGGAGACTTCTGGCCACCTCATTCGATATACCATAGATGAAAAGGGGTGGTTGCGACAAGATGGAAGGCTTTGTGTTCATCAAACTAGAAGCTTGGTAAAGGAAGTCCTAGAAGAAGCCCACCATTCAAAGATGAATATTCATCCAGGTGGTGATAAGATGTACAGAGACATAAAAAGGGTTTTCTTTTGGGTTGGGATGAAGAAAGATGTGGCCGAATTTGTTTCTCAATGTTTAGTTTGCCAGCAAGTCAAAGCTGAGCAGAAGAAGCCCGGTGGTTTACTTCATCCTTTGGAGGTTCCACAGTGGAAATGAGAGAGCGTCTTTATGGATTTCATAGATGGTTTGCGTAGATCGAAGAAAGGCAACACCAATATCTAGGTTGTGGTAGATAGACTCACTAAGAGCGCTCACTTTATTCCAGTTAAGAGTAAGAGGACGGCACCATGGTTGGCAGCAATTTATGTCCGAGATATAATTCGTCTTCATGGAGTACCTTCCAGCATCGTGAGCGATCGTGACCCCATCTTCACCAGTGAATTTTGAAGGAGCTTCCAAGAAGCATTAGGTACACAGTTCTGTTTGAGCATCGCTTATCATCCTCAGACTGATGGACAGACAGAGAGGGTAAACAGAATTCTTGAAGATTTTTTAAGTATCCTAGACTTCGGAGGGACTTGGGAAGAGCATCTTCCTTTTATAGAGTTTGCCTATAACAACACTTATCAAGCTAGCATCGGCATGGCACCATTTGAAGCATTGTACGGACGACCCTGTAGATCACCAACTTATTGGTGGGAACCTGCAGCAAGATTATTACTTGGACCAGATATGGTTAGAGAAACATCCGAGAAGATTGACCTTAATCGATGGCAGATGAAGACAGCTCAAGATAGGCAGAAATCCTATGCAGACAAGAGAAGGACTGGCATCGAATTTGAAGTGGGAGACTTAGTTTTTATCAAATTATCACCTCTGAGGAATGCGATTCTCTTCGGATCGGTAGGGAAGTTGGCAACTAGGTTTGTGGGACCATTTCCCATAACCGAGAGGATTGACCAAATGGCCTATAGAGTAAAGCTCCTAGAAAATCTATCCGGTGTTCTTAACCTTTCCTTTTCCTTTTTGATGAGTTGATAAAGGTTCAATGGGGAGATAACCCAGAGGATGCGACTAGGGAGACTGAAGACAAGATTCGTGCTTCATACCCTTTCCTTTTCGAGGGTATGTTCTTAACTCCTTTTTCCAAAGTTTTATCTATGCTTGTTTCTATCATTTGAGTATGTCCTATCAATAGTATTATCGACATTTAGATAGGAATCCTATGGATGCAAACATGTGTTTTAGACATGTTATGTTTGATGGATGCAAATGTTTGCTAGTGGTTGCCTGTGGATGCATATACACATACGTTAGGCACTAGATCGGCTCAATCACTCTCATACTGCATATGGATGTGTGTGCATTTTCTTTTCTTTCATGCATGGAAATGGATGTATTAGCATATGGATGTTGCATTTGGACAAATGATTGTGCACACATATAGAACTTACATGTTATAATAGGATTATTTGCATACATATTAGATACATGGCATTAACATACATTTCATTAAGGAGGTCAACTGAATCAGTCGACCGCCTGATTTTTGCATTAGTATTGGGACATATACACACACCTTTGCACATGTTCATAAAAGCATTAGAAAATTTTAAGGACAATGGATGCTTGTGATTGGTGGATGAGTAGATGGATGATGGATGGTAGGATACATTCTTCTTAACTTGGAGATTTCGGGGACGAAATCCTTTGAGTAGGGGAGAATGTAACACCCCATATTTTTAACTACACTAAAGAGGATAAAGTAAAGAATAATTAATTTAATATTAAGAATTAAGGGAAAATGACAACGTCATTGCGTCCTTCTCGAAATTCTGGTCAAGATAGACACCTGGTTTGCATAAAACGGATAACGTATGAAGAAGTTACAAACGGAAGAAATTTGACGATCAAAACAGGGATAACTGGCGCACTTGACAAGTGCACCAAGGCAATTTTACACTGGCGCACCTGCCAAGTGCGCCCATAGTGGTTTTTGGGTATAGGGGACTTTTTCAAGTGGGTGGCGACCCATGACCTGATTCACACCAGGGCTGAGGTGGCATTCGAATTCTAGAGGCTGACAACTGTAAATATACCTCAATTCTCTTATTTTCTCATACTATTAACAATGTATGCCAGATGTCGTCAGTGCTTGAACTAAATCTAACCCTTTCTTCTTCTACAAATCAAGCGCCTCAAGTATAGATCTGAGATTCAAATTTCAGTGTTTCCTTCTATTCTCATAGATCCGATCCTTGTGAGTATAGTTACTTATAGGTTTAAATGATTAAAAGTAAACATGTTATGACTATGATTTGGATATACACCTGTGATTAAATCATCTTGGATTTATCATATTTTCTGAATCTAAAATATTCTATGGCTTGGATCTCAATATTTATCATATTAGATCTATTGTAAATTTTGAATTTATGACATCCTTGGATCTTAACTTATACTATGCTAGATCTATTTCTATAGATCTAATTCACTTGTGATGTCATATTTGAGATCTCAACTTGGGATGCTAGAACTACTTTTATAGATCTAATTCACTTGTGACGTCATATTTGGGATCTTAACTTGTACTATGTTAGATCTATTTTCTTTAGCTCTAATCTTTTTGTGGTTAATTCATCATGTCACATATGCGGATCTCAACTTTTATCTAAGTTTGTGGTTAATTAGGGATTATCATTTTTTGGACAGTCAAACCTTTGTTTAGATCTAGATCATCGTATTATGATTAATTGAGATATGGTATTATTGGACATTTGAATTCTTATTTGGATCTGTTCATCCTAAGTATATTGGATCTAGTTTTATCACTACCCTTTTTACTAGATCTTTTTTTATGTCCACCTTGTTATGCCTATTACTTGTCTATGTTAGTATATAAGCTTATGTCACTTTTATAATGATCACTATTGTTATTTTACCCACCACCTTTCCCTTTTATTATTCAAGAATAGGCTATTTTCTAGCCTAGATGCCGCCAAATATATGCGAATATGTTAGTTAGGGAACGAGGGAAAATTGTTTGAATGAGCATAATTTAAATAATCTTTATATGAATTGGACATATAATTCAAAAGGGGGAAGTGGGGACATAATCACCTATAAAGACATAGGTAAGAATTGGATAAAAATGGAACATTTAATAACTACAATTAGAAATTGTTATTGCACTTATGACACGAGGTTAGGTTGCATTAGTGGTGGAAGTCTGCCTGGACTCGACCGGCAGATCCAGCAGCCACTAATTTTGAACATAATGGGAGAGGTCTAAGTGCACAAATACGAATCGGGCTAAGACATTAGGTTAGGCCCAAATGCGGAATAAGACCGCCTAGACCCGACCGGCATATCCAGCATCTGCAAGTTGTAGGCCTAATATGGGAGGTCCAGCCCATTATAAACCATAAATGGACATGGTAATAAATTGGACTACTTAACCTAATCTAATCCATAGGGATTGTATGAATATGAACTAAAGTTAGGGTTAAGTAAAGTTGATTGGACAGTGGATGGTTAAGAAAATTTGGAGGGGTAGGTAATATTCACATATAGGCCCACAAACTTAACTCAATAAGGTTATGTAATTAAAGACACCTAGTGGTATACATGACTGGTGGGAGTAATAAAGTTATGTAATTAAAGACACCTTTTTGGGTAAGCATAACTAGTGGAAATGATAGGGTTATGTAATTAAAGACACCTAGTGGTATACATAGCCAATGAAAACCGAGTGGGGGATACAAGACAAAGGTGAGAGCTTGTATTATATTGTGTGGGACCCATTTCATCTAGTAACCCGGAGTAGGTATCAAGCATGTACTCCGTACTAGGTCGAAGAAAGGGCACGCTTACTAGACTGATTGTAAGAGATCCAAACTTGGAGGACGGTGTAGGCGGCGCAAACCGACCGAGCCACGTGCGTGCATGAGCAAGGCAGAGGGGGAGAAACGACCGTGACACATGTAGATATGGGACTGTGCATATCAGCGAGGGGTTTCCACTTTAGGACGCTATACATCCTGCAGTTGAGCCAGCACAGAGTATTTACGCGGATTAGGGAGCCGATTGATTAGGGTAGTAGTTAGGGTACACTTGGACGTATGCATAAATCTACCACCTTATAGTGGAAGGGATCATCTCTTTCATCATATACTAGTAACAGTGCAGAGTAATTATTAGAAGCATATACACCTTATCATGTCTACCTTGTCACACTTGTCTATTATGTATTAATCTCTCTTATCCACTTTATATGCCTGTAATGCAACTTTTATTTATTTACTTGCTAAAAGTAACTAGACTCGCCAAGCTTTATGTCTGACCCTTTTTGTTTCTCCTTCTTTCTTCCGTTCCCCCATCCCCTCTCCAGGTTCTCAGGAAGGAAACACTTAGGCTTGACTGTGATTCTGCTTACTTTTGCTAGAGCTGCTGATATGTATGGCTCAAGCTCCTATCCTTATTGTTATGGCTATATTTTGTTTTTGGGGAATTTATTTCTTATATGTACTCTGATATTTTTGAAGTACAAGATAGTGGCTTTTATGTTGTAATGGGCTTTTATGTTTTAGACACGTAATACTTTTTGGACCACGGTATCTTATGATAAATAAAGTTTTTATTCCGCTGTTATTATATATGTCTATCTTGTAATATTTTCATTATGTTTGCTATAACGCTTAACGAAACTTAATGCATTCCCTTTGTGAGTGACATTAACGGACGTGGAGTGTCACAGCTGGTTATTGGGTTTCGGCCTTCTTTTCCTCCTTAGAGTGGTTATCGGCTTATTTTGTTCATGAATGTTCCGGTCCGCTTTCGCATCTCTTGGTTTCGATGTCGGAGCTTTGTAAGAGCTCTGATGTTGGTTTTATCCTCTTTTGTTCTCGGCTTTGGGTACTGGATTATGGAGAGTTTGGTGCTCCCATTGGACCTTGGTATAGTGTATCCTTTTCTTTGTGAATGACGCTATTTCCTCCGATACATGTATATGGCTTCAATATTTGGCTTTTCTTACCTGTTTTCTTTTGGTAGCATCTTAATGCTTTAGTCTTTTTTTTCTTATCTTTTGGTTTTGGTGTCGAACCATATGTATTGATCGCTCTTCTTTTGCTTGTTTCTAACCCTTTTACTTGCCCTAATCATTCTGGTTTCGGTGTTGTTATAAGCTCTAGTTAGATAACCAATCCAAAGCCTTTGCCCTTTTTTGGTGAGTATTGTCTTTGCTCTAGCATCCTCTTTAGTATCGGTATCGAACTAAGCATGTTAGTGTGGATGACCTTTATTCTTCCTGAGTTTTGGCTTACTTCAACAGTCTTTTGTTCCAGTTTCGGCTTTGCTATAGTGTGGTTATGAATTTCTTCTAATGACTTCAAAGCTGCTTCGTTGTTACGGTATCGATACCAAGTATGTTGGTACCGATAGCCCTTTGCTCTAGCCCAACTTAGTCTTGTATTTCCCTCTTTCATGGTTCTTGGTTTCAGATTTGAAATGTGCGCTTTCGGAGTCGAAACCAGATTGATTGCTTATGGTAGCGGTACTATGACCACTCTTGATTGCTCATCCTTCGCATATTACTTCTGACGTTACTATGCTGCCATTTTCCCCGTATCGGTGCCAAGCTCTGCCTCCTTTGTTGGAACCGATAGCATGTTAGCCAAGTTATCTCCTTTCTTGCTCTTTTGATATTGTTGCTTCTGTTTATATAATTTTCGTGATGTTAGTTTCATTTTGGCTTCCCCTAAAGCTTTTTCTACTTGATTCCAGCTTTGTTGCCTTAAGCCCTTTGTTCTTCTGACCTAGGAACTTCTTCCTCTTTATATTTGGTTGTTGCAAATTTTGGCATTAACAAAAGTATTAATCTTACATAAAAAATTTGAGGAATATCATGGTCATGTGTAATATATTTGATGACTTTGTAAGATTTCTATCTTAGATTGAACACATATGCATTAAAGTCTCCACTTTACACTAACTTTTTGGTTTGTTTTAAAAGAGAACTAGTCAAATCAACCTACGTGTATTAATATTGCTAAATTAGATGCTAAAAAGCCTTGATTTAGCAGTTGCAGTGGATAATAACGGAGCTTAAAGAAGATCCACTATTCATCAATGCTAAATTGAAATAACTTGACGGTCGAAGAGTGTCACGGGTTATAGGGCACCGCGCAACATTAAGATACTAAAAAGTATGAAATAAATTAGTGATAATAAGTAAATACATATTCATAAACTCACATAGTCCTATATCCCTAAGAAATATGTGAACAATACCGTGTGTATCAAAATTCCTAATTGCTTCATACAGACGGATAACGCTAGGTCAAGAGCCATGAGTCCAATCTCGATGGGCCTAGTTATCAATCAGTTAACCTTAAAAAAACCAATATTGAAACATAAAAGTAGATCATTTACTTACTCTTCAACGTGAGGAATGATGTGTTGCACATCGTTGGGAAATATACGAATATTGCTAAATTCTTTTGTTGGACCCTAAAGACTGATCGATATGCGGATCCAATAATGCATCCCGTTTGAATCTATCTCATTATCGCCTTACCGCATCTCGTCTAGCAAGAGTGTTATGCAGATAAAGCCCCACAAAATCTCCGCTACAGCTCGTAGTGCCCTTCAACAGTTATGCTTTCAATTTAATGCTGATGAACAATAGATCTGCTGTTAGTCGAGGAACATCCGCTACATCAAGCTTTTTTAGTATCCGTTTTAGCAGTATTAATATACAGAGCTTGGTTTGACTAAATTTTTTAAAAAAGGTTAATAAATGTAGTGTAAAGAGGTAATCAAGACATAAATATCCAACATATTATAGAGATCTATAATTTTCATCAAATCTAGCATGCATAAGCACAATATTTTTTTATTTTTTTGTACAAGATTAATTAATGTTGGTTTCTTCTGCACATATAATGTGAGAATGACAACTAATTATTTTTAAAAGTTTGGTTTCATATTTAATGGACCTTTTTTGTCTCCTTATTTCACTGTTACACTTTATGCACCTTTGTCATTATAGAACCGCACGCTTTAGCTACCCAGAGGAGGTGCGACGCTGATATCTACTTAAAACGGAGTGTTTATATCACTATAATAAATGAATGAAATTAAGACATTGTTTAAAGACACATACCATTTTGGTATTAAATTAAGGCCTATTTAAGGACAAAATGCTATTGTCTCAACTAATTAAGCACTTACCAAAATAATTGTGCCTGATATGTCTCAATGCGTAGAGCACCTGATTTTCGCATCCACTTTTATCATTTCCCCTTTATTTCATGTTAATCCTCTTTAGATCTGGTCATATACGCTTTTCTTCCTTTCGAACTTAAAACCCTAAAATGTTTCTTTCATTGATCTTAAAACAAAATCACTATATTCGTGTTAATCCTCCATAACTTCCAATATCTTCAAGGCCGGTTATTCATCCAGCCGAGTTACTCAAGGGGAAGCCTAACCAAAGAAAACAAAGGTTAGTTTTTTCCAATCTAATCATAAATCAGTGTGAGTTTCAATATTATTTTAGTTCTTTTGATACACAGCTGATATACTTCACTTGATTTTAATCTATAGAGTTATTTGATTGAGTAACGATTGTTGGTGATAAATTTTGTGTTATTTATATGAGAACAATACGCACAGATAGCCAACTCATTTTCTCAAACGGATCCAGTGAATTTCTAATCTGTTAAAACATGTGGCTTTTAATCTAATTTACAATGGGTGAGAATCTCGCTTTATGGTTTTGGGTTCATATGATTTAGGGAATATTTTTTGGATGACCCGTACAACTCCAAGTTCAATTTTTTAGGGCTTAATTTCTAATTTCAACGGTGACTTTCTTTCGCTGTAAACTATATATACCGATTGATAACGTGATTTACATCTTCCCTTTGGATGTAAATGAAACTACATGTTTAGATTATCAAGAAATTTCTTATGGAAATGCCTATTTACATCTTCGGTCTTTGCTAGATGCAAATGATCAGTTTACATTATCAGTCTATGATGGATGCAAATGAAGCAATATGTCTAAAATGATTAATAGATCGTTAATGGATTAACTAAAATGATGCAAAGATACTGAGGATAATTGGAATGCCATGATTAAGTAATTTGTGCGGAATTAATTATTATCTCAAGCTGATTAATTAACCAATGTTCATGGTCATATATTGTAAGGGAATGCAGAATGGATCGTTAACGCAAAGCAAACACTAGAGGGGGTGAATATTGTTTGTAAGAATTTAAACAAAATCTAAAACTAATGTGAATTACGGAATGAATCAAACACCACAAACACAATCATAGATTCAAACACAAATGCAAAATAAACAAAAATAAAAATGAAGAAAATGAAAGAACACACCGGATTTTATACCGGTTCGGATTGCTCCTACTTCCAGTCTCGCACAACGCTGGATTGCGCAGAGTTTTATTACTATTTCCAATAGTCAAGTACAACCTCCTTGATTTCACGGCTCACAAGGAGACACCGATTCCTATTCCTTGATTTCACGGCTCACAAGGAGACACCGATTCCTATTCCTTGATTGGAAAAAGTGACAGTTGTATGTCGACATGGAGTTTTTGGTATGTCGACATACCCTTGTATATTTTTGATTTTCAAAGCATTTTTCAAGTGTTTTGATATGAAAATAATTTTGAAAATTCTTGAGTAAAAATCTAGTGTTGTAAATTAATATTATATGATAGAAAAACATATGAAAACATAAATTTAAACTTTATAAATATATTTATAAAATTATAAGGTTTTAAACAACATAAAGTATATAAATATATAAAAATTAAGTTTGAAAAACAAAGAAGAATAAGAATATAAACAAATAGAAAAATAAAATAAAGAGGATTGAGGATAGAATTGAAAATCAGAATTTCAAAATTGGAATTTGAATTTGAACCTTGAGTGCTATTTAGAGTCTTACAAAATCTGGACTATATAACTATATTAATCTTGAAATCTTGATTAGAGTCTTAAAATTTCTCTGATCTTTGAATCTCTATCATCTTTATAACTATACAGTTTTCAGTAATATTTCCTATATATAATTCCTACATATATATATATATTCTATACAAAAAGTGTAAGCATATACTTTATAATCAATGATAATTGAAATAAGGCTGTTGTCATCAAAACTTCATTCTCCAATAATCTCCCTCTTTTTGATGAAGACAACCTTAGTTTATAAAATTTCATACCTTTATATATTTGTTTGATGATGTTCCTTCTATACTCCCCCTATCTGTAAGAATCCTATAAACTGTGCCTATATTTTATAATTTCTCCCCCTTTGTCATTATCAAAAAGAAATCCTAAAGACACTCCCCCTAAATTGTATATTTCTCTGAATAGAACATAAGTAACTATCCAACAATACTCCCCCCTTCATTAATCATTCGTTATATTTTAAAGAGAGATAACCAATTATAAATGACGATTTTATTAGACACAACTTTGTACAACTATATAGATTTATGCACATATGATACATCGTAAAACGTAATACAACGAGAATTGAAGAAAACCTTAATCACTAATTATTTTTAACAATGGGAGATTTGTGAATTGGACAGTTTGGATAATGAAGACAAAATTCTTCATTCTTTTCAATCACATTCCCATTTTCGTCAAATAGAATCTCTCCTACGCATTCAACGTTATCATCTTCATCCGTAATCGTTGGTTGAATCTCTTGTTGTTTTTCCTCCTCCATCGTTTCTTCTTCCTCTTCTGGTTCTTCTTCAGGTTCTTCCTCCTCTTCTATGGCTTGATTTTCAACATCAATGATAATCGGATTAGTCTCATTATCCATTATAAACATTAAGAGACTTCTTATTACTTTATCTTTCCTATTTTGCTCTTGACTCTTCCTAATTTCGAGTACTTGCATCTCAACCACCATTTGCAGTAGATACTCCGTTTTTTCTTCAATTTTGATCACTCTAGATAGCGTAGATCGTTGAAATGAACCCTCGGATGGTCTAGCGTATGAATTGGAGTTGATTTGAGTTTTTGGATTAGTAGAGGCCATTGTTATTTTTAGTTCAGAGTTTTTTCAGAGAAGAAGAATGAAAATGAAGAAGAAAAGTCGAAATAAAAGATTTAAATAGTTGAAATAACAAATTTTTGGTGGGAATTAAATTTTAAATTTTTGGCAGTTATATGTCGACGTACCAAAAACTCTATGTCGACATAGTCTTGTTTTTAAATTTCATTATTTTGATTTCTTATTTTATTTATATACGTATTACTATATTTGATTGTTCTAACTCACTTAATGAGCATATACCTAATTCTCTCCTGAATTTAGTGAATGTTGCTTCATTTAATGATTTAGTTAATATATCTGCAATTTGTTTATCTGCTTCTATAAATTCTAACGAAATATTTTCTTTACTTACATTATGTTTTAGAAAATGATGTCTCATATCAATATGTTTAGTTCTCGAATGATGAGTTGAATTCTTAGCAATATTTATACCACTTTTATTATTGCAGTATATAAGTGATTTATTTATACTTAAACCAAAATCGTTTAAAGTTTGTTGCATATATATTACTTGTGAACAAGCCAAAGCAACAGATATATATTCTGCTTCAGTTGTTGACAAAGATATTGTATTTTGCTTTTTACTGAACCATATACAAGAGAATTTCCTAAGAAGTGACATGTTCCGCTGGTACTTTTACGATCGGATTTGCATCCTGCATAATCAGTGTCACAGTACAAAACTAAATCGAATGAATTATTTTTAGGATAGAATAATCCAAAATCTAATGTGTGCTTAACATATCTCAGAATATGTTTTACGGCTATTAAATGAGTTTCCTTAGGTTGTGATTGATATCTTGCACAGAGACATACACTATGCATTATATCTGGTCTACTAACGGTTATATATAATAATGATCCTATCATTCCTCTATATAGTTTTTGATCAACATCTTTTGATGTATCATCTTTACTTAAAGCAATATTAGTTGCCATAGGTGTTGGTCTACCATTTTTGTTGTTAGATTGTATTTATTAATTAAATCTCTTGCATATTTTTCTTGATTAATAAATATCTCATTCTTTAATTGTCGAATTTGTAAACCTAAAAAGAATGATAATTCTCCCATATGGCTCATTTCAAATTCTTTGGTCATAATATCTGAAAATTCTTTAATCATTTTTTCATTTGTTGACCTAAAGATTATATCATCAACATATATTTGTGCTAGTTGTATATCTTCTTATTCTTATTGACAAACAAAGTATTATCTAATTTTCCTATTTCAAAGTTTGATTGTAATAAATAATTTCGTAATCCATCATACCAAGCCCTAGGAGCCTGTTTTAATCCATATAATGCTTTCTTCAACTTATATACGTGATTTGGTAATTTCTCATCTTCAAATAGGGGTGGTTACTTTACATATACATCTTCCTTGACAAATCCATTTAGAAAGGCACTATTGACATCCATTTGATATAATTTGAAATTATTATAGTTTTCAAAAGCTAGTAAAATTCTAATAACCTCTAGTCTTGCTATAGGGGCAAAAGTTTCATCATAATCTATTCCTTCTTCTTGAGCATAACCTTGTGCTACTAGTCGTGCCCCATTTCTTACTACTTCACCTTGTTCATTCTTTTTATTTTTATAGACTCATTTTGTTCCTATTATTATTTTATCCTCTGGTCTAGGAACAAGTTCCCATACTTCATTCCTAGTAAACTGATTTAGTTCTTCTTGCATAGCAAGTATCCATGAATCATCGGAAGAAGCTTCCTTTGGATTTTTAGGTTCGATAGTTGATATAAATGCAGTATTACTCATATTATTTAATTGATTATGAGTTCTAACAACAGATTCAATATCTCCTAAGATATTTTCTACAAGATGGTCTCTAAGCAATCTCATTCTTTTATTTGGTTGATTATCTTCATAATTTATTTCATTAATTTCATTTTCATAATTGTCTTCGTTGTTTTGAGTAATACTTTTATATTTTTCATCGAAAGATATGTTTAATGTTTCTTCTATAGTGTTGGTTCGAGTATTGAAAACTTTATAAGCATTGCTTCTTTCTGAATATCCAATAAAAATACCTTTATCGGATTTTGAATCAAATTTGTCTAAATTATCTTTTGTGTTTAGTATAAAACATTTGCTTCAACAAATATTTTAAAATATGATACTTTTGGTTTCTTGTTATACAAAAGTTCATAGGGTGTTTTATGAGTTAAAGGTCTAATTGAAATTCTATTAATAATATAGCAAGCTGTTGCAACTACTTCAGCCCAAAAATTCCTTGGTAAATTACTATCGGATAACATAGTTCTTGCACATAACTGTATCGTTCTATTTTTATGTTCAACTACTCCGTTTTGTTGAGGAGTTCTTGGGATTGAGAAATTGTAGGTTATTCCCTTTTATTACAAAAATTTTCGAAATTCACATTTTCGAATTCTCCACCACGATCACTACATATTATTTTAATTTTTAGTGACAATAAATTTTGAATCCTTTTAGAAAAACTTTTAAATTGATCGAAAGCATCACTTGTATTTTTAAGAAACAAAGTCCAAGCGAATCTAGAAAAATCGTCAACTATTACATACACATATCTGTTATGATTTATTGATTGAACTTGGGATGGACCAAAAAAATCCATGTGTATTAACTCTAATGGTTTTGAAGTGGTAATTTATTCTTTTGATCTAAATGAACTCTTCTTTAATTTTCCGAGTTGACAAGCATCGCATAAGTTATTAACTTTAAATTTCATTTTGGGTAATCCTCTAACTGAATCTAACATAGAAATCCTAGATATGTGTTTGAAATTCGTATGACCGAATCTCTTATGCCAGATTCAGGAATGACCTGTATTGGCCATAAGACATAAATTATCGCTGGATATTTTCATACTTAATATATAAATATATTTCTTTCTATCTCCTTCTAATATGACTTTTGAATCCCTATCTTCTATGAAACATTTATTCTTTTCAAAATTTATTTTATAACCTTTATCGCAAAGTTGACTTATACTTAGCAAGTTGTGTTTTAAATTCCTAAGTAGTAAAACATTAGAAATAATAGGAGTTTCAGAATTATCGACATTGCCGATTCCGATGATGTTTCCTTTAGAATTATCTTCGAAGTTCACCAATCCACCATCTTCATACTTCAGATTATTGAGTAGTTCTAGATTTCCAGTCATATGTCTCGAACCGTCACTATCCGGTATCCATTTGTCCTTTTTCATTTCCACCAATTGCTTTCCAGAATTTGAATTTTCAACAGCCGTGTTACACACCAGTTCAAGATTTGAATTTCCAACAGCCACCATTTCAGAATTTGAAATGCCAACGGACACTTTACCCATCTTTTCAACTTTTGAATTTTCAAAAGCCATAGGTCTCATTCTTTTCTGAATTGAACAATATTTCCGTAGATTACATGCTTCTTTAAAATTGTTATATGCAGACTCTTTCAACCTTGATACAATGCATGAATTAACACTAGTATTAACAGAGATTTCAAAATTTGCCATTTTAACAAAATTTCAAAAAATAGACTATGAACTTTTTGAAAGACCATGCTCTGATACCAATTTTTAGGGAATGTGGAATGGATCGTTAAGGCAAAGCATGAAAGAGGCTATATGATAGTAGGGTCGTGTAGAATGGAGAATAGGATGTAGTGTATATATTAGAGTAGTAAGCAGTAAATCACACAGTTAATTTATATTGGTTCAGACCACTGTCCTACGTCCATTCGCAGACTCACTTCTGGTATTTCACTAACACTAAAACCCTCACTTCACCCGGAGGAATAGGTTCACAATTACCTAAACGGATGAATGGGATTTTCTTGCCTCAACCACTGAAGAGGTCTTTTACAATACAGAATAATTGATGACTCGTTTGTGTTTCTTGATAAAACTGATATGTCAATATATAGTTACTCTTCATATAGTCTTTCCTTGATGATAAACGTGAAGCTTGTGAAAGGTTATAGAAGATAATAATGAGAATAGTATGGTTTTAAAAGCTAGAGAGCTTTGAATAATATAGAGAGAGATATAGAATGAAATTCGGTGAGTTAATCAGTTAATCAAGTCCATATTTATAATATACAAAAAGTTGTAACTAATCATGAAGAGTTTCCATCAAGAGAAACGATCTAGAGAGTTGTGACTCTTCATAATAGGTTGCAACTTTTCATAATCAGATGTCTGAAAATTTTATTCAGATATCTGTTTTAATTTGAAAAACGAAATAGCAAAGAAATAGGGCATTTCATAGCAGATTCAGACGTCTGAAAAATTCAGAACAGACGTCTGAATATTATGGTAAATTTAATTTTTTTTCTCAGCAAACATATGTCTATCTGATTTAACTCAGATGTCTGTTTTCTAGGCAAAATGTATTCTGTTCCTCTTTTGAATATGAAAACATATATATGTGATATGTGTGTGTGTGTGTGTGTAATCATCAAGGAAGACTTTAACATGAATAATTGAATATCTAGGACTAACAGATCCTTACAGCATATTCAATCTTCATTTTGGTGTTCTTGAATCTGTTTGTCGAATATCTTCGTGCAAAACAAGGTTAGATGATAATATATATATATATATATATGCTTATGTATAGTTGTCATAGTCAAAACGCTATGTAGTGAGATTCAGCATTCTCCCTCTTTTGACTAATGACAACTATAAAAGCTCCCTCTGTCAATATGCATATAATGTCACTCGTTGGGAGAGAAGGTATAGTATTTTAAGGTAGGGTTTACTGGGTTATTCTCGTTACGATGAGAGGAAGATGGATCAATAGGATTTGGCAGAATTGGTAATGGTGAAGTAACATCTTTTGCTTTTGAACCACAAAATTTATAGATCATTTTTTTGAGAAGGCTTAAGCGAGTAGTGGTAACCTTTTGTTCGAAATATAATTCTTTCTATAGAGCTATTTGTTCTGTCTGATAGTGATGAAGGTCGTCTATTTTCCGTTTTGTATCCGGTGATGAGAAGAGAGCTCTTTTAGCCTTCTTTGCTTTAGAAGTATATCCAGTGTGATAATTTCTCCAACGGTATTGCGGTTCATATCTAGGAGTAGGTGTTGGAAATTGAGGAGAATCGGAAGAACTATTCGATGTGATCGTAATATTGATTGAAGAATTTGAATTATTGGATGACATAGTGTATCTAGTTGAGCTTCTTTAATGTTGAAATTTGTGTCTGTAAGTTTGTAGTAAAGTAAACCATTGGTTTATATAAGAAGAACAGCTAAGGAATACGTGTTAGAATTTTCAGAAGTCTGTAGCTAAAGAAGAACTTGAGTATTGTGAGGTTTTTTGGGAAAAAAAACTAAATATAGGTAGTAGGTTAAGATCACAAAAATGTACTTCTGTTATTAAACAAATTATACTTATTTATATATCTTTTACTGAGACAATCCCTAATTCTCGTTGTAGTTTAATAAAAGAACTTTCTAATAATGGTTTAGTGAAGATATCTGCAATTTGGTTTTCGATTGAAACATATTCTAAATTAATAATATCTTTTTCTATATTGTCACGTAAGAAATGATGTCGGATATCTATATGTTTAGTTCTAGAGTGATTTATTGGATTTTTAGATAAATTTATAGCACTAGTATTATCACAGTATGTTGTTGATTTAGTTAAATTTACTCCAAAATCTTTGAGTATCTGTTGCATGTATATTACTTGTACACATGCTAAAGAAGCAGATATGTATTATGCTTCACATGTAGAGAGTGTCACACAGTTTTGTTTCTTACTAAACCAAGATACAAGTGATTTTACAATGAAATGGCACGTACCACTTGTACTTTTTCTATCCGTCCGGGATCCACCAAAACCAGCATCACTGTAGGATACTGATTCGAATGGACATCCTTTCGGATAAAAAAGACCAAAGTCCTTAGTATTATTAAGATACCTTAAAATCCATTTTACTGCTCTTAGATGTGATTCTTTGGGATTTGATTGAAATCGTGCACACAAGCATACACTCATCATAATGTCAGGGCGGCTTGAAGTTAAATAAAGTAACAAACCGATCATACTTCTATATAATTTTTGATCAATACTTTTTCCTTTTTCATCTTTTTCAAGATGAACAGAAGTACTCATTGGAGTTAGGGGTGTAAACGGGTCGGACCGGACCGAACGGAGGTGTGTCCAAGCTCTGTCCTATAAGAATTCGGACGGACACGGATTGGACATCATATAGCCTCGGACCGAGCTGGACAACGGACTGTCCTATCCGATATAGCCTTGGATAATAGAAAAACATCGACCATTCTAGATCGGACCGAACACTAGTGTGTCCAAGCTCTGTCCTATACGAGAATCGGATGGACACGGACCGGACACCTTATAGCTTCGGACCAAGCCGGACAACGGACTGTCCTGTCCGATATACATCTCTAATTGGAGTTGGCTTTCCCGAAGTGTTGTCTAGACCAAAACGTTTAATTAAAGTATTACAATATTTTTCTTGATAAATAAAAATACCATTTTAATTTGTAATCCTAGAAAATATGATAATTCTCCCATATGAGACATTTCAAATTCGTTCGTCATTATTGTAGAAAATTCTTTACATAAATTTTCATTGATTGAACCGAAAATATGTCATCTACATAAATTTGTACAATTAATATATCTTTATTTGTATTTTTAATAAATAAAGTTTGATCTGCTTTTCCTACTCGAAAACCAGAATTTATTAAATAACTCTTAAGTCATTCATACCAAGCACGAGGTGCTTGTTTTAAACCATATAATGCCTTTTTAAGTTTATAGACATAATCTGGATATTTTTCATGTATGAATAGAGGTGGTTGTTCTACATAAACATTTTCTTTGATAAAACCATTTAAGAAGGCGCTTTTAACGTCCATTTGATAAAGTTTGAAGTTATGAAAATTTGTGTATGCTAATAAAATGCGTATAGCTTCTAGTCTTGCTACGGGTGAAAAAGTTTCTTCGTAATTGATGTCTTCTTCTTGATTATACCCTTGAACAACCAATCTGGCTTTATTTCTTGTGATATTTCCAAGTTCATCCGCCTTGTTTTTATATACCCATTTTGTACCAATAACCGATTGATCATTTAGTCGAGGTACTAGCTCCCATACATCATTGCATTCGTATTTTTGGGTTCAGTATTTGAAAGAAAAGCTACATGACCCATTTGATTTAATTGACTTCTTGTTCGAACGTGTGTGTCAATTTCACCAATAATATTTTGTGTAGGATGATCTCTTAAGATTCTAGGAAGTGATCTGATATGTTCTATAGGATTATTTTCCGTATTTTTAAGACTCATACTTTCAATGATCTCATCATCTTTGTTCTTTATATTTTTATTAAAATTTTCATCATAAGATACGTGTAAATATTCTTCTGTAATATTAGTACGTTTGTTGAAAATACGATATGCTTTACTATGTTTTGAATATCCAACAAAAATTCCGTGACCAGCTTTTGCGTCAAATTTTCCAAGTTGATCTTTAGTATTAAGAATGAAACATTTAGAACCAAAAACTTTAAAATATGAAATATTTGGTTTCCTTCCATTAAAGAGTTCGTAGGGAGTATTTTTAGTTAAAGGCCGAATAGAAATTCAATTTAATACGTAACAAGCAGTCGCAACAGCTTCTGCCCAAAATTGTTTAGGTAATGTACTTCCATTAAGTAGAGTTCTTGTACATTCTTGTAAAGTTATATTCTTTCTTTCGACAACTCCATTTTTTGTGGAGTTTTAGGAAAAGAGAAATTATGATTTATTCCTTTCTTATTACAAAAATGTTCAAAAGATTCATTCTCGAATTCTCCACCATCATCACTTCGAAAGTTTTTAAATTTTAAATCTTTAGAATTTTGAATCTTTTTTATGAAATCTTTGAAATGCCCAAAAGTATCACTTTTATTTTTCATAAAAATAGGCCATGTATATCTTGAGAAATCATCAATTATTACAAATACATAACGATTGTGATTTAATGATTGAACTTGAGTAGGACCAAATAAGTCCATATGTAATAATTTTAACGGTTGTAAAGTTGAAATAACCTTTTTCAATTAAAAAGAAGAATTGGTTGGTTTACCTTTCTGACAATCTTTACATAGATTGTTTACTTTAACATTTAGTTTAGGTATACCTTTTACTAACTCATGTTTCAAAAGTCTTTGTATAGTTTTAAAATTTATGTGACAAAAACGCTTGTGCCATAACCAAGAATTGTTGTTATTGGCAATCAAATACATTTCTTTATTATTATTTACTTTCATATTTAGAACATAAATATTTCTATCTCTATTTCCTTCAAAAATAATATTTTGTTCTTTGTCAAAAATACTACATTTGTTTTTAGAAAATGTTATTTTAAAACCTTTGTCACATAATTGACTGATACTAAGTAAATTATGTTTTAAATTTTTAACTAAAGAAACATTAGTAATAAGAGGTAGATTTGAAATACCATAGTTGCACACATCTCCTTTGCCAATGATAAATCCTTTCAACTTATCTCCGAAGGTAATTGAGCCACCATCAAAGTATAAAATATTGGTTAACGCATCTCTGTCTCCGGTCGTGTGTTTTGAGCAACCAATGTCTAATATCCATTTTCTCTTTTTGAGTGGGACCTGCAAAAAATATTAATAAGCACATTGGTACCCATTTTTTGATAGGGTCCTAAAAGTTTGGTCTTACGAAGCCAAACCCAAGTGGGATTAGTATTCCTTTTATATAAATAATTTTTATTATTATGCATAGATTCCATAAATGAGTTAATGTGCTTGTTTCTAATCAAACTATTATTAGTTTTTGGAATCCATATTTTAATTTTATTAATGGATTTGATTTGTTTTTAATTTTTGAATCAATTTTTCTCTTTTAGTTTAGCAATCTTTATTGGAGGAATTTTTGACTCTTTTTTAAATCCTAATCCATGTTTATTTGAAGATGATTGAGAGCTTTCTATAATTCTTGATAAATTTTCTCTACCCTTATTAAAGTTAGAAACATTTTTAGAGATGCTTTCCAACTTATTTTGAATACTTTTATTTTCTAATTCCAATTTTATTTTAGTTTTCAACATGCGATTCTCAGAACTAATTTCATCATTCTCTGTCTTTTGAGTTTTGATTTCTTGACTCAAAAGAGAAAGTCGACTATCTGAATTTGTAAGAGTGTCTTGAACTTTTTCAATTTCTTCTTCTAGAATTATTTTTTCATCTTTCAGCATGTCTCTTTCAAATTCAGCTTTATTCTGATTTTCGTGAGTTTTCTTAAGCTTTTTCTTTAGAGTTTTTATAATATATAAAAGTTCAGCATTAACGTCTTTTAATTCTTCATATGATGATTCACTTACTTCAGATTCTTGAGCCATGAAACACACATTTGCTTGTTCATTTTCGCTTTCACTATCACCGTCACTATCTGATGGATCTGAGTCTGAGTCGTCCCATGTAACAGAAAAAGTCTTCTTCTTCTTGAATTTATCTTTCTTGCTTTCGTTGAAGTTTTTCCGATTTTCTTTCATTTCTAGACAGTCTTTTACCATATGACCCTTCTTATGTCAATTGAAACATTCCATTTTTGAGGATGAAGGTTTGTTTGAAGTGTTCTTTTTGAAATTTCCTTTTCAATATTTTAGAAATTTATAAAAAAAAATTGGCAATAAAGGCTAGGTCTTCGTCTTCTGATTCAAATTCCTCTTTATCAACATAAAAGGACACATTTTTCTTTTCTTGAGCTAATTCCCTTTTTTTCTTGAAGAGTTACTTTATAAGACATAAGATTTCCTATTAGCTCTTCTAGTTTCATAGCTGATAAGTCATTTGCTTCTTCAATGGCTAGTACTTTTCTTTCCTAGTCGTCAGTTAGTGAATTTAGTACTTTTGAAACTATGTCAAAGTCACTATATTTTTCTCCTAGTCCTATCAATGCATGTAAAATGTCTTGAAATCTTAAGTACATTTCATTGATAGTTTCATTTTGTTTCATCTTGAAGTTCTGAAACTGGTTTTTGAGCATCAAAATTTTAGTTTTCTTGACTTTGTTTGTTCCTTCGTGGATGGTCTTGAGTGTTTCCCATATTTGATATGTTGATGTACAATTACTAACACGATTGAACTCATTTCTATCTAGTGCATAGTATAGCATGTTCATTGCTTTTGCATTTGCATTAGCCTCCTCTTTTTGAACTGTTGTCCAAGTTGAATATTTTGTTGTAGGTGCCGTAAATTCTTTTTGAGTAGCATTCCACGCACTAAAATCACTTGCATGCATATAAATCCTTATTCTTGTAGCCCCGTAGTTGTAGTGTAGCCCATTGAATAAAGGTGGTCTTTGAGTAGATTGTCCTTCGGCAAAGGTAGTTGAGCTAGTACTTGGGTTATTCTCCATTTTATCAAAGTATCGAATAACAGTGTTACGGTTATAGGATGGCCTTGCTCTGATACCAACTGAAAGAGGCTATATGACAGTAGGATCATGTAGAATGGAGAATAGGATGTAGTGTATATATTAGAGTAGTAAGCAGTAAATCACACAGTTAATTTATATTGGCTCGGACCACTGTCCTATGTCCAGTCCCAGACTCACTTCTGGCATTTCACTAACACTAAAACCTTCACTTCACCCGGAGGAATAGGTTCACAATTACCCGAACAGCTGAACGGGATTTTTTTACCTCAACCGCTGAAGAGGTCTTTTACAATACAGAATAATTGATGACTTGTTGGTGTTATTGATAACACTGATATGTCAACATATAGTACACCCTTCCTATAGTATTTCCTTGATGATAAACGTGAAGCTTGTGAAAGATTATAAAAGATAATATTGAGAATAGTAAGCTTTTTGAAAATTAGAGAGCTTTGAATAATATAGAGAGAGATAGAATAAAATTAGGTGAGTTAATCAGTTAATCAAGTCCATACTTATAATATACAAAGAGTTGTAACTAATCATAAAGAGTTTCCATCAAGAGAAATGATCTAGAGAGTTGTGACTCTTCATAATTGGTTGCAACTTTTCGTAATCAGATGTCTGAAAATTTTATTCAGATGTCTGTTTTAATTTGAAAAATGAAATAGCAATGAAATAGGGCATTTTGTAGCAGATTCATATGTCTGAAAATTTCAGAACATACATCTGAATATTATGGTAAATTTAAATTTTGTCCCAGCAAATAAACGTTTGTCTGATTTAACTCAGACGTCTGTTTTCGGGGCAAAATATATTCTTTGCCTCTTTTGAATATGAAAACATATATATGTGATATGTGTGTGTGTGGTAATCATCAAGGAAGGCTTTAACATGAATATCTAGGACTAACGGACCCTTACAACCAGTGTTGTCAATAGCGAATAGCGCAAAATAGCGCAAGGCCTGCGCTATGCGCTATAGCGCGCGCTATAATGTTTTTTTTTTTTTTTTTTTTTTTTTTTTTTTTTGCTTACAGAAAAGAAGATCTTTAAAAAAAACACAGGAAAAAGGCACAAAAGGAAAAAACTGTATGTTTAAAATCTCCAAAAAGGAAAAAAAACCGAAAATGCATGTTCAAAAAAGAAAAAGCAAAATAGCGCGCTATTTTTGCGCTACACGGGACCCCTGCGCTATAAGAATCAAAATAGCGCAACCTGTGCGCTATGCGCTATTTTGCGCTATAGCGCTCGCTATGACAACTATGCTTACAACATATTCAATCTTCATTTTGGTGTTCTTGAATCTGTTTGTCGAATATCTTCCTGCAAAATAAGGTTAGATGATAATATATATATACTTATGTATAGTTGTCATAGTCAAAACGCTATGTAGCGAGATTCAACAATGCAAACGCTAGAGGTGGGGTGAATAGTGTTTGTAAGAATTTAAACAAAATCTAAAACTAATGTGAATTATAGGATGAATCAAACACCACAAACACAATCACAAACACAAATTCAAACACAAATGCAAAATAAACAGAAAATAGATGCAGAAAAGGAAAGAGTACACCGGATTTTATACTGGTTCGGATTGCTCCTACGTACAGTCCCACACAACGTTGGATTGCGCAAAGTTTTATTACTATTTCTAATAGTCAAGTACAACCTCCTTGATTTCACGGCTCACAAAGAGACACTGATTCCTACTTCCTTGATTTAACGACTCACAAGGACACACCGACTCCTATTTCCTTGATTTCACAGCTCACAAGGACACACCGACTCTTATTTCCTTGATTACAAGGCTACAAGGACACACCGATTCCTTTTCGATTCAACACAAACAATGTTTACTCAACCCATGCAATTACAACCATCCCTATAACTCTTCAATAGCACTTGATTCAGAGAGTAGAGAGTCTAGAGAGAAGAAGTTTGATCAAAAAAGAATTGAATTCGATAGAGTATAAGTGTAAAAACCATAAAAATGATTAAGAATAATGGTATAGAGAAAGAGGATGAAGTTAGAGAAGAAGAGATAATAAAAAAATTGGTTTTAACCCCTTTTTATAGAGTATGAAAGGTTGCAATGGTTCCGAATCGTTTCAAATAGTGAAAAGACATCTCCTTTCAAAATTGGAAAAAGTGACAGCTGTATGTCGACATGGAATTTTTGGTATGTCAACATACCCTTGTATATTTTTTATTTTCAAAGCATTTTTCAAGTGTTTTGATATGAAAATAACTCTAAAAATTCTTGAGTAAAAATCTAGTGTTGTAAATTAGTATTATATGATAGAAAAACATATGAAAACATAAATTTAAACTTTACAAATATATTTATAAAGTTATAAGGTTTAAATTATATAAATATAAAGTATATAAATATATAAAACTTAAGTTTGAAAAACAAAGAAGAATAAGAATAGAAACAAATAGAAAAATAAAATAGAGAGGATTGAGGGCAGAATTGAAAATCAGAATTTGAAAATTAGAATTTGAATTTGAACCTGGAGTGCTATTTAGAGTCTTGCAAAATCTAGACTCTATAACTATATTAATCTTGAACTCCTGAAATCTTGATTACTAATGAGTTTTGAAATTTCTCTGATCTTTGAATTTTTACCATCTTTATAACTGTATAGTCTTCAGTAATATTTCCAGTATATAATTCCTGCATATATATATATATATATATATATATATATATATATATATATATATATATATATATACACACACATTCTATACAAAAAGTGTTAGCATATATTTTATAATCAATGATAATTGAAATAAGGTTGTTGTCTTCAAAACTCCATTCTCCAACAATATATACTAAAATTATGATTTTAAATAGCAGGAATCGGATTTGGTTTCAAGATGGTTTACAGTGTTTTCATTTGTCGCTCGAAGCGTACTGTTGGTGACAACATTAAGTTCTATAATCATAGACATAAGTGATGAACTAAAGGGAACTAACATATATTTTAACCGAAATTTTTTTTTTTCATGAAAGTATGGGATATACCTGCTCAGTGATCCATTTCTGTTTAGTGGGTTTGAACCTGTGTTGCATTCCTGTATTGCAAGGGTAATGTGTTATATGCATGCTTGGGAAGAAGAAAAGCTTATCTTGGGCATGGACGTAGTTTATTACTTGGTTAGTTTTTATCTATGGTTTCAATTCGTGTATATATATATATATTAGAAATATGGGGATTGGAGGGTAAACGTTCATTAATGGCAACAGGCGATTTCGCCTGATTTTGTCACGCGTGAGCTTCCCCTGCTTCACGCTCAATCTACTAAATCCAGATCTAAATGTTGTCTTCAACCTTCAATGAAATTCCCTGTTTCGTTGATAAGCTATTCGTATTTCATATTATTTCCACAACAAATTTCAACGGATTCTTCTTTTTCCATTGATAATCCATTTAAAATCTCGTTCTAATATTACAATTTCAAATCCAGATCTAAATATCGAGAAGATTCACAAGCACTGAAATCATATTTTATTCCATTTCTCGAGAATATATGAATACAGCTTCGGATTCCTACTGCAATTTTGTTTCTAAAAAACCCTACAATTCCATATCTATGCTTTCTCCAACTCTAGATCAAGCCGATCTACGCATCGCATCGGTTACTCATCTACGATCCTTGAGATTCACTCAAACTTATTATTGTTCGGGTTGATTTTGGGGTTCAGTTATTGCGTGTGCCTGGGGTTCATGGTCTTTGATCTATTCTTGTCTATTTTGCATGTGGTTGGAGTTCTGTTCTGGTTTTTTTTTTTTTTTTTTTCCTTTCTTTTTTTGCTACAGTTCTGAGCGTTAACAGTTTCAGATAATATTGGCGAAGGCATAGATCTGGGAATATATGTGGATCTGTTTTGAGGGCAATTTAAAACTGAGGACAGATAATGTTTGTAATATACGTGGTTATTTTTGTTTAAAGTGGGGATCTGATGCGTATTGAAAAACTGATTTTAAGCTCAATCTGGTTTGCTCATTTCTCTGTTCACTGGGGAGAAGGTATTGGGTTGAATGTGGTTTTATTGGAATTCCTTCATCTCTTGGGTTATCACGTCAATGATTGATAATTTCATCGTGACAAAGAGTGGTAACAAGTGTTGTTAAGCAGTTTTACTCTGATGCATATTGGATCCAAACTGCTTTTCAAGTATGTTCAAATTAGTCTGCTCTTTTCTTTATTCTCTAAGAAGAAGAAGTTGGAGTCTGCAGCTTGGTTCGATTGTTCAGAGAGAGATTTTGTAGCCTAGCTTAATGCGGGTATTTAACTGTTCTACTGGGTTGTTCATTTCATTCTGGAATGAAGTTGGTGACATTCATTATAGCAGCGAAATGGTTTAATCTGATGCTTTCTTTTATGTTGTAAACCAGTCTCAAGCCTTTTCTGCAATTGATGATCAAATTCATGTCCAGTTTATGAATTTGATCAGCAGGATGAGTTGGTGTGCTGGATAATTGCTACTGGATGAATTGATTAGCATGAAGAGGTGATAAATGCATCTTGATGCCAATTATATTTGTTAGTGACCTTGAGATTGTTGGGGGGGTTGTTTCTCTGCCAAGTTGATCATGCTTGAGTGGAACACTCGGATGGGGTAAGGTGCATTGAGTCGCACTAAACACCGGGATAGAAGCCTATTATAGGCCGAAATTGTGTTTATTAGATTATAATTTCTTGTATTATCTATTATGTTTTTTTTATGCTTTTGGTTGTATTGGTTAGTATGCTAACCCGTCTTTTATACTGTTTTTTTAGATAATAAAGTGAACCAATTTTCAAATATATATATATATATATATATATATATATATATATATATATATATATATATATGGTACGCTTTATGGCATCCCAATTACTTAGCACCCCATTTGCACTCGAATTGTAGCCTCTCATTTATAATTAAAAAAGTTAGTGGGAAGAGAGAGAGTTGGTGGAAGGAGAGAGAATGAGGAATGTGTGGTGGAAATTAGGGGTGCTACACTATTTGGGTGCTCTTGATCCTATCCCTATATATATATATATATATATATATATATATATATATATATATATATATATATATGTGTGTGTGTGTGTGTGTGTGTGTGTGTGTGTGTATGTATGTATATGTATTAGGCGAGCGTTCAATAACACTCGAAACAGTGTCATACCCCAAAATGCCCTCTAATTTCCACCACATATCCCGTTTCTCTATTCCATGCTCATTTAGAAACATTTGGGGTGCTCACTGTTTGAGGTGTCGTTGAACGCTCCTCATATATATACACACATACATATATATATACCCACACACATACATAACGGCAGTCAAATGATACTTTCAGATGCGGGTAATGTCATCCGCATCCATTCGTAAATCATTTTTGGATATCCGCATCCGCGAATACAGATGGTTATCGGATAATTATCCACTCGTCCAACGATCGATAAATCAATAAGCATAAATGAATTTTTATAACTTAATAATAAGCTTATTTAACACAATTGGTTACTAAAGTGCTAAAAATAGATAAATATGATGATAATATATAATTTTAAGCAATTAACATGCGTTTAGTAGACTTTAAACTTTACAAAATAATAAAGTAGCATACTTAATTATGTTAAAATACATGTAATCTAAGATATAATCATAAAAAAAACGGATGGATAATTTTCGAATGCGGATGTGCCTATATTTGCATCCACCTTTCCAAATATCGGATATTTATCCGTTTTTCTGATGCGGATGCCGACGGATTTCAGATTTTTCCGGTACCTATTGACAACCTATATTATATAATATATATATATATATATATATATATATATATATAATATCTGGATTATCGTGAGCATTGAAATTAGAATTCGGTTCTCTGTTTAATTGTGGACATCGTAGAGTGTGGATGGGATTCATATACTTGCTTAGTTGTTTACCATGAAAAAATAACATAAATATTTTCTAAAAAGCAAGTCCACAAAAAAGAATTAAAAGAATGATTCGAGATTTTCCCATATCTTCACGGTACAAGCACTTTTTTTTTTTTTTTTTAGTATACAGTATATCGTTTAAAACGATTTATAGTGGAGATAGAGCGAATTGTGAACAACTGCATCTAAGATGAATTTGAAAGCCTGTACCCCTAGTTATACAAATGAACCGGAATATAAAGAAGATTAGTATTAGTAGCCTACTAGTTTGTCTTACTATGAAATACTTACTATGTTTGCATCCCAAGCAGTCATAATAAATTACTTGCGGCATTAAATACACTGCCAATCAAGAAATTTTATAGTAAAGGTATGTGAAACAAAGACAAATACTCTCTGGGTCAATGACAAAGTAGTCTCGGTACGTTACAGACTTTGTTAGTCAAGGGTCAATGAATGCATGTTCTGTGTGGTTAAGAAAATAGTGAATAAATTTGGTAACAAAAGGGTTCATTTTTTTTGTTGATGAACCTTCTATGGAAGGGTTTCGTTGATCTCAGGGCCGACCCCAGAGTAAGGCGAGCAAGCCAATCGCCTAGGACAACCCCTTCAAGGGGCAACAATTTGGTTGAATAATATGCATATACGTATGTGTATATATACATATATAAGATTCATGGTAGTTTTACAAAATAAGTATACAATTATTAGTTATAATTTTGCGTTTCAATGAAATTGAAAGCATAATTAAATTCATACTGCTTATCGATATTTGCATTACTTCTAATATTACCCTTGTTTTTCATAATTAGAGGCAACATTGTTGAACTTCGTCTATGGCAACCCGAAAGATAGGACCGGCACTGATTGATCTTACTATCTTCTAATCAGTGGTGAATTTATATTAAGCCCATAGGGAGCAGCTAACAAGTCTCAAACATCTTATCATTTACAAAATAGTATATCGTGTCTTATTAGTGATATTGGGCTTAAATAAGCATGTGATATATTTTAGACCAAGTTCCCACAATTAGTCATAGTTGGTAAAATGACGTTTTAAATTTTTGTTCATTTTCAAATAAGCATGTGATATATTTAAAGTACTCTAACGATGATTTGCAGTTAGTTCATTAAGTCCGACTAGTCATTGAGTCCACATTAAGTAATGCCTTCAAATGCACGTTTGGGTGGGACTGGGTTGTTCTTGGTTGCAAGATGGCAGTGGAAAATGAATGTAAATACATTTGGGAGTGCAAAACAAAAGAAGATGAATCTGACGGCACAGGGAAAAGTTCCTATGGACATTCATTTGAAGTATGCCTATGACAATTTTCACCATAATTGCCCTTAGTTGCGATAGTTCCACGTTGCTCAAAATTGGCTGCTGATTTGAACTAAAATCACTGCGGTTAGAACTAAGATAATATATGTTGATGCCAGTAAATGACTAGGTTTGCTTATGCTAGTCAAAGTCGGTGTATTGATTACACATGTCCAGGGTACCACTACAGTACTCGCATGACCTCGAATTCTTCTGAAGCATCCTTTTCTTCATCCCGCATTTATTATGTTCTCACACTAAAAAAACATATTTAAAATGAATTAGTTACAGCTATTATAATGCTACAAAGTAATAACTACATTTCAATGATTGTCTGAGAGAATCTCTTAAACGCGCCTAGTTTCAGGTACAATTTGCTTGTACTTTTATTATAATATATATATATATATACCTCTGCATACTACAAATGATTGTGATACTTAGCGATGTGAATAATTGTGCTTTACTTCTTGATATTGCCTTTTTTATCATTAGACTTTGCTGTAGCATATGCAGTTGATACACGTTAATGAGGATGACACTTGCCATAGCCCCTTAATTTATATATTTATATTTATATATATATATATATATATATATATATATATATATATATATATATATTATGGTACTTTAAGTAATTTCTTCCCACTATCCTTGAGTCTTGACAGGCTCATCATGTCCTTCTCATTTAATTATGAATGCATTGATTTAGTCAGCAGTACATCCTATGCATTTCACTATATATAACAGCTTCTTTCTAGACAAAAACATTTACTTATTATACACTCCAGAAGAAAAACATAACTGGCTTCTACAACAAAAGCAAAGCAACATACATGATGGCAATGTCTAAAAGATTAGTGAAGAAACTTCTATTTTGTGGAGCAAAAAGCTTTCAGAAGAAAGAACTTGAAGAAGGACATATATGGGTATATGTGGGAATGGAAGAGCCTGAGAAATTTGAACTGGATGCAAATTTCTTGAACCATCCATTGTTTGAAGATCTTCTTCGCCTTTCCGTGGAAGAGATTGGATATTCATACAATGGAGCTTTAAGGATTGCGTGTGACATTGATCTTTTCCAGCATGTGTTGAAGTTGCTGAGGAGTAGTGACCCATTGGTGCATTACATGGAGCTTCCACATATCATTGACAAGTTTTATGAAAATAAGAAGAAAATACCAGACTTTTGAATCCATATCAAATTGTAAGGGGATCGAATTCTAGATTCTTTTCATGTTTGATGGCTATAGGCTAGTGAGATTATTTGTATCACAATGTATAGGGTTGATGGAGACTATTTTTTTTTTTTAATCTCTATTTCAACCCATCTATATAATTAAACGGAGATGAAAATATTTGAATTGACTGTTGGTTTTCAATATCTGGATAGTGATCACGCTTGAAAATTTAGGACTTCCAAAACGAGAGTGGCGTTAACAGTTGGGATGAAAACGTATCTTAAAAACGAGAATTCGGAAATATTTTTTGCCTCTGACCAGAGAAATTTAGCTGCTAGGAAAACCAGTTACATCAAATAAAGCTACAATCACACAGCAACACAGATAACATAGCATTGGCCATAGTACAGCTTGGTTGCATCAAAAGAAGAATATCACATCAAACGGTTACATACACATAAAAGAAACAGGTATGAATATCAAGCAAATACTATCAACAACAACAGCTACAGCTACAGAGCTAGTAGCACGTAACACTAATCTCTTCAAGATGCTTGGCTACAGTCAACAAAACTCCCTGGATTTATGGTAATACTTTTTGTGCAGTTATCTGTCTTGTATATGCCAACAAGCCGATCAGCAAGCTCAAACATATTGTTTCTCAAACTGCATTCACCAACATTAAAATGTACAATTAATATATGTAGACTGAAACGCAGGAAATGTAGGTGTAAAGAGTGAAGCATACCTGATTATAATAAACTGAGCATCTTTTGTCCTGTCTTTCACATAATGACCAACGATTGACACATTCTTAAAATCTGCAAAATATCGGATGAGATCAAAAACATAATTTAGCAGACGTTTATTAGACACTGTCGAGGTAGAAAAAATACCTAAGGCAGCATCTATCTCGTCCATGACATATAAAGGAGTGGGCTTGTAGTGGTGTAGAGCAAATACAAGCGCTAATGAGCTCAGTGTCTGCATTACAATATCAATTTCATTTACAGTTTAATAACATAACTAAGCTCATCGGACAACAAAAGCAAAATATATAACAAAAACCTTCAGATTCTTGATGAAAAGAGAAATACTAAACTTACCTTTTCGCCGCCAGATAAGTTAGCGATGTTCTTCCAACTTTTCTTTGGTGGTCTTACACTGAAAACAACTCCTTCAGAAAATGGGTCCAATGAGTCGACAAGTTCAAGTTCTGCATCGCCTCCTAGAGTGATCATCTGCATATTCAAGCATTATATGGTTGTTTATCAAACTATTTACCTAAACTCCTATACACACATACACACTCTCACTCTTAAGCAATCTGTTCCTGTTAATGATAGATTTTAATCTAGACTTGGTACTATGAAAACGTATGTTCATGGCTTAAAAACAACTTTTTATGCATACTATGTTTTTAGTGGCCTAACCTGATACATCTCCTTAAGTTTCAGTGAAATAACATTAAACCCTGCCATGAACTCATCCAGCCTGAAATGAGAATAAGTCATACAAAATTATTATGCAATGCATCTGAAAAAAAGAACAGAGCAGCAACTGATAAACACTTGCCTTTTCTTTCTTAAACCATCATACTGTTTCTTCAGCTCATCGCGTTCTTGTGTAGCAGCATTGAGCTCTTCCACACGTTCATTATACACGGCTGCCTTTTTCTGATATCTGTCATAAACTACTTTTAAGAAAAATGGATGGGGAGTGTATGTTTTAAAAAGAAAGGAGAAATAAATAAGAAGAAGCATACTCGGCAATTGAGTCTAAGTTAGGGTTCATGTCTTTTAATTGTGCTTCGAGCAATGCTACCATTTCCATAGCTCGATTCAAGTTGCATGCATCATTTAATGTGGTATCACTAAGTGTCTGTTGAACCTTTTCAGGATCAACTGCATCCTTTTGAATCCTAAAAAATGCACTCAAACTTAGAAATATATCTAGTGAGACAAATACAGATCATTACAAACAAATAAAACTTACTGTTCCATGTGTTTCACAAGAGCTGACTGTATTTCCTCAAGTCTTTTATTGAATGCTTTTACCTTCATCTCCCATTCCTTTAATAGCTTCTTCATGTCTTGTAACTTGTACTGATCATCAACCTGACAAAGCCACTTGATTAGTGATTAAAATGTAAAGGTGTGGCATTTTGGTTACTGGAGAAAAATTGATTTTGAGAACCTCAGAAGCACGCAACTCCTCCATGGTTTTCTTCAACTTGTTGTATTCAGTTTTCGTCTCATCCAACACAACTTTATGACTGTCAATCAGCTGCCAGAGAAATTTCTACTTTGAGAATGACATTACAGAACAAAGATATGCATCACAAACTAGTAAGAGAAGCGTACCTCTTGTGTTTTCTTGTAACTTTCTTGAACAGTTAAAGCCTTTTGTTCAATTTCTTTAAACACAGTAGCCATGTTCTCCTTTTCTGCATTTGCTTTTTCATTATCTGCCTTTGATTCCTCTATGCTTTTGGTCAACTTTTTAACCAGCTTCCCATTAGTAACTATCTTCACTTTGTGACGGTTGATCTCTGTGCTGGTTTTATCAATATCCTACCAATATCATGGAAAAATATATCAAGGACGCCTAATTATGAATTTATATTATTATCTTTTGAAAATACTCCCTCCGTGATGGTAGCTTATTTGGATAATCATTGAGATATCAAAGGTAGTAGTTGCTAGCGTTGAAATTCTATTAAAGGCCAGTATGTCTGTTTCCTTACGAGGTTATGGCTGGTGTCCAATTTACCCAGAAATTCAGAGGAAAAAAGAAAAAAGAAAAACCAATCGAATACTTACTGCTTGGATCTTTGTGACCTTTGCTTTTTGATTTTTTAGCTTCTCGCCGCCAGCATTATCTATTTTCTTTTGAAGCTCAGAAACCTAAAACAAGTAGCAATAATTAAGTACCACCATATGGATTCTTTACACCATTTTTAGGTATGGAGGTCACAGGTATTACTTTTTCTTTTAATTTGGCGGAGCATTTTGTAAGCTTCTCAAGTTCCTTTTCCTCTGCAAGTATAATACCATCCAGCTCCTTCAGTCTAGCCACCTCGTCTTTCTTGGGTTTTGACGCATCCTTTAGAGAATCAAGTTGCTTCTCTATGTAAGCATGTTGTGTGGTCAGACTATCAATCTGTTACATCAAAAATAATATATCCATCATATTAACTACAATGTTTCAAAACAATATAAAGAAACTCAGAATTAGGGTGCTTTTTTTATTCTTCCCTTTTGTCCTCAGGAACTACTACCATTTACAGAAACTTTATTTAAAGTTTAAACCTCTTGATTATATCATGTTGCTGTATAAAAGAGTACAATACCCTATCCAAATGTATAAAGTAGAAGCAAGTTATGAAATTAATCACTTTTTGAAACACAGATAGTTGGGGTATGTGCCATAATTTTATGTTTACAAACAATTCTTACCAAATGATTTTTTTCCCATATAAAACTTTTTAAAATGGAGAATTAAAACCACCTCTTTTTGGCATTTAGCTAATTCCATCTCAAGTCGTGCTTCTGTTCTTTCAGCTGGCTGATAACGCCCCACAGCATCACGGATTTTTTGACGTAAAGTGTCTAGCTGCTCAGTGAGTTGTGCAAGTTCTTTCTCAGCATTTGCAACTGTTTCTCCAGACACACTTTCCTTGATTGATGTACCCATCCTACCACCTCTTGGTTTACCTCCACCACCACTCATTGTTCCAGATTTTTCAAAGAGTGCACCTTCCAAAGTAACCACACGGCGAAACTCTCTATCCTCGCCATATGCTATCCTAGTTGCCTATATATTGAAGAATTAAGGAATTTATTGTCGGAATATGAACTGATTCTCATAGCATTGTTTGGCGTTCTTTCACAGCATGAACACACCTCAAGTGTGTATATAGATAAATCATAACAGAAACGTAGTGACCAGATTCTAACATATAAGAAATTTCAACATACTAAACATAGTGTCTGTAAATCTAGCTGAATATGGATGTTGAATTCATGGCCCACACAGGTTCAGAAAGGGAAAAAAATTGAAACAGGTCAAGCTATTTAGTAAGGGAACACAAATTCTAGCTTTGTAATGGCTGTGGTTTTTCTTGTAATCCTACAGATTCTCCTGCACTGTGGATGTGGCCTCAAATGATTTCATTTTTATTTGATAAATCCCTTTTGTTACAGTATTTATTAGGGTCGCTGTTGTAGAAATTCTTCTAAACGTTCGCCTAGACCCTACCTAAGCGCTAGGAGAGACTTATCGCCTCATTCAAGCATTTGAACAGATATAGAAACACTAGTTGAGGCTTGATTTCTCGTATAAGCAATCTAGGTGCTAGTTTTAGAATGTTTGCTTCCTTGCTTCTTGTCAATCTCACAAAGAACCCAGATTTTCAATTTGGAACCAAACCAAATAGTAAAATTATACCCAAAATATGAGTATGATAAAAAGCCTACCTTTGACCAATTTCAAACTAATCCTCACTTAAATCGATATGGATCATTTTTAATAAAGTAAATAGTAAAATTATACTAAAAATATGAGTATGATAAAAAGCCTACCTTTGACCAATTTCAAATTAATCCTCACTTAAATCGATTAGTCTCTAGTTCATATTCGACATTTTGCATCCGCCAAACGGTTTTACAAGCTTAATTAGGACGCATGTCATATTTAACTAAACGAATGAAGAGGAGGCAAATAATGAAATAGTGTTAAGTGTGATTGAGGCACATTTAACATTAAAATATGCTGCATAAAGATTTGCCACCGCATTGGACAGCTAATATAATTGATCATGAATAAATATAAAAAGGTAATGCTTCACATGATTTATACAAACTATGGCTTAAATTACACCTCATGTGAGGAGGCTTATTGGGAGTAATCCGACATCAACAATTAATAATATGGATCATTTAGAAATATTAAAAGACAGTATATCAGTTATCAGTATATTTTTTGTGATCTTAAGTGAATCTCTAATAAGCCCAGTAGGTTAAATGGGTTAAATGATGAACATGAATTTCAGCACGCTTAAAATAATCCATGTTATCATGTATAACTTACTAATAGATCAGATACATTTTAACCTTATTTTGCAAAAATTAGCAATCTCTTTAAAAAGAATATGCTGTCTATTTGAATAGGTCAACATTCCTTAATTTCACTATGATTTTACGGATGTCCATCTTGACCGCTTCATCATCAACCGGCGTTCAATATGGCTACACCAAAAGCAACTATACCTGGGCTGGGCTTTTTAGCCAACCTTGTTTACCAACTTAAAAATAAAAAAATAAAAAAAACTATACCCATTATTTTCCAAAGTAAACAAGAGGTACGGGCCGGTATGGCAACAAAAAAACAGTTAAAGGCTTTTGAGTGCTGAAAATCGCACCAATTTGAAGGTAGGGGGCTTAAAAGAGAAATGTGGCCAGAGCAATAAAACGTTGCATGTAACAGGAGTATAAAATTTAGAGATGAAATCAACTTACAGAAATTACTATTGTGTACTGTGCAACCAGGAATAGTAGGTAACCATGCCAGGTTAAAAGATGTTATTACCTGGTCAAGATCTTTCGCAACAACAGTATTTCCAATTGCAGCAAAAAATGCAAGTTTCAACCTTTCATCCTTAACAGTTATGAGATCAAAGAGACGTGGAACACCCTCAGGTGTCTTAACTTTCTCTTTCATTTTGCGCATATGATCTGATTGCTTTTCCTGCACAAAATAGAACATTTGAATAATGATGCAAACAGTGGCAAGATTCTAAAAGAAACCAATTGTGCATAAATACAGTGAAATTGATCACAACTATAAGGTATTTCAAGTTTTAACTACAATACAGAGTATGGGAACATGCAAAGTCACCTGACAAAGGATAAGTTACAGTGCAACATAACTTGAAGATCAATTGCAAGTTGTTGCATGTACTTAAGAAAATAAAGCCAAAGCCCAGGAACCGAAGAAAGTAAAATTATTTTCTTTGCTCCATTGATTTGTATTACTGGTAATAGAAAGAACACTACTAAGGGACCGATAAAATTACGCTTTCCAATTTTCTATGTCCAGGTAGAAGAACAATAGAGATACAAAAACCAAGCTTTTATACTGCCTGGCCAAAATATACCAGCTAGATTTCGAAATTATGCATAAACATAAAGCTAAAGAAACAAAAAAAAATACATTAAACTATAACTATTACCAATATCATGAAAGTGGCAATGCCTAAGCTCTTTCTTCTAAGTAATTCAACACATGCTTGTGCTGCAGCAGTAGTTTCGACCACGATATAATCAAGGCCTGCACAAGCAGTTGAGATGGCAATATCGTACTTTTCTGCAAGATGGAATGCAGGCATTGATCAGTTTCTGCCATTTTTCAAGTAATGTGCTAAAAGACACACAAGAATGCATTAATAAAACAATATCTCACTGTCTATTGCACCAAGATCCCCAAGGCGGCCATAAATTCCTTCAATTTCTCTAGCATCCTTTGCTTGCAAGATGGCTTTCAAAACGGATCCTTGACTTTTCTCGGCTTCAAGTGTTGACCTTATTTCAGCCACTTTCTGCCTAGCCGCTTGCTCAAGTGGAATGAGTGATTCTTGCTTTTTTATGCATTCCTGAAATAAAGTAATCATAAGAGATGTATTGAAAACTACTAACCTTTGAAGATATCGAAATTGCATATTCAGATTTTGCTTACCTGTTCCAATCTACGAGCTTCAGATGCTTCAAGCTTGTTTTCCTGGATTTTGGTTTCAATGTTGTTTTTAAGTGCAGTTTTCTCTTTGATTTTCTCAGTTATGGTATTCATTTGATGTTGTGCATCCTCAAAAGCTTTACGACCAGCTTCATGCTATAAAATGGTGAAATTCCATGAATCAGTAGATGATTACGTACACTTTTTTTGTCAAGGGAAATAAATTGTATAAACCATGAACATAAAATGGAAGTTCAGATCAGAAAGATCAAGCACTGTTTATATGTTCTAGAATATAGGCATTTATTGTAGCATTTGCACTAAACTGTTAGCCATTTTCAATATACTACGATGTAACTAGCATGAACTAAAAAAAAAAAAAAAACAGTGTATTAGACAACAGCTCTGCTTCAGAAATATGTAGGCTGGTAACAAGTATGGTTCCAAAGTCATCAATTTATAAGGAACAGTTTTAACTTTTAACTAAACCCCATTTCAAAGCATAGCTGCTAGAATATTTTCTTTGACAAAAGATACAAACAGATTGTACACCTTCTCCTTTAGAAATTTGCTCTCCGAGGATGCAACATCACGTTTTCCTTTATGCTCAATCAATTGACTTTCCCAAGGTTCCAACTCAGCACGAACTTTCATGAGCTCACTCCGGTGCTTTTCAGTTTCACCTGTGTTCAACCAAGAAGTACAAATATAAAATGGGGAAGGGACAAAGGACGGGGAAGAAAAGGTCTTGTGGAAAAGGCTTAATTACAGTGAAACCATATCAGATTGGCATAGGGACAACACATGGAATGCAGAGGAATAAAGTAGCTGAAATTCCAAATAATTTAGAAGATGGAACTAAAAATCAAAGGATCATGCTAGAACGGCCGGGGTAAAAAGCGGTGAAAAATCTAGGATCTAAAAATGAACAGGTAGAAATTCAGGGGAGGCTGCGAAATTCATGGGGGGAATTGTAATCTAACGGCTGCTGCTACTTTCGCCGTTTCGCGTGAAATGACGTATAGATTTCCGGTCGCTTCAGCATTTTCCAAAATCAAAAGTATCATAGCTGTTTGTCTAAATGTAATCACACACCATTTATATAATGATTTCTAAATTAAACTTGATTGAAGACCTTGGCATATATAAAATATGAATATACCAGAAACTGTGATAGATTAATTTGTTTAACTTGTTACCCATCCATCTTCAAATATCAAATTGCAACCTGAATTATAGTATAACGCTGATGTAGGAAACTAGGGCGAGGCAAATCAAAATCATGGTAAGTTCAGATTAAGCAACCAGAAGTAAAGCTGGGTATATGGATCTGTGCTTATATAAAAATAAACCTTTAGCATTTTCTATAATTCCTTCCAAAATCTTTTCTTCATCAACAAGCTGTTCTTGCAGTTTCGGTATTTCTTCCTCAAGCCTTGGAATGAGACTTGATGACTCCTCGTTCTCTTTTTCTATTTCGGATATTTTAGATGAATCCTGAAAAGTAAACATGATAAATATAATATATAAATCATATTCAGATAAAAAGGATATAAATAGTAATACCTTCTCAATTTTGTCGCTGAGCTTCTTGATTTTTTGTTTCATATGTTTGAAGTCTTCCCTGTACTTCACATCTTGCCTTTCAAATTCCTTAAATTGCTCTTTGCAGGTCTTCATTTCATTGTCAAGATCCTGAATGTTTCATTAAACGAAATGTATCAAAAGATAGTTGTATGTACGAACAACGTTGTTGGTAACCATGGTGATAAACTAATAAACTAAAAGAAATATACATGAGACAGTTCTAGATAATAAGTGTATAAATTGCATAGTTGAACATCGGCAGAAAGTTGCAAGTAATTAACTTTTGGAAACCCAAAGTTACAAAAAGATGGAAGCAACATCGAATATTCAAAGAATACTCAAATGCGACAGTCAAAATTAAAGATAATGGAAAGCATATTACATGGATACTGGCTAGATTATTTCCTATACTTGGTTGTACTGCTAAACAATAAAAGTTGTGTGTGTGCGTGTGTAGAGAGAGAAAGGGAGGGAGGAGAGACGTGTATGTAATGCTTGCATTAGGATGGAGTGTGTGTGTGAATTGAATGGAACACAGTCTCACATCGCAGGATATTAAAAGAGATCATGGTATATTTATGGTCTTGATGACACAACATTGTGGATTCCTTTTTGTTACACGATATGTTTACCAATATCAAATTATATGCTCGATGGGAGATGTTCAACCGGAACGTCGGCATATGAGACTTCGACCGTTGATATCAACTAAATATGGTGAAACATACGCATACTGTAGGGGTACGTAGGGAGTGCCGAAACCCAATAATATGCGGCTTTGTGTGTACAGAGAGACGGAGAGAGACACACAAACATAAGTATCTACCTGTACGTAAGAGTGGGTATGTGTATTTTTTATGTAAGAATGTTTTTTTCATTCCCTCATAAATATTTCAAACATATTTAAATGAAATGCTTACATCGAGTTCCAATCTTTGTTGAAAAATATACCTAACAGACTGCTACCGAAATTTGATATTTAAATCAAAGAGCAGTCACTTTGAAAACTGTTATGATCTATAATAACGTTGATTATGATCTAGAGAATGAAGCTCTACGATATACATCAAACTTCCTCTCCTTAATTTTCAGCCTTTGTGACACCTGTTTAGAACTCAACTCACCATCCAAAGGACTGTTATGGTAATGGTTACCGTTACCACACCGTTTTTACTGGTAAGTCAAAATTGATTACCGTTACCGATCAACTGGTATACCAAATACTGATATACTGATAATCTGGTAACCGTTACAATGGTAATGGTAAATTACCGTTTGTCGATCAAATTATGTATCCTGATATGTTTTTTGTACACGGTGCATCTTTATTATACTATATGCAATGTTAGTTAATAAGAAACATAAATGAGAAAGAAAATAAGTGCACTTGAAATTATTTCACCTTATTATTGAACTATTTTAATCAATTATTTGGTTCTAAATGCATGTTATAAAGCATGTCAGATGAATATACAAATATTTTAAATTGACTAGTAAAATTACCATTACCGCTGGTGTTGGAGAAAAGTAACCGACAATTTACCCTTAAAATGGTAAATTTACCATTACCATACCGTTTAAACTGGTATACCGATTTCAATCAAAAATGATTACTGGTAGACTGGTAATGATATTGTAATGATAAATTTACCGTTACCATAACAGCCCTAAACCTCATATGTGCAAGATATTGTAGAATATAAAATAGGATTTTTGCATTATTCGAAATTGTTTGTTCCCATTTTTCTTAGTCTCTAAATTTTAATTCTACCATTGCAAAAGCTATAATTATAAAATACCAATAGGTGAATTCCTTTCTTGTTTACATCCCTAATTTTCTGACCAATAAAAGTAAAATTATTGATAAAAAGTTACAAAGCGTGAAATCAAATTTCTCAATATTGATTGCCTATTCATTTTCAATATTAACAATATATAATACAATGGTTGTCCCATTTAAGCAATTACTAGGCAGCGAGTACCTTTAGTCCAGTTATCTCACATTGTAGCTATGGACCTCATCAATTGTGAAAGCAATCGGGCTGCCAATTACGGATAACCTAATTGCTTTTTTTATCAATAAATAAACCCTACTAATCGCTCAAACATTAATGTGTGGTAATCAGCATTTGCTTTAACAATTGACTAGGAGTAATTGCTCAAATAGCACATCAATTTTCACCCTTCAGTCTTCAAACATGAAATCTAAAATGAACGTGAAAAATTCAATAGCAAGTGAGGGATAAAAACCAAGATAAAATGGAAATAAATGAATTTTCCTTTCTATTATTATTATTATTAAATATAAAAGAACATATCTCTTATTGTAAACGTTATGTGAAGAATAGGTTAAGTTTAATTAAACAATGAGGCATTAGAGAGTGAATTTTTGTTGTTTTGATGCATATTCCTGTTCTGAGTTGGGTTGTATACGAAAACAACTTTCTAGGATACAATAGACTATGAACAACACAACAAATACTGTAAACGTTGATTATATTTGTAACACCAACTTATTGCTGTAGATTGCATTACCAGAAATATTCTTTCAAAGGATTAGGATTCCAGCAACATTAAATGTTTTTTCCTAATATATTCACACAAGGATACATGTGACTGTAAATTTGTTATTATGAAACAATAACATGTCATCATTGACAAGATACTCCAGTGTATCTAACACACTACGGCTTTAACACAACTATCCAGTAGAAGGATCGGAAACGCGTACTATTTTCTGTACTCCAAAAACTGTATGCATCTATTGCATTGGTCACCAGGAATAAAAGATAGGTTGACAGTGTTAACATCTCAGGTAGATGGAGAAAAGAAGAAGAAAATGCAGATATCTTCACTTTGCAACAAGCTCATGAACCACAAGAAAAACAAGTGTACCTCCTGTGTTTTCACATGTTTGTTGTAAACACCTTCAAGCTCTTTCAATGTTTTAAGGTCTTCTTTGATCTTATTCCTGTGGAAAAGACATGCTGAAACTTAGATATGCCTGATAATTTAAACGCTTGGCAAAATATTATTTAAAACCAACCTATCATTTTTCAGTTTTTCATCAAATTTTGAAACATTTTCCCCTATCTCAGTAACATGTGAGCTGGCATCTTCAGAAGCCAACTTGGTTGCCTTTTCTTGCCATTTTAATAGAGTTAACTCCTTCAGCATGTATGCCTCTGCTTCGTTCTTGACACTCTAAAAAAACCAATTGACATAGGTGAAACAAGTCCATTTTAAATGTGCACAGCCAAAACTGGAGATAGCAACCGCATATATACCTCTAAACTGTCTCTTTCTTTCTCAGCTAGCTTTAACATTTGAACTGCGCCAGATCTTTTATCATTGAGGACTTCAAGCCTGTAAGTGTTAAATTTTGCATGAAACAGCCAGGTTGGAAACACCGAGTGATGGATGAATATGAGATTTAAATGAACTCACTGTTTGTATGCTTCTTCAATTTTTTCTACATACTGATTTGTTCCAATAATATCCTCTAAATATTCTAAAAAACCCTCATCATGGGGATTTTGAGCCTTTGGTTTCATAAGTGAGATCTGCTCGACTTCTCCCTAAATCATAAAAATACAACTACTTAATCCAAGAACAGATAGAACTCGGAGTTAAACTACATTTTGCTTTACAGTAACAAAGAATGTGGTAAACCTGAAGAATAAGAAATCGGTTGTTATCAAGATCAACTCCTTTCCCTTTCAATTTTTTAGTAACTTCAGTGAAATTGCTTCCACGGTCATTTATGTAGTATTTAGATGAATTGTCTCGAAATGCAACTCGGGTTATAGAAAATTCACTCCCTTTAATAACTTCATAAGTCCCATCATCCTGCAAAATAAGATAAACATTTTAACTAAAAGCAGGATAAATATAACAATTAATAGTATCTTTGAAAGTTGATAATTCATTTATAAGAAGAAAAAAAACACTTACAAGATCAACTATTTCTTGGAAATGAACAGAAACCCCAGCACTTTCCAGGTTCTGGTGATTACTGGAGTTATGTATCAATTCCGACACTTTATTCAAACGCATCTAAAACGGCATAAATAGAAGATGTGTGAGCTAATTTTAAGATGCAATAAATAAATTCATGGGCTAATCATTGATTCCCAAACCCACACACGTAAATATAAAGGATATAGCCCCAATAGAACAAACAAATTGAAATCCGTACATATGAATCTAGTGTTCCAAGACGAAACAACAAACTTTAAGTTCAACTTCCCATTTTGCATATCCAGCCATAAATCAGTATATCATCATTGTCGGATTAACGATATTATTTGTTACAAACTATATTATTTTCCATCCAGCATTCTCAACAACTATTTTGTCCAACCCTAGCACCCTTGTATTTAATACTGAAGCTGTGGTCTACTCTTAATCATTATGCCCAACCCTAAAATAATTTTCTCACGGGGAAGCAGAGTAAAATGTGTGTGTGAAAGGTTATTTCTATTACCTGCTTTGCTCGCTTCCCAAAAACAAAAAGCATTGCATCAATAACGTTGCTCTTCCCACTCCCATTGGGACCAACTACAGCGGAAAAGCTCTGCGTCAGAAGAAAATTAATATATTAGTATAAACTACTGTTCACGCAGAATTATGGCTTTTAAACTAGTGCAGACAGATTCTACTTCTAAATTACATCTAGGGTTTCACAAACTCAAAATTATCAAATAAACCTTGTGAAATGGACCGATTCTTTGCTCTCCAGCATAAGATTTGAAGTTCCTAAGTACCATTTCCTTTATGAACAACCTCGGTCTTTTCTTGGCCACCGGGGAAGCTCCGCTTCTATCAGCGACGGAGCTATCGACGTTTATGTCCATGGAGCCGTGATCTGGGTTGTCGGAAGTTGGAGCAACCATTGACTAATATTCGGATTTGAAAATTTGGGTTTTTTTTTTTTTTCCTTTCTTTCGAGAGGGAAAGATTGGGGTTTCGGAGGATTTGAGAGGGAAATTGAATTTGAGATGCTAATTTAACCGGTGGAACTGCTGAAACTGGGCTTAATTTAAAGGGAGCCGCCACTAAGACACAGAATTAGACATAGATTTATGTGCATAACAACTCGACCAGAAGATTTGTTAGTCTTTATGTAAAGATGGAACTCAGAGGGAGATCCAGTGAATTAAATTTTATGTGTTTAGTTTTGTGAACATTTTGTGTTTATATAGGCTTTCCCTAATCTAAATATCTAATGCCATATATATTTTTTACATGTGGACCGGTTAATTTTTGGCCTCGTAAGGTTAAACCAATTTAGGTAGCGTGGGAAACGGATGTTACCACATGTACACATTGGAATTTACCAATCTAATGTGAGTGGAAGAATCTTGGGTGACCATTAAGGAAGTCAAGGACGTCGTCAACAGAATTTTCGAATGAAAATACTTTATTTTCTCTTGTTATGCAATAAACTGCAAAATTATAGTTTGAATACAACGGTAGGCGTTGCTACACAACAAACGATAGCTATATTTGTATACCATATCGCTACAGCATCGTCCAACAATCAAATGGTCAAAAGATTTCAACGTATAAGTAGCACAATTTCAAGTTATTTTCATATTGTTTTAGATATTGTATAATTACCAGCTTCGAATATTGTAAAACCGGCAGACCCTCAATTCAGTATTATTCCTGATGAAATTAGAAGTTCAAATCGATAAAATCTGCATTTTTGAAATTGTGTTGGTAGAATAGACGTTACACATGCAATGACACATTTATCTCAAGATCGAGTTGTATCATGTATTAATCGAAAATGATGTCTTACAATGAATATCTTAACCGCATGCTCATTCGATTTAGTGTTTACTTAAGTTGTACCTGGTTGGAAAGGTATTGCGCATGATGGTAAAATTTTAATTCAGTAGCACATGACAGAGCTTAAATTTTCCTCGTTCCTCAACTGGATAGTAATGTAGTTGATTCAGCTTTTTCACTTCAAAATGGATACTTATCAATGTTTCGTGATGTTAGATATCATATTGCTCTTTTACGCGAAACTGCAAATCAACCGAAATTGATAAACGAAAATTTTACTTTTTATCATTCAAGTTTACGAATGAAAATTGGGAGAACATTTGAAATGTGAAAAAAGAAAAAGTTCATCATTTAGAAGAATATTCCAACATATTCATTCGAAACGCAAGTAAATATTGTCGTGGTTACTATGGTTATACACAATTACATACCAAAATACAACATGGATGATCCAGATTTTATATTTTATGGCGATGATCTCAATTTTACTCCAAAAGATTACCTAGAGGAATATGATAGTATGGGAAATAGAATAAACAGAGTACCTGAAGGAGCTCAACGACACAGAAATATCGAAATGGCAACAATTAGAGATAACATAAAAGATGAAATTGTTATAGCAAAATTGCACTGATTGGTAATATTATTTAATTTGTTTACGTTAATTTGAAATAATTATATGCATGTATTTCAGTTTTTGTATTGTTGTTTCACTTTAAATAAATGCATATTACACAATAAAATATATAGTTAATTAACTATTAAACAACTAAAATTAAAAGTTACAAACTAAAATACTCCGCTTAAATAGTCCACTTGAAGATGTAAATGCATACCTCCTTTAACTTCAAGCCCCGTTTAATTGCCAACTTAAATACCCCGCTGGAATGGCCATGTTACCGTTACACACAAATGCACCTTTAGTTTCACACCATGCTTAATAAAAAATTGCAACGTTTTGGCAGACTTAGTTGTGTCCAAGTAACATGTTTCATGTATTTTTTTGTAAATCTCATTAGATGATATTAAAATGCAAAATAATGTGAAAATAGCAACAACACTAAGGACAACAGAAATATACATTGAAAATAAGTTGTCACACCGGTGTATGTATGTGTGTGTTTCTCTGTGTGTGTACACACACACAAGTAAACACATATATAAAGAGAGAGGAGGGAGGACAATATAGAAATACATGGAATAAAATCAGAGACCTTACGAATTAGAAATTCGTTGATCAAGCATTGTCAATATCGAATGTCATTCATAATATACTTTACCTTAATCATCGACCAACTTCTAATGCTATCATAGTCCAAAACAATGAACATTTATCTTCTCTTCATTCATATTATAATTATTATTTTTCTAGAGCCAACTGGTTTTTATAGTGATTAGTAACACTTTTTATTATAACAAATAATAAATACATAATAGTAAATGAGATAGGCTGATTGCCTATCTACTAATTTGGTTTTTAGAGTGGATCATCCATTGTAGCTAACATCGCTTAAGGATCGGGAGCTAGACCAAGTGTCTAGACTATTATATATACTAGCTCCACGTAGGGAGTGATACATTGACCAAATGTAACAACCCACGTTTTTTCCCGTTTCAAACCGGTAATTAAACCGATTGAAAACATTCATAAAGGCGGGTTGTTGGGGTACTTAATTGAAATAGAACAAAATGAACCTTATATTACCATAACAATAATTTTATATCAGAGTTACAATGATTATCAGAGTGTAATGATACGCAACGGAAAAATATAAAACTCTCAGCGAAAGAATAATGATCTAAATATAGCTTCAGTCCAGATCCAGAACCTGCGCCTCAAAACTGATTCTAAGGCTAATCTGCAAACCAAAACTATCAACCTGCCGGTGTGGAAAATATGGGCACTTGGAGTTTAGGTGGAGGAACATTAAACTCCAGGTCAATAATGAGACTGATGTGAGAAACTTAAAACAGTTATACTTAGATTTATTTTAAAGTGAGGTAAATCATAAGACCATGTCGTATAATACAGAACAAATTTTCCCTTATGAATACCAGTGCAAGAAATTCGCAATGCTTTTTAGAAAATGAAGCCATCATAAGCTCTCATGGCACACACGCATGCAAACGCACACTTGTGTGAGGTTTCTCCTTATGATAACAAAAAATATTTGATACATGGAAAATCCTCTTATATTATTACTAGTGCACAGTGTGAAAAATCATTTCACAAGTGAATGTATCAATCCTAGCCAACATAATTGTTGGCTTGCTTTGTGATCAGGCCACACAAAGCTCGGGTATTCAAGATTTAGTAAAGAGAAGGTTCGACTCGTAGTATGTAGTCAGAAGCCATTGGGTCGTGATGCCCGGCTCGTGACCATGAACTTGTGCATAAAGAGACCAAAACAGTGAAAAAGGCAAAGCACCAACTCGGGTCAGGTGGGTGAGACCCGACCCCATCCTTGTGAGGTTGAAATAAAGACATAATTTACCCACGATCTCCGCTACCCGAAAAGCACGGATCCTCTGCCACGTGTCACAAACCGCCTCAGTAACTACCTCTCCACTCACTCACGAACCGCTCCGAGATTTCCGGGATGAGCGCCACGTCACCCCGCGACCCACCTGTAGAATCTGCCTATAAATAACCCAAGACTTGTTGCTTTGAAGGATCTTTTGGCACTTGAGTGATTCTTCTTCCTCCATTACTATATCTTCTACAACTTATTCAGTTAACTCCCATTTGCTTAGTTTTATTTGATCGATATTGAGATATTCATCATTGTAATTGTGAGAGAGAGTGAATACACAGATTGTACTTATAATCATCAATCAATCAAAATCATATAAAGTGGACGTAGGCTCGTTGACATCGAACCACTATAAATTGTGTGTGTTTGCTGCTTTTTATTTTATTTATAGTTATAATCTTCTACGAATTCTAGTTTGTTGGGTGTTAAAACCACTTCTTGGTCTAACATTTCTTTGCTTTCACTGAGAAATTTGAATTCTCAGCATTTTGGACTATTGTTCTACTGTTTGGATTCCCAAGTCCGAAGAAGTTAGTTCGCTTTTCTACCGTATCTATAGATTTCGATTATTTCGATAAAATCAGTACTTTATGGCTCCAAGGAAAGCTAAGGATTCGCAAACTCTCGAGCGAACGAAGCTAATGAGGAAAGTGTGCAGGAGTAGGTTGAAGCAGGCTCGCCGGCTCACAGGGGCAACCTGACCCCATGGAGAGACCACGACCCGAAGTGAAGATGGAATTTTGATGGCACAAGGAAACGAGGTGTGATGACCCACCCCGCACCAGCCGACATTTCCCTTAAAATGCGTTGTGCCAATGCCCAACCAGCATGGGATGGTCGTCAAAAGAAAGAGTTTAAAACGATGAATTACCATAGAAGTTGTAGTATATCTCACAGCACATGGAATAAAATATAGTAATAACATAACTTGATATAAAACAGGCGAGACAGTGCATAAGCTGAAAACTAAACCATCATAGCAGCGAAATCCAAAATACAGCTTATGATCCAAACCATTATTACAACTTCAAAATACTATCTCTAAAGCAAAATAGAAAATGTACACTACTAATGCCCAAAGTAGTTACCAGCAACAACACAGGGAGGATATATGTAAATAGTACGTGGAAGCCTCATGCTTATCTCCAGACAGCTTCCCGTGCATAACCACCTAACCTATCTCTAGTCTGCTCGTTTAGGAGCACCTAGAGTAATAAGAAGAGACATAAAACTCTGGGTCAGACAAAAGTCTGGTATGAGCGATAGCAGCAAAATAAAGCAATAACAGGTATAAGTAATCATACCTGAACCTGGACCTACAACCAAAGAGTTAGCACAACAAGATGTACAATACTCTACGATAACACTAACATAAAGTGTAAAATGGGAGTGTGCATGTCATGGTGATAACAAACATCAAACATAGCCATCATCCTCACATCTCTCACTCAGTGTGTAAAGCATACGATATCCACCGGTTTGATCACCAGAATTATTAGGGCCATGACGGAGTCCCCCCGTCCTACTATCACTACGACCACTTTGCCTGTGGAGGCCTTAATGGAGTTCGACTCCATGCAACCTCTGACCCCACCACACTGGTCCATAGTCAATGCCCCCTACCTCAGTAGTGAACCAAAGTTACAGATATCGATAACCATTTTGAACACGTCCTGCAGCAAAGCCCAACTTTAGAAGTTAACCCGTCGATCCCCATTTGTATCTTGATCCATTACTTCTCATCTGGACTTCCTTTGCATCTCGGGTTTGGTCGGATTGGAATTGATCTTTAGAAGAGTTCACGGTCATCGCCGATCGTTCCTCCTCCATGGGTCAGTTGAACATGCATTACCATATAGGGTCGGTCGAACACCATATAGGGTCGATTCGAACGTCATCGTAAGGGTCGGGTCAAACATCAATCCTGGTCGGTCGGACATTGCACCCTTGGGTCGATCGAACGTCACCACATCATCATATAAGATTGGGTCGAACATCATATTCTAAAGGGTCGGGTCGAACATTGTACAGGGTCGGATCGAACATGTATACATGGTCGGATCGAACATGCTCCTCCCCTGGTTGGTCGCTTGACCTAAAACCTGCACCACTTTCCAGCAAGTTATTTTCGCCTCTCGACGGCGTTTTCGACCATTATAACTTTCTTATGCAATCATGAATAATACCAAACAGTGGTAGGAATATATGAAATCAACCAAAAACACTAAAACATCAATCACATGTGTTATTTAGGATCAAACACACCCAAATCCATAGTTTTCCCCTTAATCCCCTAAATTCTGGGATTAGCAAACTTAATCTAAATTAACCCATATTTATATCGGTGACATAAAATAATATTCTAGAATTTATGCATATTTTTCCATATTTTTTTGAATCATAGTTTCTCTAATTATCACTAATCACCCCGAATTAGCCATAATTAGTGAATAAACATGCTAACCACTCACCTTAGCCACAAAAAAATTTCAAATCTGAAACTCTAACTGATTTGGCACGAATCCCAATGTATTCCAGCAGCTCTATCTCGATTTCTATGCTAATCCGCCTTAATTTGATGTAGATTTGGCTAATATGTGATTTGAAAGTAATTAAAGATGAGTTTAGAAGGTGGAGGCCATTGCTAGGGTTAGAAAAATGTTTGTGGCGGCTGAGAAAATGAAAAAGAATCATTCTCTAACTCATTTCAGCCCTCCCATAACCCTAATCCTGAATTGGGCTATGGGCCTAGCTGCTAATTACCCTATTAAGCCCAATTAGGCTGTTTTTCACCTTCCAAACCTTATTTCAGCCATATCTCCCAAACGGTAAGTCCGTTTATTAATGTGACCACTCTACGGAAAGGTAAACCATCATCCAAATCCAATAGAAGCAGTTTTAGGTCAAAACCCCTTACCAATCAAAAGTTATAGGCGAAACAAGATTCACCAAGGGCAAAACGGTTATTTAAAATTCAGCAAAAATCGTGAATATGGGAAATGACCCCAATAGTCGTTTCCCAAAGTTACACGACCATATGACTTCATATGAAAAAAAAAACTACGATCCTCTGATATGTAGAATGTGGGACGTTACACTCTTCCTTTCTTAAGAAATTTCACCCTCGAAATTCCTTAACTAAGAAACATATAATGGTGTCCTGCATGCCTATCAACCATTTACAAACAATCAAGCATACACAATAACACAACAAGCTTATCCTAGCATGCAGTTTACTAACAAGGGAATAACTATATCACGATTTAAAATCTCACCAGGCAAAGAGTTCTGGATACAACCTCCTTGTGTTCTCCTCGATTTCCCAAGTACAGCCATTCTCATTATCGCCCCACTGGACCTTGATTAGTTTCACCGTCTTCCTTCGAAGTTGTTTCGTATCTTATCCAACAATACAAATCGTCATGCGGCTCCTAACTGCCTCGGATTCTACCTCGATATCATCCCACTGATCTGGTGAAATAGTAATATCAGAATCGTGCATGAACTTCCTTAACTGGGAAACATGAAATACGTCGTGAACTCCCGCCATCTTGTCAAGTAATCCAACTTTATATTTAAATTCCCGACTTGTTCGAGAACTGGAAATGGAACAACAAATCTTGGTGCCAACTTACCTCTCCTACCAAACCGAATCACACTCTTCAATGGAGAAAACTTGACGAATACCAAGTCGCCAACGAAGAATTTCAAATCTCTTCGCCTTTTATCAGCATAACTCTTCTGCCTATCTTGGGCAGCCTTCATTCGCTGTTGAATAACCTTGATCTTATCTAAAGTTTCTCTTATTACATCTGGCACAAACACAAATTTCTCACCGGTTTGCAACCAACATGATGGTGAGTTACACGGTCTTCCTTACAAAGCTTCAAATGGAGCCATACCAATACTGGACTGATAACTATTATTATATGCGAACTCAACCAAATGCAAATGGTCATCCCATGAACCTCCTAAATCCAATATACAAGCTCCCAAGAGATCCTTTAATACACGATTCACCCTCTTTGTTTGACCGTAGGTTTGAGGATAGTATGCGGTACTGAGATGTAATTATGACCCTAAAGCCTCTTGTAAGCTCTTCCTAAACCCACTAGTAAATAATGGATCTCGGTCACTAACAATACCTTTGGGTACTCCATGAAATCTCACTACCCACTTCATATACAATTTCGCTAACTTAGCCGTCGTTCTATTCAACTTGACTGGTATAAATCTTGCACTCTTGGTCAATCGTTCCACAATCACCCAAATACTATCATGACCCAAACTAGTCCTTGGTAAACCATCGATGAAATCCATTGAGACTTATTCCCATTTCCATTTGGGAATTTCCAGCGGTTGTAACAAACCACTAGGCTTCTTTGCTCAGCTTTAACTAGCTGGTAATTCATGCACTTGGATATAAACTTCCCAACGTCTCTTTTCATCCCTTCCCAGTAGTAGGTCTGCTTCATGTCTTGATACATCTTGTTACCACCGGGATGTATAGTCAGTTTTGAGTGATGACATTCTCTAAGCACTTCATCTCTCAATCCATTAACATTGGGTACAGTTAGTCTCCCAATCTTTAATGTGAACACGATCACTGCCAATTTCAAATCATGGGTAGGATATCGTTTCTCATATGGTTTCAGTTGCCGACTAACATAAGCTACAACCCTTCCTCCTTGCATGAGTACAACACCTAGTCCAGTACCATTGGCATCCGTGTATACCGTCATCTCTTCGTTTCCCTTAGGAATAACTAACACTTGTGCACACGTTAACTTCTCCTTTAAGCTCATAAATGCATTCTCACACCTCCCGTCCCAAGCAAAAGCTTGATTCTTCTTGGTCAACTGAGTTAACAGTGCCGCTATCTTGGAGAAGTCTTAGATAAACTTACGATAATGTCCAGCTAACCCCAAGAAACTTCTCACGTCCGTTGCATTATTGGGCGTAGACCAATCTTGTGTCGTAGCCACCTTCGCAATTATGAGCTGTTTTTAACCTTCCAAACCTTATTTCAGCCATATCTCCCAAACGATAAGTCCGTTTGATTAATGTGACCACTCTATGGAAAGGTAAACCATCATTCGAATCCAATGAAAGTGGTTTCAAGTCAAAACTCCTTAACAATCAAAAGTTATAGGCAAAACAACATTCGCTAGGGGTAAAATGGTCATTTAAAATTCGGCAAAAATCGTGAACATGGGAAATGACCCCAATAGTTGTTTCCCAAAGTTACATGACCATATGACTTCATATGGAAAAAAAATCTACGATCCTCCGATACGTAGAATGCGGGTCGTTACACCGGGTCACGACTCGACCGGGTAAGGAGGTCACGACCCGACCCCATGGAGAGACTACGACCGGAAACGAAGATGGAATTTTGATGGCACTAGGAAACCAGGTCAGGACCCGATCGGGTAAGTAGGTCACGACCCGACCCCAGGGAGCAACCACGACCCGATCCCAGGTTGGGTTATTTGAAAGACTTGACCATCAGGTTACCACCATAATCCGATCCGAACCGACTACAGTGGAATATGGTACTTCTACTCGAGCTACTACAAATGCTCCAATAGCAGCCACGACAATTAGTATTCAGCCTTCTGCCTCTGCACCTGTTTCACATATCAATTTCTCGCACCTGCTTGGCATGTTGGATAAAACCAATGATGCCTTAGAGGCCCAAAGGCGTGATAGCGTTCTTATGCGAGAGAACATGAAAGCTATGAGTAGAGAGATAGACGAGCTTCGCAGGCGGAGAACACCCTCTCTGACTCATCATCTCACTGCAGACCATTCATCCTCTTCGGAGGAAAGGCGTCCACGCCAGAAGAGGCCGTATGAGAGACCCGAGAATCTTGATGAAATGACATTTGGATCGTTGGGATCTCGCAAAGATGCGACATGTGTCTTGGAACTCAACGACCCTAGCCTGAGAGAACCAATGTTGTTGTCGATGCAGGGATCCTGTGTTCTTCCTAGGGATCCCAACATCACTAACCCTACTCAACTGCAACTCCTTCAGCCTGCTCGTCTGGTGAACGACCAGGACTGTAGAAGGCAAGGGAACTCGACTGTTGCCAGAAACCAAACAATGTCATTCGATGAAGGGACTAGATATGTTAGGAGAACCAGAAGTGCGGATCCTGAACTAATGTTAACCAATGCCGAAGTAGGGTCACTGGTACGCCAGATTATGGCTGATAGTCGACACTACACTAACGAAGATTGGGGAATCGAGCGTAGCCATTCCCCTTTCATTGATGATATCCTGGATTTCCAATTCCCCCGATGATTTAATCTGCCCCAAATGGATTGATATGGAGGAAAAACCGATCCAAGATAGCATTTGATGAGGTATTTGTGGTACATGAACGTTGCAGCAACTCCTGATGCCGTAAAATGCAAGGCTTTTCCCATTTATCTAGAGGACGTCGCGTTGATGTGGTTCACTCGACTCCCGCCTTAATGAATTTCCAATTTCAAAGAGCTAGGTGAGAGCTTCATGAACCAATTTCGGCTTCATGCACGGAAGTCCAAAAGTGTCCTTGAACTCCGAGATCAAGCAATCTCCTGGTTAATCTTTGAAGTCATATTTGGATTGCTTTAATATAGCAGTCACCGAGGTGAGTGACCCACACGAGCAGACTATTCTAATGGCATTAATAGATGGAGTTAATAAGGACACTGAGTTCAGAGGATACTTGGATGGGAAGTTGCCATTAACTAGGGAGTTGTTCTATGAAAAGGCAAATATTCATCTGCGATGAGAAGAAATATATGTCAACCGAAAGAGAAAGTCTAATGGAATCACTAGAAAAGACATTCAGAGCGATGTCGCTATCAAGCAATCTGGCGACAGCACTGGGAAAGTTGCAGTCAATGTCGGTAATCAAAATCAGGGAAATGGTGGTCAAGGTGGAAATGACAATAAGAAGAAGAATCGGAGGAACAACTCTAAGAAGATGCCTCAGTTCAAATATTTTGAGAACTACACCCCATTAAACGACACAATGGAGAACATATATCTAGACACGTATAATGTCATTCAATATAGGTAACCTCCACTAAGGGATTCTACAGAGAAAGAGCATGAAACAGGAAAATTATGCCTCTTCCATGAGACATATGGGCATACAACGAATGAATGCCATCACCTCAGAGACTTGGTGGAGAAACTGCTTAGAAAAGGAAATATGGGTGAATATAAAGCGACCTCGAGAGACCGGGGGCAAGGAGGTTCCGACCAGAATAAAGGGCAACCACCTCCAAGGGCTACTGCTCAGCATAAATGGAAAGGTATCGTCATTAACACTGTGGTCAGAGGACCGCACCCAGTTGGACACAACAACCAAACAATGGAGCAGTGTGTACATGCAGCCACACCCCGACGCAGGAGAGTGCATTAATCTTGAAGATATTGCACCAGTAAAACAACAAAAGACAATGACGTACAATGTTATTTTCTGTGATAAAGAAAGTGTTGGAGTTTAGTACTGACCCATTGGTGATTACTACCATCATCGGTCCTACCTTAGCATGAAAAGTCCTAGTGGATTGTGGGAGTTCCGTTAATATTTTATTCAAAAAAGCATTCGGCCAGATAAAGTTAGAGACAAAAGACTTAAATCCATGTAGAGGATGGATCCATGGCTTCAACGGATCAACAACACCTCTAATCGGATTGGTCGATTTATCAGTAGAGCTTGGAGAGAGAGAGACCTCCGGAGAGTGAGGATTCTCCCGTTCGTGATTATGGACATCGATTCGGCTTACAACGCCTTACTAGGCCGACCAACCTTGGCAGAATTTAGGGCATACATCGCACTTCGGTGCCTGTTAATGAAGTTCCGAACCGATGCCGGAAAAGGAATGGTTCGTGGAGACCAGGTTACTGGAAGAGCTTGCTACATGGCGGAGTTAAAAATGTTGCGCAATGGAAGAGATGCAAAGTCCAAGAGCGCTTCCCCGCCCACTGAGGAGGGCTCAGCATAGTGGCTAAAGAAAATGTTGCCGAAGGAGTCGCTTGACAACCTGATTGAAGATATTGACCCTAGAGAGGACGAAGAACCAGGAAGCTAGAAGGCAACACCTAACGAAGCAACCATAGACATTCTGATCGATAAAGACGACCCGACAAAGGTCTTGAAGATCGAATCTCACTTAGATTCTTTCCATACGAAAGAATTAACAGACTTTCTAAAAGCAAACTTAGACGTGTCTACCTAGATCCATGCTGATATGTGTTGGATTTCTCCCTCAATTATGAGCCATTCACTGAGCATAAACCCAAAGCATTCTCCTGTGTAACAAAAAGGCACATATTGACCTAGAGAGATCGGCTACTCTATATTGAGAGCAAAACTCGAATTGGTGGAATCCAGCTTTTGGAAACAGAGTGTAGAAGGAGCATTGAAGTAAATGACATGACCATTCGCACTCTAACCCCCATGACTGGGGGAAGAGTATAAAGGACAAGACTACTATGTCCGACACTCTAACTCTCATGACTCGAGAAAGAGTATAAAGGACGAGAAGATAAAGCATCCACAAGGCGTGAAGGTGCACCACAATTAAAAGACCGCCTTGATTCCACTCTACCCTTGGCATCCGACGGGAGAGTATAAAGGCTCCCGGGATTGAGCACTACAAATGAACTCCTACCCTACTAAAGGATTAGAGGCAAGTCTGAAATCTGAGTTTGAACTTTTATTTGGGCATACGATAGAAGAGTATAAAGGCATTCGGTAAAATGCCACAAAAGGGCTCCTACCCCACTGTAGGATTGGTGGCAAGAGTGAGAGCTGAGCCCATACCCCTCATTTATGGTATGGGGGCACTATACTGTCAATCCTAATCAATCCCAAACAAGCCCTGGCCAGGCACTATGTTTACGATTGAATGAGGGCATACGCATACACATCACACTCTTATGATGACAGCGACATGATATGCTGTTTATTGCATAGCACTTAGTAGTGATTTTCATCGCAGGAATTTTTTATTCTCTTTGCAGGGATATTGCTTTGACACCTTTGATTAATATGTGATGCGATCTTGTCTAAAGCTTAGCTATGATTTGAGTGTTCACATATACGACTAAGTATGATAACTGCAGGTACATGGCATTGCAAAAGAAATAAATTTATTAACTAAATGCATGCTTACAAAACAAAAGTGGTCAAAAGAGAGGGTCGCCCTCGCAACTACAACAGCAGGCCAGTAGAAATCTAAAACAACTACAAGCAAACAGTTTCACTTAGACTTTGGCGGAGACTTGGATTTCTTGAGAGCCTTCTGCTTTTCCTTCTCTTCCTTACCAGTGTTAGAAAGAATACACTTTTTCCTTCTTCCTCTTCTTCATCCAGAGACACTGCACTCCCAGATGATGTTGCCTCTTCATGAATATTAACTTCATATTCTGAACCAGAGTTTGAAAAATCTGAATGTGATGGAAGTACGTTGGGATTATAATAACTGGTGGATTCTGGAGTTGTACTCTTCTCGGATAATCTCATCGAGCGTATACCTGACATATCTGTTGTGCTGATGGATAAATATCAAGGATTAGAATATAGTTGCACGTGACCGCCCGTTTGTGTAAGTGCTACTGTGTTCCAGTGAATGCAACACTGAAAAAAGCATAAAGAAAAACAGATAAATGTGCAAGTTGGTTAGCATATGTTATTTGTGTTATGCTCTTATCCAATCCAAAATAATCCGTGTGAAGGCTCTATCCTAATTGTCCAACAATTCGTTCGAGTTGCAGTTGGCTTTATTCAAGACATACATTAGCGTATTTGACAGACTTAAATTGTTGGTATGACTGGAGTTATAGGTTATGGTCGACTAAAGGTTAGAAGAGGCTCGCATATATGGTTGGCTCGCACATTGAAAGTCGCTCGCATACATGGTCTAGCTCACACACAAGGGTCAACTCGTGACCATGATTGGCTTGAGTATTACATGTGGTTCATAATTAAAGAATGGGTTGCAAATATGGGGTCGGTTCGCACTACAGGTTGGATCGCATTCCCTAGTCCACTTACAAGAACAGTTCGGCTCATGATCAAAGTATGCTCATGCTTTAAGATCAGCCCACGGTTCAGACCAAAAGCTATACACAAGCGGATCGACTTGTAGGAGCAATGGGATCGCACTCTGTAGATTCGTTCACGACCCAGTCAAACTCATGCGTTGGAGATAGCCCATCCATCAAGTGGGACTCGTGCTTAACTAAATTCATGGAAAAACATCCTCGGATCGGGTCACTGATCCACGACCCGACCCGATGGCTATCCACTGTCATATCGTTTCCATGATCTGCTTCCACCAAGACATACTCCGTCACCAAACCATCATTTTTTAATTCACGCATGGGTACCAAATCCACACGCGAACCCATCACCAAGTTTTCTCCATTCCATTCTCCCAATCCAAACTTCCTCACTCACTGACCATCTCGCCCTGCAAGCGAACACAACCGACCCTTGATTCAACGCCTGAGGGTGAAGCTTGTCACTGACGATTGCGATTAGTCCAAGGCAGGCGAGACTGAGATTATTGATAAGAAAAGACAGAAAATCGTGCAAAAGATTGCTTCTAATCAACTTGTGATTCAGATTAAAAACCAGAATCATAATTGTAACGTGACGATTGCTAAATACCTATTCAAATGAATTTAAATTTTCGAACCTGGAAGGAATGATACAAATTAAAATCTAGGATTTCAGGAATTGGGAAAAAGGAACGGAAGTGGAAAAGTAAAATAAAATAGGGAAGGTAAATCAGTTCTTGTAGCCTTGCTATGGGCTTTTGGTCTTTCCTTTTTGATTTGATAAACATGCTCAATCTGATGGACGGGCTCAACCCGTTGAACCACTCGTGCTTGGCCCAAACACGTTGTTGTTTGCACGAGAATGGGCTATGTTACTTGCTCATAACAATTGCTCGAGGACCCCCAACCCGATCCATAGAAAGAAGTTTTAGAAAATAAACAATGGCGACAAGAAATAATGGGAAATTGTCATGGATTGTGCATAAACGTATGGGAAGAAAATCAATAAATTAATGTACTGGGTAATTGTGAATCAAATACTTCAATCCAACAAACGTCAGAAGTTTACTTGAAAAGTCACCAGCAACTTGATCTGAAATTTGAGACTCTCAAGTGTGGCAGAAATAATTGGAAATTTGATTCTGTATTTATGCTCATCTCAAGAGTCAAAAGACACGACTCTATGAAATGGCGTGACCATACAGATAGACACAACTGTAAGCACTCACAGGTTCGAGAATGGATATGTAACAGCCCGCATTTAACGTATCGGAAGATCATAAAATATTTTTACTTAATTCCCTAAAGCTTGGATCATTCTCATCTTTTAATATGTTGCTTATGGGGATGTGAGACATGTCCATAATTTTTACCAATTTTGTTTGCGGTCATTTTCCCCCTGTCAGTCTTGTATAGGGCATAATTTTTGATTCAGGTCGAATCAGGGGGTGAGACCTGCACCATTGGAAAGTAATTGATGGTTTCCTTTCCATAGAGTGGTTACATTAAAGATTTGGCCCAATGATTTGGGAGGAATCGCTATTTTAACAGTTGGCTGTCCAGGTTCATAAGGCCATAATTGGCTGATTTGGGGGAGGCCCATTAGTGGGCTGGTGGAAAATTATAAATAGGGGGCAAGGGATATGGGATATGGTTTAGTTTTCCCTTCTCTCATTTGGTGGCCTTGTGCTCCTCCTTCCTCTAATACCTTTCCACCATTAGAAATCAAAATCTAAGGACAGAAATCATAGATCTACACCATTGGAGGCTAGATCTACATTAATTGAAGCAAGAATTCATTGGATCAAGGGGTTTAGTGCGAGGTGCTTACTGTCCGGATTCATATTTCTATCATTTTAGCTTGTTTTGGAGAATCAGTGAGTGGTTTACATCTCTCACATGGATTCAATGAAGTGTGTGAGTGTTTGATTATGTTTTTCATTAAATTCAAGTGTTTAACCATAGATCTATATCATGTTAAGTCTATTTTTCATATGAATCACCATAGGGCCCAAATTAGTAAGTTTTAATCCGGTAATTTCTATGCTATTCCATATGATTATGCAAGTTAGATTTATAGTTTTGTTCATATTTACGTTTATGGTGATTTTGGTGAATTTTACATAATTATTGATGAAATTGCCATATTAGTGATGTTATTGGTTTCGTAACATGTTTGTGGCTATATTGGATGAATCAGATGAGTTGGTTTCACCGATTGTATCGATTGGTGAAGTTTTGGCCAAAATTGGAATTGCATTGGAAATTGCAGGTTTTGGGTCGTACTTTGGGGGTCGGTCATGCACCATGGTGTGGATTTCTTGGGGAACAAGATAGAACTAGGGTCGATTGCACAAAAGCTTGGCTCGAGTAAGTATCGGTCTGGGGAGGAAGAAGCTCCAGGTCGTATGAGGAGAGCGATCGAGCAGGGACCACGTCGGCCGAGTGTCAGGATTGTAACGACCCGAAAATTTGGATCCAATTTAAAATTTCCAAATTTCATAAAGATCAGAATTAATTTGGATTTGGACGGGAATAAAATTGAAATAGTCCAAAAAGAATGAATTTTGGATTAAAAATAGTACGTTTACAAAGGAAGAAGTAGCTAACGAACTCGGATTTTGATGGAATAAGTTTCATTATACCCGGAATAGTGAAATTAAGTAACCAACCAAGTTACGTCAAAAATGGTGTCCGTTAGTTATGTTAAATTCACAAAAGATTCAATATTTGAACTAAAACGAATGATTTTGAGGATATATTGAGAACGGAATATCGCTAGATCATGAGACCACCTCTGTTGGATCCGGAATAGTGAATTTTAGTACTCAGGGAAGTTTCGCATAAAATGACATCCATATGGGGAAAAGAAAAAAATAAAAGGCCAAAATTGAATTAAATTTTGACGGTAATTAGAATTTGGTAGCGCTAATGGCAAAACTGGAACCTGAGACCTATCCAGAAAAAATTTAGAACATAGAATATTAGCTACGTATGAAGTCTGGGAAAATCCCGTATTGAATATAAAACGTTATTAAGAAAACAAAATTAAAATAAATTATTTGAAAATACAAACAAACTCTGATTTTGGATTTGAACACATAGGATTGAAGTACGTTAGAAACCGGATAATATGGTTGAAGAATTTCTGAAAACCGTTATGAGATCGGAAAGTCGACGGGAAAGCACATGAGAAAGCACACTTTTGGATAAGGATGAAAATGGATAAGGATGAATATAAGCCATTCATTTCTCTTCCCTTGGATTTGCGACAAGTCACCAATCCATGTGACTTTCTAAGCTATAAAAAGACCTTCCCTCTCCACTTTAATCACACTTCCACCTTCTTTAGTCTTCCTCCCTCTCCCTTAAGCTCATGGACATGGCCAAAAATCATTTATAAAAAGAAAAAAACAAAGAAAAAGGAAGAAAAAAGAGAAAGGAGGGCAAGATTAGGAGCAAGGGACCCTTAGGCAAAAGCTTGGACTTCACGGGGTGAGAAAAACTAAACTTTTAAAGGGTTTTGTTGCTTGATTTAATGATTGCATGTATGATATTTGTTATGATGGATGATGGTTGTGTAGTTTAGAACACACAAGCAATTAAGCGTTAGTGTTATAATGCTTGTGCACAGTTATTATTTAATTATGTTAATGATGGTTGCTATGAATGTTTATAATGGTTGTTGTTTCGCACACACCATGACACATCAATTATGGTATTACATGGTGATCGGCAAATCTCCTTTGTAACTAGAAGCAATATTTTTTTAAGCTGAAGGATAATAATTTATGATAAAGTCTCTTTAAATGAATAAATAAATACAGGAACATTCAAGGATGACAGAGAAAATAGTTTCTAGGCTTGGGTTTGGAAAATATAGTTTCCTGCTCTCCCTGGCTATCCCTAACTAATCCGACAGATGAGATGGATAATTAAAATCTGTTTTCAAATTATTTGAGATTAGAAATAAATTGGAATTTAACTTATTAAGAGAAAAATAAAAGTTGAATGTTAAAAACCAAAACAATTTGGAAAGTCAATTTAATTTTTAAATGGTTTATATAAGTATATAATGGTTTTCAAAGGTATTTCGAAGTATCGTAGAATAATTTTATTTGTGGTCAAAATAGAGTTTGTCACACAGCAACAATTCATGCAGTTTGTTTACAAATATAAATACTTATAAATTTTGCAATTTAAAATAGATTTCCACGAAACAAAGTATGTTTGATTCCTATTTACGAAAGCTTTCAAATGCATGAAAGCAAATTTTAATTTCGGGTTATAATTTTCAAGTTATATTTAAAACTGTTTCGAAAAGGTTGTTTTAAGAACAGTCATCGGCCATAACTATAAACATCTATTTTAAAAGTTTTAAAAATATGGATAAAATTTTGTTAAATCAGTATAAATTATGTAAAAGTGTTTTGAATTGTAAAGTATAAGTATTTGCTAAGATAAACGATATTTTGATCAAAGTAGTTAAGATAATGGTTTTGTAACACCTTCTTTGAAAGCAATCTATTTTGAAGTTTTTAACCCGCAAACTGTTTTTCGAACTATAAGTAAATGATTGGTGGAATGTTATCAAAGATTTATAGAAAATGTTTTATATGGAAATTAAATTGATTTATTTCATATTAAAACGAGTTTTTCGATTTTAAATCATTAGATTTGGTTGAAGATGAATATTCGGATGTTTGATATTAATTCAGTAGATGATGACTCTTACTATTCAAGGAATTTAAAAGGTAGTTCACCGCTATTCCGCTTATAGCATGAGTTGGATAGGGAAATTAATATTAAGGATAAGTTGATGGTATTTCTTTCCAGATCTGATGTCAAAGAGTTGGATAAACCTTTTAGTTGAGATACGGGTTTCCTAATTTGATTGAAATAAGTTGGATAGAAATAATCTTCGGATATTTGATATGAAATTTTGTGGTGTAGACATACACTATTTGAGGAATTTGGAAGATATTATTATTATATCATTATTCCTCTTATGGTATTCGTTGATTATGAGAATTGATATCGAATATAAGTAGATACAATTTCTGTGTAACTTATGTTCAATATCGATTGATTTGGGTTTTGTCGTTGTATCTTCAATAATGCCATTCATGAAACCTGATGAGATTGAGTTGTGGAAGTTCAAATCGTAATTTGGGATTTAATCAAATCTTTGATTTAAAGAAATTGAAGGTAGGGAATTAGGAAGGAAGTATAATCTTTAATTAAGATTAAAGAATTGAATAACGTTTTGATTTGAAACTATAGATCAAGGGTTTTCAAAATAATCTGGATTTGGATAACGAGTTATCAAACGGGAAGTCAATTGAGGTTTTGTGGCTAAAGTATCTTTTATATAGGATGTGTTTTAAAGGAGAAAAGTTAAAATATGGATTTTGTTAAAGATAATTTAAGAATGGGTTTAAAGTAGTTTAATTAACAAATCCAAGATGGAAGGAGATTGGATGAAAGCCTGTGTCTTCCGTAATTGTGTTTTTAAAATTGTGCTTATTATTTGAAAAGGCCGGGTTTTACCCATTCCGAATAATTATATGACGTGATGCTAATGTCAAGATGACGATGAAGATAGTTGAAGACCATTATTCTTCACATCGGATGGACAGCTTGTCGATGCCTCGGGGTCGCTCCTCATGAGGTTAAAGTGATGGCATTATCTGATCGCACTTGAAGCTTGTCGGGTTGCAAGTGCTTGCACTCCTAAGCGGGGACGTGGAATTAAGTGCCTTTGGTTTCGTTCCTATTCCCGGAATGGACTTGTTGATGGATTTCGTGTCTGACACTGTATTTTGTAAAATGCAGACCGGCATTTACTAAACATACCTCTGTTTGGTGGCGGAGAGTTTATTCTCTTGCTTAACACCCTTCTTTGAGACGTGCAAGCTTAAAGGTTGTATGTTGGTGGATAGCAGTTTGTGTTTTAAAGAATGATAGTGTGCCATGATAAGTGGAAATGATCAAGGCTTTTGTTGAAAAGCAAGGCCTTGTGGTTTAAAATCAAAGCATGGCTTAAATGCATAGCTTTGTGTATGATGTGACCTCGTGGACCTTACAACCCGGATTGAGTCGAAAAAGGACTATAGACCACATAGGTAGGGACTTAACGTTCCATCTAGCAAAAGGTAACACCATGGTATGGAGCCTAGGCATTTACTTATGGGGTTTGTTGGACGAGGCGCCTCATACTAGGTCAATATACCTAGATGATAGTCTACGCACAGATTGAGGGACGTTATGTTCAGGCTGTTACTTTAACCCATGAAGTAGGGTGAGCTGACCCTGCCGCTCTAAAGGAGACAGACGAGATCCTGGAACCTAGCTAGGGGCTCCGAATTGGAGTGGGAATATCCTTAGTCCAGACTCATTGATAGATATCCAACTTCCAATACGAAACCCTTTACAATTTTTAAGTTGTATGCCTATGTAGCCAACATAGTGGGATGGGACACTATGCGAGCTAAGATTCATAAGTTTATTTTCATATCAAATGTTTTTGTTTTGAACTATATCAAGCATATTTTGCAATTATAAGGCAAACCAGTTCCTCTGGTGTGCACTTGCATTGTGTGATGGGACTGGGGCTTATAATCTTTCATTTCTTCTAAATTCATATTTTCAAAATCTGGTTTATGGTTGCTATTGAAAGAGGCTATATGATAGTAGGATCGTGTAGAATCGAGAATAGGATGTAGTGTATATATTAGAATAAAAAGCGGCACAGTCGATTTATACTGGTTCGGACCACTGTCCTACGTCCAGTCCCAGACTCAATTCTGGTATTTCACTAACACTAAAACCCTCACTTCACCCGGAGGAATAGGTTTACAATTACCCGAACAGCTGAACGGGATTTTCTTGCCTCAACCACTGAAGAGGTCTCTTACAATACATAAATTGATGACTTGTTTGTGTTCTTGTTAACATTGATATATCAATATATAGTACACCCTTCCTATAGTCTTTCCTTGATGATAAACGTGAAGCTTGTGAAAGATCATAAAAGATAATATCGAGAATAGTACGCTTTTTGAAAACTAGAGAGCTTTGAATAATATAGACAGAGATAGAATGAAATTCGATGAGTTAATCAGTTAGTCAAGTACATATTTATAATATATGAAAAGTTGTAAGTAATTATGAAGAGATTCCATCAAGAGAAACGATATAGAGAGTTGTGACTCTTCATAATAGGTTGCAACTTTTCGTAATCAGAAGACTGAAAAATTTATTCAGATGTCTGTTTTAATTTGAAAAATGAATCAACAAAGAAATAATGTATTTCATAGCACATTCAGACGTCTGGAATATTCAGAACAAACGTCTGAATATTATGTTAAATTTAAATTTTGTCCCAGCAAACAGACGTCTATCTGATTTAAACCAGACGTCTGTTTTGTGGGCTAAATATATTCTTTGCCTCTTTTGAATATGAGAACATATATATATATATATATATATATATATATATATATATGTGATATGTGTGTGTGTGTAATCATCAAGGGAGACTTTAACATGAATATCTAGGACTAATAGACCCTTACAACATATTCAATTTTCATTTTGGTGTTCTTGAATCTGTTTGTCGAATATCTTCCTGCAAAACCAGGTTAGATTATAATATATATGCTTATGTATAGTTGTCATTGTCAAAATGCTATGTAGCGAGATTCAACATTCTCCCCCTTTTTGACTAATGACAACTATATAAGCTCCCCCTGTCAATATGCATATAATGTCACTCGTTACCCCCCCTTATCATTTGACAAAAAGGAATACTTATTGAAAAAAAAACTTAAGCACATATGCAATACACACAAACATATACAAAAACGGACAAGCAAATATAGACAAGCATACCATCAGACATAACATAGGTCTGCACATACTAGAGTTTTGTGCGAAACATAAAGAGAAGTACCAAAATATATTACACACCATTTAGATAATTAAAGAGTTTTTTTGGCAAAATACGTAGACCAACATACCGTCAACCATGTTTACCATCCTTCTGAAGTAGATGCCTCAGTAGTTGTCCCACCGTCTTTGGGAGAGCTTTGTTCTGAATTGGGAACTTCTTCGGTGGAACTTGAAGACCATTGAAATGGAGCTGGAGCTTGAGCTTGGCTCGAAGAAGTACCAGTGCAAGAAACTTTTTCCCAAATTTTGTTCAAGAATACAGAGTTGCACAGATCTCCTTTGCTATTGATAAACCCTTTTGAATTATCTCCGAAGGTAACTGAGCAACCATCAGAGTATGAAATATTGGTTAGCATATCTTTGTCTCCGGTCATGTGTTTTGAGCAACCACTATCTAATATCCATTTTCTCTTTTTGAGTGGTACCTGCAAAAAATATTAATAAGCACATTGGTACCCACTTTTTGATAGGGTCCTAAGAGTTAGGTCTTAGGAAGCCAAACCCAAGTGGGTTTAGTATCCCTTTTATATAAATAATTTTCATTATTATGCATAGATTCCATAAATGAGTTAATGTGTTTGTTCCTAATCAAACTATTGTTAGTTTTTGTAACCCATATCTCAATTCTATTAACCTTTTTTTTTTATAGATTTTGGTTTATTATTAATTTTTGAATAAATTTTCCTCTTTAGCTTTGTATCTTTCTTTGGAGGAATTTTTTATTCTTTTTTAAATCCTAAACCATTTTTGTTTGAAGATGGTTGAGAGTTTTATATGATTCTTGACAAATTCTCTCTACCCTTATTAAAATTTGAAGCATTTTTAAAATGTTTTCTAACTTAGTTTGAATACTTTTGTTTTCTAATTCTAATTCTTTAACTTTAGTTTTCAACATGTGATTCTCAGAACTAATTTCATCATTCTTTGTCTTTTGAGTTTCGATTTCTTGACTCAAAAGAGAAAGTTGACTATCTGAATTTGTAAGAGTGTCTTGAACTTTTCAAGTTCTTCCAAAATTATTTTTTCATCTTTCAACATGTCTCTTTCAATTTCCACTTTATTCTGATTTTCACGAGTTTCTTTAAGCTTTTTCTTTAGAGTTTTTATAATATTTAAAATTCAGCATTAACATCTATTAATTCTTCATAAGATAATTCACTTACTTCAGATTCTTGTGCCATGAAACACACATTTGCTTGTTCATTTTCGCTTTCACTATCACAGTCACTATCTGATAAATCTGAGTCTAAGTCGTCCCATGTAACAGAAAAAGCTTTCTTTTTGAATTTTTCTTTATTGCTTTTGTTAAAGTTTATCTGTTTTTCTTTCATTTTTGGACAGTCTTTTACCATATGACCCTTCTTATGACAATTGAAACATTCCAATTTTTAAGAAGAAGGTTTGTTTGAGGTATTCTTTTTGAAATTTCCTTTTCTATACTTTAAAAATTTCTTAAATTTTTTGGCAATAAAGACTAGATCTTCGTCTTCTGATTAAGATTCCTCTTTATCTGCATGAAAGGCCACATTTTTCTTTTCTTATGCTAATTTCCTTTTTGCTTGAAGATTTACTTCATAAGACATGAGATTTCCTATTAGCTCTTCTGATTTCATAACTGATAAGTCATTTGCTTCTTTAATGGTTAGTACTTTTCTTTCCCAGTCGTCAGTCAGAGAATTTAGCACTTTTGAAACGATGTCAAAAGTCACTATATTTTTCTCTTAGTCCTATCAATGCATGTAAAATGTCTTGAAATCTTGAGCACATTTCATTGATAGTTTTATTTTGTTTCACCTTGAAGTTCTGGAACTGGTTTTTGAGCATTGAAATTTTAGTTTGCTTGACTTTGTTTGTTCCTTCATGGATGATCTTGAGTGTTTCCCATATTTGATATGCTGTTGTACAAATGCTAACACAATTGAACTTATTTCTATTTAGTGCATAGTATAGCATGTTCATAGCTTTTGCTTTTGCATTGGCCTCCTCTTTTTGAACTGTTGTCCAAGTTGTATATTCTGTTGTAGGTGCCGTAAATTCTTTTTGAGTAGCATTCCATGCACTACAACCACTTGCTTGCATATAAATCCTCATTCTTGTAGCCCAGTAGTTGTAGTGTAGCCCATTGAATAAAGGTGGTCTTTGAGTAGATTGTCCTTTGGCAAAGGTAGTTGAGCTAGTACTTGGATTATTCTCCATTTTATCAAAGTATCAAATAACAGTGTTACAGTTATAGGATTACCTTGCTCTGATACCAATTGAAAAGTCGTGTATGACTTAAGGATAGGATTTTTCCTATATGGATTATGCGGAAGTGAATATGATATTCTAACTTATCTAATACAATAGTTATGCAAACAAATACTAACTGATATGATATATAAAAAATAAGAAAATGAAGTAAGTAAAGTGACATCAGGAATTTTATACTGGTTTGGACTTCCCGTCCTACGTCCAGTCCCAGATTCCTTCTAGAATTCACTATCAGCACCCTCTCTTCACCTGTAGGAACAGGTCTATAATACACCCGAGCACCAACATGGATATCCCGCCTGAGCACCAACACAGGACTTCTCGCCTGAGCACCAATACAGGACTTTAACAAATAACAAGAGTTTGACTTCTTATTGTGTTCTTGAATAACACTGAATAGCCAACAGTTGAGTACACCCTTCCTATAATCTTATCCTCAAATATATAACGTGTATGTGAAGATTGAAGGAAGCATATTACTTATTGAATCAAGAGATATTAAATAATTTCAATGATTCAACAAGTAATTTGAATATTGGAGAGCTTTTTAGAATGCAAGAATGTATAGAGTTTAAGATCATAAAATATGAGAAGATTTGGAAAACATGTTTGTGATGTATATATAATTATTGAATAGTTGTTAACTTCCATGAAGAGTTTTATCAAAGGGGTGCACCCATTTCCTTTTAGAAATGAAGAGGAATCTCTACATGAAAGATGATGCCTTTTAGAAAATATGGCTATTGCAAAAATATGACCGTTAGAAAATATGGCCATTTGGAAAATATGACCATTGGAAAATATGACCGTTGTAAAATATGACTGTTGGAAATATGAAGTGTCTTTTCGCGAAGTGTCTTTTCGTGAAGTGTCTTTTCATGAACTATCTTTTCGAAGTGTCTTTTCGCAAAGTGACGAAGTGTCTTTTCGTGAATCGTTTTTTCGCGAAGTGTCTTTTCACGAAGTGACGAAGTGTCTTTTCGCTAAATGTCTTTTTACGAATTGTCTTTTCGCGAGGTGTCTTTTTGCGAAGTGATGAAGTGTCTTTTCGCTAAGTGTATTTGTGTACGTTATATATTTGAGGATAGATTTTAACAATATATAACACATCTAAGACACAATTAAATAGATAATCATAACCTATATCAATTTTCCTTTTATCTTCTCTTCTTCCTTGTCATGAATCAAAAACTTGTGATCTAACATCCTCCCCCTTTTTTGATTGATGACAACCTCTTGCAATCTTGCAGAGTTATTTATTTTCTCCCCCTGAATATATGCTTGCATATATTTATCTTCCTCTGAATATAAAAGCTTCTCTGCAACATTTTTTTAGTGCATACGTAAAATACTTACCATTTTTTTTTCTGTAACAAAATTTTAGTGTATACTGTATGTATATTCCATAATTTTCCCCACTTTGTCATTGATTAAAAAGAATATGTAATATGATAAAGCAGTAATTGAGAACAAATAAGAGAAAACAAGCATAGATAGTTTTCAAGGAGCATACAAGACTATTTATTATATGTCCATAGAGATACCGAAATATCCTTCCTTTTGTTGTGGTGTACCTGCAAAAAATATGACGTACATACTTCGGTACCCACTTGTTTCGTTTGGGTCCAGGGGTTAAATGAAAGGTAACCATACCCAAGAGGGTTTAATGAAACCTTTAAAGATAAAATTCTCGTTATTAACTAATGAATCAAAATAACCATCAATATTTTTTTTACTGTTTTTCCAATTTTGTAGGAACCCAAATACTTAAATAATTTTTATTGATATTTCTTTTCGTACCTCTAGATTTATTATGAAGATCTCTAGTCATAAAAGTATTCAAATTTCTATGATGATTGGATCTTGGATGTGCATAGGTTTTATTAAATCATAAACCACTTTTGTCATGTAAAGGTCGAGATCTTGATAAGATCATATTCAAATCATTTTGACCTTTATTAAATTCCAAGAACTTATTTGTACATTTGATTCCACAGTCGCGATTGATATTTTCAAAAGAAACTTTATTACTAATACCCTTGTTTATTTCAAAATTATTCCTTTTTAAAGAACTATTCTCATTTTCGAAACAAATAATTTGAGATTCTCAATTATCTAAATATGATTGTAATTTTTCAACATTTTCTTTTGATTTAGAAATTGCTTTTTGCAAAATATTATTGTTAACTTTTAAAGTCTCACATTCTTTAGAAAATTCTAAATTCTTTTCTGTTAAAGCCTCATTCTCTTTTTCAAGAGAAAAAAATTAGAGAACTAGAATTATCTAAAGAATCTTCTAATGATGCAATTTTATTTTGTAAACCATCGATTTCCTTTAAAAGAAAATTGTTTTTATCTTTTGGTTGCTCATTTTCTTTTTGAAGGAAATCTTTTTGAAAAACAAGCTCTTCTAAGGAATTTTCAAAATATTTGGCTTGTTTAACTAAAAAATTGTTTTCGTCTTTTAGTTTGGAATTTTCTTGCTCAGAATCTTTATACTTGGCTAGAGTAACTGCATTAAGTTTACCTAAACTCTTAAAATCTTTTAACAATTTTTCATGGTCTATCAAAAGATCTTTATATAATGAATCTACACATACCGATTATGATTTGACTTTAGCCACGAGGCATTTGCTTCCTTGCTTTCTTGATTCCGTTTGTTGCTCTTCCACGTTCTAATTCCTTTACTAGATTTCTTTATTGCCATTTGTTCTAGGATGTTGTTATGATCTCTAGAACACCAGGCTCTTATACCAATTGAAAATGGATATATGATAGTAGGATCCTGTAGAATATAGAATAAGATGTAGTATATATATTAGAATAGAAAGCAATAAATCACACAGTCGATTTATACTGGTTTGGACCACTGTCCTACGTCCAGTCCCAGACTCACTTCTGGTATTTCACTAAAACTAAAACCCTCACTTCACCCGGAGGAATAGGTTCACAATTACCCGAACAACTGAACGGGATTTTCTTGCCTCAACCACTAAAGAGGTCTCTTACAATACAGAAATTGATGACTTGTTTGTGTTCATGTTAACACTGATATGTCAATATATAGTACACCCTTCCTATAGTCTTTCCTTAATGATAAACGTGAAGCTTGTGAAATGTTATAGAAGATAATATTGAGAATAATACGCTTTTTGAAAACTAGAGAGCTTTGAATAATATATAGAGAGATAAAATGAAATTCGATGAGTTAATCAGTTAATTAAGTCCATATTTATAATATATGAAAAGTTGTAACTAATTATGAAGAGATTCCATCAAGAGAAACGATCTAGAGAGTTGTCACTCTTCATAATAGGTTGCAACTTTTCGTAATCAGAAGTCTGAAAAATTTATTCGGATGTCTGTTTTAATTTGAAAATTGAATCAGCAAAGAAATAGTATATTTCGTAGCAGATTCAGACATCTGAAATATTCAGAATAGACATCTGAATATTATGTTAAATTTAAACTTTGTCTCAGCAAACAAACGTCTATCTGATTTAAACCAGACGTCTGTTTTCTAGCAAAATATATTCTTTGCCTCTTTTGAATATGAAAACATACATATGTAATATTTGTGTGTGTGTAATCATCAAGGAAAACATTAACATGAATATCTAGGACTAACATACCCTTACAACATATTTAATTTTCATTTTGGTGTCCTTGAATCTGTTTATCGAATATCTTCCTGCAAAACAAGGTTAGATGATAATATATATGCTTATGTATAGTTGTCATAGTTAAAATGCTATGTAGCGAGATTCAACAGCTATGCTTGGCTCTGGTTGCTATGGTTGTGCACGTATCCTTGGGAGGAAAGCCGTTCCGCGATATGCGGCTTGGTCCCAAGATACCTAATTCAAAATAAGGCTAAGTATAAGATTAGTTAATAAAGTTTTCTCTCACCAGTCCTATGAATGACTTGTAGTTTTTTTTCCCTTGCAAACTACAGGTGCCCACAATTTCCACACGGGCAGTCTGTTAGTTCATTTTTCAGTTTTCAAGATCGAGCTCATGCTTGAAGACTTGGATTTCCAGAGAGAGCTGAAGTTTTATATGAAGGCCGGGCGTACTCTATTATCAGTATATTATTATAATGGTATGCAAAATCATATTTGTATTCAAAACGTTTCTGTTGTAATAATATATTTTTATTATATTTTATCTGTTCTATTGTGAGCTTTGTATTCCGCTGTGTTTTCTCTGATAAATTATAGCAAAATGTACTTTTGCATACCTTGAATCGATGTGGGTTTCAATTTTTGGTTGGTTTGAAGTAGGTGGAAGTGCGGGTCATTACAAGGATCTTGGTAGGTCGAGCAGGTTAAGGGAAGCTTTTTCGAAGTGGGTCGGTCAGTTGCAATGGAGAAGTTGGGTTGGTCGAGCACCGTAGGCCTTCAGGTCGGTCGTTCAGATGAGAAGCTGAGGGATTGAGGTGGATGCTGGTCGGTCTTGTGGGTCTGGTCGGTCAGTCCTATCCTGGCAGGTCACATTGAACTTTCAGCAACGCTTTTAAACGTTGTGGTGGATGACATAAATGCTATGGTTTGTTTTCTCTAGCAAGTTGATATGATGCTATGGATTGTTTCGGACCTTATGATTGATGTTTTCTTTGTTTCAAG